>CM053582.1:526643655-526666618 GCA_028627135.1 Pseudochirops cupreus | reverse complement strand
ATGGAGAAAAAAATCAGAATTCAAAACCTTATGAAAAATGAATGTTGAAAACTACCTTTACATATAATTGAAAAAAATGAAATAGTATTAAAAAAAAAAGTAACTCTCAGATAAATTGATCATCTCTAATCTGTCAACATAACAGAAGACCTGGCAGAGGCCCAGACTATAGTTGGAATGATTTTAAAATGATTCTGCCCCTCTGCCAAACAACTTTGTTTACATTATCATAAGCCCATGGGTCTAAGCACTAAAGTTGATTTAGCTGGATATAAAATCTTGAGAATGTATTGTTTAAAATACCAAAAATCCAAGAAGAAAATCCACAATCCCAATACTGTCCTTTTTTAGGTCAAAGGGACATGTATCATTAATATGAGAGTAGTAAATGTCAAAAAGTTTGGTAAAGATGATGTCAACTCATAAATCTTTTTGATGCATGTTTTGTAGCACGATTAGGTTGCATACTAGAGCAAAAATAATAATGAAGACATAAGACCTAGTTTTAAGTCCTAGATCTATTGCTTACTTGTCTATGAGTTCTTGGGGGAAACCAGTCACCTCCATTAATCTGCTTTTTCCTAATTGTTAGATAGGGATGATAATTATTTCATTGTTTTGTGGAATGTGGCTTGCAAATCACGATATACCATGTCAGCTAATGTTCATTTATTAATACTAAGTTTAAAGCCCAAGAAATTAATAGATGATGATAATGATGTTATTGCGATTAATGATGATGAATATGATGAATATAATGGTGATGATAAGAACAAGAAAAATTATGACAACAAGGCTGCTAATAAAAGCTCTGGAAGAACAGTTAAAAAAGAAAATAATAGAATATTCATACAGGAAGATACTAAGCAATGTAATGATAAATTGCTTGGAATCTAAGCTAGACACAAAATGACATTTAACCCAAACAGGCAAGAATATGACTGATACATATTGATCATTGTTCAACTAGGGCTTTGTTTTTAATGTTTATAAACTAGAGGTATGTTAGGCCAAGTTAAGTTCTCAGTGTTTCTAATCTTACAATCTGAAATTGCTCCTTGATACAAGGCTCTTCTCTTTTTAATAGTAGCATTCTCCCACCAATGTGTGATTGAAGTTATTTCCAAAGAATCAAAATTATAATTGATTAAAAAGCCAAGATGCATGGTGCACATTAGTAGGACATGTATTTGCCATGATGACCTACGTGCAAGAAGTGGCACAACAGACATTACCTGGTCTTCTCTTGTCTTCACACTGTCTGGACCCAATACCAGTAATGCTCTTTTACCACTGCCCCTTAAAACACCTTCAAGAGAGCCTTCCCTTCCTGATTTACTTTATCACTTAGGTCAAGAACTGTCTTCTACATTAAGCCTTTCCTGACCCTCTAGCTCAAATTAGGTCTTGCTCAACACTATCTTGCATTCATTTTGTGCACACACACACACACACACACACACACACACACACACACACTATCTACCTCTCTCCCTTCCCCATTATAAGGTGACATATTTGAGGATAGGAAGTATTTCACTTTTGTCTGCATCTCCAAGGCTTAGCACACCTGGCACATTATAGAAACTTAAATGCTTTTGGTTAATTGATTTACAAAATGCATCGGCACTTCTACCCTATTAACTATAGGATATGGCTCATTAAAGAATAAATAAAGAAAACCTGAAGTAAGGTTAGGCTGGGGGATGATTTTAAGCACCCAAAAATTTCCTGCCTGGAGACATTTTCCATTAGGCCTCAATTTCATCTCACTTATTTATTGAAATAACATGGTAAATGTGCAACATGCATTGGAACTAATGAATTAGAATGGGGACATTTAAATAATTCCTACTCTATAGCTACTTGGAAAAGGCTTTTATCATGAAGATTGTTAAAATATCTAGGTTATAGACCTTGCCCAATGAGAGTGGTGTGCATTTTAAAAAGTATATGACACTGTAATTCACCCTTTTGCTCTTGAAAACAAAATCGGTCAAAATCCATCAAAAATGGATACAGTGATTAAAACGTAACAAGGTTTGGTTCTTTGGGGGGGATTTTGAGTGTATATTGTGGTAAATATTACGAGCCACCTTTAATGCCACCATTTTATGAGGTATCACATAATTCTTAGAACAGTTTTAAGCTTTACTAACTTGAAACTACACTAATACTTATGGGACACAACATATTGATTCTTTTTTTTTCATAGCGGCACATGATTATGACTTAATTCTCCTTTTCTGAGTCAGTTTATTTATTTTGGACAAGAAATAGAAATTTATATCAAAATTTAAATGAATTTTATTTTTTTTAACAAGGATATCTGAGAACAAAGATATCTGTTATATCTGAGACCTCCCAACTCAGTGATGAGAATAGCAATGAGGAAGAACCATCTGTCTGTGTGTCTATCTATCTATCTATCTATCTATCTATCTATCTATCTATCTATCTATTTATCTATCTATCTATCTGTTTAAATATGTTTGTATCTCTTTAGATAGATGGTTGTAAATATATAAATATATACATATACAAGCACACATTGTATCATTTGGTTCCTTTCTCCTTGGAAGATTTATATTATCATTTTCCCTACATGAGACTCATGGTAGTGTAAAATAAACCTTTTTCAAATATTTCCTGTTTCAATGACTATCTACCTTTTTGATTAGCACATGGACCTTTAGAAAGCTGCCTGTTACAAGAACTCCTTGTGGCTTTGGAGGTAATTTTTATTCTTACATACCAACCATAAATATTAGCCATTGCTCTGAAGGACAGACTGGGTCATGGATATGTAAGAGATTTCAAATTAGGTATTGCTCACAATCCTAATATTCCCTGACACATTCCCAAGAATGTGTCAGGTATAATTCTATTTCTTTATAAGGTAACCTTCAAGCCCAAGATAGGTTACAACCTTCAGTGTTCCTAATTACAGAATCACCACATTTTAGAACTAGAAGAGACCTTGGAGACCATCCAGTTCAGTCTCTTCATTTGGCAGATGGGGTCTATCTATGCTCACCTGCCTAGTTATTAGTAGAATCTGGGTTAAAACAAGTCTCATAACTCTCAACCCAATTCTGGCTTTCACCATCATATAATGTCCTTTTTACCCCAAAAACCAGAAATATCAGAGCTGAGAGGGTACTTAGGGATCATGTGGTCCAACCGTGTCATGACATAGATGAGAAAACTGAAGACTGAAGAAAGATAGGGACTTGCCAGGGGTCACACAACTTGTTAATGTCTAGCACATAGCAAGAGCTTAATAAACGATTGTTGTTTGATTGATTGATGACAGATCTGCAGGCCCAGGTTTCCTGATTCTTGTCCTGCCTCCATATCTTAAGCACTCAGGGGTGGAAATATAATTCAGGGAGAAACCATGTGTGTACTTCAGAAGAGTTTCATTTTATTTTCTTTCAACTCTTAATTTGATCTTCTGACCTGTAGCTAGCCTTAGGGCCTTCTCCCCACCAGCTTTGTGAAAGTTGCTTTTCTAATCACAGGGTATCACTCACACCCTGGTTGAGCTGTCAACTTCTATCACTGTTCCAGTAAAGCGGGCCAGTCAGAATTGTGTTACACTCTGTGGGTTCTAGTTGTTAAGATATAATCAGTTTTTACTGACAGACTTCATTCTATGATGTGCTTATTGTCGTAACTCTGGCCCAGACAAATAGAGCTGGGGTATAGCCCAATATTTACTCTGCAGTGGGTTTGAAAATGCATTTATTGTGACATGCTTTTTTATAATCTGGAATTCCATTTGATAAAATTACTGAACTACTTGATTTCATTCAGTGACATCTCTACTTGAATCTAGTTCTTTGACCTTAGCTATCATAACTTCCTTAGCTTTTGGTAGCAGGGCTCTCCTCTCTTAATAAGACCACTTTTGATATTTTTCTGCTGTCACAAATGTCTTTTTCGCCTTCCAGTTTGAACCCACCCTTTCCCCCATTTGAGACTTATCAGTGCTATGTACATATCCAGTGCTGTGGGCAATTATCCCCTGTGGTGAGTTACTGAACTCAGTTGTGTTAGAACAGATACGTGTGTGTCTCAAAGATCAGACTGGCAAGGTTCATTATCACTTTCAGATGGCTTCAGATATACTTCATGTTCAGGCAGCAGAAAACCATAGAGTTTAACTTTAGACCATATGACATGCCCAGAGGAACATAGGAAAATCACTCCAGCCACTGACTGACCATATAGTAGGTAGAGCAGCTAAGTCTCACACTATACAAGGAACCATAGTGTCTGGCTCTTGATAAATAAATAAATGCTTGTGGATTGATTGATTTGAGAGCAATGAGAGGGAAAATCTGGGTCATCATAGCTGAGCACCTGCCATCTTGTCAGAGCCTTTCTTGCCTTTTACTTCCTCAGTCTCCCACACATTGTACTGTGAATCTTATAAAGGCTGCTCTGGTCTGACAAACATGTAATGGCACTGAAGGCAGCTTAGAAATAGTTGAAATATTTTCTTTATTCTCTATCCATATGTGTGTTCAAGTGTGTGTGTGTGTGTGTGTGTGTGTGTGTGTGTGTGTGTGTGTGTGTGTGTGTGAGAGAGAGAGAGAGAGAGAGAGAGAGAGAGAGAGAGAGAAAGCAAAGGAGAAAGGGAGAGAGAAATATGTTATTTTGGTAAAGGCTATAGATCCTTTCTGAGAATAATGTTTATCAATGCATAAAATAAAATATATACAATAACATAGGAATCCAATTATATTAAAGCAATTATGAAAATAAAAAAACCCAGTTATTAGATCTCAGGTTAAGAATTTCTATACTATCCCACATATAGGTAGAACCTCTCTATTTTATCTGCGCTATGTGACCCTTGCTTTTTTCTTCTACCTCTGGACTTCTTGTCATTTATGCCCTCACTCACACACTTAGATGAATTATGGCACCTGAAACAGCCTCAGTATTTTTGATGGGCTGGAATGGGGAATAAATATGGATATGAAGGCTCTTCAAGACCCTGACTCCCCAGTTTCCCGGGAGATGGCAGGTATGGAGGCAGTAGGCAATGATAGAAGATAGACCATAGGAAAGAGGTACCCAGCAGCAGAACCCTGAGGGACAGCAGCCTGGGGGTGCTTATTGTAAGTGTAAGGCTTAGCGTAAGACCATAAGACATTGATTCACAGCCTCATAGTGGCTGCCCTTGGTGCCCTGGGCATACAGCCATGGTCACTATGGTCTAGTTAAGGTTTTTGAACCATATCTGTTTTTGTTGAGTAATTTTTCAGTCAAGTCTGACTCTTCATGACTCCACTTGGGGTTTTCTTGGCAAAGATACAGGAGTGCTTTGCCATTTCCTGCTCCAGTTCATTTTACAGATGAAGAAACTGAGGCAAACAGGGTTAAGTGACTTGCCAAGGGTCACACAGCTAGTGTCCAAATCTAATTTTGAACTTGGGAAGATGATTCTTCCTGACTTCACAAAGTGCTTTATTCTATATATCGCCATATCTAAAATTTCTCAAATAATGTATAGCTACTATGACTTTGCCTTTTAGTTTCTCTTGCTCCCTTCCTTAAGAGTAGGGTTAAGGGAAATTTCAGAAACTTCTCAGTTCTCAGCAATGACTGTTAAAAATCTGAAGGGTTCCAACCAATGTCCCAGTTAATTTCTGATATTCGTAGAACACCATAGTCCCCAATCTGTGGTAACCTGGAAGCATAATGACACTGGGTACCTCTCTGGTAAATCTCAAGAAAGACAGAGAAACTCACACAACAGATTGGTGACAGATGAGAATCCCAAAACACTGTAGGTAGAAAATTCTCTGGGTCAAAGGGACCTACTCAAGCTTTCTGCCTGATAGCAGAGAATTTAGTCTGGAATTGGTTTTATTTTTTTAATGGATCAACATTAATTGCTATCAATAAGAACAGTAACTAAGGAGATGCCTTCATTGTGCTTGCCAAGTAATAACTGCTGTGTGCCTGCCTGCCAGTGCTTTCTATCTCCACACTTGAGAGGTAACTCTTCTTTTATGAGGCTGAGTAGTGGTGGGTATATGAATTTCATGAAATATCTGTTGACTTGTTCACTTCCTACAGGGGTGGGGGGAGTCTGAATTCTAGCCATGAACAGCTGACAGTTACCGAAATTAAAAACTTTGCCTGGTCTCTTTCCATTAAAACCCTGACATTTGATGGGTTGTCATAGCCTGTTAATTCTTGAGCACTGCCTCGCACATCCACACTTTCTTTTTATTCCCACTGCTTAATGCTTTGCTTAACATCCTTATCTCATACCCAGACTATTACAATAAATTCCTTACTAGTCGTCTTATCTCTAAGGCCTATCATTTGTAATCTGGGTCACCACCAGATTTATATCCCTAAAGCACTATCTTGTTCTTATTATTGCCCAGCACAAACATCTTCAACGTCTCAGCAATTTTCTACTGAATGAATAAGCACACAGCTTGACATTCAAAGCATTAGGCAATCTGATTCCCATTTCACTGTTCCAACTTAATCTTCCACTATTCTACTGTGTTAGGACAACTGGGTGGTGTAGTAGATAGAGTGCTAGTCCCAGAGCTGGGAACACTCACCTTCTTGAATTTAAGTCTGTCCTCAGACACTTACCAGCTAGGTGATCCTGGGCAAGTCTCTTAACCTTGTTTGACTTAGTTTCCTCATCTGCAAAATGAGCTGGAGAAGGAAATGGCACCTGCCATCTTGTCAGAGCCTTTCTTGCCTTTTACTTCCTCAGTAGCTTTGCCAAGAAAATCACAAATGGGATCACGAAGAGTTGAATACAACTAAAAATGACTGACCAACAACATTCTACTATACTAACTGTAGAATGATAAGGGATGTATAATAAGGCAACAACTTCTGTGAAAAAAAAAAGGGGGATTCTAATGGATTACAAAGTCAAAATGACTCAGCAGTGTGATTGTAACCCCAAACTTGAATTTTATATGGACTGCATTTGTAGAGACATGTCTAGGGAAATAGAGACAAAGACAGAGAAACAGACAGGGAGGGAGGGAGGGAGAGAGAGAGACAGAGGGAGAGCCAGAGAGACACTAGAGACAGAAAGAGACAGAGAGAGAAAGAGACAGAGAGTGACAGAGACAGAAACAGAAACAGGGGGAGAGAGAGAGAGAGAGAGAGAGAGAGAGAGAGAGAGAGAGAGACAGACAGACAAAGAGAGAGAAAGAGATGCAGGAAGACAACAGTTCTTTGTATTCTTCCCTGTATGCTCAGGTTTATGTGCCCCATTTTGGGAAGACCATTGATGGGCTAGTATATGTACTGATCAAAACCAGAGTTAATAGGTAACTGTAGATAATGCCATACAAAGATAGTTAGAAGGAACAATGGATGTTTTGCCTGGATTTAAAAAAAAACAAACAGAAGTCCAGATAACTCATCAAGCCTATGATAGCTATTTTCAAGTATTCGAAGAATTTTCATAGGGGAGAAGAATTATACTTGTTTCTCTAGGCCTCAGAGGACAGAGCAAGGAATAGTAAGTTAAATTGAAAAGATTCTACATGATGTAGAAAAGAAAAAGAAAAAAAAGATCTTCCTAAATATTAGAGTTGTCCGAAAGTGGAATGAACTGCTTTTGAGAGCAGTAATTTTTTTTCCTTGGGCACTTCAAGGAGAAATTGGGGTGGACTGGATAAGGTACCTTCTAATTCGAAGAGTCTGTGATTCTCCCACTCCCACTCAGCAATTTTTCCATGAGAAACAATTTTACCTAGCCCCCCCCCCCCCCACAGAAATAGGGTGCAAGCCTGATGAACAAGGCAAGAGATTAACAGATGAGAAATTGAATTACCTACGTCTGACCAGAACGAGCAGCAAGTCTGATTCAATGCTGAGTCAGTGAGCAAATGGTTTACTGCTTTTTACGTTGTCTCTGTCTAAGGACAATACTTACTTCACAATTTATGAAGGAGCTGACCCTGTAATTTGGGGTTAATTTTAATCTTTCCTAGGGGAAAAAATGGATTTGGCTTTGAGGAGCAGAAGGTCAATGTATCCTAATTTAGAGGTTTCTTTTGAATATCAGTGTTGCAAAAGATAGGATGAGATGGGAGAAAATGTGCTGGGCTTCAGATGAGGAAGATCTGAGTTCAAATTCTAAAGCCTATATTAGCTATGTGGTCATGGACAAAGCACTTGACCTTTCTGAATCTTATGCAATGCTCTAAAATTTGGCTACTACCTTATAGATAGGGGAAGACAGGAAGGTCAAAGAAAATGGATGTAGTAGAGAAATTTTATCCTATTTAGGATCCATTCTCCTGGTTTGAAAATACCCTTGCAACTGAAGAGTTAAACTTTCCTGGATTTTAACAAACAAAAACTCTAGGCCTGATTAGAATGTAAACCTTCTTTCAGAGAACCCTAGATGCATAGGGATGGGACAGTGGACCCCTGGAGATTACTTGTTTTATTATTATGCCTTCTGGTAAGATCACCTCCAAATCATCTACAGCTTTTAAATATATCTGAGTAGGGAGAGTGTAGAGCTAATTCAGTTAATTTTAATAATCTTGGGGATAGTTATAAATTTACAGGAACTAGCTCACACACAACACCCATCCAGGCTATCTTGGCCTGTTTCTGGCAGTAACAGCTTAGTGGGAAGCTGGGGAAGCTCATTTTCAGTTTCAAGGAGGTCAATTTTCTGGGACAAATCAATCATCTCTCCAAGGGGCCTTTAAATGGACCCACACATATTCCTGAACTTCACACTATCTACTATCCAAATAATTTGTTTTTCTTTATATTCCTCAGAGATGACAATGGAGGCCATATCTCAGTGCCTTGGCACATAATGTCTCCCATGCTATAATTTCACTCCCTCTTCTCAGTCTCTTTGAAACCACAGCTCCCTTGAGAGCTCAGATCAAGAGTCCCCTTCTCTGTAAGGGCTTTCCTGGTCCGCATAGCCACAAGGTACTTTAACCCTTCAGAATTATACAATAATTTACTTTTTTCCATATTTTGTGAAAACCTATGCAGGTACATGTTGTTGTGCACAATAGAATCTATCCACTTTGAAGTCAGGGACAGTTTTGCTTTTGTCTGTGTCCTTGATGCATAACACCATGGCTGACACATAAAAATGTTTAATAAATAAATAGTGATTTATTCTTGGCACAAAGTAGGTACTTAATAAATGCTTACTGATTCATTGATTGAAAGAACGGCTTCCAACGATAAAGGTGATATTTGAATGTACATTACTTGAAATTGATCACTCAGTGTATTTATAGATGACTGTCATTTCAAATAATTCTCAATGGATAATATATCATATGACGATGATATCATAATCTTAATTATGTCATAAGATAGAACAAATTATCATTTCAGATTATTATCATTGAAGCATTTTCAGATATTCCCTAAACTAAACCAGCACAAGATCTCTCAACTCTTTTTTCCTCTGGTTTTTATATCCAAATCTACTGTTTGCTAAGCTCTATTTTCTTTTGACAAGCCTATGTGCCTGACTTTCCTATGCCACTTCTAAATGTACTCCTTTACACTAGAGAATTTCTCTGGTTGGACTTTTGTTTGGGTTCAGCAATAGAAGAAGCCATGTGGTGAGCTGAAACTCATAGTTCTCCATTTGGCCTTGCCATTAACTCTAAAGAAATCGTCCCTCTGAGCAAAGTGCAGTACAAAGCGAATGAAGTCTCATAGTATAAGCAATGTTTTATACCTAATACCTTCCACCTAGGCATCCCTCTTGGGATCTAAACTGAGTCATTATGACACAGCATTCAGTTTTGCTCTGATTGCCGTCCTTTGCGTTTAAATTATAGTAAGCATTGTAAATATTATTTTCCTTGAATTATATACTTCACTTAACCCTGGTGCATGTAAGTCTTCCATGATTCTCTAAATTCATCATATTTGTACAATTATAGATTCATAGATTTAGAACTAAAAGGACCTTAGAGGCTATCAACTTTAAGTTCTTAAGTCTACAGTTGAGCATTCTAAAGCACAAAAAGGTTAACTGGCTGGCATTGCATTACATTAACTGGATGAATTTGTATGTGTCCCTAGTAAGTATCAGAGGAAAGATTTAAATCTAGGTATTTGGAGTTTCATATCTAATGTTCTCTCTCCTACATCATGACAGCAAAGTAATATTCTATTATATTCATGCAAGACAATTTATTTAGTTATTCCCCAGCCAATGCACATCTACTTTGTTTCCAGTTCATTGCTAGTAAGAAGTGCTGCTATAAATATTTCGGCATATTTGGAGCCTTTCTAATTTTGACCTCCTTAGGACATATGCCTAGCAGGAGTATCTTTGGATCAAAGGATATGAACAATTTAGTGATTGACTTAGCATATTTCCAAATTGCTTTCCGGAATGGCTAGACAAATACCTAGCTATTTGAAAACTATGTTAATGTTCCTTTCTATCCAAAAGTCCCATTCCCATCACAAATATCATCAATCCATTAGTATATGAACTGCAAATATGTGCCCACCTAAAATACATATATCAATATAGATTGTCTTAATGTATAGATGAGACTTGAGGGAGGCATGGATAAATAGCTATCTCTGGAATCTTGCTCATTCCTCTTCCAAGGGAGACTGAAATTTCTACTGTGGGAGGAGGAGAAGTCCAAGGTTTGATATTTGTTTCTTCCCTTTCCTATCTCTAAGAGGAGTGCCAGTGTAGATTAATATAGATTTTTTGTTTAAAAAATTGCTGGTCTAGGTTGTAGCTTGTTTGTTTCAAAACAAAGACATTTTCTAGTCATTCTTAAAAGAAAGGAGAACAATCCCAAGCTTACACATGCTGGCTTGGTCCCCTTCACATTGGTTACTTAACAAATGTTTATTAAACATGATCCCCAAGTAACTCCTTCCTCCAAACGAAAAAAAAATGGCATATTTATTTAGTATATACAAAAGACCTTCACAAGGAGGGAAGAGCTATTCAAGTAAATAGCAGATAGATATCAGAGAAGATATATATATATGTGTGTGTGTGTGTGTGTGTGTGTGTGTGTGTGTGTGTGTGTGTATGTGTGTGTATGTGTGTGTGTGTGCATGTGTATGTGTGTGTATGTGTATGTGTGTGTGTGTGTGCATGCATGCAATGCATGTATATATGTATACACATACCTATATGTATATACATATATACATACGTATGTGTACGTATATTAGAATATACTAGAACAGAGATGAGTAAATGAACTCTTAAACAGAAACTAGATAAAATCTCAATACAGTCCAGTCAGAAGCTCCAGTTTCACCTAAGGAGAAATTCTCTGAAGCCTTTAGAAAGGCAAAATGGAAATCAAAGACACATTGAGGAGCAAGCTTCCTCTTCCTTGTTCACGACTTCCAGTCTTTCATTTTTCACTTATCTCCCAAAGAGTCCACAGAATCTATTTGTTACTCTCCCAAGAAGTTCTTGAATCAGAGTCTTATTAGCTTTATCTCTACTAAGCTGAAGTCCTATATGCCTACACAAACACAGTAACATGATAAAATCCCCAAACTTAGTTAAAAGCCTGATTACACACATATGATCTAGTCTTTCTGAGTCCTCCTAAGCCACCACTGCCTTCTCTATGGAAAACATCATTCCTACCTGCAGATATTGCAATTGCATGCCAACATTTCATACTGAGGAGAGATGGAACATAAGCTCCTTAAAATCAGATTGTCTTTGCACTTCCAGAGCATAGCTCATTATCCTGTATGTAGTAGATACTTAATAAATGTTTATGAGCATTGAGTTTCCTTGGAAACTCAGCTAAAGTACTTCCCTGATTCCCAAGTAACTCCTCCCCCCAAAAGAAAAAAAAATAGAATGTTCATTTAGTATATACTTTCTATTTACTTATCTGCGTATATATTATCTCTTCTGATAAAATATAAATTCTTAAGGGTAGGGACTGCCTAATTTTTTTTCTATCCCCCTTGTTTGACATAGAGCAGAGAACATAGGAAGTATTTAATAAATATTCGTTGATGCCAAAGAGAACCTCTATTTTAGAAGCAGTATGGTCAAGAAGACTAAACATGAGTAACAGATCTGCCTTTTAGCCTCTTACACAGTAAAAATCAGTATGTCCACCAAACTTGGATCTTCCTCATATCATCTATATATGCATGTATGCACGTGTGTGTGTGTGTGGGGGGGGGGGGGAGTATGTAAATAGTAGCTTATTCCTTTTTCCTGGGGATGAAACACCCATTCCTGACCCCCCCCCCATTCTCTTGCAAAGTAATTAGACTTTGGGGAAACCTTGTTCTCATTAGTTCAAGGTATATTCTAGTCTCCTCTCACTTGGATTATGAAGACCTAATCCTGAACCATAGAAATTTCCCCGTTTTCCTTTAACAATGGGGATAAGCAAGACCTTGGTGCCTTGGAAAATTCTCCCTTAAGTTTGAGACAAATTTATACCATAGGACAGTAATATCCTTTGTGCGCAATTCTTCACTTTGGAGTTACTGGCACCTCTGAGAACCCCTCTTACTTCAGCCTCCTCTGCTCTAGGACTGGAATTCTTGATGCTGGTTTCCATTATATTGCTTATTCAATTCTGCTGCCTCTTTGCCCCATATTTGAGACTGTTAATTCAACTTCATAAATCTTTCCAGTTTACCTTTCCCTTAAAATTTCTCAATACCAACTGCTAATTCTATTTACTTTTCTGAATGACCATTATCAGATTAGGCCAGAGATTTTTAATGTGTGTGTGTGTGCGTGTGTGTGTGTGTGTGTGTGTGTGTGTTTGTATGTGAGATAGGTCCCTTTCATAAATGAAGTTGATGGACCTTTTTCAGAATAATGTTTTTAAAGACATACCATAAAATATATAAGATATCAAAGGAAACCAGTTATATTAAAAGAGAGTTATCAGTGATTGTTTTGGTGGAAGTACATGAGGCTGAAATGAGAAAATAGATATAAAGTACTGTGAAAACCTCAAAGGGTTATATAAATTACAGTTATGATAATTACTACTACTATGACTCGACCACTACCATTACTACCACCATGACAATTATCACTATTACCATTACTACTGCAACTGCTGCTGCTGCTGCTGCTACGACTGGTAGTTGAAGTAAGTAGTAGTAGCAGTGGTAGTGGTAGTCATGCTAGTAGCAGCAGCAGTAGCAGTGGTAGTAATAGTATCCTCTACTCAACAGGCCCCCATGTTTACATTCTGGCTGTGATTCTATCCTAAGGGCCTTCTACTACATTTCTGCTGGCTCCAAAACTTGATTCTTTTTATAATGCCTGAATTTCTCCCAAATCTCAAACCAAATTAGTTTATTCTTATTTTAAACTAGAATACAATGAAAATTAGGTCCATACTAGAAAAATTACCTCTCCTACTTCCTCTCTTCTCACCATCCCGCCAAAAAAAAAAAGATACATGATTTTGTTTTTTAAAAAAGTGATAAACATAATTTTGGCAATAACATCTCACTGAATTTCTTTGTCAGTTCTAAGTTGAGTCCCCTCCTGGATGGCAATTCTTCACAAGGATTTCTTTCCTATTCATATTCCTTGATAATATCTTAAATAACAGCTTCCTACTTAATTCTGAATACGCAGGCTTTCAGGAAGCTTCCTAGTCTGTCTTTTGGCTTTGAAGATTTGAATAATGGTTACAGCCAAACAAATTTTGTGTTTAAGAAAAAATCATTTCCCTTCATTGTGTTTTTTCTGGGATTTATGCTCCAAGTATGCAGGTGACTATTCTCCTTTGTTCCCAAATCTTAGTATTGAAATGAATAGAAAAAGTAATTGAGTGGATTTAGTGACAAAGTAGATTAGTGTCCTGTCCTTTAATGCACCCAAGCACTAAGTGATGGGAAGTGATTTTAGTACCTGCCTTATCTGGAGTGACAGGAAATCATTCTGATTTAAAAGCTTTAAACATCACCTGGAGTATTAGTTCGACCAGCTTCAACCTGACCCTGGTAATACATATGGTAACCCCTACTTCCCAGGTGCTGATGTGGGACTGGGCAAGTAAATGTTTGATGAGCCTCATTAGCTTGTCTTCATCCAGAGACTCTGAGAGAAGAATTGACCTGTCTCTCTCTGTGTATGTGTGTTTAATTTGTAGAAGGAAAATATATTTGAGGCCAAGAACCTCATTATTTTACCATGCATACAAGTAATTTCACTCAGACCAAAATGTTACAGGTAGCTTTCTTCTCCATATTATTATATTATATTGACAGAAAATACACAGGCACACATACACACACACACACACACACACACAAATGACAAAATAACGGTAGACTGAAAGTTCCTTGGAGGTAGGGGTATGTTTTTTGTTTTAAATTCTCCCCTATTTACTAGTACAATTATCTATAGAGGGTTTAATAAATATTTGTTGAATCAATGTGTGTGTGTGTGTGTGTGCGTGTGCATGTGCGTGTACACATATACACACACGTACATATGATTGAAGTGTGTTTGTATTTGTAATTGTATGTACACACAAAGATATGACTTAATGGATAATAAAGTCAGAAAGACTGGATTCAAATGTTGCCTTGAGACTATAATAACTATGGGCTTATGGACAAAGTACTTAACCTTTCAGTTTCCCAGGAAACTCTCTAAGATAAGCTTATGTATGTATCTATGTACATAGGTACATATGCCTGTATGCATGCATGTGTATACACATATACATGCACACATACACACATATTTTTATAGTTGTATGGCCAAGGCAATATTCACAGCATCTACAGCAACTATGAATATGCCAGCATAGTTCTGAATTGCATAATATAATAGACTCTCCATATAGAAGAGAAAAGTAAAATATTTGTTCAGACACCAGAAAGCCAAATTCCAACATCAGAAAACTGAATCCATCATAGCAACAAAGAGATCTATATACAGTAGCAGCACAGAGAGCAACACCATCCCAAAATCTTCCCACAAACACTCACAAGTCTAGCTGTCTCCTTTCCTGAGTTTTCTCTCTTCCCCCCCTTCTAACTGCTCTGACTCCCAGCTTTTTCTCAGTTCTGCTCCACCCATCTTCTTGCTCCACCCATTAAGCAAACTCTTCCCACCTCAGGTTTTATGTGATTACATTCGGTCTGGTAAGGGGCAGAGAGGATCTTCAAATTCCCATTACCATTACAACAGTGTGTATATATAGTCGTAAATATACATATTTATTATGTATCCATATAGACATATGTATATCTAGTTGATAAGCAGATATTGATAGAAGTTAAATGTAGATCAGATGTAGTTATATGTGTTTAGAAAGGAAAAACCTTCATTTGGGCTTTTATCCTGATTAAGGAGGCAAAGCTCAGGATAAAGAGAACGAAGAGGATTTTATTTTAAGTATATCACGGTAATAATACGTTGATGGGTTGAAGATCAGCAATGACTTTAAGGTGGGAATAAATTTTCTAGTAACTTTAAGATTATCCAGATAGGTCCACCTCAGCAAAAAAGGGGGGACCCTTGAGTCTCAGTTCTTCCCCAAGGTAGGAAGACCATGACAATTTGCAGGTAGGAGTATGTGACAAAGAGCAGGTGATATAAAAACTGCAGACTTGGTATCTCCTTCCCCACCAGAGTCTCCCTCAACACTATTTGATAAGCAGGGCTGAGAACAACTGGTAACTGAGCCATCATAACTTTCAACA
Source organism: Pseudochirops cupreus (assembly GCA_028627135.1). NCBI lineage: Eukaryota > Metazoa > Chordata > Mammalia > Diprotodontia > Pseudocheiridae > Pseudochirops > Pseudochirops cupreus. The sequence goes on along the minus strand of CM053582.1, from coordinate 526,650,904 downwards.
TAGGCCTAAGCAGTTTGATTTAGTACTGCTTCCCTTGTCCCTTTCAGGGAGATACCTATCAACTGGATTGTGTCTGACACAGAGTAAACTTAATAAATTCTTGTTGTCTGTCCTTACTGATATTACCCATTTGGGGAAGTTTAAAATTAGCTCATTGTCAAGTATCTTATTTAACCACCACCATAGAAATCTACATAAATTATTCCTTTCAGTCTGCCATGCATGAGATCTATTTGGTTACTGTTTAAGAAGGACTGAGAACCTGAGAAAGCCTGAGAAATAACATTGAAGTACTGCTTTTGAGCTCTTAACTCAGGAATGTTTTTGTGTTTTGTTTTTATTTTGTTTTTGTCATTTTCTGACTTGGTTCCATTTCAATGTGGGGGGATGAATTTTAAAAAATCATTGGTTATTAAAATGTGAATTCTACTTTAAAAAACATCATAAGTGATGCAGTGTCCCTGCCTCTTAGAAGTAATCCTCTCTCCCATGTCACATCCCTTGGCACTCATAGGTTCACATACTTAGCCCATTATAATCATATACTTTTCAGTAACATGGAGTGAAATGTGAAAGAAATGCAATTCTCTCTACTGAACCCATACTGAGTCTACTTCCCCATCTCCTTCCATGACATGCCGGAAGCTCCCAGAGGAAAAAAGAATAGAGAGAGAAATGTTTACTTCTTTCTTAGGCTCATTGATTCCAGGTAAAATAGGAGAGACGTTTCCTGGCCTGCAGACAGGAGTCTTAATACTTCTTAATTTTCATCAGGCTCTAGGCAATGCTAATTGTGGTCTCAGTCATCATTGCCTGTGCTTGGCCCTCACTGATTCTGCATCTCAGTGGTACTTGCTACTCATATCAATGATGCCCTAGCCTGGAAGGAACAAAGACAGGAATATCATTTTTTTTTCATCCTGCTGAATTGCTTTTGTTCTTTTAGCAAAAAAAAGGATCATCATGCTCAAAGAGAAGAAAGGTTACTCTTTTTCCCGTGACAAGATCTCAGATATTGTTCCACTAGTTGTCTCTGTTTCCTTAGGCCCAGAAAAAATAGTAACTCAAAGAAATAAAAGGGCAGATAAGTTTTCCTGGGATACACATGCACACACACACACACACACACACACACACACACACACACACACAGATACATGAACATGCACACCGAGATGTGCTAATCTCCTGTGATTTTTGTCCACAAAATGTGAACTCTCTCCAGAATTCAGATTAAAAATCATCTGTTACTTAGTAGAAAAGTCTTAGGGCATTTCCTCAAGTATAAAAAACTGAATTGTATTGCCCAGGATAACAGTGTCAGAAGAACACAACTCACTTAATCCTTGTACTTTCCTTACTCCAAGACTTTCCTTATTCCATTTTATCATACCATCTCTATTTATCTGTCTGTGACAAGAGCACTAAAATTCCCTAGTTTTTAATTAATCAAACTGGTTTTGGTGCCCTATGACATAGGAATTCAATAGTTTAAGCAGTTTTGATTTTGTCAATGTGGTTATTCCTTTACTGACACAGATTTCAATAAACCTACAACTCAATAGATGGTCTTCAAGAATCATGACTTTCTCAACTGATAAACATCTAAAGGTTATAAAAAGGTGATTCTTAAGGGAAGAAATAAAAGCTACCTAGACTACCTAGAAAATTCTCCAAATCACTAATAATTAGAGACATAGAAATTAACGCAATTTGGGGGTCCTGTTTCACACTCATCACCTTGGCAAAGTTGGTCTAAAGGAAAGAAACTAATGTTGGTTGAGTGTGGGAAACCAGACATATCAATGCACCCTTAGTGGATCCGTAAATTGGAGCAGACATTCTGGAAATCAGTTTTGCATCATACCCTAAAAAGGACTAAAACACATGACTTTTGACCAAACAGTAATAATGCATCAAAGAAAGAAGGAAAAACAAAACAAAAAAACTATAGTGCCATAGTAAATGATGAAAAAGGTGTTTTTAGGGAAACCTGGAAAGACTTTGTGAACTGACATAGATCAAAGAGATCAGAACCAAAAAAAATAATTGTACAATAACAAAAATATTGTAAAGACAAATGACTTTGGTAGAATTATGGACTCTGACCAATGTGATCATCAAATACAGTTCCAGAGGATTGTTGATAAGGCATGATCTACTCCCTCCTGATACAGAGGTAATGGGTGAAACACGCAGAATGAGACACACATTTTTAAACATGGCCAATATGGCAATTAGTTTTCCTTGACTATTTGTCATAAGGATTTTATTTTCTTAATTTTTCCTTCCCTCTTACCACTCCTTCCTTGCAGTGGGAAAGATATGTAGGAGAGAGAAAAAATATATATATGACCATTGAAATTAAAAAAATAAAATAAAAGGTGACTGTGACTGAATAACTTGCTCTGTAGCCAAACTGTTAACATACCTTTCCAAACTCAACTAGACTGTTCTTAGCCAAGTTACCCATAGTTTATGACTGAATCTGTAATTGAAGTCCTTCTGCCTTGGTAAAAATTGACATGCCTTGAACACTGCCAGCAAGTATAGTTTCTGAGTATCTTATATTTCTTCTATACCGTTATGATATATGAGTTAGAGCATCGTCTAAAAATAGAGCACTTAGAAAATGTTATCAAAAAAATACCTCTTAGTAACCTTGTGACAGAGATTCCCCAGACTGGTATCTTTTGGTGACTATGATTTCAGGAAGCTCTCAGAATATTCTAGCATGAAATAATTGTTCAGAAAAACAGTATAATTCCTTCTTCCAGGGCTCGTCTGCTTGAATAGGAAGAGGTCTCACTTGAACCTTTTCGTAGAGGCATCTAGGTAGAACAATGAATAGATCATTGAGTCTGGAGTCAGGAAGATATGAGTTCAAATCCAGACTCAGAATCTTACTGTGTGAGTAAGGCAAGTCAATTAATCTCTGTTTGCCTCAGTTTCCTCAACTAAAAAATGAAGATGGTAATGATAGCACTTCTCTCCCAGATTTGTGAGAATCAAATCACATAATATGTATATAGCACTTAATACAGTCTCTGGCACATAGTAGGTGCTTAAAAATGTTTATTGAATTGAATGTTAAGTTGAGCAGGTGCTTTCTACAAGTTTATGCTAGAGACAGTAAAATTTCTTAACGGAAGTACAATTTCTTGTATTTTTTCAGCCTATAATGATGTCAGGTTCTAAAAACAGTCATGATAATGACTGTAAGGCATGACAAAGAACCTAAAACTATATTCTGAATGATCAAAGGAATATTAAATTATGTATACTTTTAGCATTGAGTATATATGATTTTACTCTATTTGGATATAAGTAATCCACAAACAGTAAATTTATTGATGACTCTATTAATCTAAAGATTTTATTTACCAAGAGCACATCCCTTCTAACTATATCAGATAACAAAGGGATTAGTGTATATTACAGGCAGCATGAATAAAAGATCCTAGGGGTGACAGAAGACAAGATGATCAACACATCCACTAGAGTAATTTGTATATCTAAATGTAGATTTCTCTTCCTAGTTGCAATTATTTCACAGCCTGGATAATGCCTGATTTGAAGCAAATGTTCCTAATATTAGGAAACATTTTTATTGTGTAATGGGATAAATCTTCTGTATATAAAGAAAGGTTTAAGTGGCAGATAGTTGTCTATAATACCCTCAAATTAAGTCCTGTACTATTCCTTTCATAAATACTTGTTCCATTTAAATCCTTAGGACATAGAAAACCAACATGTCCCCCATCATATTAAACAATCACTTTCTGAGTAGGAACCTGTTCAGCTTGTAAGCTAGAAGGAACTCGGTGGTATAGTGGGAAAAGTGTCAGGTCTGAAGTCAGGAAGACTCATCTTTACAAGTTTAAATCTTCCATCTTGCTAACTGACACTAGCTATGTGACCTGGCCACCTTACTTAACCCTATTTGCCTCAGTTTCCCATTTGTGAAATGGGTTCAAGAAGGACATGGCAAGCCATTCTAGTATCTTTGTCAAGAAAAACCCAAATGAGATCATGAAGAGTCAGACACAACTATAGAACAAGTTTATAACGTAACAATTAACATTTTATTTTCTCAAATTTCCTCTGCAATTTCCATTGAGTACAATTCACACTCATGTTAAAATTTATTTATTAAATATAAGATGTATCAATGAGCCATAATTCATAACTTTTCATTTTTAAACTTTCAACTTTATAATCATCAATAATGGAAAAAATATGTATTCTGGATAATTACACTTCTAAAAAATAATCTTCCTTAAAAGAGATATCATAAGGACCAGTAAGGTGGCAGAATATTCTCTTTCCTGTAAACTTCTTTGACCCCTAAATTCAAAAGAAAGCAATTACATACCAGAGCTAAAATAATTATAGTTGATGTCACAAACAAGAATCTTTCTCCCTCACCTCCTCCAGTACCACCACTACTCTGCAAGAAGTTACTGATACTGATTCTATTAATTTATGCAAAAGAAAGGTGAACAGGTGATATCTGAATACACTAGGCAAAAATGTACCACTAAAATCCTTTCTTTTGAGGTTTAGGTTTGAAATGATATATAGAAACTGTCTATGGCTACATGAATTATCTAGGCAAGTCGAAGAAAATGGGAAGGGAAACCCAGATGGAGCTAGTATGAAAAGAAGAAATTCAGAGGGTTGTAGGATCCAAAATCCTGCTCAGTGATTTCCATGCTATAAAATGTTTGAAGGAGGATATGACCCTAAAGTCTAGATTCAAGGGTCTATACATCTGTGAAGTGGGAATGATTAAATGTGGGCAGGGAAGGAAACCTAAAAGGTGGGCCAAAGTGAGATTTCAGCCAATGTTAAAGGTCTTCAGGAACAAAAAATAAACAATGACAACAATTAAAAAAAAAGACATTGGTAAAAAATGGACTTTCCCGGCTCAAGATAAGGCAGAAGGTTTGAATACCTTAATTGCATATGAAGACTGCAGAAGGTCAGAAAGGTACTTTGAGATTATAACCTTTGTCTCTATCCACTCATCTACATAAAACTGATTGCCAAATGAGGATAGGAAGTGAAAATAGCTGAACTCAAAGTAATTAATCTAAGAGAGCTAGGAATAGTTCTTGGAGGATAGAGACTTCTGAGCCCGGGAGAATTTATTGAAGGACAAGCCTTTTCTCATCTGCCTGAAGGTGACAAACAACCTTATAGCCAAGAGTCTGCGGGCCTCAAAGGGAAGAAACTTCTACTGATCCTAAGATAAGGGTCATTGTCCTATATGAAAGAAGTCTGTAGCACTATAACTGAAAAGAGTACAAGGATACTTCAGCTGAAGAGAGCTCAGTACCACCCAGCCCACAGTGGCTAAAACTTTATTAGGTGACAGGTCCAGCTTGGTAGTATCTGGTCAACAGTGGAGTAAAGAGCAGCCAAGTCACCAAGTGAACTGCTTCATGCAGATAATCAGCATATTGACCCTTCTAGCTGAGACACTACACCCTAGAAGGAGTTTGCTCAGCTGAGCCACCAATCTAGCAAAGATATTGATATGCCCTGCAAAGAACCAGCCTAAATGAACAGTGGGAACTTTTCATAATATTCAATTCATTAAGTACTTTGCTAAGCACTGGATATACAAATAAAAAAAAATAGTCTCTGCCCTCAGGATTACAATCTATTGGAGGAAGACAACATATAAAAGGAATCTGAAAAGATGGGGGGAAAGGTGGTCACAAGGAGTTATGATGTTTTGTGGAGTGGAAATCAAGTACAGCCACTGACGGGAAGTGAAGGTATACCTGGAAAGGTCTGAGCCTTCAATAAACAAAGGCTTTCAGAATACTTTGTTACTTAGTTTTAGTAAACTTCAGGAGGACTGGAGAGAGAGAGAGAGTGTGTGTGTGTTCTCTAGAGAGAGAACTGGTACTGAGGCCCTACGGGTGTAGAATTATGGCTTACCTTGGCCACATGCATTTTCTATAGGTATACCTCACAACAACTGTACTTTATGTTCATGTCTACTCTTTCCCCTTCTTGAACTTTTGACATATTTGTGGGACAGTGTGTCCCTAGTACTGGGGAAAAGATTTTGTAACTACTATTCTTGTTTCACCATTTGAATAAAGGCTTTCTATAAAGAACTGTATCTTTTGTCTGATTCTTAAAGGAAAGCCTGATGCTAGGGGCTCACAAGCTAGTGTTCAGGACAATATCCACCCAAAGTATTCCTCCTAGGCTCTTGGTAGTACTAAAATCCAAGCATCTTGTGACTTAACAAGTCAGTGTTGATGAGTTATGAAAAATGAGCCCAGGATATGTGGTGGTTGAGAATGGATAGATGTTTTACACACACACAGACACACACACACACACACACACACACACACACACCCCAAAAGAAAAAGCCTCAATAAAAGCCTGGATAGATAGATAGATAGATAGAGATAGAGACACAGATAGAGATATTAGGTATAGAGATAGATAGATATAGATATGTTATAGTACCTGAAGAAAATTACATAATTTGTGGACTCTTTACAGATTATGGAACAACTAAGAAATTCCCAAATAGTTACAAATAGAAATAAAATTCCTAAAAGACAAAATATTCAGGATGATTTTAGAATACAAATTAAAGCTCTAAAAACACAATTTAGAAACAAATACAGTTAGGTATACATGATTAAGAATCCTTTCAAATTAGTAGAAGCTGTCAGAGAGGACAGATTTAAAATACAAAAACACTGAAGTGAGGGAAATTGTGCAGAAGAAAAAAATCAACATGACAAAAAATCAAAACATAGCAATTCAACACAGAACAAAACTAACCATATTAGCCAATATAAGTTCACAATTATTGATCTACCAAAAGAATATGGTACATCAGAAAATCTGAACAGGAAAACTGTGTAAAGCTGCTCAGTACAGTCAAATAAGAATCCATTGGGAGAATGCATAGTTCATCATAAAGAAAAAGAAACAAATAAATACCGGACCCCAATTTTAAACTACAAAACATGTAGTTGTTCAAACAATTTCAGTGACATATAACAAATATTGTGAGTATTTGGGGGGTGGAGAGGGAGGCATCTTTCTATTAGAAGGAAAGGTAATACTTTTTTTTTTTAATTTATTTTATTAAATTTTTTTTGAGTTACATATTTTCTCCCCGTCTTTCCCCCGCCCACCACCCCAAAACAGCCATCCCAGTGTGTGCCCCCTCCCCCAGTCTATTCTCTCCTATGTCACTTTTCGG
>CM053582.1:526631425-526643155 GCA_028627135.1 Pseudochirops cupreus | reverse complement strand
CATGTTACAGTTCAGAGAAATTAAAAACAACAAACTTCTGACAAAAGGATAAAACTGAGATTAATCTGCCATGTCCCAGCTTCTTCTAGTTATTTTTTATTATACTAAGAGCTTTTCTGAAATTGAGCCAAATGATCAATTCTTTATTTTTTGGCACAACACATATTTAATGTCATGAGATTAATAAAAAAGAAAAACAGATTTTTTTCCCTCCAAAAAAGGTAAATTTCCAAATGCTTGCACGTTTGTACTACATTTTGCTCGTGTATATCCCATTAAAATCAGTGAGTCTCATGATAGATTTGAATAATGGTTTATGGCGCTTCTCAAATAAGCCTCGAATAAGTACACCAAATGGATATATCCTGCCAGTATGGAATTAAACACAGCTGTAGATTGCTACCTTCTCTTTCAACCTCAGTAGCCTCATCTATGAAATGAGGGTGCTGAAATAAATGGTCTGTGAGTTTCTTTCCTGCTATAATCACACACACACGTACACACATATGCAGGTATGCATACATACATATAAGTGTGCACTATTCTAATCCTCCAATTTCTATTTGGGAAATGAACTAAATTTCTATTCCAAACTACTTAATTCTATTCTTAATTTCCACGCATTATAATGGATGTTTTTCTTTAGTATAATTTACTATGAATCCTTTTTCTCTTGAAATTACTTCCTTGTATTTTTTTTTTTTGGTGCACTAAGTTCCAATAACTTCAGAGCATTTTGCTTCACAGAATATGAGCATAGGTTGTTAAAGTGAAGTTACTTATCATAACATTAACAAATCACTTCTTTGGCATTTGTTCAAAGTACTATAAATACCACTGGGAATTCTCACATGTGGATCTATGAATTAATCTCAAGCTACAGGACATTTTCAATCTAATCATCTCTCTCTTTTTTTAAAGGAAATCTTACTACAACTTGTAATATTTATTGAGTGAACATTTTCATGTAAGCCTTTTTATGTGATCTAGGGGGGGAAAGAGATTTGAGGCAGTTACATATTATTTTACAAGTTGGCCCCTTGATTAAAGCTTTCTATAATTTTTTTTTTGGGGGGGGGAAAGACAGGGCAATTGAGGTTGAACAACTTGCCTGAGGTCACACAGCTAGTAAATTTCAGGTGTCTGAGGTTGGATTTGAACACAGGTCTTCCTGACTCCAGGACTGGTGCTCTATTCATTGTGCCACCTAACCTCCCTGCTTTCCATAAGTTCTTCAAAAGCAAGTAACATGCCCACATGACACAATTTTTTTTTTTAATGTTGACAGTGCTATGATTTCATTGATTTGGATACTTCCTCCACTAGCATAGCTTGCAAGGAACACATCCACACATATAAATCCACCTTCTCATTTAAAACAATTCTTGCATTTTTCTATATATCCTCTATGGAGAATCTACAAAATTTGATGGAGGTCTTGGATTCTTTTCAAATTTCACACGAATCAATGTAGAACTTGGACTGTAGGACCTGTTCTCCCTCAGTCTTGCTATAAGAGTGCCCTGACTATTGTTTAGTTAGTCTAATACATCCTTGATGAGGCCTTACACAATTGTGTGTATCTGTGGGTGCATATGTGTGTGTGTTGGTAATAGACTGCACTTACTCATACTTATCACATGCTTTTAATTCTTTGGATCTAGTGCAATATTGCTGCCTGTTGGATCATAGATTTCCATAATTCATAGGCATAGCATCTTTCTTTGGGTGAATATTGGCATTAAAAACACTGAGCTTTTATGGTAATGAGTAAGGTAGAATCACTTTATAGTTTCCCAAAAGATACATTCTAGCCTGACATCTTCCTCCTATTTGATTTATTGATCTCATCTATATTTTTCAATCATGAATGTATGCATATACTTTGAATATATATATATGTGTGTGTGTATATACGCACACACACACACAAATATATATGTGTATGTGCCTGTGTGTGTAATAGCACACACATACATATCCACAATTGTATGTCATAATCTTTGCAATATATGCTTTTGCTTTTTACATACGGATGACATAATCTCTAGCTATGTATACTCTGATGATCGTGCATACAATTCCTTGTTATGGTTGCATGTATATTTATAATGGGTCCATTCCCACAATAACTTTGTGATTTGGCAGAGATAATTATCTAGACCTGGGACACTGTTAGAATCTGAGAATTCAGGCAAAAGGGAAACAGCTGTGCATCTCAGACTATAGAGACAAAAATCTGCTTGCAATTGCCTATTATCCCTAAGACAATTTCAAACACATTGTAACATGCCCTTGAGGCTAATATAGCAGAATAGTGAAAGGAACTAACCTGCGGGTGTGGGGAATTTGCCTGAAGAATAAGTTGGGAGAGGATGCAGAATGAGAGGAATGTGAAATGGAAAGTAGTGATGTGGTTTATGGAGGGGTATGGAGAAGGGAGAGAATCAATTGTGAACCTGTGGTCAGCATTCCCAGTGATACATGGGCACTCCCATAGAGTGTGAATGAGTGCTGGCCCCACGGTGGTGTGGTAGGGCTGGTTTGTACTCTCATGTAGCTTGAAAGACTCAAGATGAGATCGACCAATCACCTACTGGCAAGATAAGACCAATCGCATGTTATCACATATAAGGAAGAAAAAGAAGTCTTAGAGCAGAATGATGACTTCTTTTGGGGAAAGACTGTTATATTGGTTAGTTTTATCTTCATATTCCTGGTCTCTAATATGGTACCTTACCCATAGCCATTACCTAATAAAAGTATATTGAATCAAAATGAATGTTGCCTTTTAAGTACTCCCTTCCCAAACTTCCCTCCAGTTTCTCTCTTCCACAGGTAAATACAGACTTCAGAGTGGGTAAGGTATATAAGTAGTCCTAGAGCATTGGGCATGTGCATTACTCTGTGTGGCAGCTTCCCAACAGAGGCTAAGGTTCATCCACAATAAGGGGCCAAGAAAGAAAGTTGGCTTTATTTTGAAGCATTCCTGATTAAATTGGCCCAAGAACAAGACGTGATTGTTCAATGAACCTGTTCAGCTATAAGAAGAATTCTGAGAATACTGGACCCCCTTAGAGGCAGTGACTCAATGAATAGAGCACTAGATCTTGTGTTAGGAAGACCTGAGTTCAAATCTGACCTCAGACACTCACTAGGTATTTAACTCGGCAAATCACTTAACTTCTACCTGCCTCAGTTTCCTCATATGTCAAATAAAGATAATAATAGCATCTACCTTCCAGGATTGTTGTGAGTATTAAATGAAATATTATTTGTAAGGCACTTAACACAACATCTGGCACGTAGTAAGCATTTAATAAATGCTTATTTCTTTCCTGCAAGGCATAGGTTCCAGTGGGCACATATCCATTTCATTTCTATACTTATCCTTTGATCCTAGTTCTACCTTTTGCCTATATTTTTGAAAATATTATTTTCACTTAACAACATTTCTGGCACCTAGGGAAATATTTCTATATCTCAGGAGATTAACCAGAGGCCTAGGATGTAAAACAAAGGAAATAAAACCAGATAAATTTATAAAGATATTTCTTGAAGGACAGAGGTATACCATGGAATCTAAAGATTATTGTAATGTGACCATGCTTCAGGAGACGTTTCAGAGCTTTTCTATTGCCCCTTCTCTAATGTAGATCTGAAGATGCATGATATATTCTGTCACTTACATTTGTAGAGCATCTTTCCAGTGCATATTTCGTAGTCTGCTGTTCATTAAAATCACATTAGCCAACTATTTCAGCTCATTTAAGATTATGCATAATGATACATATGTCAATATTAACTTGTCAGATAGCTACCTAATATCCAGATGTGTTCAACCAATGGGAAAGCCTACTATATCAGGGAGGCAGTATCTGATTCTGTCATTTGCAGATAAATCTGAATTGCTTGAAAAATCATTTTATGCTTTATGTATGTTAGGTCACAACAAAATCCAGTGATACGTCTTTGTATGATCCTTTTTGTCCTCCTAGGCATTCTTGGTCCTTTCTGTTATGCTGCTCTTTTACTTTTTTTTTCTTTTTTCAAGGAAGGAAGGCAAGGCAATTGGAGTTAAATGACTTGCCCAAGGTCACACAGCTAGTAAGCATTAAGTGTCTGAGATCAGATTTGAACTCACGTCCTCCTGACTCCGAGGCCAGTGTTCCTTTACTTCTTCCTTGTCTAGTGCTACTTTCTCTTTGCCCTCTGTGGGCAGTCACAAAGACCCACTTATTGCCTCTAGGCTCTTCTTTCTTTATACTGACTTTCCTGATTAGCTTGTCTACTCTCATGGATTCAGATATGACAAATGTGCACATGCTACATATATATTTCATATACATCTTCATATATATAGCTACAATTATCTATCCCTTCCCATCCTATGATTTGAGGTGACGACCCAGCCAATTCAAATCCTGGTCTTTCAACTCCAAGTGCAGAGCTGCTTTGTTTTCATTTCTTTACTATGTTATTTTGAGGGAATCACTGACTTCCTGATCACTCATGTGAGGACATCTTTTTTTTTGCTTTTTTCTGGAGGGGGGAAGGCAGAGCAATTGGGGTTAAGTGACTTGCCCAAGGTCACATGGCTAATAAATGTTAAGTGTCTGAGGTCGGATTTGAACTCAGGTCCTCCTGACTCCAGGGTCAATATTCTATTCACTGTACCACCTAGCTGCTCAATGTGAGGAAATTTGGAGTTATCTCTGAACAAATCTATGTCCATATCATGTTGTTCATCTACTTCCCCCTCGTCATTCACCCTGTCAGCAACTGATTTTAATTCCTCGCCATCTCACTAATGGATGCTTATATTTATTCTCTACATTTTCTTTATTATTTGTAGAACATAAATACTAATTGTATGCATTGTGGGTGTATGTGTATGTACATATGTATAATTACGTGCCTGCATGGGTGTATACTTATAAATATGCAACCTCTTCAAATACCTCTCATCCAGAGAGTAGAGCTAAACTGATGATGACAGTGAGGGTGGAGGAATGATTTTTATCTATAAAACTATTTTAACTTTTATCTTGTGAAGATAATGAAGAGAATATTTCTGATGAATATTTATTTGATATTTTGAACAAATGAACTGCGGTGACACCATGTTTTCTGAAGTTGAGGCATCTGCAGTTATAGTATTGGTATGAAGTGACTGGCTATAATCATTCTCATAGATTAAATATTATAAATAATTATTTATGTCCTTGTTATTCATTTAATTGTTCATAAATTATATAGGAAATAAATTAAAATTAAATTAATACTAGGGAATTAGAGATTTTTAAAAGATAGAGTGAAATAAACAGCTATTTATGGGAAAGGAGATTTCTCTAATTTCTTCAATGAATGATATCCAATATGTTGAGACGTGGCCTCTGAGCTGAGTTGATTAGTTAAGAAATGTTGCCATTTTAATAATTAATAAAGAAGTTAAATACCGTATAGAATAGTGGATAAATAACCAGTCTTAAAGGTAGGAAAACCTGTCCCTCAATTCTCTCTTCAAACACATACTGTCTATACGATCCTGGGTAATGAACATAAACTCTCAATGTTAGATAGGTCATTTTCTAAGAGTATCAATTTTAGAGAAAATGCTGACCTGAATTTTTAGGGGGAGTTTCCTCACTTCACAGATACCTATACTAATGAAACAACAAGTCTGGTCCCTATAATCTAATGAAGAAATATTCAAACATGCCCATAGATTACCTTAGAATTTGGAACGATGAGGCTTAATGTGAGAACAAGTGATATAGAAGACTGAATTACTTACAACTGAGATTGAAAGACTTTGTGATACTGTTACAAATGGGATGTATTCTTCTAGCCTCTTTTATGCCCTTACAGATACATACGTATATGCTTGTATGTGTATCCATGTGGACATGCATGTTTATCTGTATAGTGCATGTTCACAGATATACGAGAAACAATTAGTTCAAAGAATTATTACTATTGTCCTCACAACTAAACAGACATCTAATTCTTAAACTAATTATAATCTCTTCTTGTCTAAGTCTATGTTTATCTCTATTTCTGCCTCTCTGTCTACACACCACACACACATGCACACACACACACACATAACCACATACACATTAGTTGGAGACAAAATACACTACCTTGTGATTGAAACTGGTATTGAGCACTGACCACTAGATGAATTTATATTTTTTCTTTCCAAGAGATTCCATATATTAGGATTAGTGACAATTGTTCACTGGGAAATCTTCAATGAACAGTATAGACCTTAGTGGTGCTATATCAACACCTTTGGGTCGAGAACTTTCCAAAGCCAAGTATTTTTTTTAATATCTATTTCATGTTATGAAAAAAGCTGCATTATACTGAGTGTGTGTATGTGATTGTTTAAGCCTGAGTTTTCCATTGTGCATTTCAGAGTGAATTTCTTACTTTGTCCAACGAATTTTCCTTTCACCTCCAGTGATGAATTTAAAAAAGAACAGAGTGAGAATTTGGTAGAGAAAGTTAAAAATCCATTGTAGGCAGCCTCCAATTTATTAATGAGCTGTGTTCTGACAGTTTGTTTGTATTTGGTTTTTGGGAATGCAGAACCATTTTCAATACAGAGGCAATGTTTTAAATGGTACTTATATTCAAAGGAGAGCCCACAGAAGCCATTTATACCATAACGTACCTAAAATGTAACAATAACAGAAGTAATCAAAATCTGGGTCATTAAAATGACAATATAATTTCCCAAAGATAATGTAGTCCATTCACTTTTTCAAGTCAATGCCCGGTTTATCCAAAATATAGTACTGATAGGCCAATCCTATGGGATGCGCATCCAGCTGCATATCAGAATCTGAACCCAGACATTCTCAATTTACATAACATTCCCTGTGAGAATAGACTGAACCGCTGAGTGATTGTGGACCTTGTTTAAGAGGTTCTGAATTTATTAGGGAGATGACCCGATTGGTTTAATGCACCTGGGACACCTCACCATCTACTCAGAATCTTTTTGCCATTCACACAAACATTCTTCATGACAGTGATAAAGAGTTTTGGTGAGGATAAAGCAGTGTTGTGCCTTGATTCATCAGAGGATTGAAGAAAGCAATCTTTGTTATATTTTTCAAGGCATCATATAATTTTAACGTATGCATAGAAACATTTTGTCAGAGGAAAGTGTTTAAGGTGACGTTTTGCTGTATGGAATAAAATTATTTTTTACAGTCAACAAACAATAAATCCATGGGGATCTTGCAATCTCTATACCTTTCAGTCAATGGCTTGACTGTAAAGATGTGATATATGGCAGAATAGGATTTACAAAAATCTGCCCATTTCCTTTATATAGTGTCATCAAAGATGGTCTCAATTTACGTGTAGATAATTCTCACCAATATTTTGTAGAGAAGAGGAAAGTATTTTCCAGAACAATATGTAATTCTGCAGATATGGGTTAACCAGGGAAGAGAAGGGTCAGCTATTGCCCGGGGATTTGCTGGTGTTTAACAGCCACTTGTCTTGTGGGAGGTGGGAATGCCCACATGCCGGATTTTAAAGTTTAATTTGCATTATGAACATTTTCTCCACTGCATTCCTAAGTCTAAACAATGAATAAAATGAAAAATTAAGCCCTGATTAGCTGTGTTTGTCAGTTATCCGAGGTGGTCAGTACTCAGTACCAATTTCAATCACATTATAATGTTTTTTCCCTCCCAACGTGTGTGTGTGTGTGCGTGTGTGTGCGTGCGTGTGCGTGCGCGTGTGCGCATGTGTGTGTGCGTGTGTGTGCGTGTGTGTGCATGTGCGCATGTGTGTGCGTGTGTGTGCGTGCGTGTGTACGTGTCTGTGTGTGCGTGTGTGTGCATGCGTGTACATGTGCGTGTGTGCGTGTGTGTGCGTGTGTGCGTGTGTGTGTGCATGTGTGTGTGCATGTGTATGTGTGCGCGCATGTGTGTGTGCGCATGTGTGTGTGCATGTGCGCGTGTGTGCGTGTGTGTGCGTGTGTGCGTGTGCGTGTGCGTGTGCGTGCGTGTGCGTGCGTGTGTGTGTGCACGTGTGTGTGTGTGCATGTGCGTGCGTGTGTGCGCGTGCGCATGTGTGTGCGCGCATGTGTGTGCATGTGCGCATGTGTGCGTGTGTGTGCATATGTACGTGTGCGTGTGCGTGTGTGTGCGTGTGTGCGCGTGTGCATGCGTGTGTGTGTGCGTGTGTGTGCACGCGTGTGTGTGCGTGTGTGTGTGCATGTGCGTGCGTGTGTGCGTGTGCGCACATGTGTGCGCGCGCGCGCGTGTGTGTGCGTGCACGTGTGCGTGCGTGTGTGCGTGCGTGTGTGCGTGCGTGTGTGCGTGTGCATGTGTGCGCGCGTGTGTGCGTGCGTGTGCGTGCGCGTGTGCACGTGCGTGTGTGCATGTGTGTGCATGTGTGTGCGTGCGTGTGTGTTTGCGTGTGTTTTGCGTGTGTGCGCGTGTGCCTGTGTGCGTGTGTGTGCGTGTGTGTGTGTGCGCGCGTGTGTGCATGTGTGTGTGTGAGCATGTGTGTGTGCGTGTGTGTGCATGTGTGTGCGTGTGTGTGTGTGTGTGCGTGTGTGTGTGGGGGGGCAGAAATAGAGAGGAGGACAACAGAAAGTGTGTCCTGGATGAGAAGCCAGCCTCAGAGCCCAGAAAGCCTGACTCCAAATAACAATTCTAATTAACA
Organism: Pseudochirops cupreus; assembly: GCA_028627135.1. Taxonomy (NCBI): domain Eukaryota; kingdom Metazoa; phylum Chordata; class Mammalia; order Diprotodontia; family Pseudocheiridae; genus Pseudochirops; species Pseudochirops cupreus. Next base: position 526,634,458 of record CM053582.1, on the reverse strand, counting down.
ATTCTGCCATATACTCGTATGGGCAAGTTACTTGGATTTAGTGTCCTAGGCAGCTCTGGAAGATTCTAAATTGCAGAGCAGTTCCAGTCTATACTGGTAAAGGGAGTCCTTTCCATTAGGAGTTCCCTAGATCAGTGAAATCACAGATCTGAGCCCTACCTCTATGCTGTGCATAAAAGGGAAGGGTATAAGTATTTGCAATAGCACCTACTGTGTGCCAGGCACTCTGATATGTGCTTGACAAATAATATCTTGTTTGATCCTCACAACAATCCTGCAAGGTAGGTACTGTTTGTCCACAGATTCATTTTGCATTTGAGGATACTGAGGCAAACAGAGGTCAAGTGACTTACCCAGGGTCACAGAGCTAAGAAGCTTATTAGGCAACATTTGACCTCAGGTTTCCTGACTCCAAAACCAGCACTCTATCCACTGAATTGCCTAATGAGGTGAGAGATTAGAGCATCTAACCATTTTATTAAGGGTTGAAGATGTTGAAGACCAACAGAGAAAGATAAGTGATTTGCTCAAGACTATAAAATTAGTTACTGACAGAAATGGGATGATAACCCAGATCTTCTGATTTGAAGTCCACTGTTCCTTTCAGTATGCTCTATATACTGTTCATTTTAAATGACAGTGTGCCTGAAACCACAAATTTAAAGTAAATTACTTATAAGCAAATAAGACAAGAATTTTTTTTGAAGAAATTTAAAATCTTGACCAAGAAAATTCTGTAGCGTGTAACCCTCTTAAGGCTGGCAGTTTTCCCTTTATCCCCCATCCCATGCACTTAGCAGAGATTCTTTTTAATAATAGCTGATTGATAAATTCTTATGAAAAGTGCTTAATTATATTGAAGAAACCTATTTTTCACTCTGTAGAATCTTTCACACTGAAGAAAACTGTTTGGTAACCCAAGTTCCACAAATCTAACACTATTAGGAGATTACTCACCTTCCCCTTGGGTAGCTAGATGATAGAGTGGCTAGAGTGCCAGTCCTGGAGTCAGAAAGACTCATCTTCCTGAGTAAAAATATGACCTCAGACACTTATTAGTTATGTGACCCTGGGCAAGTCATTTGACCCTGTTTGCTTCAGTTCCTCATAAGCAAAAAATGAACTGGAAAAGTAAATGGTAAACCATTCCAGTATCTTTGCCAAGAAAACCCCAAGTGGGATCATGAAGAGTCAGACATGATTTAAAATGACTGAACAATGACACATTTCCCCTTCCTGGTTCATTAGTCATATTTGGGATTTCAAAGAACAGAAGCATACTCATATCCAGCTCTACTTAACTACAGGATTTATTGACAACATGCAAATTGAATTTATGGATAATCTAAGTGATGCATGAGGGATACAGGATGTGCATACTCCCAACTCAATTGATATCCTCATCCCCTACTTTATCCTGCTTCAGGATAATGAAGATGAATCTGTAAATAGCTGAATATTGAATGATTTTGAATGGTCACATATCAGAAATTCAGTAATGTATGCTTGAGACAGATAAAAAATTTCTCTTAATCTGAGATATATAAACCCTAATCACCAATGATGAATAGGTCAGATAAGGTTAAACCTTGGGCTTGGTAAAATTCCTTTGTAGCTGAGAACTGCAATTACTCTAGCTCTCTCTATTTGCATGTTTCCCTTCTTACTTCGAGTGTGACCTGAGGTTACTCACTTATCTTAATTATGCTTTAAGCTTTATAAATTGGGAGTGGCCTCTGATGGTGAAAGTAGAGCTGATCAAAATAACTAAGAAGATTTTTATCTTGGGGTTGTATTCTAATCAAAATGCAATCATTATATGATATTTCCTGTTATTTTGTTTTCATTAAAACCATGCTAAATTCTCTTCACTTTCTGTGTTCAAAGAAAAAAATATATAAAAACCTACCTCTATGGGATGGGATGGGGCATGGATACAGCGCTCTTCTGTGTAATATATGACTGCATTTCATTGAGGTATTAACTTTTTTTTTCCTTATGTACCTCCTAAAGTAATTCTCAGAAATAAACATTAGTTAATATGTATAAAATATATTGAAGCCTCAAGACAAACCGATATTGGAGTAGGAAATAAAATAAATTATCCATTCCTCTGACCTATCTATTTTCAATATGACTTAAATCCAAGACCCTTCTGAGAATGTTTCAATCTCATCCAATTGCTCTTCTTTGCTGCATATTTGACATGAGGTAGTAACAGGATAATATTCTACAGGTATTTGTATATGAGATAGAGTTGTTTGGAACACTAGGCTAATGAGGCCAGGGTCGTGGCTTCTATCTCTATGAGGACCAAGAAGTTTCACCCTGTTGTATAGCTCCAGATTACCTTAATCTTAGGTGGGTGTTTTGCAAGCGCCCTTGGACAGAAGCAATATTCTTAATTTAAAGGTGGTTATATACCGTTACTATGTGAATAAAAGTATAGAGACTGATCATATGAGAAAAGACTATAATGTTGCAATAGAATAATACTTATAAAGAAGTTAAATATTTATATATATATGTATACATATACATACATATATATGTACACACGTACACACTCACACACACACACACACACACACATCTCCACTTCCTTCTATCTATCTTTTTGTAATATGATTTTTAGTCTTCTCTGTATCCTCACTCAGCTTTGAATTGGCACCAGTCTTTCAGAGTCTCTCCTAAAATGTATTTTCCAAAGCAATATGTAATTGTGCAGATATGGGCTGACCAGAGAAGAGAATGGTAGGCTATTGTCCAGGGATTTGCTGGTAAGTGTTTAACAGCCACTTCTCTGGTGGGAGGTGGGGAATGCCTACTTGACATATTTTAAAGTTTAATTTGCATTATTAACATTTTCACCATCACATTCTTTATTTTTATTTTTTATTTATTTTTATTTTATTTTAGTTTAGTTTACATCATTCATTTCCATGAGATTTTGAGTTACAAATTTTCTCCCCATCTTTCCCCTACCCCCCCTCAAAACAGCCATCCCCTTGTATGACCCCTCCCCCAATCTAA
>CM053582.1:526606657-526631325 GCA_028627135.1 Pseudochirops cupreus | reverse complement strand
AGCCACCCCCCACTGGAAGAACAAGCCATCAAATACAGGCTGTACATGTGTAATTACACAGAACCTCTCCACAGTGGGCACATTGTGAGAGACTGATTACACGTCCCTCCTTCCTATTTGCCCCCCCGTTCCACTCTCTACCCTGTCCCTGTCCCTGTCCCTGTCCCTCTATAAAAGTGTGCACATCCATCACCCCCCCCTACCCTGCCCTCTGCTCCATCATCTTACCTCTCATCCCCATTCCCCCTATTTTCCTGTCACCATCACATTCTTAAGTCTAAACAGTTAGCAAAATGATAAATTAAACCCTGATTAGCTGTGTTTGTCAATTTCCAAGGTGCAAATGCTCCTGCTGAACATTTAACAAACAGTTCTCCTAAATTAGCATGAGTTGTCACTAAAACACCACTACTTTTGCCTCCTTTGAATTGAATACTCTATTAATACACTTTTTTTAGCAGCTTCTTAATTTCTTCCTCATTTTCATCAAGTCAATCTTGATGTTTGTGAGTGTTCTGACCCAGAAGAGCAATGCAGTGTTGTACACCAAATCTCTGAAAACTATCCACTCCTTTTCTCTTCCACTGTTGCCTATTGTGTTTTGGTTCAATTTTCCTTCCAAGTTAGCAAGGAATTATTTCCTCTTAATGATATGTTCTAATGTGTTGACTTTAATTCTTCTGGTAGTCATTTTGCCTTGGGGCCTGTACTTTTGTTGAATGTAAATATTTAACTTAGAGAGTAAAAGTCTATTATTGGTCCAGCCCTCTGCACCACAGGTCACCTTAGTCACTTTCATAGCCTATCTATCTCTTCTCCTTACAATCACATAGCCTATTAAATGCCAGTATTTGCTGTGAGGGTGTATGCATGAAGTTTTATTGTGTTTAGGTAAGTGGAAAAGAATATTGGTGATGAAGTCATAAGATGCACAAATCTTCAATAGTGTGATCATTGCTGCTATTGTTTTCAACTCCATTCCTTCCAAGGACTCTGTCATGTCTGATAGTCTGAGCCTACCCTAGCATTAAAGTCATCCAGAATTATAAGTTTGTCTTGTTTTAGCACATTGATGATAAGGATCCCAAGGTCTTCACAAAATTTTTCTTTGACCTCATCAGGGTTCATAATAGTGGGAACATAGGCACTGATGATGGTGGCATGACATTTTCCTGTAAGTGACAGTTGCATTGTCATGAATCTGTCATTCATTCCTTTTGGTAGACATATAAGCTTGTTGATTAGATAGATTAATTTTGATTGCTCATTGTTGTATGCCTGTGAAACCCTGAGAGTATACCAGTGCCATACCAGGAAGCTGAATCATTTCCATTTGAATTGTCTTAGAAAGATTCTGAAGATCACCTGGCAGGATAATAAGTCAGACACTGAGGTCCTTTCTCAAACTAAACTGCCAAGCCTTCAAACTCTACTGCAGAGAGTGCAACTACAATAGGCAGACCACATTGTTTGAATGCCAGGTGCAAACTTGCCTAAATGACTATTTATTGTATGGAGAACATACACAGGGCAAGTGCTCACATGGTGGTCAGAAAAAGCAATATAAGGACATGCTTAAGGTCTCTCTTAAGAACTTTGGACTTGATTTTGTAACATGGGAGACACTGGCCAAGAACTGCTCAGCATGGCATGTCCTCATCAGAGAAGGTGCTATGCTCTATGAGCAAAGCAGAATTGAAGTAGCTCAAAAAGAAATGTGAGATGCATAAATTTAGAGAATCCACCCCAGATGTTCACATGGATTATTTCTTCCTGACCTGTGGTAGAGCTTTCCAAACTCTGATCAGTCACAGTCAAATGAACTGTAACTTGACTCTAACATAGTGATGTCTTCTTGATTATCTTCAAGAATGAAGGACAACAACCACCAACCAACCTCTATTAGTACAAACTAAGTTCATATTAAATGTTGGCGGGGGGGGAGGGGAGTTGACTAACATATCACATTTCTGATTGAAATTGAACTTACAATCTGCAAAGAGTCCTTAAATCTTTATTTTTAAGCATATATCATGGGGTATGAGTCAATGAGGCCCCTATTCTTAGATTACATTTGGATTTCTCTTAACTAGTAGGTAATATAGAGCATGAGCCTTAGCTATTCCCTCCCTGGTTCCAATCCAGTGAATAAAGAGGTTACTTCTGGTCGTAAGTGATTGAGGGCCTGGTACTATATACACATGAAGAGTCTTCTGGTTGACCAAGGATATAGAAAGAGTTGGAAGCAAATCATGAATTGTAGAGCTGAAATTGAGTTTCATTTTAAAAAATGGATGACTGATTCCTTTCTGCTGTTTTGCTTTTGTTTTTCCTTCCCAGCAAAGGATACCCATCCTTACCTGTTCATTTTGTGTGACTCTTGTCCATGTGTTTCTGGAAGGTTGCCTCCCAGGGTGTCCCTAGCAGTCTGGATTCTGCCCTCCCTTTCACCTGACTTTACCTGGATATCAGTAAAATTGATGACAGTTCCTTGATGAAATTGATCCTTCTTTCAAGCTCTTCATTGGTCATAGAATTTCATGGTTTGGGAGCTGGAGGTGACCTTCAAGGTCATCTAAATCAATCTCTTTGTAACAAGTGGTTATTTAATGTTTTCTAAAAGATTTCTGGGGAGTAGAGTACTACTATATTCTGAGGTAATTCCTTCCATTTTTTGAGAACTTTAATCACTGGAAAATCTGAACCTTCCAACTTGAACTTGTGAGTCCTGGAATTTATGAATATGGATTTATCTCTATACCTATTAAATGCCATCTTCTTAGATTCAACACAACATTTTACCCTGTTAGGATTTTTGGAATCTTGGTTTTTGTCATCCAACATAGGAGCTATCCATTCATGTGAATTAGGAATATCACTTATGCATGTATTCAGCTAACACATATGCACACACACACATGCATATATATATATATGTGTATATATATATATATATATACATATATACATACACACACACACATATATATGCAGCATAGGGGCATGAACAATTTCCTGGCATATTTGATTAGAGAATATTTTTTCAAGGTGGTAACAAGTGTTAAATATTATGTTTAGTTCTATTATCTTTCTTCTTGCTTTGAAATTATTGTGGGAGGGAGGCTATTCAGTCTCCTGAGAAGAAAAGGAAATATGGGGGAAGCTGATTACAATTCTTGTTATAAGCCAAAGATGATAGAGTCTCCCCCTGAAAGCAGAACCTACTAGAGAACTTACCTTTGGGGGTCTTTTAGTATTTTGAAGCTCCTGAAATAGATGGAGGGGAAAAGAATCTAAAAGGCATGTACTATACCAGAAAAAAAAGTAATCATAAACCAATTGTAGTGAAAGTATCACAAGAGTCAATTAATAAAGCATCCTCCCTTAGCAATCTTGAGGGAATTTTGAATTCTTATTGATGATAGGGGAAATGATTATGGAAAAAGTAAGCCAGTATCAGTTTCTATGACCTTGGTAATGAGTGAACAAGAACAGAAGTTGAATGTTTCAACTAAAAGATGCTTTTTAAATCTTTTTTTTATGATTTCAATGGTTAAAATTAAGTTCATGGAAAAAATCGTATCTGTGCAATGCAAAGATTAGTGGACTTGGTGATGGACAATTTGGGAACAAATTGAATCTTGGATTACCTTTGTGATGATGGAATAAGTCATATTTTCTCTGTGAAATTTAGTTCCTTCATTTGGAAAATTGCTATAAGAAAAGATGTGTGGTATAGTAGATAGAGTCCTCAATTTAGAGACAGGACAATCTGAGTTCAAAGCCTTCTTCTAATATCTGTGTACTCTATGACCATGGGCAAGTAATTTATTTTTTCTCAGATCTGGTTTTCACACGTGCAAAATAGTTATAATATTTATAATATGTACCTCAAAGGTCTATTGTGAGCCTCTGTGATAATATGTGTAATGTATTTTGTCAAGCACTATATTAGCATGTAGTAGAAGTAACAGCAGCAACAGAAACAGCATCAATAGTAGTGGCAGGAAAGTGGGACAAAGATTGCCAACTACAGCCAAATGCTTTCAATCTTGGTCCTTTGGAGACACTTAGATGGATCAAGATTGGCAGGATGAACATGGAGAGGATTTTAAAGGGATTTTTGAGCCCTAAGACAGATTGTAGCCTGGGGATCAGAGAGTGGCACAAAGGCAGAAGCAAAAGAAATAAAATGACAGATTTAATACCTAAGGACTTCTCTGGATTGGGTCTAAATCACAAAGCGCACAGCCAGTATATTGTTACAAACTAAAAGATGCTAAACCTAGCCCCCAAGGGGAAGAAGTTATATAGCTGCTGAAGATCAGCAGATTGCAGCAGAGAATAGCAGAGGGCCTTCCAGAGAGCTGACAGGCTGTAAAGGACCAGCAGCTGGCAGCAGAGAGCAGAATCTACCCTAGTCACTTACAACTTGGCTCTTCAGTCAGAAGTCCTGGGTTCAGATTATTCTTCTACTATGTTACTATCTTTGTGATATTGAGCCAAACACTTAACATTCCTGCACTTCAGCTTTCTCAACTGTACAATGACAGATTTGAATTAAATGGCTTCTGAGGTACCCCCCAGCCCTAGATATATGATCCCATATAATGTAATCAGGAACTGACATCATTGATTCCACAGGCAACTGCATCAGATAGGTATAGGGACGTTCTGAATGGGTTGCAGCCTTATGAGCATGAGATTATTTGGCTAGATGTGTTCCCTATACATATGCCTCTTTCCCATTAGTGATGGGGGAATCTGTGGGAGTGGGTACTTACTCTTGAGCATATGCAAAGGGTGAGCTGAGTGGAAATCCCCACTTTCATTTATTTTGCTATACTATTTAGATATTGCATTTTTAACAAGTAGACTCCTGGTTTGCATGGTAAACAAAACATCAGCCAAAGCTTATGAACTGTGGTTTTATGTTCATATGAACCTGAGATAGCTTTCAGAAGGTCTGTGAGCAAGAGAGGGAGTACTCGGTGATAAATGAGCATAAAGCCATAATCCTTGAACTGCCCTACTTCACAGAGAATTGTGCTCAAACACCAAGCACGATATAAATGTGAGAGGAGATTAGATATATCTATCCCAAAATAGAAATCCCTACCCCCTATTAAGAAAACAAATAAAAGTGAGTTCCCTATTGATAGTGGGTGTAACAACATATGCGTACATAGCATGCACATATCTTCATTTGAAAGGTAGAACTAATAGAAAGTTTGCCTAAATGGTGTTACACAGAATAATATTAAATTATGACTTGTCATGAAACATTACTAATAATAAGAGTGTTACCACTTCCTTTAAAGAATTGGGGAATTGCATCATTGACTCATTCATCAGTCAAAAACATCCAAATCCTATGCTAACTCTATAAGACTTCCTGAATGATAGTTTGGAATTCATATCTTGAGTTGCTTTTCTGCTCAATTTTACAGATTAGATTTTCCCCAGATTCCACCTCCCTCTTTCTTCAAATGCCTTTTAGAATACTACAAAATATTTCATCTCAAGAGAATGATAGAGCACTGAGGCTAAGGTCACGTATAACTTGACTGTATTCTTATGGAATCTATCCTCCTTTTCGGGAACTAGAGTCAGTTTAAACCAACAACAGAAACCAACCAACCAAAAAACAAAAGTAGCTTTTATCCTTTAACCCAGAGATTGTACTAATAGGTATATTCCATGATAACCCCAAAGGACTGCTATACAAAATCCTGGGAAGAGAGGTCCCATCCCATATACACCAAAATCCTAGTAACAGTACTTTTTTGGTAGCAAAGAATGGTTGGGGTAGAACTAGGAATAAGCTGTAAATTGGGATTTATCTGAAAAAATTCTGGGCAGCTAGGTGGGACACTGAATAGTGTGCCAGGCTTGGAGTCAGAAAGACTATGACTTCAAATCCAGCCTCATGCAAATACCACCTGTGTGACCCTGAGCAAGTCATGTGACCCTGCCTGCCTCAGTTGCCTCCCCTGTAAAATGAACTGGAGATGGAAATGACAAACCACACCAGTATCTTTGCCAAGAAAATACTCAAAGGGGTCACAAAAAGTCAGACGTGACTGAAATAACTGAACTAAACAAATTCTTGTGCATGGCTATAATAGAATATCATTATGTTGTAAAATGATAAATGATATGTACTCAGCAGCATAGAAATACATATTGTGATGCAAATGAGATCATTATAATAGTAATAATATCGGTAACTAGCATTTACATAGTGCTTTAAGGTTTGCAAAGTGATTAACAAATATTATCTCATTTGGTCTGCATAAGAACCAGTAGATGTTGGTGCTTTTATCATTCTCATTTTATAGATGAGGAATCTGAGATAGTCATAACTTTAATGACTTGTCCAGGGTCATACAATTAATAAATATCTAGGGATGGATTTGAAGTCAGACCTTTCTGACTGATGATCAGAATCTCTATCCAAGAACCAGGAAAACAACACATAGAATGACCACAAAGATGTCAAGGGGAGAGGAGGAATCAGAACTAAGAAAGTAAATTGAATGCCTCAATAGAATAATGACCAGTCTTGGCCCCAAAGAGAGATGAGAAAATTAACCTCCCTGCCTTTTTTTTTTTTGAGAAGTGGGATACTATGGGATGTGGAACATTGCCTGTACTTTCAGAATCAGTTAATTTTGTATTTACTTTTTCTGAACTTTTTCCCATCTGTCTGTGTGTCATTTTTTACTCTTTTTCTTAATTCTTTCTTATTTACTATAAGGCTTAACTCCTTGTTTTTAGGAGGAAGGAGAGACATATTTAGAAACAAAAGTGATTTAAGGACAAAAATATAAATAGAATTTTTAAAAATGATTTAAAATTCAATTTAAAAGAAAATTTTGTAGATAGTCCCCTTCTCTATAAGGAACTGGATTCTTTACTCTTGAAGCTATTCCCAAATCCATTTATTTATCCTTTTATGGTTGGAAAGGATATTAGAAGCTATGTACTCTATTTCAATTTCCTCCTAATGCAGAAATCCTTTGAAGGAAGATAAACTTTAGGAAAGGCAAAGTTGGGAAAGAATTATATTGCTGGAAGGGGAATGGCTTCTGTGAATGCTTAGAGAGAAAAGTGGAATGTTGAATTTAATGGAGCAGATGACAGTCCAGTTTCGCTAGAATTATATGCTGTATGAACAGGAATAATATAAAATATGATTAGGGAAGTAAGTTGGAGCATATTGAGAAAGGATTTAAATAACAATTATATTTATAAGCAATAAGTAAGTCCCTGAAGTTTCCTCACTAAACAAATGCATTTGAAGAAAAAAAATATTTTGGAAAATTGAGTGAATAAGGAAGAGACTAGAATCAGGAACACATTCTGCGAAAGTGTGGTGCGGTAGGTAATGGCGAGAAGGGGAGAGGCGTCAGAAGTTTAATGGAAATAGAACCAAGAAGATCTAAAAATTAATAGAACGTGGGATATAAAGAAGAATAAACAGCTCAGGATAGCTCTGAGGTTATGAATCTTCATTATTTTTAGGACATTGGTACCCTAAAAATTGGAGGTGGGTCATATTTAGAGCAATGATGATGTGCCCTATTCAGGAGGTAAACAATTCCTCCTGTGACATGATTTGAAGTTCCATTATTCTCAGTTGCCTTTTACTGAATATTCTCTATATTGTCAAGGTTGATTTTAAAATAGAGTTCCTAGGAATGGGCACAATATTTTACCTGTGGTTTGAGCAATGCAGAATGCAATGGAACCTGATTCATTTTGGATACTAGTTTTATATGAATACAACCAAAGATGGTGTTACCTTTTCAGCTGCTGTTTGATCACACTTTTGACTTACAAGGACTTGCAGGGCTATAAAAAACCTAGAGGTCTTTTTTTCACATAACGTGGTTTCCTCCATGTAGGAGTACTGTAATTGACATTTTCATTTTGTTGGTTTCGCTCCATCATTTGAGAAAGATGAGATCTCTTTGAGATAATTTCTCTCGTTGAAGTATACTTAAGAGCTGTCATCTATTGACCTTTGGACCATAGCGATGGTAATGCTTTTACATGGTGCATTTGAGTCAATGGTTTTTGTGGCAGCTTCCTTTTGTTTAGTCTATGACAAAGTAATACATGGTTTTGAAATATTTACAATAAGAAACCTTTTATGTTTTCATTAAAATCATAATAAAGTACAACTGTCAAAGAACACAAACAACAAAGGAGCTATTTCTGATAATACAGCATGGTAAATTCCCTTCAAGAGAAATCAAGACGCCCACTGTTCTTTAGCTGTGTTTACTATCTGAGGCTGGATCTGTCCAGAATTTGGTTTCATGGAAATTTAAAGAGCTCATTATGCATAGTCCATCTCTAGGACACTACTTAAATAAATAGTGACTTCCATCTGCATCGAGAGATTTCTTGGATTGAAAGCAAAATTCTGAAAATTGTGTTCTGAATCTCAGGAGATATGACTAGAGACAGTCATGAGAAAATATCAAGACTAGCTCCCATTAGCCACTTACTGACGCCACTCAAGGTGTGATTCTATGTGTGAGAAGGACAGAGTAACTTGGAAAGTGTAGAAAGAGGATAGTGAAAAGTCCTGGGGCTGCAAATCAGAGGAGTAGAGAGATTGTCCTGTGTAGAATGGGATAATGCCCCTCAATGTTTCAGCGAAATGGGTTATGTATGTACCAGATCCCCAGTGCAATATGGTATAGTCAATAAAGAACACAGGATATGGAGTGAGAAAACCTAGGCTCATATCTTAGCTCTGCTACTCATAACTAGTGTGACCTTGGGTGAGTCAGTCACTGTACCTAACTAAGCCACAATCTATAAAATGGCCAGCTTGGATTAGATACATCATGAGATCATAGATTTTGGTCTGGAAGGGACCTCAGGGGTTCTCTACTTAAAACTTTCTCATTTTAAAAATAAGGAAACTGAGTCCCAGAGAATTTAAATTATTTAATTTAAATTTAAAATTTAAATTAATATCATAAACATGTTAAACAACAGTGGCAGAATTTGAACCTATGCCCTCTGACTCCAATCAGCTTCCTTTCCACTATTTGATGCAGCACTCATATCTCAGGTTTTTTTTTTTTTTCTATTTGTAAATTTTTGGATTTATAAGCTCGTACCCAATATCCTAGATCTCAAAGTGTCAGCTTCCTATTGGCATTTCTGGAAGGGTCTTCCCTTTACTACTCTAGGGACCTGTTCCTTTTAATGTACCCTTAATTTTTTTCTGTAAAAAATATTAAATTTTTCTTCTTCCCCATTTGAGAAAGGAAATCAAATCAAATCAAAACCCTTGCTACAAATATTCATAATCAGACAAAAAAAAATTTCTACATTGGTCATGTGCCAAAAATATAAGTATCATCCAGTATTGTGAGTTCAATACCTCTCCCTAAAATATGGTGAAGGTATTTTTTATCATTAGGTTCTCAGTCATCTTAGTTGGCCATTGCATCGATCAGATGTACTCTGTATTGCCATTTTTGGGCCTATATCCAAGTGATTTTTTTTTTAAAGAGAAAGAGAACTCACATCTGAAAAAATATTTATATTGGCTCTTTTTATAGTGACAAAAAAATCAGAAGTTAAGGAAGATACTCATCAATTGAGAAATGACAGAAAAATTATGGTTTATGAATTCAATGGAATATTATTGTTCTATAAGAAATGAGAAACAAGATGGTTTCTGAGAAATTTAGGAAGACTTGTATGAACTGACATAAAGTGAAAGGTGTAGAACTAGGAGAAGAATTTATTGTTCTATTATTAAATAGTCCCCCCTCAGCATCATCTTACTTCTCCCCTTTCCTAATAGTGACACTCCTGTCCTCTCCAGTCACATTGCTGTCACACACTCTCCAAACTCAAGACAGGATCAGCATTTATGAGTTCTGTCAATAAATTTTAAGTTCAAGTTGTTTCAGGGCCAACTTCATCTGAGAAACTAAAAGGATGTTCTAGGTCAGACTCTATGCTCTGTAAACTTGTTTTCTACAATCTTATTCTGACACTTCATTATAGCATAAAAGTGAGCCTGGGTTCTTTCAGATTGGGCTAGAACACAGACTGGTAATTTATACCATGATAGAAAGTCTTTGAGTAAACAAGTAGCCATGTGCTATACCTGCTTTCCAAAGAATACTATATCTAAGTATGGAGAAGTTCATGCCAGCAGAATAACAGCTTAATAATAAATCTTTAGCTATAACAACCTTGAAACAAATTAAAATGTAAAATGCTAATTGGTCCTAAAAGATCTCCTTTCAATTCTGCAGTGACAGCAAGAAAATGACAGAAAAGGGGAATAGAGGGTGCTAAAAATGACTCATTTTAGACACAAAGATTAACCTAATTTTTAAGGTTCTAAATATAAGATCCCTTTTCCAGTGACCAAAAAGGAGATACACTAACAGGGAAAGTTAGTAATAACTCTCTTAATGTTTCATTATTATTTGGAAAATCAAATGAAGGAATCATTAGGCTGGGGTTTAGCATGCATCCAAAAGGCAATAGAAAGCATTCAATGGGATATTTAATCCTTTCTTATTTCAGTGTATAAGGAAAGTATTTGTGAAAAGCATACAAAAATGATTGTAACTTATGCACTAAATAATGATGACGAAGAAAGGAAATTCTAGGAGGAAACTGATAACACTTGCAAATTTAAAGCATGAACTTGCATACATAGTTTCTTCAATATGAATGTAGGCATGGGTGAGGATGGCATAAGAAATGTTGAAAATTTGATTTAGGATTAAGAAATACCTTTTATTCAAGTCAAGAACCAGAAAGTACTGTACATTGTGAGTAAAATATAACAATCACAAAAATAAATTGATTATAATTTCATGAATAAACAATAATTGCTGTGAGATTCATTCAAAAATTAGCAATCTGTATAGAGTCAGATCATGACTTGTTAGAGAAAAGATCAAAATATAAAGCTAGGAGAATGGAAGCAAGAAAAAAAGGCATAGTAAGCAAACACATAATTTGAACTTTACTTGTTTAAATGAACTTGATGCTGAAAACTGGGAAATGGATGGAAAAATTACATAAATGGCACAAAAGAGACAGTGCAGCATAATGGATATTACCCTTAACTTGAAGTCAGAAAGACTTCTGTGTGAATCCCATCACAGATAAGCTGTGTGAAAGGGGTAGGTCAGTTAACATTCCTGAGCCTTTGGTCACTCATTTTAAAAATGAAGGTAAGACCTTCTACCTCAAAGGTTGTTGTCAGGCCCAATGAGTTAATGTATGTGAAATGTTTGGCAAAAACTACAAGCACTATGAAATATATGGTCAAATTGTACTATTTTCAAAAGTTATTTAATCAATATAAATAAATTACTATAAGGAGGAGGCCAAAAGAGCCTAGGACCAGCTTCATTAGAAAATACTTGATCTCCCTGTCAAATGGAAATACATGGTAGCCAAGGACATATAAAATTATAAAATGTTACCCCAAACAAGGTGAAAGCTAATAAGTAGCATCACCTTGTAAAATAGGAGCAATCAGGAAAGCAAAACAAAAGAAAACAAACAAAAAATAGGATATTTGGCAAGAGACCCAGTTAAGAAACCTCATCCCAAAGGTATTGATGCACAACACCAGGAGGATAATAACAGATGAAAAGTTGAAATGGTAAAGATAGTAAAAGAAAAAGGAGTAAAACAGGACAAAACTTCCACGTTTGTAACTGTTATGCTTAACTTCTCAGCCTCTACATCCATTCAGTTGCCAAATCTTGCCTTTCTACCTTTGCAGTGTCTCTTCCATCTGTCTCCTTCTCTTTTTCCATATGGTACCCTCCATAGTTCAAGTCCTCATTTCATTTAGACTAGTCTGTTTCAATATCTGATTCCTGTGTGGGTTGTGTGTCTCAATTGCAATCTACCCTCCACACAGCTGACAAAGTAATTTTGTCTAAAGTACAGGTCTGAGCATGTCACTCTCACTTAAGAGATTCTGATGACTCCATTTTACATGTAGGATAAAAGAGAAACTACCCTCATTTTTAGTTGTTTTTTTTTTTTTTTGTTAAATTTAGGAGATTCAGGAGATGAAGCACTGGGCTCAGAGTAAAAAACCTGAGTTCGAATTTAGCCTTAAATATTAGATGTTTCACCTTGGGCAAGTCACTTAAACCCTGTCTGCTTGGGTTTCTTCAACTTTAAAATGAGGATAATAATAACACCTATCTCTCAGAGTTGTTGGGAGGATCAAATGAGTTCATATTTGTAAAGAACTTACAACCGCACTAAGTGCTCAGCAGGTGCTTAATAATTATTCCAGTCTCCCCAAGCTCCTTTCTTAAAGCCCTTTGCAAGTGTATTGAACTTACATTTCTAACCTTATTATAATTATATTATAATATTATAATAATAATTCCCCTTCCTTTTGATTCTCCTCCTATGAGTCTAGCCTTTTCTTATTCTCCTTTGCTTGGTTGTCATGTATAGCATGCTCTCTGACTATGGGTACTCCAAGGCTGTGTTCTTAACCCTTTTCTGTTCTCTCTGCATTCTCCCCCTTGCTGGATCTCACGTGCTTTGGACCTCTTTGATCCAAGCAAACTGTCCTTATTGTTATTCCTCAGCAACAATACTCCATCTACCATTCTTTGCATCTGCTTGTCAACCCTTCCCGGAAATGCACTTTCACCTTATAACTGCCTCTTAGAATACCTGGTTATCTTCAAATCTCTGCTCATGTGATGCCTTACATAACCAGCCTTTCTTGATTTCTGCCAGTACCTAGTATATTATACCCCCTCCTAAAATATTTGCATTTTAATTTATTTAAATATTTTACACATATCAATTTGTGTCTGTTATCTCCCGCCATTGAAAAAGGGTTCTTGAGAGCAGAGATTATTTCATTTTTTTCCTTTTTAACCTTTTTATTGCCCATAGCTAGTACAGTGCCTGGAACATTGTAAAGACTTCATAAATTCTTGATGATTTAATTGATTTTATGTGTAAGAGATCAATTTAACTATCCAAAATAGGGATATAAAATGGATGAGAAGTCAATATTATGTAGATATGAAGTCATACAAGCAGATCATTAATAGGTACATCTTGAACGAATAATGAGCTAGGCCCAGCATTCTTTTGAAGCTAGAGTTGATGCTGGTAAACATTTTGGAAATTGGGCACTTGTTTTAGTGATACAAAATTCATTGCTCCTGCCAAAGTCCATCAACACTTTAAGAACAGTATTTTTCCAACTATGACAGCAAGCTCTGAATCTTAAAGCACTGTGAATTCAATAGAATCAAAATGCACGTCATACAAAGAAAGATGGAATGATGTGTGGTGAATACAAACAGACAAAAATGTGTTCTCAATGAGTTATGTATAAAGGTTGGGGTAAAACACACAATTCAGTATGGGAATGAGCTGAAAAGGAAATAGACTGATCATTTACTTAGAATGGAAAATTACAGATAAATATTCTAGGTGGTACAATGTTATGTCCATGCAGCTAAAATAACAAGAGGACAGCCTTGAGTTCTGTCAGTTGCTTCTCTATGGCTGATCAAATGAGAGGTAATTTGCAAGAATATCAAAGTATGAGAAAGGCAGTCCCTGCATTTCTCGGACAGATCTGCTGAAAATCAGGCTTCTCTTGTAGGAGAGATCTTTTTCCTAAAGGTCAATAGGGCACTTAAGGAGCTAAACTCCACTTAGTATACAGATAATTTATTCTACAGAAAGGAGACATTACAATGTTTAAAAGGACTAATGAGCACATGGGTTTGGGAGAAAATTTCTCACTAAGTAAAAATAAAAATACAGTTTCCTAAAAATGCCTTTTATAAATTGGAGATTAGTCCTTAGATACACATGAAATAAAGATAAAAACATCAAAACATTATAGTGCAAGGGGGAAATTATATTACCTGCCCTGGGTCCATGTGGGCCTACCTTGACGCAAAGGTATATGTGCTTTTAAAATCAGAGAGAGACAGAGATGGAGCCGAGATGGTGGAGTAAGAGCAGGGATTTGCTTGAGATCTCCCCCAAACCCTTCCTAATACCTGTAAAAAATGACGCTAAACAAATTCTAGAGCTACAGAAGCCACAAAATGACAAAGTAAAGCAAATCTCCAGCCCAAGACAACCTGGAGGGATGACAAGAAGTGTATATCACACTGTACTAGGAACTGAGTGCAGTCTGGTGTGGGTTATACGGGCACAGACAGGCCTGGAGCAGGTCTCAAGGGACTGAATCACTGGCAGCTGTGGTGGTTTCCAGGCTTCTCAACCCACAAACACCAAAGATAGCATAGGAGTTCAGTGGGAAAACTCTGTGGGACCCAGGTAAAAGAGTAGCACAGTTCAGTTTCAACCCTGGGGTGGTGTTGGCAGTAGCAGCGACTTCCAGAGCTCTGGGCCCAGAGATGGTGGGGGATTGAGCAGCTAATAGAAAATACCTGAAGCCTGGGGCAGTATACCCATTCCCACCCCCACTGGAAGCAGAGTCCTACCTTGGTAAGGAGTTAGAAAGAGAGAGACAGAGAGACAGAAACAGAGAGAGACAAAGAGAGATGAAAATTTTCATTTATTCTTTCATTCCCTACTAGTCAAAAACCAGGGAATGTCAGTGGATGATAAATTGAGGAGAATATAAGTCTTACACATTACTTCTAGTCTGGTCAAATTACAACTACTTATCTTCTCTATGGCTATAATGCATGACTATTCCTCAACACAACAATGTTATATCTTCCACTGTGTACCTTCACTCACTTTATCTTTATTGTACATAGTTCTTTGTACTGTCTTACCCCTTATAATGTGATGACTTTAAGAATGATTTTTTTGCCTTGCTTTTTGTCTTTTTGTGCATGTAATGGGAGCTTAACACAGTGATTACACTCAGTAAGTACTTCATAAATGTTTGTTTACTTTGACTAGCATCTGCTAGATGCGAAAGTCATTGGAGGGTATATTCTTTCTTCAATGGACAAACACATTTTTAGTTAAAAAGGTCTTGTCTTGCTAACAACAAAGAGCTACCTCCTCAATCTAGTCATGTGATTTATTGGGACAAAGTTGCCTGTGAGCCTTTTTTCTGGCTCTACATAAGTCCTGGAGGCTTTCCTCATTTCAAGTAGCTAGTAGGTACCATGGTGTCACTTTGCAATTTTCTTTCTTTTTTGTTTTTTGTTTTGCTTTTTGGAGGGGGGAAGGTAGGGCACTTGGGGTTAAGTGATTTGCCCAACGTCACACAGCTAGTTTTTTCTGTTAAGTGGCTGAGGCCAGATCTGAACACAGGTCCTCCTGACTCCAGGGCCTGTGCCACCTAGCCCCTCCTATTTTTCAATTTTCAAGGCTACCTGAGCAAGTTCCCACCAAGTAAAAGGCTAAAATCATCAACAGTGTTTAGAACATACCAGTGGAAGTACATATCCTTCACAACATTCAAACATAATATTAATGACTAGAGTCTTTTTGGAAGGAACTCAAATGCTTATACTTATTTTCACTAACCTCTTTGCAAAACAGCAGCTATGGAGATCTTAGAAATATACAATTTTCATCCTATTTATGATATTTCAAAGAGGGTCAAATAAGAGTTCTCATTCCAAGTTTGCTTTCAGTTTGTCTGGATATTAAAAGAACTCTTAGAATAATCTGGGAAGGCTTCAAGAAGTTAACAACCCTAGGTTAGTCTTGCTTTGAATGTGAGGTTAACTACTCATGCCACTTGGAAATGAATAAGGGCATAAGGACACTTCTTTATATTCTTTGCTTCTTTTATGTTTTTTCCCTTTCTTCCTGCACCTGAACCTCTGTTACTTTTTTTTTAAAAACAAATTCTTCCTGAAGGATTAATTGCAAATGTGTGAAAAATATTCATCATCATCTAGAACATATTGCTACTAAAGGTAAGAAGGCAAATAGTATCTTTGGAACAGGGTGAGAAGTGAAACAAGTCAGGGAAAATTGTCACTTTTGACCCCATGATGAATGGGCCTTCTATTCTTCCAATTGAGGGATTTCCTGTCTCCTCACTCCCATCACTGGACTCTGACTTGTAAAGGAAACATAAAACAAGAGTCTCAAGATATAGAGAAAATAATTATATAGGGATCTGAATAGTTTCCATTGGGATGAAATCCTTGCTGAAAAAATCAATGGGTACCTGGGGTCAGGGAGTAGAAGATGCTTCTCCACCAAGACACAAGACTTTCAGAAGCTTTCTTAGGCTTCTCCCATAAAAAAAGATCTTTTGAGGGACTTTTTTTTCTGCAGTTCTTTCTGACCCTAGTACTTAGCACAGTGCCTTACATATAATAACTGTTTAATAAATACTGTTTGATTGACCAGAAAGTGAGTATCCTTTTAAAAATGATGCCAATTACACAGGTCATGGATGATCTGCTTGAACTTACTGTTGCATCAAATATTTTTATTTTTTAAAGAGTTATGATCTGATATTACAACTTCCCAATCCTGTTGAACTTGGTTGTTTCTCAGTTTTGTAGGGTGTTGTCTTAGCATTTTTGAAGTCTATATAATTCTGACTTGATGTTAACAGCAGTGAGGCAAGCAGCACAGCTGACCCTGCAGGGGCTAGGAGGAAGGTAGTACAGCCTAGAATCCAAGATGTGCACCTGTGCTTCCTATGTGGCTGTAATTAGCCAGAGAATTTAGCAGGAGGAAAAATTATGCCATCTCTAAACTAGTGTTGAAATTTAAGTCAGAAAAAGGCAAATAACTATACATGGAAAGGGGGGAAAAGGTTTAGCAGATTTTATCTGATCCTGGGACTATTTAGGAAAAATCTAGTTACATCCTTGACATTGTGTCTGAGAGAAGGCAAAGCAGTGGCCATGACTCTTCTGCATGTGAGTCACTGTGTGGAGCAGTTCGTGAGCCTTGAGTGAGTCAGAAAGAGAAAGCCTGTTTGTGGGAGAGAGGTGTGGAATGACTGAGTACTAGGGCCATGTGGAGGTTGGTGTTCTCTTCTGCTGTTGCACAGAGCCATGAAGTGAAAGAGAGAGTGTGTGGGAGTCTTGTATCTTCTCTGGGCAGAGGAACAGGTTCAGAAAGTGATGATGAATGGAAATCATGACTGAAATTGGAATGGGTGATTTCTGAGCTCCCAGCAGGCTCTATATAATAAAGAGGATTAAAGCTACTAGTTCCAGAATGGAAGATTCTGTGGAAGCAAGATAGGAAAGGATAGGACCATTAGGTAGCAGGGTGGTATAGTGGATAGAGTGGTAGATTGGCAGCCGCCAAGACCTGTGCTCAAATCCTGGCTGTGTGACCTTGGGTAAAATACTTAATCTCTCTCAAGCCTCAGTGTTCATATCCATAACTTGTGAGTAAAAACAGCATTTAATTCACAAAATTGTTGTGAGTGTAAAGAGAGAGAGATGATATGTATAAAATGTTTTGCAAATTTTAAAGTGTGATATAAATTATTATTAATATTTATTATCATTGTTTTTATCAGCTGTTTCTGTTGAGGATGCCCTTTCCTTCTGTGTCTGCATTGGAGCCTTACTATGATTCATGAAGGTTATTGTGCAGATAACTATATCATCCAGGAGACCGTTTTTTGTAGGTCCCCACAAGCCGAAAACTGCAGGAACAGGTGTTACCATTTGCCTCATATAACCTAGATGTTAATTTATTTTCTTTTGAGTTTTCCCCTAACAAAGGGCAAGAATTTCTGTCCCCCAGTATGTGGACGTTGATCTTATTTAAAGCCCGTTTATCTCATCTGTTTAGCTGACATCACTCAGACTTACTGGTTATAACTTTATTTGCTTCATGCTTCCTAACTATTTTTCCCCATCAATTGAACTGATAATGGATTACTGAATACAAGTTTCACCTACAGCTTGTGGACTAAGGAACCACCAGGCCTACAACCTATCTCCTCCAGTCTAAATCCTGACACAATTAGTAGATCCTATAGACCTGCTTTCATCTACTCTGCTTCAGGATCAGCCTGGGCCATAACACCATTATGGTTATTGGGAAATTATAGCTAATTGGAATGGTGGAAGGAGGGGTCAGAATAAGTTTCCCTTCAAACCCCACCCCAGAAAATAAGGGGAAAGTTGGTTCAAGAGGGACAGGAGGTGCTCAAGAGCCAAATTCTGAAGACCCAAATAAATACAAGCAGTTCTGATTAGAAAGATAAAGGGATATTATCTAAAGAATATAGTAGCTTCATAAAGAAAATTTATGTTTCCCCACTTAATAGTATTTTTCCAATTATATGTAAAGATAGTTTTCACCACTCACTTTTATAAGATTGAGTTCCAAATTTTTATCCTTCCCTCATTCCTGTTTCCTCTCCCCAAGACAGCAAACAATCTTATGTAGGTTATACATGTATAATGATATTAAGCATATTCCTATATTAATCATGTTGTGAAAGAAAAATCAGAATGAAGGGAAAAAATACAAGAAAGAAAAAAGTGAAAATATTATGCTTTGATCTGCATTCAAATTCCCTAGTTCTTTCTCTTGATGTGTATAGCATTTTCCAACATGAGTCTTTTGGATCATTGCATTTCTGAGACGAGCTAAGTCTATCATAGTTGATCATCACATGATGCCATTTTTACTGTGTACAATATTCTCCTGGTTTCGCTCACTTCACTCAGCATCAGTTCATATAAGTCTGTAGTTTTTTTGAAGTCCACCTGCTCCTCATTACTTATAGCACAATGCCACTCCATTACATTTATATGCCTCTAGTTGTTCCATCATTCCTCAATTTATGGGCATCCCCTCAATTTCCACATCTTTGCCTCCACAAAAAGGGCTGCTATAAATAATTTTGTACATGTGGATCCTTTTTCTTTTTTTTATGATCTCTTTGGGATTCAGAACTAGTAGTAATATTGCTGGATCAAGGGGCACACACAGTTTTATAGTCCTTTGGGCATAATTCCAAATTGCTCTCCAGAATGGTTGGATCAGTTAACAACTCCACCAACAATGCATTAGTGTTCTAATTTTCCCACATCTTCTCCAATGTTTATCATTTTCCTTTTCTGTCATATTTGGCAATCTGATAGGTATGAGGTGGTACTTCAGGATTATTTTAATTTGCCTTTCTCTAATCAAAAGTAACTTAGAGGGGTAACTAGGTGGCACAGGGAATAGAGCACCGGCTCTGGAGTCAGGAGGACCTGAGTTCAAATCCTGCCTCATACACTTGACACACTTGCCAGCTGTGTGACCTAGGGCAAGTCACTTAACCCCAATTGCCTTGCCTTCCCCCATGCAAAAAAAGTTATTTAGAGCATTTTTTCATATGACTATAGATGGTTTTAACTTCTTAATCTGAGAATTGCCTGTTCATATCTTTTCACCATTTATCAATTGGGGAATGAATTTGGATTCTAATAAACTTGACTTGGTTTTCTATATTTTTAGAAATGAAGACTTTATTAGAAACACTGGCTGTAAAAAATTTAGATGACCTAGATATAAAGAGAGATATTATAAGAGAATTTGAAGAATATGGAACAAATTACTTATCAGACATGAATAGGTAAACAATTTATGAATAAATAGGAGATGGAGAGCAGAGTAAGGTGTATAATGGGTATTTTTTATTATCATCCCAATCAAACATCTTCCCCATGGCTAAATGCCTATACCTGCTCAATCCAACCTTTTCCCAAGTACTCTTTTGGCATACTCTGAACCAAGGAATTTTAGTCAAAACAGTCCAATGTTTCTTTTATGACCAGTCCTTCTGCAAATGGATAGAGAAGAGAACAGCCAACATGGTTACTGAGTACTGTTCAACTCAACCTCCCTCTGGG
Source organism: Pseudochirops cupreus (assembly GCA_028627135.1). Taxonomy (NCBI): domain Eukaryota; kingdom Metazoa; phylum Chordata; class Mammalia; order Diprotodontia; family Pseudocheiridae; genus Pseudochirops; species Pseudochirops cupreus. Next base: position 526,611,484 of record CM053582.1, on the reverse strand, counting down.
CCAATGTGAGGAGGTGGGGTGTAATGTTAATGGAATTTAAGATCCTCATCACCCATTAACAGACTTTATGTGGAGCCCATTAAGGGAAGCTTGCTTGGGGGAGACTTGCTTGTAGCAAAACTTTCACACCTTTTGCTAATTTCTAATTAGGCATTGAGTCACCAGGGTGGGGATGCCTTCTGGCTCTGAGAAATGTATATGTATACAGGGTGTCTCTAAAGTCTGAATACATAGGAAATCTCATTAACGATGCATATTTTCAAGAAATGAAATGAATAAAATTTTCAACAACATTTTATTTAATTAGCATAAATAAAATTTCATAGGAAGACACAGGAGACACATAGAAAATCTCATTGATTAATTAAATTAAATTAATCTCATTAATATGGAAAATAGTCCCCAATAGCTAATGAAAACTTCCATTCCATATGAAATTTTCATGGCTCAAATTTATGCTAATTCCTGTGTTTCCTGTGTTTCCAGACTTTAGGGACAACCCTTATATATACTCTTGAGTTGGTATTTTGCTTTGGGGGCTCAATTATAAGAAGGCTGTTGTGATTCCCTGGTTGAGATTCTCAGTGGCCATGTGTTCAGTATTCTCCAACTGCTCAGATGTAAAGGCTCTCTTGATCCAGGGATGCATATGAAGTACATAGTTGATTCAAGCAGTCAGAGCCCTGTCTGTTGGTCTTTATTTCTCTGCTTTCATTTTCTCTGAAGTTCAGGGTGCTGACTTTTCCCCTGAACTAGTGAATGTAATTTAAAAAAAGATTGTTGACTCCTTAAACAGCTGTCTTTCCTAGTAAAGCTGATCTAAGAACTTGAGTTAGCTGCCATCCTGGGGATGCCAGTGTGGTTACTGCTACAAGAGGATGGGAAGTTTAGGATCTAGAACCAACTATTAATGCTTCCTTATCTATGCTCACAGTTCTGTTGCAGACAATAATATCTAGTCATTTATTTTATAGTTTACTGATGTGTTGCTGTACAGTCAGCTGGGCTTTGTAGGATTTCAAGCTTTCTTTTTGTGTGCTTTTTTTTAGAGGGGAGAAGGCAGGGTAATTGGGGTTAAGTGACTTGCCCAACATCACACAGCTAGTAAGAACTCTGAGCTTTCTTCACAGCTTGTCCACTTCTACCAGAGAAATGGTATGTAGGCAAGGGGGTGACTGCTGGGAATAAATCTCTTCCATCCCAATCTCAATCTTGCCTTGTCTGTTCCCATTACTGACTGAATTTCTCTCTCTTTTCTTACGTCTGGATTTGAAGCATGTGATTTCCTTCTGAGTTTCTTTCAGTTGACTCCTTTGGAGTTCTTTACTAGATTTTGAGGTCCAGTGTCTTTACCTTCTTCTGTATCCTCAGTAAGTAGTACAGGGACTTGGCCCATAGTTATTATTTTTGTTGACTTGATTTGACCTGAGCTTGAACAATTTCTACCAAGCAGAAGGGGAAAAAAAAAGAGAGGACACAGGAAATATTTTTCAAGTAGGTTTGAATGCCTGAACTGCATACATTCATGGTAAGGGAAGAAGAAATTGTAAAGTAATATTTTATGTTAAGAAGAATGGGTGGCTTTAGCGAGTCAAACACAGTATGAGTCATCAGCATACAAAAAGTATATAATTCTGAGCTGGAAGGGACCTTAGGGATGAGTTTGTCCAACTTTTTTATTTTATAGATGATAAAAATGAGACCTAGAGATTTAAGTGATTTTTCTCAAAGTCAAACAAATAGTATGAGGAAGAATCAGTCTTTGGATAAGGGAAATACAGTGTTATATTGAGCAGACATTGCTTTATGTAACACTGTCTTAGCCAAATGAAGCAAAACTGAATTGAATCTTTAGCCAAATTTTACTAAGAGCATTGGCAAATTGAAGTGATATAGTACAGTAATGGGCCTGGAAAATTTGCCACACCAAATTGGCTGAAGAAATTGGGAATATTTGGCTTATGAGAGAAAATGCTTAGAGTGTACAAAATTGCTTTTTAAAAATGTGTTTGGAGGGCTGTCATGTGAAAGACAGATTAGACTTATTCTGCTTGGCCCTAGAAGGCAGAATGTAGAAGAAGATTGAATATGTGAAACATCAGAACAGAAGTGGGTCTGAGACTGGAAAAATCATCTTCTGGGGAAAGGTCCTAAGTATGGTAAGCCAAAGTCAAATTGGAGCCCAAGATTCAGACCACAAATCACAGGAAGGAGATGGAGAGTGACTTATTTATATCAAAGGTATTAACATATCTTTGATATCAATGAATCAGTAAATGCGAGACAAAGGAGATGAAGAACAGGAAATAGTCAACTGGGGAAGGGGTCAATGGTTGGAGCAATACTGAATTAATCTTGGGCCAAAATGTCACTATTGTTGGACTTCTGAGATTTAGCCCAGAGTATGGAAGAAGATTAAACCTATAATTATGCAATAGAATGGACACTTCTTGAAGGCAAGTGCTTTTCCTTTTTCACCTTTTTATCCTCAGTACCTAGTTTAGTGCCTGGGACACAGTAAGCACTAAATGGATTCTTGAATAATTGAATTTGATGAGGTGAAAATGCAAATGGTATGTTAGGAAAAAATGGTGAACTACAATGGACTAATTTTGTTTCATCTTATTTTTGTTCTAATCTTAATTTATCATCAAAACATACTTTTGAAAGCAAATACTTTGCCATAATCTTTATTTCAGAGATAAAAATGTGTATACAAGAGAGGTTAATTAACTCACCTAAGGCACCATTCAAATCCTATTTGGCACTGTCTTCCTCAACTACTATAATCCACATGGAACTCTTTATGTCTCAATTTGTCATATATCAGGATATCAATGCTATGACCTACTCCAGATCTCCTGCCTCTTTTCTCATCTTTACTAGATGCTACCAACTGGTTTCTCCCCCACTCCTACCTCTACCCTCATATATACTGGACCATCTCTGTATGATTTGTTAGTTCTCCATAGGAACCATAAATATCCCAGGAAGAAACCTGTTTCAGTGGTCAAGATGCAGTTAGGTGCAGAGGCATTTTCTCCACCATTAGTTGTTCAACTAAGGGCAAATGTATTTAATCTTTTTAAGTATGGGGTTTCTTCATTTGTAAAAGAGGGTTAATACATCACCTGCTCACAAGGCTTTTATCAGGATCAAATGAGATAATGTACAGTAGGCAAAGTGCTTTGAAAGCCTTAAGGTATTTATTTACATCTGCTATTTATTAAGGTTAGTTGAAACTAAACAAAGCATGCTTTCTGCAGGGCATGGTCCTAGCCTTTTAACTCCTATAAAGATCTTAGCTAACAAACCAACCAAGCAAACCATTATTGACTGTGCACCTGGAATTGCCTTTGTGCCTTTATTAACCCTTTGTTTCCCTTTGACATAGACATAGATCATCAGATAGAAAAAGATAGTAAACTGCCTTTCACTTCTTTGTGGAACACAGAAGTAGGAGTTAGGAGACTGGGGTTCAGATCTGACTCAACATTTCCTTTGATTTATAAGGGGTTGGAGCACTATTATGGTAACTTCTACTATATGATTTTCTTAACATAAGGACTTCTCTGGTGAGGAAATGCCTTCTGCCAATGCAGGGTAAACATTCCTCAAATATTCTTCTAGCATGGGACAGTGGAAAGAAGACTGGCCTTGGAGTCAGAGGACCTGGGTTCAAATCTTTCCTTTGATACTTGCTTCTTTGACCTTGAGAAAGTCACTGACAAAGTTGTTAATCTAGTTTCCACATCTCTAGAGTGAAGAAGATGGACTAAGAGAAGTAGAGGATACTCTGCTGCACTTAAAATTGGGAAGGTCTTAGTTTTAATTCTTTTTTTTAAAGTTTTTTTTCTTTTGTTTTTTTGCCTTTTGCAGGGGGAAAGGCTGGGGTTAAGTGACTTGCCCAAGGTCATATGGCTAGTTTTTGTGTTAAGTGCCTGAGGTCAGATTTGAACTCAGGTCCTTCTGGCTCCAGGGCAAGTGATCTATTCACTGCACCACCTAGCCACCCCTGTAATTCGTCATTAGACATTTACTAGCTGTGTGACTATGAACAATTCACTTATCCTGTTTGTATCTCATTTTTTTCATACTACCATACTACCTTGCATCCAGTAGAAACTTAATACATATCTGAATTCTATATGGCACAACTACATGCCATAGTGTAAACCATGACACTAAACAGCTCCCATGAGGTTGGAGCCCTATTTAAACTTTGTGTCTCAGTGTTCTGTAATTTCTTTTTCTTTGCTTTTTTTTTTTTTTTTAATCACCCTTATGTGAAAGGAACTCTCAGTCCTGGTAAGGAAATTCTCTACCAATGCAAACTGACATCTTATTTACAACTTAAAATCTCAGAGCACTTGGACACTAAGAAGTTAGGTGATTTGTACAGGGGAAATCAGTCAATAGATGTCTGAAACATGGACCCAGTATTCTTTTTTTTTTTTAAATTTAATTTATTAAATTTTTTTTGAGTTACATATTTTCTCCCCATCTTTCTCCCGCCCACCACCCCAAAACAGCCATCCCAGTGTTTCCCCCCTCCCCCAGTCTATTCTCTCCTATGTCACTTTTTGGTAGGGCAGAATGGATCTCCCAACTGCAGTGCCTGTGTATCTCAAGTTCCAGTTGGATGTAGTCAATAATAATAATAATAATTGCATATATACATATGTATATATATATATTTATATATACAAAGATAGATAGATAGATACACATTCATAACATTTGATTATGGAACTCCAGATTCCAGATTCTTTCTCCTCCTCCCTCATCACCCATCCCCACTGGAAGGACAAGCAATCAAATACAGGC
>CM053582.1:526590851-526606157 GCA_028627135.1 Pseudochirops cupreus | reverse complement strand
CTCATATCCAATTCCTTGTTCTCGGATTATTTTCTCTTTGAAGTAGTATGTTCTTTAGGATTTTATAATCAGAGCTGAAACTTGCCAACATTTTTGAAGCCAGGATAGGAAAAAATACCTGTAACCCCAAATGGTCAGGCTCTCTCAAGTCGTGAATTAGAAATTTGAAGACCTACCCTTACCCTGACCAGCTGAAGGGGAAATCTTCACAATCCTGAAAGATACCTTTGATGAAATATGAAAAAAGTATTTTATGTTCTTTCTTATCTCAATTCTTAGTTGTATCTATTGACCACTTTTTGATTAGAACAAAAGAGACTACTTAAAGGTAGAAATTAAAATTCAAAACAATCAAGAATTGTCACTCATTGGTCTCTAAGGAACTGGGAGTTTGAAAGGCAGAGAGAAAGGGATATGAAAGGTGAAGCTTAAAATACTAGCATTCCCTAATTCTTAGGCAGTAATGCTCTTGAAGTTTGATTAGTGTGCCCTGTGACTGTTTTTATCCTCCTGGCATAGTACAAAACCAGGTTGATCCACTGAACCTATACTTACTTGCCCGTTATATTGGAAATAAGATCATTGACTCAGCAGATATGAAGTTTATAAATTATCCATATTTAGATTATAACCAAAGTTGTTAAAGGAGAGGGGCACATGGCAAATACAGTTGCAAGGTTATTAATAGAAATATGGTGGCAAAGGAGTAGAGATCTTAGATTAAGGACTAAACATATGGTATTGAACAAGCAAATACTGTTAAATAATTGAGGCTGATGTATGATAAATATATACATATTTTCTTTGTGTCTTGATTCCAGCATACCAGCAGCCCTGCACTCAACCCCTAAACTGTCTCTGCCTCACCTTTCCAAGTTTTCCTCTGGAGAGATTTCATTGGTGTGGCTTGGATTCTTCCAAAACTTTGTGCCAATGGAAATTGTTGATACTGTCTACAACTCTCTCTTGTGTCAAAGCATCCAACCTACCCTCTTGTGGGCTAGCTTCATATGTGCTCACACAAACTTAATTAATTAATATTGATATTAACTGGTTGATGTAGTTGGATACTGTGACCATGGAGCCTAGACCTCTATTGCTGACTGTAGGCACTCTATTATAATTAGAAGCAGCCTAGTGATTACTACATTTAGAGTATCACACATTTTTTGATAGGTAGCTCTCAACAGAAAAAAAAAATGTTTCAGTAAATTAAAAAAAAAAAATCCCACACAGACCTGCTCTGCTACTCACTACTATTCAATCCTGAAAAGTCATTTAGCTTCGCTGGGCTTGACTTTCCTTGATTGCAAGAATTAGTTCTTTTAACAGGACCTAGAAAAGTGTCTAGGACATAAAAGATTATTAATATACTTGTTGATTGATGGAAAGATAGATTATCTGTCAAAAGAAGGGACTGGACTAGATGACCTCCAAATTTACTTCCTTCACTTAATTCTATGATCCAAAGAAGAGAGGGTCACACTAAATGCCTACAAATCCTCAATGATGAAGCTAAAACTGATCTCAGAATTTCTTATGTATCTTGGTACAACCTTCAAAGGACAATATTAAGAATATCTGACATTTATGAAAAACTTTAAATTTACTAAGCACTTTATAGAGGTTATCTCCTTTGAGCATCACCATAGGCTTATGATACTAAAATTATCATAATCCACATTTTAAATATAAAGGAAACTGAGTCTTGAAAGATTATCCAACTTGGTCATGGTAACATAAATGGCACACATTTAGGAGGTGGGATTAGAATCCAAGCTTTATCACTCCAACATATAATGAATCTCCACTATACATAGATGATTAAAACAAATCTCATGCTTGATGACTTTCACACTTTTTTCACTGAGTACCTGATGACCTTGGGAATACATTCCAAGTAAAAATAATGCTGACAACATAGCTGCTGCTGCTATTTCTCCTCAGTGAGTCAGTCAATAAACATTTAGGAAAGGCCCTACTCTGAGCCAGGTACCCTGCTAAGTCCTAGGGATACAAAGAAAGGGGGAAAAACAGTTCCTGCCCATAAGGACCTCACTGTCTAATGGAAATATTCCATTAATTTTAAAGCACTTTGTTGATTCAAAATTCTTTCCTGAGAAATAACCCTACATAGTAGGTAGTGCAACTCCTAAAATTAACTAATATACCTCCTAACTCCTAAAAAAAAAATCCATTTTCCATATTTTGTTTTTATCTTTTTATCCCCTGTACATAATACAGAATAGGAGCTTAATAAATGATTTTTATTTTAATCTTTAAATCCCCTGAACCTCACACAGAAAAGGTTCTCAAAAGATGTTTTGTACCTTCTGCTAAATATTGAATAAGGGTTTAATAAATCATTATTGAGTATGTGAATTATCTTTAAAAAACACATGTAGAACAGTCACAATAACAGCAATGAAGGGCTAATGCTAAACTGGTTTGGGTGAAGAGAGAGAGTTGATTCTTCTGTATACAGGATAGTGAGCTTTTTCTTTGATGAATAGACAAATTCTAGGATATAGTCTTAAAGGGAAGGTTTATGAACATATAGAAAGGGAAACAGTGATCAATGAGAGCCACTATAGTCTCATTTGTTGTCCACAATGACCTACTAATAAAGTCAATTATATTTTATTTTCTTGAAAATGCCTTAACTTCAAATCATGAAAGAAGGTGACACTTTGAATCATTTACAATCAAAAAAGCAGTCTACAATATCTGGAGTAATAAAACCTAAGCACCCCATTATGACTAGAGAAATACAACAGAGCAATGAAATTCTTCAGCACATTAAGAATTCTGATTGATGTAAGGAAAGTTCACGGAGAAGCCATAATGAAGCTGTCTCTAGCTAACCACTCAACCAAACCTGACACTCCAAGATTTGAATGTGATTAAAATATGATGTGTCAGAAACCCTGCATCCTAGGCATCTTTATTTGTGCTATATGAGTTGAAAGAGATGAGGATATTTTCAAATGAGGCACATTTTAAATAATGAGGAAAATGAAATAAAATCTTAAACTGGTGCAGAAGTTTTATTTTTTATTTAATTTATGGAATAAAACAAACATCTCCATAACACAATTCAACAAAAAAGATTATTGTACAAGAAACTGCAAATTTAATAACAAAGTTATCGCAAAAATTTCATTTTTTCTTCCCTCCCCCCAGCTCTAGAAAGGTTTACCATTAGATAGATACAAATAGGTAGAGATACACACATACATATATGTGTATATGTATGTAAATGTATGTGTATATGTATGTTTGTGTGTGTGAAATGTATACATACTTATACATTTATCAGTTCTTTCTCAGTATGCAAATAGAATCTTTCTTCATATGTCCTTTATAGTTAATCTGGCTATTTATAATTCATTTAAAGTTGCTCTTAAAACAACATTGCTGTAACTGTATAGAAGGCTCTCTTGGTTCTACTCATTTCACTCTTCTTTATTCCATGAGTTAATAGTATTATTTCAATCTTTCTTTGTTTTTGAAATTCATTGTTTATTTTTTCTTAAACTTTAGGGATATTTGCTTCTGAGGGTCACCAGATAGCAGTGCATAGAAATAAGGAAGACTCATCTTCCTAAGTTCAAATGTGGCCTCAGACACTTACTAGCTATGTGTTCCTGGGAAAGTCACTATCTTGGTTGCCTCAGTTTCTCATCTGTGAAATGAACTAGAGAAGGATATAACAAACCACTCTAGTATCTTTGTCAAGAAAACCCCAAATGGGGTCATGGAGAGTCAGACATGATAGAATGACTCAACAACAATGAAAATGTTTGTTTTTATGCTGTTTATCAAAAATCATGATATTCTTTCCTCAGTTTATATCTTCTATCCCTCAAATAATTCTCCTGTTAACTGCTAGTAACATAGCAATAGTGGTAGTAATGTAATCATGCATTCCTCATTCTCCATTTGGCTTAAATAACATGATTTATTTTGATTTCTTCCCTTTGTAAAAGGCACTCAAGTTGGTACATCTGGTTGAGGAAGAGGGGTATTTAACAAATTGCAATGGCAGCATTTTAGTCTCACAGGACTTGTGCTTAAGGCTGCAGATAAAATTAGCTTAAAGAATTTGTGGTGCCTTCCTTCAGCAGCTGTTTTCTCCATTCTCGGGCCTCCATTAATAACTTTCTCTGTTGTTTCACAAGGAAGGCATTTTCCCTCTTTGCTTAAAAAATATTTTCAAATCCACATCAACATTATTCCACAAAAGCTTTTGGTAATGAATAGTCCGTGTTTTACAAGGTTTAGCTTTTTCTTCTGTTGTGTGTTTTGGACGGGCGTGGTAATTTATGAAGATCACTTGCCGACAGCTGTGAAAAACTGCTGCATTAATATATATCCACTTTATGGGCAATTTTCCACTTTATCATGTCAGCACTGTGGTAAGCCTGCTTCATAGGACTGCTGGCCAGTTCATCATTCATTCGGCAGGAGGGAGGAAGGGAACAGTTCCCTGGGACTTTGTGATAAACACCAAGTATGGGGCCAGAGAAGTCATGATGAAAATGAAGTGAGTCAAAGCTTTGAGATGGAGGCCAGGCATCAACAAAAATAAATGAATTGTATATAATGAACCAAGTTGTAGAGAGAGTCAGACCATCAGCCCTAGAAATGCTCCTAGGAAACATAAACTGTGACCTTTGGACATTCATAAGTCCCAACTCCATGAGCTTCAGTCTAGTAGTACTAAGCTATCTCACAAAGATGGATGAAAAAAAATTATTCATGATGTACATTAATATGTGTATATGTGTATGTATGTGTATATGTGTAACTATGAGTCCAAGGGATATAATTTGGCAAAGAAGGGACAAAAAGAGAAGAGCATACATAGCATGAGTTTTAACCTTCTGGGCTTCACTAATATAACTATGATTCATTGGAAATAATACACAAGTGCTCAGGATGAATAAATTACATTCCTGACACTTGTTTACTTTTCTGAATAATGGAAAGCATCTAGAAATGGCATTAGAACACCATTCTAAGTCACCTGTTGACTCATATTCATGGTACATAATCTAGCATTTTAGATTCATCTGAATACCTTGGTTAAGCAACCAATGGTTAATTCTCATCCATTTTGTAGCCCTATGATTTCAGGAAAATCACTTAAACTCTCACTATCTCAGTCGCTTTTCTTATAAAATTGGGGTATTATTACGTACTAGAACACAGAAAACAAGCCAGTTGATCTCTCGAGACCCCTTCTAGTTCTAAGATTTGTTATTTTATAGAAACTAAAACAAACATTTTGAACCTAAGTCTATCACAGAGTTTGAAAGAACTTTGGAGACTTGTTATTTAAACCAAACTCCTCATTTCACAGGTGAGAAAATTGAGACCCAAGGCAGTTATATAGCATTCAGAGTCACATAGGTAATTTAGTGGCAAAGGCAGAATGTAAACTTATGTCTCGTTAATTACCTGAGGGTCTAATATGTTTCTATCCATATTCCTGGGATGAAACTGAAGGTAGTTATGTAATCCCTTCCACCCCAAAAATGTTTATATAGTAAGGTTTTCATTCAAAAAGCATTTAATACTCTAAACAAGGTACCAGCATATAAAAGCATATGCCAGGATATGCCTATTGACATGATATATGTAAATTACTGTATTAACCTTAATATGTTATTTAAATGTTAGATTTCATTATTACCATTACATTGCAGTCATTATTTGAATCATGACAATGCAACGAAACTGACTTTTGTAGTCATGGATTTAGAAAGCTGAAAAGAAAAAGAACAATGGGATCCCATAATTATAACTGAATTCATTTAACAAATACATATTGAATGTCTATGATGTGCAAGGCCCTGGGCTAAACCTTGAGTCTCATCTACATTACCAGGCAGGAATGGATACCAAGACATAAGCCAAGTTGAAAGAAGATGGACAAGGGCATCCATGATGCTGAGGACTTCTAATGCAAGAATGAGGTCATCCAGGTAGAAGGTCTCAGAATGAAGGCAGTCAGGAGTGCCGGGCCCAGAATTTAACAAAGGGCAAGAAGAAGCAATTATGCGAGTGAAATATCCTTTATTGCCAGGGGCATATACCAGGGTAACAAATTGGCTTGCTTCCATTTTGTGCCAAAATACCCAGAGCAAGAGTCAATCCATACCTTTTTTATCAAGTCTTCCTATGTCTTCTTCTAACTGACCTGATAGTACATCATTGGGACCTCTTCTGGCAATCCTCATTAGTAAATATTTTAATGAGGAGGTGAGTCAAGAGTCCTTGGTTCTTCCCCATTACTTCATTATTGGGAGGGGGAGAACTTTGGAGTAGATCAATTTACAACTAAAGAAAATAGCCTTCAAATGTGGTTAGCCTGGCCCTCTCTGCCATTTAAGGAATAGAATGTTAGCTGATTTAAGAAATCCAGCTTACTCCTACCAAACTTGGCCATGGAAACATTAGCCACCTCAACCCAGCTTTTACTGGTTTGGTCTCTCTTTTATAGACCAAGTTACTCCAAATCTTGATGAGGGGAATAGCAAGGACAAAGGGACCTGTGTCTGAAGCTGCCTTTTGTTTATAGGGTAAACAAAACCTTGCCCAGGTAGATGCCAGAGAGGGCTGGAAGTAGATTACACTAGTCAGTTACACCCTTCAAAAACTGTGAGACTTTCAGAAGTTGGTAGCCTTAGAAAACAGATGGATCCACATAGAAATACTGGCAATCAATAATACAATTCAACATTAATTCATCTCAGAAGAAAGACGACAATTTTAGCTCCTTCATGGCTTTCCTTGGGGAGAATGAGAGGATGAATGCAGGCACTTTTTACAATTTATTAGACTTAGGAAAGAACATTTAATGCAATAATTTCATTTTCAAATGAAATGCTGATAAATTCAGTTAAGGAAACTGAAGTTCAAAGTGATTTCTCCTATAACACCATCTTTTCTCACCAGCATGGAGAGGGAGTAAAGGTAAGTGATATTAAATGACTGGAAAACTAAGTGACAGCTATATTGTGGGGAGCTAAAAATGCTAGGTTGAGAATTTCATATTAAATCCTTTAGTAGCAGTTGAAACAAAAATATCATTCAAAAATCTTTCAATAGGGATAACGCCCTCCCTTCTCTTTTAACTTATGGTGGCTGAGACAAGAAATCATTTATAGGGAGCCTTAGGGTTAGTCAGAATAGACTATAATGTAATTGTGTTGTGTAAATGTGAATATCATATAATTGAATTTTCTAAGAGAACTTTCAGTAGAGCTTTTTTAATACCATTTTCTACCATAATGAAGGGGCGTAAATTGTATTTGATGTGGAGAAAATCATATGTCATCTCAGTAGCTAAAAGTCAGGAAGCATCAAGTAAAAATGGGACTGCCCATAAACCAAAAGAGTAGAATAAAATAATCCCCCACATTTTATAAACTAATATGTCCATGTCAGTAAACAGCAATATTCTTCTTCTATCTATAAATACTAACATTTTACAACGTACATTGACAGGTCAGGTGATAATTAAGGAAGCGGTGCTGATATTATCAGATTAGTCCTTATGTAGGTAGCTAAAGGCTAGAGTTTGAAAAGAAATTGTCAAATGGTCTTCCACTGAAAGAAAGCTTAGTTTCTAATAGATATTTGGGGGTCAATTGAGTTTATACATCAATTATTCAGAAAGGAATGGCTAGCACCCACAACTCTCATTGTTTTCCAGGTCACTGCAGTCAGTTGACAGTTTACTCACCCCCACTACCCTTCCTCAGCAACAAATGCAAACACCTTGTGTTAACAGGTTCAACAAATTTTTTTCTGCTTTTTCACATCACAGTTCTCAAAGGCCCTTATCTTGATTTATGCAGTGGTTCTCAACCTTCCTAATGCAGAGACCCTTTCATACTTGTATGTGGGCATATCTGCATTTGGGCAGACTCGCCTGAAGACAGATATGATCCTAAGATCATCAGAAATATATGACCCCCAAAGGGGTCACAACCCACAGGTTGAGAAAAGCTGGATTGTAGAATTTGGATGCCCAATGATTTTAAAAAAAAATATTCCATTTTGACTGGTCATCAATGCCCTCAGGGTAGTCTTTATGAGGAAAGTTTTGTTTTTTAGGCCCTGTGATCTAGATTTGGGTTAGAGACTTGAGTAGAATCTCTTTTTTTTTTTTTTTTTTTGCTTTTCTAAATTGATATGTAGAAAAGCAAAAATGAGGATAGGTAATAAAATATACCTCAAGCTCTTGGAAGATTAAATGAGATAATGTATTGAAGAACTTAGTTTTATAAACAATAACTAGTAATTATTCTAGCAAAAAATGAATTACTGAAGATGCTTTAAAATGGAGATTCTAGACCTAAAGTCCTGAACTTAAAAAAAATACTTTATAACTGTATTTTTTAAAATTGTTTCTTTTTTGGTCCCATTTTTATGCTATTAAAAACTTTATTCTGAAAAGTGGTCCACAGATCACCAGACTGCCAATGGAATCCAAAGGCAGTCAAAAGATTAAACACCCTTGTTTTAGAATAAAGTCAAAGCTCTCTGAATGTCAGGACTTTGTTTGAAAGATGCAAAATCAAAATGTGTATTTAATGTTTTGGGAGGATTGGGAGATTAGAACAAGGAAAGACACCATTTTGCCTGCTTCTCTCTATATGATGTAGAATACCTCTGATTCATAAAAATTAATACAAAGCATTTTTAAATTGCTGGTGGTAATGCTGGAGCACTTGTGTAAACTGCATATTAGTTACAGTTAGAGGCCTGTGTATATAATAGCCTATCACTACAATGCATTTTATTTCAAATCATATTTCATATCCACTGTATACTTATATTTTCCTCTGAGAAAGACAACACAGGAAACTACTATTTCTCAGAAACAGGTCTTACCTCAACAAAGATATAAGAGCATATAGAAAATAGCAAGCTTAGAGTCAATCAAATAAGCAAATGCTGTAAATGAGTGGATTATTAAGTGGAGAGGGTAGGGAAATGACTGGTTTGAGTTGAAAAATTGTTTGATTAAAGTTAGGGCCAAGAGTGTATGCATAAAACATTGCCTACTGTACAAGAAATGTATCTTTTAGAATCATTTACCTTACACTATTCCCTTCATTTGAAACCCTTCCCTTCTTTCTGGCTCTTTCTGTGTTTATGTTTATGCATTTATATGTGTATATACATATATATTTATATATAAATCCACTCGACTTAAGTTTTAAGTTATTAAATGTTTATGTATGTGAGTATATGTGAATATAGATGTACATATGTATGTATAAACCATAAAATCTACTGACTTTTTTGAACATTTTATATGAATTATATATTACACATATATAAATATGTAATGTGTATGTACACATATATGTATACATATACATATTTTCCCCTATTTATCCTTCAAGATTCAGCTTGCAAAGTAATTCCAAACCATTGTATTCTATCCATCTCCTAAGCTCCTCTAATATTTATTATTTTTAAGTTTTTTTTAACTTTAATTTGCATACACATGTGTTTCTAGCTTATTAATTCCTCAGTGGCAGAAGATAAAGGAGTAGAGGACTGCAGGTGAAAGTAATTATGTATTGTGTGATGCATAATTAATCTAGAGATCCAATGAGAGTGCATCATAAAAGGAGAACAACTAGACAGAAATGGATTTTGGGATAAGGAGGTTGAGTTTGAAGAGAAACAAGGCGGAAAGTCAAAATATAGATGAATCACAAGAGAAGAAACAAAATAGACTTCTGTCATCTAGGATCCAAGGAATCAGTCATTAGTGTAAAGCACGTGTATACAAAAGAGGAAGAAGACAAATTACTACAAAATTATAATCCATACCTCTCCATATCTTGAATATGGGCTTGTAGTCTACATGCTGGACCATATGTGTTTGGTGAAGAACATTCCACCTAGGATTTGAAAGGGAATAGTCTTAAGAGGACTAAGATAATGTGTTTTGCCCCTCATCTCATCTAACACAAGATCTTCACAAAATGGTTTCTCAATAGATATCTGCTCAAGCTCTTTTTGTGGTGGCCAGGAATTGGACATTGAGGGAATGCCCAGCATTTGGGGGATAGCTGAACAAGTTGTGGTATATGAATGTAATGGAACACTATTGTGCCATAAAAAAGGAGGAGTAGAAGGACTTCAGAAAAAACTGGAAAGACTTATATGAACTGATGCTGAGTGAATTGAGCAGAACCAAGAGAACATTTTACAGAATAACAGCTATACTGTGTGACAACCAACTTTCACAGACTTGGCTCTTCTCAGTAATGCAATGATCTAAGACAATTCCAAAAGACCCATGATGGAAAATGCTGTCCACATACAAAGAAAGAATTATGCAGTCTGAATGTAGATCAAAGCATACTATTTGTTCTCTTTGCTGTTGTTGTTTTGTTTCTTCTTGCTCACGGTTTCTCCCTTTGGTTCTAATTCTTCCTTACAATGTGACTAATGTGAAAATATGTTTAATATGAATGTACATGTAGAACCTATATCAGATTGCAAACCATCTTGGGGAGGGGAGAGAGGAAGTAGGAATGGGGAGAAAATTTAAAACTCAAAAGTTTATGGAAGTGAATGATGAATATTAAAAGCTAATTAATTAATGAATGAAAATAGATATCTGTTCAATTTGGATTATTAATCAATAATCATATTTTTTCTTTATTAGACTCAGTGTTGACTTTTAATTTTAGCATTCCTACTTTGTGCGGATCTAGTATAATTATATTTAAATATAACTTCACAGGGAAACAAGCATAGAGGCACTCAGCTTCCAAAGTCAAGTTTAGGATATCTTAGGAACTGATGGCTGAAAATATCAATGTCACTGGATTACAGATCAAAAGATATTGGTTTGAATTCCCATTCTACTATTTCCTAGCTGAGAGACTGTGAGTAAGCTTACTTCATCTCGCTGGACATATTTCCACATTTTTTAAAGTGAGTCATTTGGGTAGATGATATGTCATTCCCCTTCCAACCGTAAATGCTATCATCCTATCAGTGTGAGTAAGCACATTTTCAAGGTCATTTCTTTTGTGGTGAGTAAAATGAAACAGGCAAACTGAAGCAAAATGAAGCCCATATTCAACCGGCAAACTGAGGTAAATAAAACAGTACATTAACAACGACACATATAGATGTTACTAAACTGAGTTTCTTCAGTCACCCCCTTCAAAGCCTGGGACCCAGATGGTACAGGAAAAAAAAACAAACAAACAAACATTTTTAAGACACAGGAAAGGAGGGTGGTTGCGGGAAGGCTTTTGATTGGCTGCAGCAGAGAAAAAGTAGGTTGCCCTTCAGGCTTTGATGATTATGGCCCTCTGATAATTAAGGAATGTTCACTGTTTCATGGGCCTCAACTGTCTATAATCTTGACTAAAAAATCAGAACCAACTGAATTGGGATAACTCAATCAGTCATCCCTTTGGGGAGACTAAATCATTACTTTTTTTTTTTTAATAATGAGAAACAAAACTAGAAGCATTGTTCCTTGGAGAAGATCTCAGATTCAGTTTCTTACTTACAATAAACAAAACAGGGGTTCCAGGTTAAACTGTTTAGCAAGCAAATGTCTAGGAGTCTAGGACTATTCACCTATTCACATTATTCAACCATGCCTAAAATTTAAGAAACCAACTTTTTTAGCTAAACTGAGAAATGTAATTTAGCAGAATGAGAAGTTATAGAATAAAATCAGTTACTAAATGATACAGCATAATCTTAATTTCCTGATTACCCTTAGTCTAATCACTTTGTAGTTGCTTTATAGACTTGTTTCTATATACACATACAGGTAAAGAATGGGGATAATGGCTGGATCTTTGATTTTCTTGCCTTGGGAGCTCCCAGGAAAGTAAAATTTCTTAATGAAATGAAGTTGCTATTTTCTCTGAAATGTATAGTTTCAGAGCATTATCTAGAGCACTAAGAGGTTAACCAACTTGTCCAAGGTGACATAAATGGCATGTATAAGAGACAGAATTTGAAGCCATATCTTTGTGTTTACAAGGCTACTTCTCTATCTACTGTCCATATTGTCTTTTTTCACAGACATATTAAGTAAATGTGTTAATTTTGTTTTGCCTCACTTGGTAATGCTGAAATATATATGTGTATTTGTATGCATATGTATGTACAAATACATATATATACATGTGTACACATACATATGCATACATCTTTACATGTGTATATGTGTATGTGTTTCTGTTTATATATATGTAGTTATATATCTTTATACACAGTAAATATATGTAAATTTTGTTTTAGTTTACTAACACTGAAATATATCTGCATATGTATGTGCATATATAAATAGTGTATGTATATACGTATACAGCTATCTATATATACACACACATTAAGTAAATATATGTAAATGTTATTTAGCCTAATGTATGTATATGTGTTTATGCAGGTGTATGTATGCATATGTATACATATATATCTATGTAATTTTTATCTATATCTACATAATTTTTATGTGTCAAAACATCACATTTCTGGTGATCCCTAACCAATTCACAAGTGAATGCATGAGAATCTAGGGTCACTACTATTAGAATCTGACTACATTTATAAGATATACAATGCTAGTGGAATAGTGAGTAGAGCACTGGCCCTAGAGTCATGAGGACCTGAGTTCAAATCTGAACTCTGACACTTGACACACTAACTAGCCATGTGACTTTGGGCAAGTCACTTAACCCCAATTGCCCTCCCAAAAGCAAAAAACAAAAACAAAAAAGATATACAATGCTTACGCATCTATATTCTCAACTTACAAATTTGACAAAAGTAAATTCTACCTGACATGCAAAATTTTCATAAGGGAAATCTTTTTACCCTTTATTTTGGAAACCCAGTTTCTCAGTAGCAAGATGTTCTCCTTTCATAGTCTTATTAAAGAGTGGGCAATATGTCCCTTAGGAAGAATTTATGCTTAGGTGGTAAAAGGAGGAAAAATACCACAAACTTATATCCAGGACCCACTTAGAGATATTAAGGAAATAGGTAGAAATGATGGCATCAAAATGGCATAGAATCTCCAAAGGATGAGGAAGTTTCTGAAGTTAGGATCAACATTCAGAGATAAAACATTTCCACTTATCTTCATGATTATTTCACATAAATCTGTGATCTTTATGATCCTAGACCAGGGGTTTCCACAGTCTATTCCCTAAAATGAGTGACATGATTTGCTTAAAGAGGGATTAAACTTGCACTAATGTCATATTTTCAGGTCAAGGAGTGATCAGAATGATGCATTAGGAATGTTGGATATTGGTGTAAGGGATGGATTGAAAAAGAGAGACTTTGTTCAGGAAGTTCAGCCTGAAATCTAGCATGATTACCTTAGATGAGAAGAAATAGTGATCTAAACTAGGATGATTTTTGTGAAAATGATCAGAAGAAAATGAGCCATATGGTACAGGTAGAGTCTATAGTCACTTGAAGGTGTTGTAGCATTAGAGCAACATAATCTGAGCTATATGATAAGAAAAGTAGTCTTGCATTTTATACAGGATGAGCTAGAAAGAAGAGAGACTAAAACAATGAAGAGGCTATTCTGATAGCCCAGTGAACACATAATAAAGACCTGATCTAGGGCACAAGCAATGAAAATGGAAAAGGAGGGAGATAGATAGGCCCAGCTAGATCTGGGCCTCCTATAGTCAAGATTTCTATATTGCTGACTTTATCATAGGCTAATTGTACTGATTTCAATCTTCTTTTGCTTTTTTTCTATTCCAGACAGAGCTCATGAGATATAACACTGTCACTGTACACGCAATGGAACACTGAAACCTAACCTCACAAGTCTTGCCTATGGGACTTTAATTAATAGAGATTCCTTGGCTGCTATAAAAATCCTTCAGTAACCTGGTCCAGCTTTTCAGACCTCAAACAAAATCCATTTGTTTTGGGTTCCCTGATTCATTTGCACATATGCAAGGAGTGTTTCGGATTTTGCAGGCAATTTACACAAAGCCATTGAATTCTAATCATCCATTTAATTTGTATTATCCAAGCTAATATGTTAGGCACAGTGTTGAAAGAGGAAGTCACAAGTCAAATGAATTTTCTATTTTTCCCTTAATCATGACTTCATCAAGCTTGACAAATCAGATACATGCTCTATATCATTTCTTAAACTGATAAAAGAATTTGTTCTCTTCAGCCATTTTTGTTCCTAGTATTAAATCCAATTCTCTCTCTTTCTCTAGAAGAAAAAAAAAACTCTTCTTAATGTTTAATTCTTCAGAATGAATATCTATTTAGAAATCTCTTTTGGGAAGGCTGAATTGGAAAAGATGCTTCTATCATCTTTATTTTTAAATGAAATTTTACAAATTTCTATCTATGCTTATGGAAAAAAATGTACTTCTCTTTAGTAACTGATATCTTGGAGATAATTATTATTTTCACTAGGTAGAAAAGTTAGATGCTATAAGACACTGTAAAATACTTGCTTAAATACCACTACTATGTCTGTATCCCAAAGAGATCTTTAAAAAGAGGAAAGGACCTACATGTACAAAAATACTTATATAGCTCTTTTTGTAGCGGCAAAGAATTGAATTGAAGGGATACCCATCACCTAGAAAATGGCTGAACAGGTGGTGATAGAGGAATGTAATGGAAAGCTATTGTGTTTATGAAATGATAAGCAGGTAGATTTTGTGGATGCCTTAAAGGATCCCAAGCAATTCTAATCTTCAATTTAGTGCCAGTATATCCCAGAGATGTTCCTTGTGAAAGGTGAGGAGGTGGATTTCAGGAAAACCTGGAAAGACTTACATGAATGGATGCTGAGTGAAGTGGGCAGAACTGGGGGAACACTGTACATAGTAACAGCATCATTGTGGAATGATCAGCTATGATAAACATAGCTCTTCTCAGCAATGCAATGATCCAAGATAATTGTGAAAGACCTGTGATGGAAAATGCTGTCTACATCCAGAGAAAGAACTGTGGAGTCTGAATGCATATCAAAGCATACTATTTTCACTTTTTTGTGATTTTTTTTATTTCTTATGGCTTTTCCTTCTGTTCTGATTCTTCATTCACAACATGACAAATGTGGAAATATATTTGACATGATTGTACATGTATAACCTATATTGCATTGCTTGGTGTCTTGGGGAGGAGAGAGAGTAATGAAGGAAGAAGAAAAATTTAGAACTCAAGATCTTATAAAAATGAATTTTGAAAATTATATTTATATGTAATTGAAAAAATACATTATATAGATGCAGAAAA
>CM053582.1:526574974-526590351 GCA_028627135.1 Pseudochirops cupreus | reverse complement strand
AAATCAAAGGAGAGATTTTAAAAATTGAAAGGAAAAAGATCTAATAAATAAAGTATGAGATTTTAAAAGAAAAAACAATAAAATAAATAAATTAGTGGTGAATTTTGTTTAAAAAAATAAAGGAACCAAATTTCCAGCATTAAAAATGAAAAGGGTAAATACAATACCATTGAAGATGAAATTAAAGCAATTATTAGGAGATATCTTGCCAAATAATAGGCTAATAAAACTATCAAATTATGAATATTTTAAATATATATGAATTTCTCAGATTAACGGAAGAGAACATAGAATATGTAATAGCCTTATCTTAGAAAAACAAAATGAACAAGTCATATATGAGATCATTCATGAAAAAAAAAAGAGGAACCAAATGGATTTACAACCAATTCTACAAAATATTTAAAGAATATCAATTCTAATGCTAGAAAAACTATTTGAAAATCTAAGTAAAGAAGGCATCTCAGCAGCTTCCTTCTATAATACATCTCTGGTTTAAAGGCCTAGAGAGCGAAAATATAGAAAGAAAATTAAATATCAATTTCCCTAAATGAATATTTATGAAAAAAAATTAAATAAAATACTAACAAGGAGACTACAAAAATACATCACAAAGATGATACACTATTTATACCATGGACGCAAGGCTGGTTCAATATTAGGAAAACTGTGAGTACTTGAGCCTATGAGTAAGAAAAAAAAATCATATTATGATTATGCAGAATAATCTTTGATGAAATGTAATACTATCCAAAATAATTATAAATTAGAGAAATTCGAATTAAAATAGTTCTGAAGTATCAACTCACACCTATCAAATATGCTAAAATGATACTAAAGGAAAATGACAAATGCTGGAGGGGATATAGGAAAATATGTAAACTAAGGCACTCTTGGTTGGAGTTTTGAACTAGTCCAACCATTCTGGAGAATAATTTGGAACTATAATTACAGGGCTCTAAAATTGTACCTATTCTTTTATGCAAAAATACCGGATCTGTATTCCTAAAAGAATAAACAAAAAAGAAAATGATCAACATGTACAAAAATACTTATAGCAGCTCTTTTTGTAGTGGTGAAGAGTTGGGATCTGAGAGGGTGCCCATTAATTGGGAAATGACTGAACAAGTTGTAGTATATGATTCTGATGTGATATTATTGTGCTGAAGTAATTATGAAATGGGTGGTTTATAGAAGGGGAAGATTTATATGAACTAGTGCAAAGTGAAGTGAGCAAAACAAGGAGAACACTGTACAATATAACAGCAATATTGTAATGATTGTCAACTATGAAAGATTTAGCCATTCTAATCAATGCAAAGATTCATGAGAATTTCACAGCATTTGTGATAAAAAAAAATGCTTTCCACCTTCAGAGTGAGAACTAATGAAATGAATGTTAATTGAAGCATATTTTTTATACATCATAACTAATGTGGAAAAATATCTTACATGATGGCACATGTGCATATATACCTATATTTCTTGCCTTTTTGATATGTGAGGAAAGGTTGGAGGAGGGAAGAGAATTTGGAAATGAAAAAATAAATAAATGCCCATAAATCATTTATTTAAAAATGCAATTCAATTAAATAAGCATTCATTAAATGCCCCCTAATTGCTAAACACAAGTACAACAATTACAGGGAAAAAATTAGTTGTTCCTTTCAAGGAGATTACATTTTGTTTGGAGAAATGCCTATACAAACACTACAAAATTATAATGCATTATAGAAAAAAAAATTAAGCACTCCCTTTCCCAACTTGTTCATCATTTAAGAAAATTGAAAAGTAATTTGAGTGGGGAGGAAGATAATAATAACAGAGAGATCATGGTAATTCTCATGTGAGTTGTAGAACTTAAATAAGCTTCTAAGATGGAAAGTGATTTGGAAATATCCAAGTGAGAATGGAGAACAATCCAGGCATGGAAGATAACCTGTACAAAAAGCAGAGAAATGGGAAATGGAATGAAGTATACAGAGAAGAAAGACAAATTTGGCTCTAAAATAGTACGTATGAGGTAGAGTAATGTGAGATATTTCTCCTGATACTTGGGGGGTGGGAGGTGAGGAGAGGTGAAATCATTGAGTTCCACCTGCTAAAATATTACATCTAAATCATTAAAGACAGATTAAATCCTATTTTGTTTCTAAAAACCTCAAGAGAAAAAAAAAACACTCCATACCTTTAATCAGAAATCACCTATCAAAAATTTGCCTCTGCTTTCTAACATTTATCTCATACATGTCAGTGGAAGAATCTTAATTACATCAGGGAAAAAAAAAAAACTTTAGTTGATTCTTTAACCACCTAAGTGATTTCTCCCTATCCAAAGAATAACATTCGTTAGGGCTGAACCAACCCAAAGAAAGGTCTAGTCTAGCACTCTATTGACCAGTGATGTTAAAGGAGATTAAGAAAAAGCATTGTGAATGTGATGAGAAGGCAGTGTTTGCTCCTTTGGTCATGACTTCTCCTGTAGTCATTTCTAGTCTTTATCCTACCTCCTATTGTAACAAGCCTCTATCATGTTTGTTTATTTACTTGCAAGGATAGATAGATAGGTAGATAGATAGATAGATAGATAGATAGATAGATAGATGGATGGATGGATGGATAGGTAGATGAATAGATATGTTTGTCATGGGTCATTCAGTTATGTCCAACTTTTCATGACCCTGTGAATGATAGAGTACTTGTGCTGGCCATTGGGGTTTTCTTGGCAAAGAGAGTGGAGTAGTTTGCCATTTCCTTCTCCAGAGGATTAAAGCAAACTAAATGATTGGCCAAGGGTAGCTCAGCTAATAAGTGTCAGAGGTTGGATTTGAATTCAGGTCTTCCTGAACCCAGGCCTGCTGCTCTATCCACTGAACCACTTAGTACTTCAGAAAAGTAACAGATAAAGAGGAATACATATAAATATAAATATGTTATTTTTATAATTTCCATATCATATATAATATACAAATTATAGATATGCATATACATAGACATGTGTAGTTATAGAGTAGATGTTAATATAGATATAGATATGCATATATCAGTATCCTCAGTTTGTGACCCCTTTGCCTCCACTGAAGTGAATAAAGAGAGGTTTCAGTATTCAATTAATTATCTAAAAGTGGAGTCCTGTTAACTACCTTTTTTCTTGAATTTCATTAATAATGCCAGCTCAGAAGTGTTGACTTAGTATTCTGAATAAACTCGAGGAACATGTAGAGCAAAATATTTTTGACAGAAAGAACTGCTAGAGCATTTACTACTTAAAACATTCAGGGAAAAAAAACTCTAGGTTTATTTAGGAATTTAAGTGTATCCCTTCTTTCTTATTATCATCCATTTAAAACTTATTGCCTCTAATTAAGACAACTGAGCGAAATCACTATCAGCAGTTGGCATAATGTGTAACCCTATAGGAGGAAATGAGATAGAATAATATAGGCAAGTTTCTTTGGAGTCAATTTGTGAAAGAGGAAGACCAATACAAGATGTCCAAACGCCTCTCATGAACTCTAGGGAGACTCATGTGGGTATGAGTTAGGGGGAAAATGAATGCCACTCTAAGGAGCATCCACAGCCAAAGAACAGACAGCAATTACTTACTATTTACTGAGTCATGACAGTGCACTTGGCAGGGAAAAGACCCTAAGAGAAGAAACATACCATTAGAAAGGGAAGTATGGGATGGAGATAATAAAAATAAAATAAAAAATAACGCAATGAGTAACAAGCATTGATTGGTATCTGTGCTGTACCTTCCTTCAAAGAGCTCAAAGCATCTGGCAAACAATAACTATATCGCTGCTCCTATTTCCCTCAAAGAGATAAAAGGGAGGCTTTATTCTAAACCTATTTTGAAAATGGGAACTCGGAAGCAACAAGAGAAGCACATCGGTCAGTGTTGAGCTGGAATATTGAATCCAGGCACATTTTAGGAGGTATTTTGGTAAACTGGAGAACTTCCAGAGAAGGGAGGAACAGATATAATTAATTCTGGGTGTTCTATACTTCGAAAAAGTAAAACAAATGAGATAAAAATGACCTAGCAGCAAATTTAGCTATACAAAAAAAAAAAAAACATGTATTTCAAGTAGTATAAATAGCTAAGGGCAGCTGGGTGGCACAGTGATAGGGAGTAAGTCCTGGAGTCAGGAAGACTCATCTTCCTAAATTCAAAGCTGTTTGCAGACACTGATTAGCTATGCGACCTTAGGCAAGTCATTTAACCCTGGTTTGCCTCAGTTCCCTCATCTGTAAAATGAGTTGGAGAAAGAAATGGCAAAGCACTTAGATATCTCTCCCAAGAAAACCCCAAATGAGGTCAAGAAGAGTTGGACACATCTGAAAGTAACTGAACAATAACAACTAAGTATAAAAAGATTCTAGGAGAGATTTTTTTTTTGAGTGGGGAAGGCAAGGCTTGCCCAAGTGATTTGTTGTTGAATAAATAGAGAGTTCACTATATTATATAATCATAACCTTGCCCAAGGCCACACAGCTAGTCAAGTGTCTGAGGCCAGATTTGAACTGTGGTCCTCCTAACTCCAGGGCCAGTGCTGTACTCACTGCATCACCTAGCTGCCCCTATGAGAAATTTAAAAAAAAAAAGAGAGAAATCAATAGGTTTGAGGAGTCCTGGATATAGTCATGATGGTGAAAGGCTTAAAGATCTTTTATTAATGATAATGATTGATTGAACTTGAAATGTTTAGCATGAAGAAATATGAAGATTTCTAAAGCTGAGGATTTGAAAGCTCTCTTCAGATATTTGAAGGATTCTCACATAGGAGAAAGGCTAGGATTTGATCTGCCTAGCCCTAGAATGTAGAATAAGAAGCACTGCATAAAAGTTGAAAATGAAAAGATGTTAGAATTGTTGCATGGGGAAAAAAATACTAAAAATTATAGTTTTCAAAAAATTTAATGGGTTACCTTTGGGGTTATTCAATTCTACCTTACAGAAGTTATTTGATTAATGGCTAAATATACATTCATTGCTACTAAGATGAAATGCTGTAGAGAAGAAACTCGTTCTGTTTCAAATGAATCAAACAGGTTCAGACATACATTCCAGTTTTATAAATGTATTATCACACAATCCTATTCTGCTACTTCCTCCAGACAAGGAGGTAACTAGGTGTGATGGTATTGCTTTACCTGAGTACAAACTACAGAATGTTCTCTTATAGTAAAAATATATCAAATGCATTCTTGAGATAAATCAAGTGCTTTTGCCAGAATATTAACTAATTCAGAGAGGTTCATCACCACAAAGTTGACAACCAAGTGATAGTTTTATTTGTTTTGAGGGTTTTTGGACTATAAAGCCACACATGAGCAGCTTTCCAGAGGACTGCTGCTGTGAACAACTTTCAAGGTTACAATTACATAATATAGTGAACTCTCTATTTATTCAATAACAAATCAGAGCAAAACATCATAGAAAATCAAAATACAGCATTCACAATGTCGCAACTTATCACAGAAAATCAAAATACATCATTCACCATGTCACAACTCAACAACTTATCACTAAAATGGCCACATAGTTTTCACCAAAGTGGTCACATAGTTTTGAACAATGTACATTTATTTAGTCAATCACAAAATCCTTAATTCAATCACAAAGTACAAAAGTCCAAGTTCTCCACCCCTAGGTCACAGTAAATCATAATCTTCTCAGTCAATATACAGTATCCAAGTAAAGTCTTCTTTCTGCTTGACTCAGGGCTGGCTTTCTGATTCCATGATTCCTTTTCCATGGTCCCAGCTCCAACTGTCACCTGGGTTCAAAAGCAGGCAGCTCCCACTTCCTTGTCCAGCTCCTTATCCAGTTCTTCATCCAGTTCTTCATCCAGTTCTCATTCCATATTGAAGTATACGGCATCCAGTCCACCTCAAGTCTTTCACAGTTTCTGTTTCTGGGAAGACAAAGCTTAACAGAGCAACAATAATATTCATGCACATTGCTGGCACCATAATCAATTCAATATCTGCCTGTGAAATAAACTCAAACCCACCAACAAGGTCTGAGAACTCAACACAAATCATTAGTAAAGTCCCAGCACCTCCAAAACCCTCCTCCAGGACTTCTGTAAACATACAACATATTATATAACGTGAAGAGACTAAGAAATGCATCTGGTTTGGTACAAACACCCTAATGAAACTATAGATCTTTTGAGTTATGAAAGCCTGGTGGCAGAAGTTAAAATGATGGATCATAAGATCATGGGACTGTAGATTTAAAGTTGAAACAATCCTTAGAAGACATTCACATATGAAAAAAAAATTAGAGGCCCCAGAGGTTAAATGACTTCCCCAAGATAAGAGAGATAGTGTTCAAACACAGGCTCTCTGCCTCACAAGACCATCGCAACTCTTAGTTACCTACCTTCTTCCTGTCAATTGCACTCTTTTGAATGCCCTTCTTTGAAGCCTTATTCTGAAAATGATGACAAGCTAATTACACTGGAATGACTTTCCAAGTAAAGGCTACTTCTCACTCATCCCTGGAAATCTCAAATCAAGGCCCCAAATGCTAATTACATTTATTTATTAAATAATAATGCTCTATTGAAATATATTATTTCAGATGGATATGGCTTCTAAAGTATTCAAAGTCCATTAGGTTTTTATGCTCCATGAATACATCCTAAAATATACCAAGAGAGCTGATGGCACCTTGGATAGTGTGCTGTGACTAGAGTCAAGAAGAGATGAGTTCATATTTGACCCTAGTGACTTAATAGATACATAACCTTGAGCACATCACTTAGTCTCTATTTACCTCAGGTTCCTCATATACTACAATGAGCATGATGATAATAGTACCTGCCTTATGGAGTTAATGTGAGGAACAAATGAGATCATTTTTGTGAAGCACTTAGCACAGTTTTGGGCATATAGTAGGTTCTATGTAAATGCTTAGTACTTTTCCATTCCCCCCCCACATACACACACATTGTAGCTATAACTGACTGAAAGTTGATACAATAAGGTAATTCAATAAGTGAAAAATCTTTCAATAAAACCACAGTAGGAAACAGATTTTTGACTTTATCCAAGTTGAACTAATAACATTTTTTTAAACTATGTTGTTATGACATCTTACAAATATTCATTCTCATTAGCATTCAAAAGAGAAAGTCTATCTCCTGTGTTTTTCCCTCTTTAAATTTCAGACCACCTGCTATTTAAAGGAAAGGGATGTATGATGGAGCTTCCTGTGGGGACTCTAACATAGCCAAGACAGTCACCAGTTTTCACAATGAGTCACTCAAGCTCACCCTAAAGGAAGAAAAACAAACACATGAAGCTCACACATGGAAATGGATGTCAAAGCAATGGGCCATTGTAGTCAGAAAAGCCCTTCTGATAAGGAGCAGGATTGGAAAAGGAGCAGGCAGAATAAAACAAAAGAAAAGAGAAAAAAACAGCACTTAAGTCAATCCAGAAGATTCTGTCCAGTATTCCTAAAATGAAGTACCTTCAAATATTCATTTGGTTTGATTTATCCACACATTCAGTCAATATGCAAGGACTTAATTTATTGTTTTCTATGTGCTATACATTTTGCCATGTCCCAGAAATGCAAAGACAAAACTCAATCCCTGTTCTCAAAGAATTGTTATTTTGTATTGCATTATATTATATTGCAAAGAGATGCTTTTATTCACTTATGTAATGAGAGTGCGGTGCATGCGCAGATCCTGTCAACATGTGGAGCTGGTACAAATTCTAGGGAGTCAATGGATCTGCTTCTGGGAGAAATGTGATATGTATAAGGTAAATGCCTTAGGAGAAAGCCTTAACAGCAAGCTTAGATAAACTATAACTGTTTCCTGTCTGCTAACTCAATAATGAGATAATTAGAGGCTTTCTGTCTTCAAATGTATTCAAAAAGGCCTGTGAGCTTTATCTACTTTTTCTTTATTTCATTTGTATCTGGGGGAGTTTGGTGAATTTCTATTTGCAATTTCTTATGAGAGACTTTCCTGTAATGGGGTAAACTCTCTGGGCCTTCTCCCTCTCTAAGGTCATATCACCTAACCTCTTCGGAAAGGGGTGACAGTCCTTAGCCTTATAATTCATTCTTTTCCATTTGAGGTGCTGGGAGTAGAACCTCTGATGTTGTTTGGAAGATAGAGTTGCAGTGATCCTGCAATCAAAATAAAGGTTGTTTTACAAGCAGCATTGCATCAATGCCCCAAGGAACAAAGCTTGATCTTTGGGAGTGACATTCAGGAAACCAGTCCAGTGCCAGGAATCTCCCAACAGTCATATCACATGTAGATTTTAATTGGTGAAACCAACGTCCTGTAGGAACTGAGAGAAATTTTGAGATTATTCTCCCTGAGAATGAGGTGGTATAGGGGAAAACATGTCTCAGAGGTTTGGGAATAAATGTTTGTACATTTGTCCTTCTTGTATCATGGAAGTAAATATTCCTTTACAAAAGCTAATTGACATTAAGTGGCTAAATGGAACAGGGAGTATTAGTCTTAGTTCCCTAGACATGAAGCAAACACAGCTGGTGGAGACTCCAACCAATAGCAACAGAAAAGAGACATCACAAATACTTCAGGGTACCTTGGAACCCTGCAGAGAAATGTAACTAGTCTGGCTCTGGAAGAGGAAACCAGAGAACACACTGCTATATTTATAATTCATATACCTTGAAGGAGTATTCTAATTACAATCAACCCCATAGCTCCTATGAATCCCTTCTATCATCTATATCCACCACTCAAGTAAATCCTTTAATTCCAACCTTTGTTTTGTCCCATTGTCTCTGTGTCTTCTCCCAAACTGTTATGCATTTATCATGTTCCAGGTCACCTAGAATTCAAATATGAAATCTGCCAGTATGTCTACTTCCCATTTAATCTAATTTAATCTATTTCCCTTTCAAGACTTGTTTCATCCACAGATATCTTCCAGATTTTATGTAGGTGGAGTGGGAGTGGGAGGGCATAATAAGTGCTCTATGCAGAAAAAGTTTAATCAGAGCTGCAATTTCCTTCTCTAAATGTAACAAGAATTAGCAAACACACATATGTGTGTATGTGTATATTCATACAAAGCTCTATATAATAATAAAAAATGATGATTGCCATTACGGCAAGAGTCTTGAACTCAGCGCTTCTCCATTGCAAGTCTGTGACATCTTTTGACACTCACCTAGCAAGGCTATGGCAACAATGCCACATTACATTAAAAAAAAAAAAGAATAAGAATGAAGACTTAGAATTTCAACCAAATATTTGAAATCATGACTGTGAAAAAAAAAGATACAATAAAAGAGGCAAAGTGCAAGATTAGAAAGAGGCTGGGAATCAGCAGACCAATGTCCCTCTTTTATTGCTAGTCAATTGGCTTACTCTGTTAATGCTGGCCAAAGTACAATGTCTCTGCTCTGAGACTGAATGAGATTTCTGCATCCATTCAACTTCAACTTGGAACATGTGGATAGAACACAAGCCATAAGAAATGTTGTTTGGTTGATGGATAGGGCATATTTAAACACTTTTAAATGGCCAGGAGCCATTTTACAGTCGTGGGTGAACAATGAATTCTTAAATAAAGACTTGAGAATGCTTGAGAACAAAATAAGCAATAAACCAGGTAAAAGAATAGGTTCAGGTTAAAGAAACTTACAGTTGTTTATCCAAGCCTCATAGACCAGTTGAATATTGTAACAGATGTGGATTTTTAAGAAAAAAATGGGAGTATATTTGAATTGGATATATGGGATAAGCTAAAAATTCAAACTATTTCTATCTTTCTCAACATTAGCAATACGCATCATACACACATATGTGTGTTCATGAATATCTATATGTGTACAAAATAATTTATGTATAATTTATAGTATATATGTATGTGTTTGTGTCTATGTGATAGTGTAATGCTGATGGGAATTTGAAGATCTTCCCTGCCCCTTAATATACCAAATGTAATCACATGAAGCCCATGGGGAGAGGAGTTTGCTGAAAGGGTGGAACAGGAAGGGTGGAGCAGGAAGGAACAGGAGAGAAAGCCAGAACAGCTGGGAGCAAGCAGTGTGGAGGCTAAGCAGCTAGCATGAGTGAGAAAGGGGTATTTTTACTTAAGGGGGCCTGTTTTGTTTTGAAGGTCTGACTGTTGGTGTCCACTGCATTGGCTATATGTACCAACTCTTGGTTGCCATGATGGATTTGGCTTTCTGATTTGGGGATTCAGTTTTCTGGTATTTGAATAAATGTTTTGGTTCTGTCTTCCATCTGTAGAGTCTGTTACATTTTTGTAAAGCCACTCACAAGAAGCTTTCCAGAGGACTGCTGCTGTGAACAGCTTTTTGAGGTTCTGATTACACAGCATAGTGAACACTCTATTTATTCAATAACAAATCAGAACAAATAGAAAATAAAAAATCAAAATACAGCATTCACCATATCACAACTCAACAACTCATCACTAAAATGGCCACATAGTTTTCACCAAAAGGGTCACATAGTTTTAAACAGAGTGCATTCATTTAGACAATCACAAAAATCTTTCATTCAATCACAAAGTACAAAAGTCA
The DNA here is from genome assembly GCA_028627135.1 of Pseudochirops cupreus. Taxonomy (NCBI): domain Eukaryota; kingdom Metazoa; phylum Chordata; class Mammalia; order Diprotodontia; family Pseudocheiridae; genus Pseudochirops; species Pseudochirops cupreus. The sequence goes on along the minus strand of CM053582.1, from coordinate 526,579,781 downwards.
GAGTTCTCCACCCCTAGGTCACAGTAAGTCATAATCTTCTTAGTCACTACACAGTATTCAAGGAAAGTCTACTTTCAGCTTGACTCAAGGCTGGCTGTCAATTTCCATGGTTCCTCTTCCATGGTCCCAGCTCCAACTGTCACCTGGGTTCAAAGGCAGGCAGCTCCCAGTTCCTTATCTAGCTCCTTATCCAGTTCTTTGTCCAGTTCCCACTCCATATTGAAGCTCATAATGTCCAGTCCACCTCACGTCCTTCATAGTTCTTGTTTCTGGGAAGATGAAGCTTGACAGAGCCACAATAATATTCATAAACATTGCTGGCACCATCATCAATTCACTATCTGCCTGTGAAATCAACTCAAACCCACCAACAAGGACTGAGAACTCAACACAAATCATCAACATAGAAATCAACACAGACCCACAAACTACGTCCAAGAGTTCAGCACAAATCATCAGTAAAGTCCCAGGACCCCCAAAACCGTCCCTCGGGACTTTTGTAAACATATAATCAGAAAATTCTCTTTCAGGACTTCCAGTAAGGTTCACAATAAAAAACATCAACATAGATAAAGCAGACAGAGTGCCAGGATACCACAGATTTTCTCCTTCTTGACTCTGCCACCTCTTCTCAGTTCTTTTCAGTTCTCTTCTCTCTCTCAAGCAGTAGCAGCCTCTCCTTATACGTGGCCACTAGCTCTTCCCCTTCTTGTTGCAGTTCACGAGTTTTAGGGTTCACAAGTTCGCAGTTCACATGTTCTGTTTCTTAACAGACTTGATGCAAGGCTCAAAAGAAACTTGAACTGAAACAAAGTGTTAAGGTATGAAACAAGGTATGAACTACTTCTATGATTGCCATTACATTTTTGTGATTCACAACTACACCAGCATATTCATAGCCCCATGGGCTTTATAGATTAAGACTGCGTATTTCCGAGAAAGTCATGCATGACATGGAAAGATTATGGCTAAGGGCCATGACAAGTTTTATATAGATAATAAGTCCCAGAAATTATTTTTAAATGCATGGCTTTCCAACTCAAAGTTCTACTCTCCATCAAAATCAGATAGTATTTATTGAAAATAAATAAAATAATACTAACGAATTAAACAATAAAAACAAAAGGAGAAGGGATGGGAGGGGAAGGAAGGACCTGTAAAGTTCAGTGAAATGAAGCACAATAAAATGAGGTGTGCCTACATCCAAAATTGATAGCAATTTTAATCCAAACTCCTTTGTTTTCCTCAAAGTCATATTCCAAGCATTCCAATACTTTAATGTAGAAGATGCTAAGTCCTGTGTAGTCCAGACTGTGGTCCCCCGATATCAGATTGTTTTTTTTTCTTTCTGGTTGCTTGAATTCTTTTTTCTCTTTAACTAAAAATTCTAAGATTTAGTTATTATAGTCCTTATAGTCTTCATTTTGCAATGTGTTTCAAAAGATCATTTGTAGATTCTTCTGATGGCTATTTTACTTTCTTCTTTGAGGATATCAGGGCAATTATTTTGATAATTTCTTCAAAGATGCTATCTAGGCTATTTTTTTGATCACCACTTTCATGTACTCCAGTAATTTTTAAATTATCTCTCCTGGAACTGTTTTCCAGTTTGATTGTTTTTTCTTATGAGATATTTTATATTTTCTCTGATTTTGTTTGATTGATTCTTTTTTTTTGTATTTAAATTATTTATTTTCTTGTTTACATCATTCATTTCCATGAGATTTTGAGTTACAAATTTTCTCCCCATCTTTCCCCTACCCAACACCTCAAAACAGCCGTCCCACTGTATAATTCCTCCCCCAATCTGCTCTCACCTATGTCCTCCCCCTCACCCCTCTGACTTTCCAGTAGGGCAGGATGGATCTCCCTACCACAGTGTCTGTATATCTTAATTCTCAGTTGGATATACTTAATACTACTACTAATAATAATAACAATAATTATTATTATTATACATACATATATATTTTTCACATTTGATTATAGAATTTAAATTATAGGTTCTTTCCCTTCCTCCCTCATCACCCACTCCCACTGGAAGAACAAGCAATTAAATACAGGCTGTGCATGTGTAATTATGCAGAACATCTCCAAAATGGGCATATTGTGAGAGACTGATTATATGAACCTCCTTCCTATTCTGCCCTCTACCCTTGTTCTATTCTCTACCCTGTCCCTGTCCCTGTCCCTTTACAGAAATGTGTACTTCTAGCAACCCTCCCCCAACCCTGCCCTGCCCTCCATCATTCCACCTCTCATCCCCATCCCCCCTACTCTCCTGTGTGGCAAGATACCCAGTTTAGAGTTTATGTCATTCCTTCCCTAAGCCAAGTTCAATGAGAGTGAGGTTGACCCTTTCCCTTTTGCCTTCCTCTTCTTCCCCTCCATTCTAACCATTATCCCTTGCCTCTTCTATATGAGGTGATTAACCCCATTCTGTCTCTCCCTGTCTCTTCTCATTCTAATCCTCTCCCACCTCAGAATTTCACCTTTTAGAGAATCATCCCTTCCTATTCAATTGATTCTGTGCCTTCTATGTACTAATATATACATATACTCAGATATGTGTTTGAATACATATATAAGCCGTCCTATATAGACATGTGTGTGTCTATATAGGACACACACCCACACACACACACATACACACACACACACACACATTTGTATTCCCTTCACCAATCCTCATTCTGATAAAAGTTTCATAAGTTACAATTATCATTTTTCCGTGTTGGCATGTAAATAGTTCAACTCTGATAAGTTCCTTATGATTTCTTTTCCATGTTTACCTTCTCATGCTTCTTGTATTTGAGTGTCAAGTTTTCTTTTCAGTTCTGATTTTTTCAGCAAGAATGTTTGAATGTTCTCCACCTCATTGAATGACCATATTTTCCCCTGGAACATTATACTCAATTTTGCTGGGTAGGTGAGTCTTGGTTTTAATTCTAGCTCCCTTGATCTCTGGAATATCATAAAATTAATTTACAGTCATATATTATGGGTATTTGATGTGGGAGCTGCGGAACCTTGTTGCTTCTATGCTGCCATCTTGGCTCTGCACCCCTGTTTGATTGATTCTTGATGTTTCATGAAATCATTAGTTTCCTCTTGCCCAGTTCTAATTTTTAAGCAATCATTTTCTTCAGTTTCCTTTTGTACCTCCTTTCCATTGGGCTAAGTCTAATTTTAAAGGAGTTGTTTTCTTCATTGGATTTTTTTTTCCTATTTGGTCAAGTGAATTTTATCAATTAGCTCTTCCCAGCAATACAATGATTGAAGACAATTACAAAAGATTTGTGGGGGAAAATGCTATCCCATATCCAGAGAAAGAACTATGGAGTCTGAACACAGATAGAAGAATACTATTTTCACTTTTTGGTGTTTTTTTTGTTTTTCCTGTGTTGTTTTTTTTTTTTATATTTATTCTGATTCTTCTTTCACCACATGATTAATGTAGAACTATGTTTGACATTATTGTATATGTATACCCTATATCAGATTGCTTGCTGCCTTGGGGAGAGAGGAGGAAAGAGAAGGAAGGAGAAAAATTTGGATATCAAAATTTTTTTTGTAGCATTTTCAGGTTATTTAATGATAGATTCACCATTGGAATCCAGCTTTCCCTCATCTTATTCTGTTGTTCTACACCATGATGCCAGTCAATATCACATTTTCTTACTGCTAGAGTACTAGCCAGCCACATATATTGAGGTTTAAGGGTGGTGGATGTCGGAGCAGTTTCCTTGATAATTTCTTGAAAGATGCTGTCTGAGCTCTTTTTTTTTTTTTTAATCATTGCTTTCAGGGAATCCAATAATTTTAAAACTATTTCTCCTGGATTTATTTTCCAGGTAAGTTGCTTTTCCAATGAAATATTTTACATTTTCTCCTATTTTTTTCATTCTTTTGACTTTGTTTTATTGATTCTTGATGTCTCACATTTGCCCAGTTCTAATTTTTAAGGAATTATTGCTTTTAATTAGCTTTTTTATCTCCTTCTCCATTGGGTCAATCCAACTTTTTAAAAGTGTTTTTATTCAGTGATTTTTCCCCCCATTTTGGCCAAGTATATTTTTTAAGGAGTTGTTTTCTTTAGTCAGTTTTTGTCCTTCACTTTCCAAGCTATTGACTCTTTCTTGAATCCCTCTCATTTCTTTCTCCCATTTTTCTTCTACCTCTCTAATTTGGTTTTTAAAATCCTTTTTGAGCTCTTCCAAGAAGGCTTTTTGGGCTTGAGATCAATTGCTATTTCCCTTTGAGGTTTCACATGTAGGTATTATGACATTGTTGTCTCTTCTGAGTTTGTGTTTTAATCATATAAGCTCCCTATGGTTAAGGTTCTTTTTTTATTCTCGTTCATATTTTTACCTATTTTGTGACATTTAAAGTTGAGCTCTGCTCCTGGGGCACAGGAATCAGTGTCCTAAGCTTTTTTTTTTTTCTGAGGGGCAGGGTCTGCTCACTGACTTTGTGTTCTGGGGCCTCAGGTGTTGGCAGCTTCCTCACCATGTTGGGTGCCCAGGCTTAGTTGTGCCTATTGTTACTTGGTTTCCAGGGCTAGCAATGTGCCTTCTGTGCTTGGGTTGGAATCCTCACAGCTGGCCTGCTCTGCCACCAGCTTGCTGAGCCATGACCAAGGGACCTGAGTTGCTGATCTATGCTGTGATTAAGAGCCACCAGCTGGCTTTCCCAGATACTGTCTCTGCTGGGCTGCAATTCCCTTTTATCCAAGTGAGATGGATCTTTCCTAAAGTCCTCCTAAATTATTTTAATCTGAAAAATTGTTTCACTCCATCTTTTTGTA
>CM053582.1:526558085-526574474 GCA_028627135.1 Pseudochirops cupreus | reverse complement strand
AAGTTAAGGAGCTATGTCAAAGTTGTGAATGTGCAAATCGTCTGAAGTAATAACCATTCCACATGCTATAACACAGAATTTGTAGTTCTAGTAATCAAAAACTTGGAGAATTTTAATCATAGGATGATGGAAATTGTATTGAAAAGGAAACTGAGAAACCAGTCACACCAAACTGATTCCTTTTTCATATGAGGAATCTGAGACCCAGAGGCATAGTACCTTTCCAAAGGCTACGTTCTTACCCAGAAACAAGCTGAAGATACAATGTAGGTTTTATGATGCCTGATCCTTCTTCCTTCTTTACCATGTTATTATATGTAATCAGCTCAGGAGAATGCTCCCCAAAAAGTATTAAATAGCCCTTTAATTAAAAAAAAAAACTGTATTAATACCTTTCCTTTTGTCTGTACTCAAAATTCCTTAAATGATAGTTGAGTAATCTTTTTATAAGCATCCCATCTCTGAAATGAGTTTCCTTTTGTGAGGTAGGTCTTATTACCTCAAATAAAAATGACTACAAACCTTATTGAGACAGTGACTTGGTGACTAATATTAATCACAGGCACCCTTAAAATGAAGATAATGCAAATGTGCACACAAGTAAATTCATATTATGTAGACCAGTATAGCATGCATAATTAGGATTCATTTTTTAAAGTGCATGAAAATGTCAAAAGGAAAATTTAAGTGATATGGATTACTGTTATGCAAATTTAGAATCTTATTAAATTCTATATCCTTTCATTGAAACTGGTTACTCAACAAGGGGCTTCACAGTCATCAAAGTTCATCAAAGGGTCAGCCTTCAGATTCCCTTTCTGATTTTTCCATTTTTCTAGCGTGTTAGAGCAAGGGAGGCAAGCTGAATTATGGCAATGTGAGTGGAACATAGCCCTGAGAAGTTCAACATTCTATGCCTGGGACCAATAACAACCAGCCCCTCTGAGGATGGAAAAACAGAATTTTAAGATTTGATGTCTGAGAAAGGAAGCCTTCTACTGTTTCTTAAACAAAACATGTGAGACATTGTGAGACATTTTTATAGCAGCAGAGTTGCAAAGATCTGGAATTTGGGGTATCTTCTCTGGTGTGTTTGGGGATATATTCTCCCCTCAGCTGTGTTTTTTCTGTTGCTTACTAGCTTTATGTCTGGTTCAGGCCATACTGGAAGTTTTGCTGGCTAAATGGGCCTGCAGGCCTTGAGTTCAACATCTCTGAACTACATGATTTCTCAGGTTCTTCATAGCTGTTAATCTATGACCATCTGACTATCGAAATTCTTAATAAGTAAATGAAGATTAATGAGCAAAATTCAATTGAATTCCTAGAGAAATGAGAAAAGAGAGAGGTCAAAACCTTTATACTCTAGAAGGTGGCAGGCAGATTCTAGTTTGTTATCATCTTTTCAAGTAATTCCATGGAGGGAATATTGAATTCAGAGCCAAGGGGCCTGGCTCAAGAAACCCAAATCTTTCATTTCCACTGGACAAGTGAGCTAAGTTAGCTGAAGTAGTGGGGCATCCTAAGGGAGAGACAGGAGGCAGCATGTTCCCACCAGGTCCAATCCCCACTATCACGTTGACCACTATCTTCTGTCTGATCCTTATGGATAGATACGGAACTGCTTGCAGTCTAGTACCTGCCTCAGTCATTCAGAGGAGACATCATTATGGTGAAAAGGCTCACCTTCCTCATTACGACCAGCAAACGGTCTCAGCCAACAGCCACCCAAGTGACACATATACCCTAGGGATGGCAGAACCCAGCCTAGACCATTGGTCTTGCTTGTACCTGAACCCTCACAGCCATCATCTGCCAACCAAGTGCCACTCACAATGCAGTCAAGTCAGACTAGCTGAAGTAACAAGGCCATGTCCACTAAGACCCTGATGGAGATAGCCCAGAGCCTAAAAGCCATGCTTCCAACCTATTGTTAAATCAGCATTAGAAACTAAAATGATTTTTTTATCAGTGGGAATAACATTAAACAGCCATTACTTGCTGCCTTGCTGCTGTGCCCTAAGGACAATGAAACCTTATCCTCTACCCTGTAACTGAAAGCTTCCATATTTGTTGTGTCTCATTAGTATGTGGGTTCCTTGAGAACAGTCTGCCTTACTTTTCTCTTGGTATCCCCAATATTCAACATAGAGCTTTTCACATGGGATTTAATACATGCTTCATTCATTCACTAACTTTGCTGTACAATCTTGGGCAAATCATTTAACCTCATTTCATTTTTTCATTGGTAAAATATAAAGGTTTAGAGATGTTCCCTGAATTCCCCCTCCCCCACACCTAGAGTTTTAAATCTTTGTTTACCAAAACAAATTAGAATACAGGACTGGACAATGTTATGATACAATGTACCAATGCCACTGACATAGAGGTGAATCAATATAAAATTTTTTTCACAGGCAGGTTGTACAAAAATGAGCTTGACATGAAGTTCGCTTTTAATGAGAAACAGCTCATGAGCCCTTCTTCTTACAAGATTTGCTTTCCTTAACCTCAGCAACCGCACGATTAATTAATTTACTTTGAGTACTGATTAATTGAATGGGATGATCATGAGCTAAATAGTCACTGCCAATTTAAAATTTTCTCTCCACAGTTATCATTTTCATCCCTAGGAGAGAAAAGAAAGGCAATGGAGAAAGGGACTATTAAAAAAAATTAGAGAATCTGAGGGAAGAAAAGAATGATTAAGGAGAAAAGTACAGAAAAGGGGAGAGAAGACAGAGAATTAAAAAATAAAACTTGACTATCTTCTCATACTTAGTCATGAGAATCTTAAATCACTAAACAAGAATAAAATTTTTCATGGAAAATTGGTACTTATTGCAATTATGGTTTCCTCACCTTCTCAGTTCTGTCTACTTAACTATGGAGTTGAGCTTCAATGCCCCAACATTTCTTCCTGGCCTTAACTCATGTTGGTGTGATTAAACGGTTATGATGCTCCATTCCAAAAGGTTATGTTAGGAGACACAGTGCAAGAAAAAATGAAGGGAAATGTTTCTGTAACTCTTCACATCTGTTTTAGTAAACATATATGTACATATGAGTCGATATAGGCTTGTGAAGATTAAATGAGACTTTCTATATATTTTATTAAGTATGGTATTCAAGTATATAATGCAATATATATAAGTAATGTTAGAAATATAAATAACTATATAAACATATTTCATAAAATATGAATAAATATATATGTTAAGTATATATTACATACATAATAAAATATATAGAAAATTTCATTTGGTCTTCATATCTTTTCATGTTAAAAATTCTTATGCCCATATTACTAGTGAAAAATAAATCAATTGATGATCAGTTAGACTAGATGACCTGTCCATAGTGATATAGCTGGAAAATACGTGAGGAAGGATGAGAACCCAGGTATTCCCTGACTGAAAGATCAGAACTTTCTTCAGTATACTTAGTATTGTTGTCTTTTTCTCATAGGTCTGTGGTATCATCTCTATGGTAATCTCCCCAGGAAAAAGTCTCCCTTTTTCCTATGCAAATTGTCAACTGCAATGTAATTTATAGCCTTAACAAATTGCTTGAGGATGCTGAGAGTTTAAATGACTGTCCTCAGTTATGCTGAAGTTACATATCAGAATTGAAATTTGAATCTGTGTCACTCAACTCTGAAGCCAACTCTTTATTCATTGTATTATGCTGACTCCTCCCACTCTTCTATGATGCCTTATAAAAAAGTTTTGTTGTTGTTTTTTTTTTTTTGTCATGGGCAATTAAAATACACATGTTGTATCTACTGTATTTTCCACATGACTGAAGGTCAGTAGTCCAATGCATGAGGCACAGAAAGTGTTGTGCAGTTTATTAATTTTTTTAAATATTTATTTAAGAAGAACCAGATCTTGTAATGCTTATTTATACACCACAATGTCTAGTGCTGTGACTTGGTATACTAAGGACATTTTTTTTTTAAGTCACTTGAAAGGTAGAATTAAGAATGAAGCCAATAGCAGCTATTGAGCATATTTTAGATGTATACTGATGAAAAAGTTTAATATATTAGATAAAGGGCTATGTTTTGAGGCAGAAAAACCTAGTCCTGTCTGGTGTAGATGGATGATGTGATTGTGATTGAATACAAGAACACACCCGTTTTGGTGGGAATAAGTCTAGGGGCAGTGACTAGGTAGAGGCAGTAGCTAGGTTCCCATCACATGGAAATACCTACTGTTTCTGTGGGAACTAAGAGTTCAGGGACACACCTATTGTTCCAGTGAGCAGTGAGGCATATATGAAGAAGTTAGGATATTGGTGGGGAAGGGTGGTGGTGGTGGGGTTATGTAGGTTCAGTGGACCTGCTGTTCAGTGGTGCCAGGCCTATAATGAAGTTAGAATATTGGGGGCTGATTTATTAGGATTCCATCATTATTACTAAGAATTAATGGTTAGAATATTAGAAAGTTTAATAAGTGAATCATTTTACATGATTTTATAAACTTCTCGAGGTTTCCAGGTCATATAACTAACATTATGAACCTCCCTCATGACCTCTAAAACACCTACAAAAGAGGAATCATGTACAAGAGATAAAGGAATTTGATATTTCTCTGAAATTTAAGTCATTAAAACACTAATGACATAAAAAAGGATATACAAAATCCAAAAAAAGGCTAATCTCTATCTGTTAATTAGCTCACTTAGTAACTAGTCACACTCCAGTAAAACTGCACAAACTGACTCATTGACATACAATAGAAGTCAATTCAGTCACTCCCCACTCCAAGTACATTGGAAAACTGAAATGCAAAAATTCTGGCTGTGTCTGGAACATGAGAGTACTCTGTGCTCTACCAGAACTCAGAGAACTGAGAAATGAAAAGTCCTAGGACAAGACACCAGAATATGCAGAAATCTTGCAAAGACTGAGGGAAAGGGTACTGCCTTCCTGATAGGGTTAGTTGTATCCACCAAAAGTCAAATGGGATAGAGACAAAGGCCCACCAAATATTAATTGCTCATTGTGGGAGGAAGCTGCTACAGCTTTGAGGGATGGCTTCCAGGAAAACTACAAAGAGAAAGCAATCAGAAAGTGAGTGGTTTGGGGAGGAATATAAGGGACAATTCTGAAATTACCTAAGATTCTTGTTGGAAAAAAACATCATTTTAAAACCTTGAGTCAAATAAGCAGATAACTCAAAAGGGAAGAAATTAATACCAGAATGGAGTATGACTTCCACACCAGCTAGGAGAGTCCAGATATATATGAATAATTATTATAAGACAATAAAATGAATCAACAAATGATGAAAAAGAAGACCGTTAATTTCCAAGAGCTTTTAGAATCAGAGCATGATGTTCCTAAATGGCTTAAAAGAGAAATAAACATGTGAAAACCAAATTTATGAATTGCCCTAGAACAACAATTGCGAGAATGGAAAAACCAAACTTAAACCACAGCAGCAAACCTCATCAAAGAAAAGAGAACACTTAATTGAAATTTACACACATTGAAGTAAATTACTGTATGGAAGAGAAGGAAAAAGCAATAATATTTTTTTAAAAATTATGATCTCCATAGAAGGAAAACATATTGATTGCATAGAGAAAACTTAAAGGTTATAGGTTCCCCATAAAAGCATAACAAGTTAAAAAAAAAACTGAGTACCATCTCGCAAGAAATAATACAAGAAAATGGCCCAGAAATTCTGAACATAGAAAGAATTTATAGACTACTTCTAGAAGATAATAAGATAAAACTAAAAGAATAACAAACACTTTTGATGCAAATCCCAAGTGGGAACATTGAACAAATCCAATGACAACAAATTCTATAAGTGATAAAGAGAAAGACCTTTAGATATAAAAGAATGGAAATTCAAATAGTATGAGACTGTTCTGTGCCCAAGTAGAAACTGTAGGAGGGAATGGAATAACATCTTTTGATAAGTAAAGGAGCTCAAGATGTAGGCCAAGGTGATATACCATGCAAATCTAACTCTTGCTGAAAAAAGTGTACCTTAACTAAAAAGATGCAATAAAAGCATTCCTTAGAGGGGAAAAACAGGTCTGAACAAACCATTGGCTTTTTAAATATCTTAGAAAACAGAAATACACAAAACACAAATACAGGAACCAAAGACAATAAGGACAATGATATGGATGACAACAACAACTCCGAGAGAGAGCACTAAGAGATTTCTTTCTTGTGTTTGTCCTTCATTTTCAAGAACTATGACACTAGGGAGATGATGACGTGACATGCAATTGACTTTGATTTGAGTGAAGGAGGATTTTGCAAGGTCACCAGCCTCACTTTCTCTTCCAGAGCCATCTGGGTCCAGTGACCAGATACTCATCAAGAGGAATGGAGATGGCCCAGGATGCAATGGGAGACCTTGGCCCTTTTAGGCTAAGTCCTTTTCAGGTTCTTTAAGTGAGCTAACACCCATTCAGTGAATAGGCCTCTTTAAAAAGTGAGTCAAGGGATGGCCCCTATGATTAGAAAAAAAAAAAGAAAATAAATCAAGCTGGGAGAGGAAGATCCTCAGAGTCTTCTTGCTAGTCAAAAGAAAAACAGTTACTATTGACATTCACTCTGAGCAAGGAGGGTCCAAAATATAGCCACTAAGTGGAACGTGGGCAGGAACCTATTGTGATCCTATCTCTGAGCTCTAGAGTAAAATGGATTTGAGTTTGGAAGGAAGGAAGGAAGGAAAGAAAGAAAGGAAGGAAGGAAGGAAGGAAGGAAGGAAGGAAGGAAGGAAGGAAGTGATGAGGTAAAGGTTCTTGGAACTGCCTTGAGTTCTCCTTGAATCTTCACACATGAAGCATTTGTCTGAGGCCATAAGCCTTTCATTATAGCTCAGCCCATATCTCTTACTCTTAACTAGCTAGCCCTCCATAGTTCAGGTAGCCCCGACCCTTGATCCTCCCAAAATATCTATACCCAAATCTGTTACCCTTAATGTAGCCTAGCCTACCTTTTCTTGTCATCTCCAGGAAGCTTCCAGCTACTTCTCACCCTTAATTTATCATTATTGGTGTCTGACCTCATTTGTCTCCTCCTGAAGAACGCCCCCCCCCCCTACTCCTCCTCTAGACAACCCTTAGATTCCTCCCATAACCTTTCTGTATATAAGATCCATATTGCCTCCATGACAGGGCCAGAGAATTATCTAGTGCAAACTATCTCTGTGTTAGGTCATTCTGGACCGCTTGTCTGCTGCAAGCATCACAGGTACTGAGGCTCCTTAAGAGTCTACCTATTATGGTAAACCTTTAATAAATTTTGCTTTTCTTTGGCTGAGTCGAATTCATTTGGCAAGACCCAGCATGTTGGTATTTCGGGGTCTTGCGCATCCCTGAACATTTTACCTTTACAGAAGGAAGGAAGGAAGAAAGGCAGGAATCTAGCCAGTGAATCCCAAGTTAAGTGGACAGCTTCCTGCCATCCAAATTTACCTTCCTTTGAAGAAAAGGAAAGGGAGAGGGAGAGTGAGAGGGAGAGGGAGAGGCTTCCTTGGCTCTGGAGGAAAAAATGAGGCTGGTGATCTTGCTCAGCCCTCCTTCATTCAAATCAAAGTCAGCTGCCTTCTACCCTCCCTCCTCTCTTTCTGTCTCCCTCCCGCCCTCCTTCCAAACTCTATTTTGGGTCCTCCTGACTCAGAGTGAATGTCAATAGTAACTTTCTCTTTTGGCCAGCAATCCTGAGGGTCTTTCCCTCCCAGTTTGAATTTTTTTATTGTTATTAAAGGGACCACCCCTTGACTCATTTCTTAAAGAGGCCTATTCACTGAATGTGTGTTAGCTCACTCCAAGAACCTGAAAAGGCCTTAGCCTAAAAGGGCAGAGATCTCCCATTGCATCCTGGGCCATTGCCATTCCTCCTGATGAATACCTGGCTACTGGACCCAGTTGGCTCTGGAGGATGAAGTGAGGCTAGTAACCTTGCACAACCCTCCCTCATTCAAATCAAAGTCATGTCATCATTTGCCTGATGTCACAGTCCTCTTTAAAAACAAAGGATAATCACAACCTGTGAGTGGTCCAAGCTGCCTGAATGGGGCCCCAGCTAGTTGGGCAAATCAGATTTTTTTCTAAAACTACTTAGGGAGACAAGGGTAAGAGCGGAAAACAAGCACAAGAGATGGTAGAAAAAAAAGACCTGAAACATTATAGCTCACATTTCACAACAGCCTGCCTACAGATGAATCAAGTTTGTTCTTGTTTTTGGTTTTTTGTTTGTTTATTTGTTTTTGAGGGGGGTGGTGGTAGGGGTGAGTAAATTAGTGAATGAGAGGGTACACAAAAAGAGAGAAGGGTGAAAGAAAATAGAGGAATACATGTCATGTACCCAAAACAAGTCAAAGATTCAAAATGAGGGGGAGATGAGGACCGTAGCTTCTCAGGAAAACAAGAATTTTTTTTAAAGAGGAAAGTAGATGAGGCAAAGGAAAGGATTGAAATAAGGAGATAAAAAGGAAATCCCATTTTTGTAGTGGGAGGTGGTTGTCTGAAGAACATTTCTAACAAGACAGAGATAAATTCTATAAAGGAGTTGGCAATCTTATAATGAATATGATCTTTAGGGATTTGGTTCTTAGAACACACATCTCAATATGCAAAAAATTTCTGTCAGTCAGTGTGAGGACTTCCCAAATAAGAAAATTCTTTTCCCTGTGGAGATTACAGCCCAGGGTGTTGTATGAACAAGAGACATTAAATTCCTAGATTCACATCACTAGCAACAGTCGAAGATGAGGTTTGAACCTAGATTTTCCTGACTTGATTGAGTTATATTAGGGTACCTGGGGAAAACTGGAACCCCCAAAAAGTGAGAGGGCATGGCCCCAGGAGTGTAAAATCAGGAAATAATTGTCTGGACTTCAGAAATGTATGTTTAGGGCAATTTCATCAAGCAGAGCAGAAGCAAAAAATATTAGTACAATTCAACCATAAATGAAGCATTAATATAAAACAAACTTGGCTGTAAATCTGACTGAATTTTAGGAAAGAATAGGAGATTTCAGTTCTCTTTTTAATCCTTGCTTATCAAAGAAGGTCTGTAGAATCAATAAGTTCAATTCAGGATGTTTTCGTAGATCCGTGATCTTCTCAGTGTGGGTACTCCAACAAATGCTGTTATCTGCTAATGCCCTCTCATATTGTGTGAATCTTATCAATGTCCTTCCATAAATCCTCTAAGGTTTATTCAAGTATTGATGTCTTGATATATGTGGGGTATCACTTAAGCACACAGGTTGTCCATCAATTACCATTACAGTTAACCTTGCCCTTGGGTTGTACACCTCCTTAATGATATATTTTACATATTTTCTGACATGAATGTCTTCAGAGATAGTAAGCTAGAGCCTATTCACATCCACCATGTGCCCTTCCATTGACTTTTGTTTCTTTAGACCTGTAGTATTCCACAAGTCACAGCAAAATAGCATTATGTGAATATTTGTATGGAATGCATGGGTATTTTTGTCAGAAGGAAACATAGAGATCATCAAAAGTGCTATGGTATTTTCCACATTCAGTTGCCTGCTGTCTTACTCTAATTCGATGTTGAGTTGTCTTAAATTGTTAGTGATTATCTAAGAAATAGTTATTGATAGACCAATTTTGTTGGATGAACTCAATTAAATTGAGAAAATATTTCTTTAAATACGTATGACTTGCTGAACACTTGCTGCAGAGGGAGGACAATGAATTCCTTTTTCTCTAGGGTACTTTAGACTAGGAGTGTATGTTTTTTGAAGGGAGGACTAGCATGTTTCGTGTGAGGATGATTGAATCACATTTCAGGGCTACTCATCCATTTTTGGTGTCCACCTGCTACCCAACTATCACCTGTGGCTCCAAGAAGCTGTAGTGTGTGAGTGGCCAAACTCTAGTAAACTGTCTGGGAAGGCAGGATAAACCGAATTAAGAGTAACTGACAGACCTCAAACCCTGTGTGAGTTAGAGGAATGTCTTACCTAAGCATATGGAGACTTCCCCAGTGGAATAGCTGGATGTGAACATTTTGTTTCAACAGGACATGAAGGTGGCAGAAGTAGGTGATATGGAACCCTGAGAGTCTATTCAGACACTGAAGACACTGAGGTCAATACACTGCATCCAAAGCTATTATTGCTAATTGTCTTGACTTTTTTCTTTCAACTAGATGACTCTGGGAGCGAGACTGACAACTTTGTGCAACTCTGCCTTACTTAAATTCAGTTTATTCATAAGGCATATGGCATCACCCATCTTACTATTCAATACTTACTATCATCTTACTATTCAATAATTTTATTATTCCGTTATTTTACTATTCAATTTTTAAAATTTTGCTACATCAATATTATAACTGTTTTACTATTTTACCCACATCAAAGTCTTATGGTGATGGGCTAGTGATAAAGTACTAGGTGCAGATGAGCTGGGAGCTGTAGTCACAACCCCAGACACAGGCAGTCCAGGCCATAGGGTCATCTTCTCACTGGACTAAAGCAGCAATAAGATTTGAAAACCCTCTGGGTCTCTTTTTGAAGGAGAACCACACTGCTTACCTTCTGGAATGAGAAAGGGGCTAGAAAGGCACCTTAAAAATTGTTTGCTTCAGCCAAGCCTGGCCTTCTTACTGCAACCAGCAGGGATCACACCCTGAAGTTCAAACACACACATACACACACACACACACACACACACACACACACACAAGCATTCCACTCACCATTAGTACATGGAATGCGTGCATACCTATGGACAACATGAAATCCAGTAGACCTGGAAGACAAACAGCTTTTGTTGCTAGAGAACTCATCAGGTATCACATCCAAATAGCAGCTATAAGTAAAACAAGGCTGGCAAATGAAGACCAGTTTACTGAAGTCAGAGCTAGAAACACATTTTTTTGGAGTGGTTGCATGAAAAGGAGCACCATGAATCTGGCATAGGTTTTGCAATCAAAACTAATGTAGTCAACAAGTTTGTATACCTGCCTAAAGGAATGAATGATAGGCTCATGACAGTGAGATTGCCATTGGCAAGAAAGGCTGATCCTTTACGTGGAAAATGATCATCTGCCTGACAGCCAGAGCAGTTTCAGATGGGCTGAGGAACTGTCCATGTTATATTTGCTGCCCAACAACTCCAGGAGAAATGCCAGGTGCAGAACAGAAGTCAGAACATAATGTTTGTCTATCTAATCAAGGCTTTTGATATTGTCAGTTGCAAGGTCCTGTAGACAATGATTGCAAAATCTGGTTTTCTGTAGAAGTTCTTAAGTATGATAAAGTATTATATACTGGTTTCATGGTGGCATGGAGAGACTGAAACTCATATAGGCTGGCCGTGTTGTTCAAAAGCTAAAACATACACTTCCCTAAACGATTTTTTTAAAATTTAATTTAATTTATTATTATTATTTTTTTATTTTTTGCTTTTTTTTTGGAGAGCAATTGGGGTTAAGTGACTTGCCCAAAGTCACCTGGCTAGTAAGTGTGTCAAGTGTCTGAGGTCAGATTTGAACTCAGATCCTCCTGACTCCATGGCCCATGCTCTACTCACTGCGCCACCCAGCCACCCCCTAAAAGATTTTTTATGGAGAATTCACACAAGGTAAGTTCTCTCATGGAGATCAGAAGTGATACAAGGATACTGTCAAAGTCTTTTTGAAGAATTTTGACATTGATTGTGAGACATGAGAGATGCTGGCACAGGATCATTCAGGACTGCATGTCCACATCAAAGAAAGCACTGTTACTCTATGAGCAAAGCAAAATTGTAGCAGCTCAAAAGAAACTTAAGACATGCAAATTTGGAGACATGTCCATCCCAAATGTTCATATGGATTATTTGTGCCTGAACTGTGTTTGAGCCTTTTGAGCTCTTATTGATATGATCAGTCACAGTCAGACACACTGTACATTGACCCCAACATCATGATACCATTTTGGTCCTCTCTGAGCATGAAGGACAACGAACTTCAGACTAACAGGAAAGGGGCAACACAAATACAAGAAAAAATCTGTCACACTAAATAGATGTGAAATGTACATAAGTACATTATACAGGGTCAGAGATTTAGAAAGATAGAAGGGACCTTTAAGTTTATCTAATGCACACATTCATCAGGAAACAGTCCCAAAGACATTCATTGGCTTGCCCACAGTCACTCAGATCATAAGGAGCAGAGGCCAGGATGCAAATACAGGCCTTCTGACTAAATCCAGCCTTTTCCACTGTAACACAATTTAGAGAAGGTTCATTGGCTATATTGGTGATTGGGAAGCCTTGTGGAAGAGGAAACATTTAGAAAATGACTTGAAAGATAGGTAAAATTTCAGCAGATAAATGGGGAGGAAAGCAGGTGATGGCCTTGTTAAATATCTCCTGGAAATCTGAGAGAATAAGATCAGGAAGGGAAATTTTGTACTTAACAAATTTTCACCCAACAGTGGTCAGTAGTATCAAAGAAAATGAAGCAATGATCCCATATTCCTTCTGCTACTTTTCTGATTGTGAAATCATTTTGAGCTTTTTTTTTCTTCTTTAATCTTACCAGACACTCACATAAGCACTTTAAGTTTCTGGAATACTCCCCCAAATATTGTCTTTGTTATTTTTTATCCCTTTTTGTTTTTTAATTCAACAGACAAATATAAGCAAGCACAGAAACCATCAACAAAATGTTACTGTTTTGAAAACAGGCTAAATAGCATGTGATAATTGTAATTGGAAATACATAGAAAGTTACACTTTTGCAATTTTATCTTTGAAAGGAAAAGATTGGAATGTTCTGTAACATCAAAAATTTAATAATAATAAAGCCTATTACTGTGTCTTAAGCATCTTGTTTCATTCTTATTTAATATTGTCTTCTTTTACAGATGTGTAATTTTCTAGCCAATATGTATATCATTATTGTGTTTCTATTTGCTTCATTCTTAATGCCTGTCATCCATTGTTCCTTGCAGAGATTTAAAAAAAAAAATCTCATTTGTTCTCCATAACAATCTTGAAGGTAGGCTGACCATTGGTATAATTCAAAATAGCATAGTGTAATGGAAAGAATGTTTGACTTGAATTCAGCTGCCTGAGTGACTTTGGACCAGTCATCTAAATTCTCTGAGGTAAAATTTTTATTTCAATAAAACAAG
This sequence comes from Pseudochirops cupreus, assembly GCA_028627135.1. Lineage (NCBI taxonomy): Eukaryota > Metazoa > Chordata > Mammalia > Diprotodontia > Pseudocheiridae > Pseudochirops > Pseudochirops cupreus. Next base: position 526,561,332 of record CM053582.1, on the reverse strand, counting down.
AACCAGTTTAGGTGACCTCTAAGGTTCTTTTTTAGCTCTAAAGGTCATTTTGTAGATGGAGAAACAGAGACTTAGAGAGTTTGAATGACTTGCCTGAGATCACATGACTTGTAGATGGCCACAGCTGAAATTATAACAGAAATCTTACTTCCTAGGCTGTTGCTCATTCCACTAAAACATGCTAATTTGTCGGGAGGAGAAAGCAGAATGAAGGTGACTGCTTAGTTTTGTTCTCTTGTTCGTTAGTTTGAATTGGCTGGCTAGTTCTTAAAGTCTACATAGATAAACCTTGCCGTTTTCACTCCAAGTGATCCCATAGATAACTCAAGAGCTAGTCTTATATAATGATAATAAAAAGTCCTCGAATTAACTGGTAAGCCAGAAAAGCAGATGTCTTAGGGGTTACTGAGCCACAGGTGAGTAGTTTACATGAGGAATGACTTAGGCTTTTGTCACTTTCTATTGTTGCACTTAGACAAGGAAGGACAATTTTGAGCTGCACCTGAGACCCAGGTTGGAAAAAGCCAGCTCACTTGGCTGTTGTACCATGACTGCATGCCCAACTTTGTCTCTGGCATTTGTGCTTTCCTGACCTTACTCAATAATTATCTTATGGTATTAACTCTGTCAGTTCAGGAGATGGAAAGATCCCATCAGAAATCCCACTGCTGATTGGAGGTGTTCACTGAAGAATCAGTTGTCAATACAGCTAATGGTGGTGGTATCCAATAGACAAATGTCTTGGCTCAGGAGATTGATCTATTCATCAGAGATGCTACATTCTGTGAGCCATCAACCTAGCAAAGCAATCTCTTGGTTACTGATACTATATCATGCAGTGAAATGTATGAAGACTGCATAAAGGAAATTCTTTGACATGTATTATTTACAACTGAACTATAGGACTTTGGGTAGAACATTTTGTAGGTACTCTTCATCTTATACCTTTTTAGTAAATCTGTTTTCTAAAAGCTAGAGTTAACTGGTTGATCTTTTAAAGGAAGTACACTAATATAGAAACCCTATATTTCTCTTGGAAACCCTAAAGGGAGCATTTATTAACTGTCCTCTGGAGCTCCAACAGCTGAGTATGAGTGCCCAATTGGGGTATTGATGCAAGAATGGATGCTATACCTAGATTTGAAAATTGTGAATCCAGGTTCATTGCCCTTTTTGTATGAATATTTGATTCATTTTTTCAAAAATTCATTCAAAATTTGCTAATTTATTTAAAATTTCATCTTTGTTGACTGATTACTGGTGACAGTTATGACTTGTAGAAAATCAAAGAATAAGTTTTTCAGAAAGCTTTAGTCAAATGCACAAAATAAATCATGTGAAGTGTTGATTTACCTTTAATAGTTGATTAAGACAGTATTACAGATCATTAAAAAAAATACAGCAGTTGAAATGTCTTTCTTTTCTTCATGGGCTCAAAAATTATGTTCTTTTTTTGTACAAAATATTAAAATGAAACAATATCTTGATACGAATCTACTGGTGTGTATGTTGAGGTTTGGGGATTAAGAGGTGCTTGAGATCCCAAAATACCGACATACTAGGTCCTGTGGAATGAATTTGACTAACATCTTTTCTCAGCCAAAGTAAAGCAAAGTTTATTAAAGATTCACCATAATGGGTAGACTCTTAAGGAGACTAAGTATTTGTGCCACTGGTGTTGGCAAGTAGGCCAGAACAGTCTTACACAGAGAGAATCTGTGCTTAACTGAATCTCAGCACCTTCATGGAGGCAAGATGGATCTTATATACAGAAAGACTGTGGGAGGGATTTGGGGTGGTCTAGAGGAAGAGTTTGGGGAGGGTCTTGAGGAGGAGTCTAAGAAGGATCTTGAACAGTGTGTAGGACAAAGTGTGGTCCCTCTCATTTGCTAAAGTATATAAAACCTTAGGCCTTGGTGCCCTGAGGAATCAAATAAGGAAAGTAAATAAATAGAAGAACTGGCTCTAAGTCGTGATTAGTGAAACTTGCTGTGTGAGGTAAAAGGCATTTGGGACCATAACTAAATTTTGTTTGGAGTTTAAACTTGTATAGTGGTCTGCATAAATCAGATCCTGCATTAAATGCCACAAGATTAAATATTGGTGGAAGTCTACATCTGGTAAAGGCTGAAGGGGCAATCTTAGCATGGTCTAGGATAGGACCTCTTCTGCCTGTGTACCTATGAAATTCCTTTGATAAGGAATGTTTGCCCACCTGTTCCTGCCCCTAGCTGTGAGGTGGCATCCATACTGCATGAATATCTGTGACTTTACCTGAATCTAAACAAAGCCAAGGATGTTTATCCTGTCATATTTGGAATGTCATATGTCCCTGCTTATCCCTTCTATAGCAAGTTTCAATGATCGAAGCAAACAGTCAGTAAAAGGTATGAGCTATCTTGTTTGTGGTTAATGAATGTAAAAGAAAGCTGAATCAACTGAATGATGGGTTTGAGAGATTTTGGAGGGTAAATAATGGTTTGTTTGAGGGATTTGGAAAGACAGATCAGAGAGTTTGGAGACAAATGAGGATTTATCTAAGTCCTCCTATCTGTAGGTAGTTGACTTAGTTTTAAAAGTGTTTAAGTATGTTGAGAGTGTGTGAGGAAGTATTTTTAGACAGCAGAAAGATTTCTAACTTGATTCTAAAATTTTGAGGGAAGCAACAGGATCAGATTGATTCTTCTAGAACTATATAGGTATAGGATTGGTTTTTAAAGATTTCTTTATCATGGAAAATCAAAATTTGAGCATGTCTAGTAATAAGATTAAAGGTTTGGATTTTTGATGCAATGTTTGTGAAATTTTATTGTAATGTAAGCCTAGCCTTGCATGGCTAGAAAACTGAACCACGTCTATGTGCCTTTGGTATTCTCCCTTACTGTTAGAAAAGATGTATGAAAGCTCATATGTGACAATTTCTGAAGATTTACAAAGTTTTCCATTGAGTATTGCTAAATTGATGTAATAAGTTGTGTAAGCAGAACAGTTCTTGCTGTTCCAATATGAATTTGTAGTTATTCCATGAACTAAGCAAAAGTTAACATCTGTGGCTGAGTGTGTATGTGAAAGATTCAATTTCTGAAGTATCTCTTTCTTCTAAAGTGAGTATAGTTAGAGGATAGATAAGCTTTGTAGAACAAGGATATATGTCTGCTATTCAGTTGTGAGTTTTAAGTCAGAAACCTCTTTTGTTTAAGGTTTACAGTTATGTTAGTGAATAATATCTTATGAGGTACCTAGTATA
>CM053582.1:526537166-526557585 GCA_028627135.1 Pseudochirops cupreus | reverse complement strand
GCTCTTCCGATCTTTCTCACCCCCCCACCCCACTGATTTGAGATAGGAACAGCTCCACGTCCATTCTTAGCATGAAGCAGCCTGAGAGCTGAGACCTTCGTCCCTGATCCCCAAAAGAATTTGTGTCTTATCTGTTAAGGGAATGAGGTGGTACTGAGGGGCCTTTGTAATATTTTTGGGGTGACTTTGTCTGTAAAATCTCACTTGTTTTTGGGTGCCTATGTATGTAATATCAGTCTGTCAGCCTGTGCAAATAAGTTGTAAAAGCTATATTTCTCCCCAGCCTAAAAGTATTGACTCTATGGTTAATACTTTTAAAAGCATTCCTCAGGTAGAGAAATGTTTACTTTCTTTGTTTTAGTGGCCAGCTTTAAACTATGAATATCAGTAATAACTCCTCAAAAATAGCAGATTCATTAGTTTGTGAGGTTTAGCTATCAACCTCTTTGCTTTGTGTAAAGACTCATCCTGAAACCCCTCCCAAACTCTACCCCCACTCACCTGGCTAGCATAAATTAGTCCTTCTGCCCTGGTCTGACGACCCTCCAGCCCTGGACATTTTCAGGGGTTGGACTGCCCGCTTCTCGGGAGATTCTAATAAAGAAACCTTTACCCATTTTCACCTTGAGACGTCTCTGAGTTATTGTTTTAGGGATCTCTGTATCCCACACAACAGGATTTAGGTTAGACTCCAGGAATGAGATTAAAGGTGGGAAATAGTTGAAGGCTATCTGGAGATGACAGACAATGGAGGGCTAGGATAGTTTAAGGGTAATAGATTTGAGTACAGATATTTTGATAGAATCAAGGGTGGGAAGTAACCAGGACAATGGAGAGGTAGGCTAGGTTAAGAGTATTAAAGACTGGGCCTAGCAATAATGAAAGACTTATGACCTCAGGCAAACTACTTATCAAATAGGGTTCAAGGGAGTTCCCAGAGCCTGAATGCCATCAGGGTATGGAAAGAAATCCTGAGTTCAAATGGAAAACTGTAAGAATGGCCGTTTTGACATTTTTCTATGAATGCTGCACCTAGAGTAAAGGTTATTTTAAGAAACATATCCTTCAATGAGATTTTTTTTTTAACATTCAGAATGTGATTTTAGCCCATAGAATGCAACATGTAAGTGACTTTCATTGACTTTTGCAAAAGGCTATCCTAGAAAAGAGAAACTTGGCAAATTGCATCAGAATAAAGAGCCATGAGTATGTTAAATACCATATTGTAAATTTTATCGTATGGTTGATTCTTGCATTTTGAATATCCCACTATATATAGGCACTTTAAAAATTAAAACAGTATCACTGTTTTAATCTTGTCTTCATTTTTAAAGTAACACCTTGGCAGAGAGTGGTTGGGGTATAGGGAATAATCTTAACCAACTGTAGAGAATTCAAAAGATAGTTTCAACCTCTGTCTGTGGGAATCTTCTGGTCTTCCCAGTACTTGTAGATGCCTCAAGGTATTCTACATTCCCTTAAGGGAAGGGTCTCAGCTATTTTAGCCCATAGCCTCAGGAGATACCTTGCTTATTTGATTTAAATCCCAAACTCATAGCCAGCAGATGCCCTCAGGCTTAAACTAAATCTGCTTTTTGGACTCTTTTGATTCTGTTTGAAACACCTCTATAAGAAGTCAGTCTATTTGACTTGGGGTGGAAAAATTTATTTCAACTTCTTTCTGCTCCTATCATGCTAATATAATTCATACAGATCAGCCTAGGGGGCATGACTGAAAGAATTCCTGGGGAAACTGGCAACCATTGTCCTGTTTTCCCTGTCTAAAATAAAGTTGCTGCTTTCTGTATGTTGAGAGATAGATGTCTGGTTCTTATACAGTTCATTGACTCAGTGGAGAAAGCTGACAGATATAACAGTGATTTTTTTCTTTTTGAGATATGGAATGAAAGTTTCTACTTGGGGTCTGAATTATACTCTTTCACTCTCTACATAAATTATACTAAACAGTGGAAAAAATAGTGGCTTTTAGTACCCAACAAATTTTATAAATGGTCTGGGATTTGGGCCGTTTCAAATATTACTTAATAGCATACATTTCAAATTTTTTTTCTAGGTGTCTTCTGAGCTTTGTGTTTCTTTCTTATTAGCATAGGAAAGAGAAGCATATGGAAGCCCTAAAGATATTAATGAAATCAAATAGAAACAATTATCATTGATGTTTGGGGGTGCTGGGACCCCAAAATAGTGACATACAGATCCTGCCCAAATGAATTTGACTCAAGCCTTCTTTCAGGCAAAGAAAAACAAGGTTTATTAAATATTCATCTTATTGGTCAGACCCTTAAGGAACCTGAACATTTGTACTGCTAATGTAAATGTACCAGATTGAATCTGAGCTCCTTAATGGAAGCCAAGATGGATCTTATAAACAGAATGACTGGGAGAGATGGAGGGTTGACCAAATGGTCTATGGTGACTAGAAGTTAGAGGCCAGGAATCAAAAGAATGGAATTAAGGGTGGGAAGTAGTCCAAGGTTATCTGGAGAAAACAGATGCTGGAAGGCTAGGCTAGGTTAAGGGTAACAGAGAATTGGGCCTAGAAATAATGAAAGGCTAATAATCTCAGGCAAACACCAGATGAAGTGGGAAGATTCAAGGAGAGTTCAAGTGGGTTCCCAGAGCCTGTACTCCTTTATTACTAAGATTTATTTATTTTCAAAGGCAATTAGGTTCATGACTAACCAGGTCTTTCATAGCCTTGATTCTAAAGTTATTTTTTTATTCTGTATGTCTTTTTCTTGAAAAAAAAAATCCTGGGGGCAGCTAGGTGGCATAGTGCACCAACTGTGGAGTCAGGAGGACCAGAATTCAAATCTAGTCTCAGATACTTAACACAAAAGTAGCTGTATGACCTTGGGCAAGTCACTTAACCCCAGTTGCTCTACCTTCCCTCCTCCAAAAAGCAAAAAAAAAAAAAATCCTGCTTGCAAAAATTAATGAAAACCAATTTTTTACATGGAATTGGAAAAAAAAAACTATTAAGTGAAAACATATAAATCCCCTTTTGATTTTTATTGAATTATGACACTTTAATAACCATTGAGTCTTCTTTTAGCTCAGGGCAGTAACATTAAGAAATTCTGAACATGAGTTCACTTCGAAGCTTTCTCCCTAATACCATAACTCTGAGTTCATGATCCTTTATCAATTAATGGATTTCATTAGGAAAATTTAAAATGAACAACATAAAAAAAGAGAAAGAACTAAGCCATTTGTCAGACTGTTTTGCTGCCGGAAAAAGATTGGGGCTGTTTTATTCTTTTTGCCTAGGATGAAACCACACTGTCAAGAGTCAGAGTCAAACGTTAAGTAAATATTTAATTGTGGTATCATTTAAAAATGGTACTGACAAGAATATCTAGGAGATTTCCACAGTAATGAACTAGAGGTATTGTTTCTGTTTTCTGTCTTGTCACCACATTGTGATGTGCTGGGTAATCTTGACCTAAGCAGAATAACAGAACAGAAGGAAAAGTGATCTAATGAAATGGTATTACTTAAATCCTGTTTGGGTTCTGACAGCACTAGCCCATAGGGTGCCTATGTGCCTTAAAATTTATTTCTTTTCTCACACACTTCTTGCTGGCCAAGTCTGCTTCTACTATCCCATTGTTATTTGCCAGAGATTCCCTGGGGCTCCTGTGAAAGCCTCCAACCTTTAATTTTACAAGCAAGAATGAGGAAATGGACAATGGAAATCTACTGTGCTGTTTATAGAAGAAAATGTTAGGAGGCCCACAGGAAATGCCCTCAGAAGTTTCCATTTCTTTCTCATGCACCCATCTCAATTCATCTTTTCATTTGAACCAGGCACAACCTTTTTTTTCTGTTTGCCCTCAAAAAGTATTGCAAAATGTGTTAGCCTTTCTTATCTTCCTGATTTTATCTCCTTCAATAATAACTCACATTTATATAGCACTTTATAGTTTATAAAGTACCTTCTTCAATATAGTCTTGGTAAGGAAGTAGCAGAATTGTTATCTCACTGTTGCCATGTGCAGAAATTGAGACAAGAACCATTAAATTTATTTATTTTGAATCTTAACATGCTTTTCACAGAATTTTTCTACTAAATTCTCTCCAGGATTTTTAAAATATATATTCCAATTATATTCTTGAAAAACTTTTTATTAATAGTCATCACAGTTACATTAAGGCAAAATTACCAAAAGTCTCATGACATTATTTATGAACTGAATCCTTCATCTGAAATGTCTGAGTTCAAAACTGGCAAAAGATGTCTTAATTGTTATATCTAATGGGCTTTTCTTAATTTTTGGTCCTCTTGAACTTTCTGCAATATCGCTGACCACCTTCTCCTCCCTGAATAATTTCTTCTCTTTGGGGATTTCATGACATTGTTATCTCTTGATTTTCTTCCTACATGCTTGATGGGGTCTTCTTAGTTGCATCTACATCTATGTGTCTGTGTTTCTTTCTCTGTCTCTCTCTGTTCCTCTCTCTCTCTCTGTTTCTCTGTCTCTCTCTTTCTCTCTCTCTCACACACACACATACACACTCAATATGGGTTTGCTTTTAGTTTCTGTCCTGCTCCCTCTTCCCTTTTCTTTATATACTTTCTCATATATACTCTCTCATCATTTCCCATGGATTCAATTATCATCTTCAAGCAGATGATCCCTATATCTGTATATCCACCACTAGTTTTCCTCCTAAGCTCCATCCATTCCATCATCATCACTTCCATTGTCTATTTCAAATGTGAAAATCCACTTGTCCAAAAGAGAATTCATTAAATTTCGATCAGAACACAGTTGCAACTCTTATAAATTTTCCTGTTACTGACTACAACCTTGCCTCTCCTTAGGTTTCTTACAGTTTATTTCTCTCCATTATGTTCTACAGGCAGCTAGATGGCACAGCAGACAGGATGCTGGCCCTGGAGATAGGAAGACTCATCTTCTTGAGTTGAAATCTGGCCTCAGACATTTCCTATCTCTGTGTCCCTGGGCAAGTTACTTAATCCTATTTACCTCAGTTTCCTCATCTGTAAAATGAACTGGAGAAGGAAATGGCAAACCATTTGAGTATCTTTGCCAATAAAACCCCAAATGGGGTCATGAAGAGTCAGATAAAGACTGAAAAAAAGATAACACATAGCCTATGATCCAGAAACCCTGGTCTTCTTGCAATTCTTCATTCTGTCTCTCACATAAATGCCTTTTCTCTGGCTATCCCTTTTTCCTAGAATGAAATCCCTGCTCACTTCTATCTACTAGCTTCCCTGTCTTCCTTGAAAATTAAACTCAAATCCTACCTTGAGTCTTTCCTGTCCTTTTCCCCTTCATCCAAACATGTACTACTAATGTCTTCCCTGTAAGATTACCTTCCAATTAAACTGTATACTTTGGATATGCTTAGTTATTTACATGTTATCCTCCCATTAGAAAGTGAGATCCTTGAGGTCAGAGGTTATGCTTTTTTTGTCTTTCTTTGGATTCTCAATGTGTAGCAGAATGCCTAGCATGTTAAAAATGCTGAATAAATATTTCTTTCTTTACTGATTGTTAAGACCTCTATCTGACTTCCAGTTTCTCAAGTTTGCAACCTCAGAGTCTTCATTGATTCCTCCACCTCACTCATTCTACATATTTAATCAGTTGTTGTTTCATCCTCCATAACAATTCTGGTATATTTCCCCATCTTCTCACACAGTTGCCAATTTAGTTCCGGTCCTCATCACCCCTCATCTGGATTATTGTAATAGTCTCTTATTTGATGACCTTGCTTCAAGTTTCTTCCTACTGTAATCCTACATAACTACCAAAGGGATTTTTTCTAAAGCTCAAGTCTAAATATGTCAAGACTATTCATTAAGCTCTAATAGCACTCTATTATTTCTAGGATAAAATATAAAGTCTTTTGTGGAGTATTTCTGTTTGAGTTTGATATCACTCCTCTGGGCAACACTCTCATACTTTAAGTTGCTGAGGAGTTACTCATCTACATTGGTAGATCATCCAGGCATTCCCCATATAAGTGACATAACAGATCTAGTATTTCTTTTTAACCTTAGGGATTAACATAGAACCATGCACATTGTAAGCATTCAAGGAATACTTTTTTTTCCCATTTATCCATCCACCCATCCATCCAATCCCTGTTTCTCCATCTTAGCCACTGTAATGCCACAAGAGATTTGTGAAAGTGCCTTAATGAAATTATAATAGGTTGCCTGTATCATGGGATTTATACTTATTTCTTTTTTAGTTCCAGCGGTCACAAATTACATTAATAAAAGTTATCTGGAGGCAGAATTTGATTTAATAAAAAGAAATTTCAAATGATTTGAACTATCCAACCAGAGAATGGGACATGTCTTGAAAGGATGAGTACCTGGTGACTGGAAGTATTGAATAAATCAATCAACCATCAAAAACATTTATTAAACACCTCCTTTTTGCCAAGGCTCTGTGGTAACTGCTGGAGACACAAATATAAATGGAAACAGTGTCTGTGCTTAAGAAGTTTACAATATATAGATCAATATCTTATGCCCTATATTAAGATAAGGTCAAAATGCTCAATTTAGATATAAAGGGTGATGCCATAAGCAAAGTAGGAGAGCAAAAAATAGTTTACCTGTCAGATGTATGGAGAAATGAAGAACTTATGACCAAACAAGAGATTGAGAACATTGTGAAATACAAAATGACTAATTTTGCTTACATTAAATTAAAAAGTTTTTACACAAACAAAACCAATGCAACCAAGATTAGAAAGAAAGCAGAAACATGGGAAACAATTTTTATAGGCAATGTTTCTGAAAAAGATCTCATCTCTCAAATACATAAAGAAGTGAGTCAAATGTATAAGAATACAAGTCATTTCCCAATTGTCAAGTGTTCAAAGGTTATAAATAGTTGGTTTTTAGATGAAGAAATTAAAGCTATCTATAGTTTTTTTGAAAAAAAATTGCTGTAAATCACTTTTGATTGGAAAAATGCGAATCAAAACAATTCTGAGGTACCACTCCATACCTATCAGATAGGCTAATAAAACAGGAAAGGAAAATGATAAATGTTGGTGAAGATGTGAAGAAATTGGAATATTAATGAATTATTGGTGGATTTGTGAACTGATCCAATCATTCTGGAGAGCAATTTGGAACTATGCCCCAAAGGGCTAGAAAATGGAATATCCTTTGATGCAACAATGTCAAATACTAGATCTGTATCCCAAAGAGATCATAAAAAAGGAAAAAGGACCCAAGTGTACAAAAAATATTTATGGTAGCCCTTTTTGTGGTAGCAAAGAATAGAAATTGAGGGAGTGCCCATAAAATGGGGAATGGCTAAGCAAATAGAGGCGTATAAATGTAATGGACCATTGTGCTATAAGACATGAAGAGCAGGCAGATTTCAGAAAAAACTTTGAAAGACTTACATGAACTGATGCTGGAAGAATGAGAAGAACTAGGGGAACATTATTGCATACAGTAATAGCAACATTGTGCAATAATCAACTAGATAGACTTAGCTCTTCTCAACAATACAGTAATGCAAGACACTTCTAAAATACTCATGATGGTAAATACTAACCATATCCATAAAAAGAATTATGAAGTCTGAAGGCAGAGAAAAACATATTATTTTCACTTTATTTTGTTTTTTCTTTTTTTTTTCTTTCTTATGGTTTTTACCTTTTGTTCTGATTCTTCTTTCATAATATAACCAATGTGGAAATTTATTTAACATGATTGTATATGTAAGAATTATATTAAATTGCTTGCTCTCTTGGGAAGGAGGGAAAAAAGGAAGGGGAGGAGAAACATTTGGAACTCAAAATCTTAAAAAAATGAATGTTGGAAACTATCTTTACATGTAATTTTTAAAAAAAGTACTATTAAGAAAAAAAGATGCTTCCAATGTAATGGCATAGACGTTGGATCATTTTTTGCCAGGAACAGTATAGGCACTTTTGAATTTGTTGGAAGGTTAGACTCCATGTTCACTAACATGCTTCCAACTCTGCTTATACATCTATGGTGTTCTCCTGATATATTCAAAAGATTGTAGCAAGACCAGAATGTGACTACATCAATCACACTAAGATCTTGGAAAGTTTTAGTACTTAGCCACCTATAACTCCATGAACTTGAAGATTCCCAAAAGAATGTTACTGTGAACAGCTTTTAAGGTTCTGATTACACAGTATAGTCAACACTCCATTTATTCCATTACAAATCAAGGCAAACATTCACTACAAATCACAATATAATATTCACAACATTATATCTTATCACAGAAAATCACAATAGAGTGTTCACAATAGCTTAACATTAGGATGGTCTCATAGTTTTCACTACAGTGGCCACAATATTTAGAACAAAGAACAAAAGAATAATCATCTGGTTTCCCTAAGGGGGAAATCCTCCTTACTTAATCATTTCAATGTATTCACAATACAATAATCAATACTTAATCATTCAATCAATTCACAATAAAATAATCAATCTTCCACTCATGGGGCAACCATAGAATAACTTAGTCAGCCCCTTATCTAGCAATCAGTCACTAAATACAATAATTAGAAAACCACACAAACCCTTCACTCCTCAGTGTCCAGCAAACTTCAATTTCATCAGGCATTCTATATCTAAGGAGAGGCCTTTTCTTCATCTTGACTCAGGCTGGTCTCTCAGATTCCCTGGATCCCCTTCCATGGTCCCAGCTCCTACTTGAATCCACCAGTCACCTGGATTCAGGGGCAGACAGCTCCCAGATTCTCTTCCAGTCCTCCAGGCAGTTCCTGGTACATACTGAAGTTCATAGGGTCTAGCACATCTCAAAACCTTCACAACTTCTATTGCCGGAAGCTTAAGGATCAACCAAGCCACAAACAAAGTCTTATCCTGGTCATGCTTCTTCAATCTTCCAGCAGTTCAGCTGGCCTAGGACCCAGTAGAAATCTTGGCCTTCCAGGTAGCCCTCTCTCAGCCTTCCATGCAGCCTTCACCAGATTCTGGTCTCATAGAAAACTCCAACTCAATTCTCAGTCCAGCAGCCCAGCTCCCAGATGCTGAGACAATTCAGCTCCCTCTACCAGGATTCACCAGGAGGAAAATTCCCAATTCTGATTCTTTATCTCTGGAATTCTTCTTATATACACACACTGGCCTCCTGTCTCAGCCAATCCCCTCTTGACATGGTCAGCAACAGGAGACAAAGTTCATGCCCTCTGTTCACACAGGAGATAGAGTTCATACATTTTGCTTCTTTCACACAGGAGACAGAGTTCATACCATCTGCCTCTTTCATAGAAATACTTAGCCCTTAGTCCAGCAGTTCTCAATCTGTGGGTTATGTTCAATTTAAATGCATCCTACATATCAGATATTTACATTACAATTGAAAACAGTGGCAAAATTATACTTATGAAGGAGCAACAAAAATAACTTTATGGTTGGGGGTCACCACAACATGAAGAATTGTATTAAAAGGTCATGGCATTAGGAAGGTTGAGAACTACTGCCTTAGTCACTAAGGGCCAATAACCTGATAAATTAATTACCATTATACCACCTGTGTATGATCTTTGTGTAATGGCATCCTCTTTAAACTCAAAGGATCAAATTTGGATCAAATCCTCAGGATTTAAGAATGTAAAGTATTAATTATGTATAGGAAAATCCAGGACAAGTGTTTTTTTTTCTGCAAACAGTAAATAAATCATTCATATAAGGAAGTATGAATCTGATTGTCTACATATTAATTTTAAATGATTATGTTTATGACCTCTTTCTCAGGCACTCTTCTTTTCTGACCCTTATTAATAACAAAACATCTGATGAACTATAATCATTTTCTCTATTTAGGTTAAATTAGCACCAGTGTATCTGAAAAAGAAATCGTTCAGAATTGAAAGACAAGTCTGAACTTGGCTCTGTAAAAGTTTACTACTGCCAACACTAAAGAAATGAACATTAAAAAAGGAGACAGAGATAGACAGACACATACACAAATTTCACATTGATAGAATTCTTTATGTCTAAGAAAGAATTAGTTTCTGAAGAAACTTTTATATATCAGGAAAAAGAAATGGTAGAACAGAAAAAAATGTGTCTATATCCTTGCACATAACAAAAATACTGTTTTGTTGCAAATGTATATTTTTTAAATGGAGAGGGCAGAGCCAAGGTAGTGGAGAGAAGCCAGGAAGTTGCCTGAGCTCTACCCAGTTTCCCTTGGAAACGACATTAAATCAAGCCTCTAAATGGATTCTGGAATAACAGAACCCACACAAAGGTGGAGTGAAACAATTTTACAACTTGAGATAACTTAGAAGGACTTCAGGAAAGATCTGTTTCACTTGGCTAAAACAGGAGTGCAGCCCACTGCAAATGGTGTCCAGGAAAACCAGCAGAAGTCTCTTAGCAACTGAGGCCCCTCAATCCTGGTTCGGCAGGCCAGTGGCACAGTAGGCCAATTGTGAGGCTCCTAGTCCCAGTATAGAAGGCAAACTGTGAGCCCCAGAACCCCAGCACAACAGGTACAAGTAGACTGGACCACTTGAGCACAGTGGGCAAGTCACAACCACCTGAAGTCCTGGTTTGGAAAGTCAGTGATCAGGCCTCTGGCCAACAGCTCAAAAGCTTGGGACAGTGCCCCCTGTGCCCCAGGAACAGAGTTCAAATTTAAAAGTCATGAATAGGCTAAAAAGGAGTAAGAAACAGAAAAGAGTCCTGACCATAGAAAGCTACTATGGCAAAACACCAAGTCAGAAGAGGGCAATGTTGTTAAAATGCCTACATGTAAAGCCTCAAAGGGAAACACAAATTTGTCTCAATCCCAAAAAGTCCTCTTGGAAGAGCTAAAACAGGATTTTAAAAATCAAGTAAAAGAGATAGAAGAAAAATTCGGAAAATAAATGAGAGTTATGCAGGAGAATTATTTTTTTAAAAGAGTCAGCAGCTTGGAAAAGAAAGCTTTCTGCCTTCAAACTTTTCCCTCCTTCCTTCACAAAATAAAAAAGGTGATAATTGAGACTATCACTCCAAATTCTGCCGAAGGAATTTATAGTATATTCTATTTGTGAAGACAAGATATTTTGAACTTAACAATGAATTTGTCAGGAAAAGTAAAAGGCATAATTAATAATAATAATAACAGCTACAACAATAAAAGTCATGAAACCTTTTAAAAATCACCATATTTACTATGGCAGAACACTTATTCACATACTTTTATATCTCATTGTGTTAGGTGCTGGAGAAACAAGGACAAAAGTATAAGTCATTGCCTTCTACTAGTCTGGAAATTCCTTGAAAGCAGGAAATCTTTTACTTTTGTTTTTGGATCCTTAGCTCCTAAAACAATGGTATTTAGTAAATGATTATTGATTGACCTAGTAAAGAGCATGACTTCTTAAATATAAATTTCATCACTATTAATATTAATTTTTATCACTGTTATTATTATGCTCTGTACCCTTTCTAATAAATATTCCTAGATAAGTTTTTAAAAACTGATCTTCAGAAAAAATAAGTACTATTAAAGCCTATAATTGTGGCAATTAGGGTGATACACACACACACACATATGAATGTGTATACAAAAACAAAACAAAGTAAGTTGGGGGAAGTCAGCAGCTGTTGGGAGGGTCAGCTAAGACATCTTGTAGAACCAGTCACAAGATATGTATTGAAAGAATCTAGGGTCTCTGTGAGGAGGTATACATTTGAAGTATGGTGTTAGACCATTGTAAAAGCATGGAAGTGGGAAAAGAAGTAAAGTGTATAAGGAAAGGCAAAATGTCAAGGTGGACTGAAATACAGAGTACAGTCAGTAATGTCCAATAACCTTGTAAAGGGAATTTAAGAGCAAGCTGTGAAGGGCTTTAAGTGACAGAATTGTTTACATAGGATTCTTGAAATAATAAGACAATATTGGAGTTTCTCAAGAAAGGGAGTGACATGGTCAGGCCTGAGTTGGAGAACTATCATGTCGGCAGCTGACTTAGGAATAGATTTTAATAAGAGAAACTGCCTTCCCAGAAGTTCACAAGGCAATACTTGTTTCAAGTATTTTTCCAGTGACCTAAAAATTCCTTGAAAAACTACCAAAGAAAAGCTTAACTCTTTCTTATAAAGCTTTGACTTTTTTTTTTGGAAAGTTGCTATTGATCTAATAAGTTAATAAAATAATAAATGGATATGTATAGTAATATAAATAATGTATGTGCATGTATTTCTCTTCTATGTAGAACATTTTGTACACAAGATTTTATGAATAGCATGAACCATGGAATTACATAAAAAAAGAGAGACTAAGGGTATTCAGTATATTTTTAAATAATTTCATAACAGGCCAAATGATAATTTAAACAAGAAAATTGCTAAGGGAAGTCCGGGTCATGAGTGTGTATTGTATGTGTGTGTGTTTATGTGACTATTATTGTATGATGTATGATGTGTGTGTCTGTGTGTGTGTGTGTGCGCGCGTGCGTGTGTATATGTTTGAGCCTGGTAATCTTGAAAAGCAGAATTATCACTTCTAAGAAAATTCTGTCTACTCAATTCTCAAATACTTATATTCAGGGAACTCCTGCTGACTTCAAAAGGCAATCCTGGGAAATGAAGAAGTGTATAAAGGTTCAAAGGGACAATATAACACAAGACAACATTCTACTTAACCGGGAAACATAGGAAGATTCAGGAATTGCATTGTTTAGAGCAACATAGTCTACTTGCATACATTTTATATTCATCCAATTGAAAACATTTTCTAGACACAGTGGAGTTGATGAGACCCAGAATTTATCTGCACAGAATCTCTTGGATTCCTTTGTAAGCCTCACATAGCAGGATCCAACATTTACAGAGGAAAAACAGAATTCCATTTGGTGACAATGAACTGATCACAGCTATTGACCTCTAGGGAATGAATTTGCCTCCATTTAAAGTTGGAGGCAGCATCTCATAAAAAGTTCACTTTTTATTTAAAGATAGGAGAGAACAACTAGACTCAGCTGTATTATACAATGCTGTTGTCCAACATGGATTATAGTCTATTTACAGTACCTCCTTACTATGGTGAAGTAAAAATCATAAATGACATTTTTTACCACTGGCTGGGAGAGGTCACAACAGAAGATAGTGGCTACTTGTCATTTTTTTTTTATTAACTGAGCTGCAGGGACAAAGAATGCTTCTATATCTCTAATCATCTCTGGGAATCAAATAGATGTGGATAAAAGCTACAGCAGAATTGCTTCCCATTAATATCACTTCAAATAGCAGTGATATGAATTATGAGTGTCTCATGGCTTCCCTCATTTGCAAAATTAACTTGATATTTTTATCACGTTTGTGTGGTTTGTTTTCAGTATGGCCTTTGCATACATGGGAATTTGTAATGTCTATCACTATTTTATTATCATACGATTTATGTGTTTTATTCCCCAGTAGAATATAAATTCTCTAAGGGCAAGTAATATTTATTTCTTTTCTTTTTATAAACTCAGTGTCTAGCAAAGTGCATTGTATATTGTAGATTATCTGAATTAGATCAAGTTGGAATGGATCCTCTTCACAGTACTGAAATTACACAGATGACAATCACTTATAGGAAAGATACTTTGCCAACTACTGGTAACCAGTATTACTGGCTACCTATAACTTCATTAGCAGGTATTACCATCATTCCAGTTTATATTTTGAATAAAACAGTTAAAATGTATTTTGTAAATTAAATTTCTAAGTACTAGAAGAGATCAGTATTGATATGGGGGAAAGAACACTGAATTAGGTGTCAAAATACCTGGGTTTAATTTCTACTTTTGCCACATACTTTTGTGATCATGGTTAAATTATTTCATTTTTCCAGGCCTCAGTATCCTCATATGTAAACTCAGAGAGTTGGATGTTGAGCTCAAAAATCCCTTTGACATTTTAATCTGTGATCCTCAAAGGGGAGCATCAAGACCTCTAAGAAGAAAATCTCTGCAGTCAGTGAAGGTCAATAGAATGCTGGCTTGTTATGATTACCTACTGCTAGTGAGGAATAAAGAACAGGAAAAAAATGAACTCTAGATTAATATCATACATTATTAATAGGGTAGCCTATCTGAATGAGGATTGCAGGCATTCAGTATAACAGGTAAAGGAACACTATGGGACATGGCAATAGAAAAGAGTAAAAATATCTGGAGCATGAGTAGCTTCCAAGGGAAGCTCTCTCTAAGATTTTGGTGACTGAATGTCATTTCTCAGTCTTCAAAGAAATAAAGAAAGACAAACAAGGAAAGGAATATTCATTATTAAAGGTTGAACTTTGCCAATATAATAAAAATTACATTCTTGTTTAAATCAGAGGTATATCAGTTGAATTATCAAGGAAGTACTTTATAGAACTGGACAAAGCAACAAAAAAAATTGTTGATCAAGAGTTTCAAATCTCAAGGATAATGAAGAAATAAATGAGGAATGAATAGCAGATAGCTTTTATAGATCTCATGTTTCAAACTAGGAATTATCAAAATTCTTTGGTACTGGTTCAAAAATTCAAAAAGTAGACTAGTAGAACACAAAAGAAAACCAAGAAATCGGGAAACAAAATGAACTCAGTAACCTAGTTGTTTGAAAAACCTGAGAAGATAAATTGCTTAGGGGGAAAAAAACTGGTTAGTTATTATACTAGACAGGTTTCTGCTACAGGGAGTAGTTAGATGGAAGAATAGGCATACTGATTGGCAGTTGATGGTATATTCTTGGTGTTTAAAAAAAAAATAGACAAGATCCAAGATTTTTTTTCCCATACCACTACTACATAGCGTTGATTCATTCTGGCTGTTTTTGCCACATTTATTCTCATTGACATTTAAATTTCCTTCATAAGAACTTGTGGGACTATGATATTAGAGTCCAAATGGGATGATGCCATTATCCTTGATGCAAAATAAAATTACTCTAATATGTTAAATTCCATTTTTCCATTTATATACATACATATGTATGTATATGTATAATTTTTTCCTTTTCCTTTTTCTTTTTTTTTTTTGCTTTTTGGAGAGGGTAAAGTAGGGTAATTGGGGTTAAGTGACTTGCCCAAGGTCACACGGCTAGTTTTGTGTTAAGTGTCTGAGGCTGTATTTGAACTCAGGTCCTCCTGACTCCAGGGTCGGTGCTGTATTCACTGCACCACTTAGCCACCCCAATTTTTCCTTTTTAATCCTATAATTCCCTTTGCTTAGTTGGATATATTGTCATCCTTTATTTAGACTGGTTTTGTCTCCCCTCACTATTGTTTCTATCTGTTTTATGAGATAAAATCTTTGTCCATAATTGTCCATCATTTTTCTTTGTAAGAATTGACAGAATAGTTTACCTTTGGCATTCATTTCTCTTAGTTTGACAAGGAAGTCACAGGTTTGCTGACAGGCACTTTCTGGGTGCTTCTGGCTTGCATGTGATCACAATTAAATTGCACTGCTTAAACTTTTGTTTATACTCAGTGTTGGTGTTATTTCTGTTGTCCATTTCCCATTTTTGCATAGGAGAGTTTGTTTAAATAATCTAGGATTAATATTTAATTTTTTATTTTTTAACATTACAGTTTCTTCTTTTTTTATTATTAACTCTCAGCTTTGGCAAGTCTATGGTCTGACTGTGAAGACAGCTGAATTAGGGATAACTCCCATGACCATAATAAGTATTCTCTTGTCTATTTACATTTTGTCAGTTTCATTCTTTGTGATGCTGTTTGGGGCTTACTATGTTCAGATCTTAACTCTTTTTTTTTTTGGAGGGTGAAAGTGTTCATGATACAGAGGAGTGAGGCTTCTCTATAATCAAATGCTTCATCCCCAATAATTAGCATGAATGTGTAAACTGTGATTACTTTCATGATATTATTATTCAGCAACTCTAGCTAAATGAGTTCACTCAATGGTAATTATAAAATAATATTATATTAAGAGAACTAAGAGTCCAAGTTTGTTGACAGTTGACAAACTGAGTGACTCTTAGCATCCTCTGCCCCTTTTGCTTTCATCACTATAAAAGCAGAAGGGATTTGAATAGGATTAAAAGTGCAATTTTCTCCATATCCTGAAACATCATGGCTAAAAATGTTTTATTATCATGTGACCAGCCTACTGGTGATGTTCCTTTCTATGTTTAGCTTGCTTAGTCCTTGGAAAATGGACTCAGTATGTGCATAGTTCCTCCTTCAATGCTTCATCATGGCATAAATTTGATCTCGTAGGCTACCCCAGCAGAATGCAAGTTCGGGTTTTACAATGCTTGAAATTCTACAATTAAGTCCCAGGGAACAAATTACAGCATAAAAATAAATTTCAAATGAATAAAATTAAAAACCTTTGCATGAACACAATTAATGAAGCTAGGATAAGAAAATAATTGAAAAAAATCCTAGCATCAACTATTTCTAAGTGTTTGATATCTTTTAGAGAGTAAATTAACACACACACACACACACACACACACAAACACACTCAAATATATTTATAAGACCAAGAAATATTCTCCAAGTGATAAGTAGCCAAAGGATATGAATAATTGTTTTTAAAATAGTGAACTATAAAAGCCATATATATGAGTGATTTCAACAGATTACTAATAAAACATGCATGTCAACACAACCCTTAGACATCACTGCATAGCTATTAAACTGGCAAAAATAATAAAAGTTGGGAATGGTCAGTTTTAGAGGGCCTGAGTAAATTAGTATATCCATATACATATTAGTTGAGCTATAAAATTGTTCTAATATTTTAGAAAGGAGCATAGAAACACATAGAAATTAAAATATTCATTGAAATATTCATAGACCATAGAGGTCAAAGGCAGGAAGAGAGGACCATATATGCCATCACAAATTATTTTCGTGTGAGCAAAGAACTGGAAACAAAAGTAGAATCCCAGAGAATAGCAATCACTAAACAAATAAAAGCATATTAATGAAATGGAATATTCATACACCATAAGAAAATCTATATATGAATGAATTAAAAGCATTGATTAGGCACCTACTATATGCCAAACACTCTGCTATATGCTTAGCATACAAATTTAAACAATCTAGCCTTTGGTCTCAAGAAGCTTTTTTCCTATTTTTTTCTTTTATCCCTTGTTACGAGGGATTACTCACTGGTTATGGAAGGAAGTAGGAATATATTCCAAAGTAACAACTAAAATCAAAACATATAATTGTTCATTTTATTTTTATTTTTAGTTATAAATATGCTTGCCTACACCCCCTGTCCCAGCCATTTATATGGTAAGGAATATGATACCCATTATACATACAAAATGTCATGCAAAATGTCTTTATGCATTAACTATGTTAAGAAAAAAAGGAAGGAAGGAAATTAAAGAAAGGGGAAAAAATAGACTGCAGTCTGTATCAGTATTCTTTCTGATGATGGATTGCATTTTTCATCATGAGTCCTTTGGAGTTCTGATGGACCATTGTTTCAATCGTATTGAATAAGTCTTTCACAGTTGTTTATCTCTAAATATTGTTGTTAATTTATACATTGTTCTCCTGATTCTATTAACTTAAATTGAAATCAGTTCATATACATCTGTACACATTTTACAAACCATCCTCTTCATCATTTCTTATAGTACAGTAATATTTCATCATATTCATATACCATAACTTGTTCAGTCATTCTCCAGTTGATGGGTGTTCCTATGGTTGCCAAAGCTTTGCCATCAAAAAAGAACTGCTATCATTATTTTTGTAACTTTGGGTTTTTTCCTTTTCTTTTGATTTCCTTGTGGTAGAGACCTGGTAGTAATACTGCTGGGTCAAAGAACATGCATGGTTCAAAGTTCCTCTCCAGAATGGTTTGACTAGTTAGATCACAACTATACCAACAATGCATTAGGGTACCTAGTTTCCCCACTTCCTCTTTAGCATTTATCATTTTAATTTTCTTCCATCTTGGTAAATCTCATTGATATGACATAGTACCTCAGAGTTATCTTAATTTCCTTTTCTCTAATTATTACTTAGACTATTTTTTCATCTTAGAACATATAAATAATTTGGTAAGAGAAGAGAATGTCACTCAAAATAAAAGTCAGATATAATGTGCTTGAATGTTGAGTCAAAATGATTTTTCCCCCAGCCTCACTTTGAAAATTATAAAAGAACAAAATTTCATATAAACATATTTCATTTATTCACTTATCCATTGTTTTGTATGATTTTGAACTTAACAATAGAGGATTAGGAAAAATCCTCTAATTACAATCCTCTCCCCACCAAAATAAAAATTGTTAAGACCTCTGTCCTATTATTATGATCAAGACTCTTCCTTAGACCTATAGAGATTGGCAGGTTGCCCAGTTTGCATTTTATTATTTTACATCTCTGACATTGTCCCTTATAACCTTGGGATGTCCTTCTCCACAGGCTCTACCACCATTCTGGGTCAAGTGTACTAGGAAAGTAGAAATCATAGAGTCTTTGACTGGGGAGCGGGTGGGTGGGATATAAAATTCATATAGTACAAACTTTACCTGATCAGGAATTCTCTCTATAGCATTCCAAAAATCAATCATTATACTTCTGCTAAGGGGCCTCTAATGAAAGGAAGCTCCTGACTTGTAGAAACAACTCATTCTGCCTTTGGATAGTATTAATTGTTAGGAAATTTTTCTTTACAATGAGCCTAAACATGATTTCCTACTATTTCTACCAACTACTAGCTCTGTCACCTTGGGCCAAACAATCAGTCTAAACCCTCTTCAATATGACACCCTCACTTGAAGCTAACTATCATAACCCTGTTCCTTGTCACAATGAGATCATCTTTCTACTTGTCTTCTCAGTCATTAAAGGACTTCATGAGGCTAATACATGAATTGCGCCTATATAATGCCAAGTCTATAAAATGTGATATCATTGAGTCTATCTCTGGGTATAAATATCTGTATGCTTACAGCACACGTTGTTGCCCTCTCTGCTTTGTGTCCAACTTTTGAGTATTTATTTGGGACTGGCTGAGCCTCCAGGGCTCCCAGTAGAGCTAGTATCTATCTTCTCACTTTGTTTTGTTTTTCACTGGCTTTATTTTTTTTTGGCAGAATAAATATTAATGCTAACAGCAGCAGCTGATGCTTCTAACCATACTTCTAATTGATTACCATGTTTTGACATCTTAATACAGCACTAGAGTATACTCTATCCATTGCCTTAAATCATAGGAAATCTAGAATGAACAGTAACTATTCCTGAGCCATTCATTCTGGTAAAATTGTCCCAGGTCTTTCCTCCACTCACCTAAGATTTTACCCTATAGAGGTGACTTCAAGAATTCAGTTTTGTGGCTAGAACATTTCATTTTTATGCTCAACTCTTACTTAACCTGTCTCCTACATAAAAGCAAACAACATCATTGTTATCCAGCAACATATAATAGGGCTAAGGAAGAAGAAGAATGCAAATAAAGTAGTATAGTTAGGAAGACAGAAATGTAAAATGAATGGAGATTAAGGATCTGTGAAAACCGAATACATCAATACAATTAAAAAAAAATCATTTGTGAAATCAACCAATTGCTTTACAAATCCATAGGGTTAGGCTGATGGATCAGTTTTTTAATTTGAAAATCAGTATGGTTATTATGGTTATTTCTGGAGTATTCTCGGATGACTGACCATGTTCTTTTTAGGTTCCAGAATTTTAAAGTGTGTGAACTAGGAGGAAAGCAGGCAGATTATGTTTTATAGGCTTTTATTGGCAGGATGACTTTAACAAGAGGGAGGACCTTAAGCAAATTCTACATGTCTGTTCAGGGTTCATTTTTAAAAAAATAAATTTATTTATTTATTTTCTTGTTTACATCATTTATTTCCACAAGATTTTGACTTACAAATTTTCTTCCCATCTTTCCCCTACCTACCACATCAAAACAGCCATCCCACTGTATAATCCCTCCCCAAATCTGCTCTCTCCTTGTCCTCCCCCATTGCCCCTCTAACTTTCTGGTAGGGCGGGATGGATCTCCCTACCCCAGTGCCTGTATATCTTAATTCCCAGTTGTATGTAGTTAATAATAATAATAATAATAATAATAATAATAACAATTATTATTATATATACATATATATATTTTTAACATTTGATTATAGAATTTTAAATTCTAGATTCTTTCCCTTCCACCCTTGCCACTCACCCCCACTGGAAAGACAAGCAATTTAATACAGGCTGTACATGTGTAGTTATGCAGAACATCTCCATAATGGACATATTGTGAGAGACTGATTGTATGTCCCTCCTTCCTATCCCCCACCCCTGCTTTGTTCTATTCTCTACCCTGTCCCTGTCCCTTTACAGAAGTATGTGCTTCCAGCAATCCTCCCCCCCAATGCTGCCCTACCACCTCTCATCCCCATCCCCCC
>CM053582.1:526517158-526536666 GCA_028627135.1 Pseudochirops cupreus | reverse complement strand
GAAGTATCTTTGTGTGCGTTTTGAAGTTCCAGGATTGGTTTAGAGTCCTATTTTATGGGTATTTTGGGGTGGCTATGTGAGAGCTGCGATATGTTGCTGCTTCTACGCCGCCATCTTGGCTCCGCCCCCCGGAAATTCAACTTTTTAAGGCATTCTTCTCCTCATTGGTTTTTTGGGCCACTTTTGCCATTTGAGTTAGACTATTTTTTAAGGTGTTAATTTCTTCAGTCGGGTTGTTGACTCTCTTTTCATGATTTTCTTGCATTATTTTCATTTCTCTTACCAATTTTCCATCCACTTCTTTTATTTGGTTTTCAAATTCCTTCTTAAGCTCCTCTATGGCCTGTAATCAGTTCATATTTTTCTTGGAAGCTTTTGGTGCAGGAGTTCTGAGTGTGTTGTTTTCCTCCTGTTCCATGTTTGATCATTTTTGTCCTCCAAAAAGGAATCTAAAGTTGGATTGCTCTTCTTGCTTTGCTTCCTTTGCCTGGTCATGTTGTCAGTCAATTAACTTGATTTTTGAGTTCTTTGCCACAGTAGAACTCTGTTTCCAGAGGGGAGAGCTTTGTCCCAAATTGCTGCGGCTTTAACAGCTGCTAGAGCTATCATGACACCACCATCTCTACAATCCTCACCAGGTTTGGCTCACTGGTCACGCATCTCAGTCCACCACCCAAGACCATGATCTTGATCCAGGCAGGTTAAGGCAAGAGTACTTAGCCTCTGAGTGGTAGCTTGGCCCCCCTGCAATCTGCAGGCTGGGAGCTCTGAAGCAGCCATGTGGAGGCAGCTGCACGGCCACTGCTTCCACTGCTTCTGGCTCTGGGGGCAGAGGGCAGGACCCACTCCTCCATCCCCCCCCCCCAAATTCAGCTGACTTCCACTTACCTTTCATTTTGTCTTTGGCATTTATGGGTTGATAATTCTGGTAACCACCACAGCTGCTTGTGACCCACTCTCCTGAATGCTCCAGCCCTGGGGCTAAAACCGTGGCTAATTTGGGGCAGGGCTCAGCTCCCAGCGTGCTGTGATGAACCCTTCCTGTCCTCCTGCCTGGCTGCCTTCAGTGGGAGAATTGTTTCTCTGTCACCTTGTGAGTTCTGGAGCTCTAAAACTGACTTTGAGTCATATTTTCTAGGTATTTGAGTGGTTATGGGGGGAGCTCATGGAATTTTCCTCCTATGCCATCATCTTGACTCCATCCTACAGGTCTCATTGTAACATTTAACAAAGGAAACAATCTTTCTATGACTTCCTGAAATGAAACATCAAATGAGAGGCAAAAACAGGGAAATGAAGACTTGAAAAAGACATGTGCTACTGTGGTAGAAAATGTCACTTACAGAGTCCAAGTTACAGAATGATTTCTAGAAAATGACAGGTTGTTGGAGGAAATATGGCAAAATAGAGTCACTAATGCACTCTTGATTGTGTTGTGAACTGATCCAACCGTTCTGGAGAGCAATTTGGAACTATTCCCAACCACTACTAGGTTTGTACACCCAAAGAGATTAAAGAAAACATGAAAAGGATCTATTTGTACAAAAAATAATGATAGTAGCTCATTTTGTGGTTGCAAAGAGTTGGAAATTGAGGAGATGCCCATTATTTGGGAAATAGCTGAACAAGTTGTGCCATCTAATTGTGATGGACCACTATTGTGCTATAAAAAATGATGAATGGGATGCTTTCAGAAAAACGTAGTATGACTTACATGAACTGAAGAAAACTAAAGGTCACAAACCATATTCTTCCTATGGTAATGATTAGGAGTCAGGAAGCATTGGTTCTACTTTAAGTTTTGCCATTAAATGGTGATGCGAACTAAGGTAAACAATTTCATTTTGGATGAAACAGGTAAGTTTCTTCAATTGTAAAATGAGAGCATTGCACTCATTTAAATTAAAGGTCCCTTCTGATTCTAACATGTATACCAAGACTTTCTTATGTTTCTGGTATAAGGATATTGTCCCTTATTTCAACCAAATGATAAAACTCTTGCTGATGTTATTGAGGTTCCTTCTTTGTGATATCAGAAGACTCTTGAAAAACATTTATTCCCTCTGTCCGCAAGCACTTACTATGTGCCAGGAACTGTGCTAAGCACTAGGGAAACAAAGAAAGTTAATATCTTGTGCTAAGCTAAATTAACTGCCTTTGAATGATAAAGAATGATGATACCATTATTCTTCAGAATAACAGAGAGATGATCCTGATACTATGTTTAATGACCCATTGCACCATTGAGTTATAGGGCTAATAATGCTCCTGGACTTCAAGACTAATTTTTGCAAAAAAGGAAACAGATCCTCAGAACTAACTAGGTTTCCCAAAACTAATAAACTACTGAGTTCTTTTACTACTATACACAATCCCAATAAATGTCAGTCATTCATTTAAAATTCTTTTAGATTATTCTCTTTTCAAGTTGATACTGAATATGTTATTGCTATTATTATATAAATTATAGAAATATTTTATTAATCATATTGATATTGTTAGTAATAATACCATATAGAATAACATAAAGAAACCCATTCATATGCTCATTTGCAAATTCTCGAAGGACTTTTGAAAGTGCCATGAAAACATTTAACACTATTCAGAACTAATAACATCTGTAGTTCCATTAGCAATACAACTATAAATTTGTTTCTGATGAAAAAAATATAGTACAAAGCAACAACCCCATTAAAAAAGTCTTTGTGAGATATTTAACCTTTGAGGAATTTACTTTGCATAAGAAGATTAAAGTAATGCAGCAGAACTCATTAGCATTTGGGTTTGAACCATAGCTAATGGCCCTACCTGAGTCTTAAAATTATTTTAAGGGTCATTCACATGAACATTTTTCAGATAGAACTACCCATGTGAAAATTGGCCAATTACTTTTGTCTGGCCACATACAAATCATTTAAAAAGGAGAACCTAGATAGATTTCATAGGTGAAAGTAGAACTACAGATATAATTTTTGTTGGCTCGACCAATTAATAAATGGTGAATATGGAGAATCTGGGTCCACGTAAAGCCGTTATTCTAATGGTCACCATGAGATGGCCAGAGGAAAATTTCACCTATTGTATTACTGAAGTGAAAGAGGTTTATTGAATGACAACTTCCTATTTTAACTAATAATTCTTATTATTTCAGTTGTTCTAGTCTGTATTAGGGATAGAAATGCTGTCACTACCCTGTAAATTATGAAACTTATTGAAAGTCCTAACTGTCCAATCCTAGTTAAGACACTGGGTAGAAGTGACCTCGTGTGTGTTTTAGAAGGCCATTGAATATCCTTTACTCTGTGGTTGGGTGACTTTAACCAAATCGATTCGTAGTATACAGCTAAAACATATTTCAGGCACTTTTCCATTAGTATTAAGAAACATGTTGTTATGACATATAACAGTATGATATGTGATAAAATAATAAATCGTTAGGCAAGACTGCCATACATGTCATATATTTACATGCAAGTTGATGAGTGTTAATTGTCCATTATTCTTACTAATATTTTTCTTTGCTTTTTTTTTTTTTTTTACTTTTTGTGGAGAAGATTCATGATTATTTATAATCATGTATTCCCATATAAGAAAATAGCAACATTGGACGAGTATTTCCTTCTTCCATATTTTGCCATAATTATGATGTCAGAGTTATGGATGATAATTTAGGAAGCTTAATGGAACCTACCAACAATTGATGCAGCTAGACTCTGCCTTTTCCCAATGAACATTTGTTCAGCACCTATAACCTATTGCTTGGTAGTAGTATGGCACTACTGCTTATGCAGCTGAAATGAATATAGTACCTTAGGAGAGAGGGTCCAGCATCTTCAGTTTCTCCTTGACAGCTTTTCAGTGCAAATCATGGGTTCCAGTGCCACACATAAGACTGCACTCTATTTTTCCTCTTTGGTCACTAAAAAAGGAGCCCCATTCATCTTTATTAGAGAGCAAGCAAGAGACTGAAGTGATGATGTTAGATAGGAGATCAGCAGAGTTCCCCAAAGAGGAAACCCATTTTTCTGAGTCACTTTACTAATGCTTCTCTTCATTCCAAAGTATTATTTTTCAAACATATACAATATAAGATAATATGAATATTCTCTAAGAATAATGAACTTAGAGCTGGAAAATTACCAAGGTCAAACCCCTCATTTTATTAGTGAGGAAACTAAAATCCAAAGTTTTTGAGTGACTTGTCCAGGGCCATTAAGGTAATGATTGAGAGAGCTACAATTCTAACCTAGTTCTACTCATTCCTATCCAAATCTGTGTGCACAGAGCTTTTATCTTAAAGTCTATGGGTCTGTGTCCAGGTCCCTACTTCTTGACTGACTAGCTCTGTTATGGTAAGAAATTCATTTCAGCTTAGTCTTTGGGAATAATAATGCTTGTACTGCCTATCTCAGAATTACTATTGAAGAAAGAATCTTATAAACCTTAAGGTGTTATATAAATTTATAGATGTTTTTTTTAAACTTTCTTCTTATTTTAAAAAGCAAGCACTCCAAAAGGTTTGTTGTTGTTGTTAAAAGTATCAGAACCATAGAACAAAGAATAGACACAAAAGGGTTATTCTTTCTTTGGTTAAACCTGGTCCCTTTTCCTCCCTTTCTGCCGACTATTTACAGACTACTTCTGCCCTCATGATTCTATTTGGCTAGATTATTAAATTCCTGACTGTGGGCACTAAAAACTATAGCTCTGAAGAGTAAAATGGAATTTCATGAGTTTTTTTGTATAACCAGATTTATTATTATCATTGAAATTATAACCTGTAGATATAGAATTGGACTTTTCAGAAAAACTATAGAAAGTGAGTGTTTCCAGTGAGTTACATATAAATTGATTAATGAGTAAGGCCTTAATGGAACAAATCAGCTTATGATGTGAAATAAAAATAATGTCTTTTTTCCAACATCTTAAACCCTAACATCTCTGTTGAATATTGTGCTAATATTGTGCCTTCTGGTGTCTCACAAGTGACATTTTTGCTTTTGGGAATTTTTCTTTCCTGTACTTAAGGCTGTATAGGGCCTAAAATTGGTGTGTGACTTTAACAGACTTCCTTTGCAGTCATAAAAATCATCTTTTATCCTTGTAATGCCCTTCATAACCTGACTGCTTCTTAGCTTTCCAATTTCCTTATACTTCACTCTCTAGGAATTCTTCATTATGCCTTCCTTCCCCAGAAAAGTCATCATTGGGAAATCTCATCATCCTGCAAGAGTGATTTTTCATGGTATTCATAACTTATCAGTAACTTCTACCCCTTTTAATGAACCCTGTACCTGGAAGGGAGGAGGGTCATAGCCTCCAGGGCCTCTATTTAAAGTGGGGGTTCACTATGTTTTTCTTCTCATTTCCCACCAGGTACACTGATTTTGGACTTCTGGAACCCTCCATCATGCCCCTGAATGGGGCACCTTCTTCTTGCCCCCCTCCTTTTTAATCTCATTTTCTGTCTTCTACCATTAGACTGTAAGGTCCTTGAGGGCAGGTGCAATCTTTATTTTTTTTTTTATATTTGTATCCCTAGAGCTTAGCATAGTGCCTGGCATGTACTAAGGGCTTAAGAAATGTTTACTGATTGATTAATTACTCCCCTTCACACACTCTATGATCTTTTGACACTGACCTCTTTGATGTCCCTCAAACAAGTAACTCCACCTCCAGTCATCCAGATACTGTGCATTCTAATCTCTGGCTCTCCATTATGCCTGAAACTTTTTCCCCTCTCATCTCTGCTTCCCTGATTTTCTTCACCTCTCAGCTAAAGTCTCCCTTTCCGCAAGAAACCTTTCTCAAGTTGTAATCTGAATGCTTTCTTTCTGAGACTACCTCTAATTTAGCCTGTATATCTTATTTGTATGTAGTTGTTTGCATTTTGTCTTCCTCCATTGGACTGTGAGCTCTTTTTGAGCAGAAATTGAAAGATTATGATACAATATTAGAAATGGCTTATTGTCAAGCCTTCTCTATGGTGATTTAGCTACCGGTGTGTTTGCAATGACTTCTGAAGACCATATGTTGATTTACAAGTCTGTGGGTACTACCTATGCTAACTTTGTTTTTCAATTGAATTGTGTGATACCTATTTCTGAGATATGGGTGGAAGTGTTTTTATGTATAATGAATCTATTTGTTTGAATGTTGTATTTCACAAATTATATATTTGTAGATGCCAGAAAAATGTTTATTTAGCCTATTTTCAAAAGAACCTTGTACTGGTGGTCACATTCACTGTTTTTTGATGATATTGATAGTAATGGTGAAGGGGAACCTACAAAGACATATCTAAGATCTGAACAAGGCCCATATTTCCTACAAAACCTTCTCCATCTATTTGTTCATTCTGTCTGAAACTCTCGTTGTTCAGTTGTATCTAGCTCTTTGTGACTCCACATGGGGTTTTCTTGACAAAGATACTAGAGTGCTTTGTTATTTCCTTCTTGAGCTCATTTTACAGATGAAACTAAAATTTTTACAGGAAACTGAAGCAAAATGGGTTAAGTGACTTGCCTAGGCTCGCACAGTCAGTCTCTGAAGCCAGATTATTAGAAGTTAGAATTATATTCATCTGACACTCCTCAAGTACATCTATCTACTCTGGGTATAATGATGTTTGGGAGTTCAGAAAACAAACAAAACAAAACAAAACAAAACAACACAAAACCTGCTCTCCTGAATACTCTTAAGAGTTATAGTAATCCTTACCTTATACTTGCAAGCAGCTTTTCCACCAGTTCCAATTACAGAAAACACAATCATGATAAGCAAATTGTGAGGAAACCTGCTTATCCAAGCAAAATAGTAAATAGAAATTGGAGCTCTGAAAATTAGAATATACTAAATAATTTAGAAGTCCAAATGAGATCTTTGTCTGGGAAAGAGATAAGATCTTCTTAAGCCAGAAGAAAGAGAAAGATTTCACCCAGGGGAGGTTCTATGCCATCTCAGCAGTCTGTAGAATTGTTAGTCCCAGAGATCAAAGGATGGTGATGGTTGTGATTGTGATGATAATAAGGATGATAGTAGCTATCATTTATAAAGTGAATTAAGATTTTTAAAGCACTCTCCATGATAAGACCAGCTACCACAAGTGTCCCATGGCACCAAAAGATCCACTATACCTTTAAAAAGTCTCTTGACTATTTTTTGGGAAGTTAATATATGTCTCCATGTATGTCTCCAAAATTTCTCCCTGAAATCTTTGGAAAAAAACTGAAGTAAAACTTTTACATGCATATGTAGCATCACATTTCTTTCCACATGAGCAGCATGCTATGTGACTTTTCCTGATTGTAACTATTCAGGCTTAGGTAGAAGCAAAGCTAAATTGGGATCTCCTTGACTTTATAACTTCAACCTTTTAATCCACCATCAATTTCCTTTCCTCAGCTTCATGACTCACTTCTCTAATAGTAAAAGTCAATCTTTATTCTATTTATTGGCAAAAAAAATTATTTTGGGAGAATGTTGTTGGGGGGAAAAGTCAGTATACACTGTGCTGTCATATTTTACCATTGACTTAAATTCCATTTTCTTGTTAACATTCACTGACAGTATATGTTCCCTATAAATAATTAATTAATTTCTCAATAATAGGAAGAAGCATCAGCATGCAGTCAATTTTAGATGCTTCAGACTATGTTCCTACTAAAGAAATAACAGTAGTCAAGTTTTCTGTCCAAATTAGTCAGGTACTTGTTAAGATAAACTAGTTATACCTAACATTTTGCAGAGATATTAAGGCAGGGTGGGTCAGAGGTTTAGCATATCTTGTTAGACTCTGAAAACCATTGATTTACATGTACTTATGAGAGGGATATCACCCCATGGAATATATATGGGATTAGGCTTTAGGAGCCATTCCATAGAAAGTGTGCTAAATTCCTCTGGAAATTTCCAGAGCCAGATATGGCTTAACAGTTTTTGGCACTTGTGATGAAGAAACAACGTCTGAGTGGTTTTTCGTCTTTCCTTCTTGTCCATGACGATAGCAGGGGGAGAGGGTCCTCCCTAGGTTAAAAAGGAGAAGTAGTCATTGTGACTCTCTTATTTGGACTCTGTATAATTCTCTCATGACAACTGTGAGTAAATGGAAACTAAAGCATGTGATCTGACTGGACAAGCCTCAGATAAAACCTCAGAGCCCTAGCTGCCTCATCAATTTTGTGGGGTTTCCTGAACATATATGATTGAACAACAATCCTAACATAGATGTATCTAGCCTCAGAAGCTTGTCATTTTGAGAGTTCTGCAGATCTTGGGTCCTCACTTGATATGGGAGATGCCCTCTCTACATACACTGAAGTGAATCTTGAAGAAGTTAGTGAAAGACAGGAGAATAAGGATAATCCCTGGTCTGATTTGTCAGAAGATATTGAACAAATTGTTTGAAAAGTAAGGAGTGGGGTGAAATATCAAATATCTATTGTGTAGGCCCAAAATATTGCATATTCTGGTATTTGAAGAGAGTATAACAATCTTTACAGGTTTACTGCCTTCCTTCCTACTTTCCTTTCTTCCTCCCTTTCCTCCTCCTCCTTCTTCTTTGTCTTCTTCTTCTATAAATAGCTATTTTATGCCTTATATATACTATTTTACTGAATACCTTTTTAGTCCTGAGTAAAGGAGACACCAGAGATTTGAGACGAAGCATAGTTGTAAGCAGCTTTCCCAAGGTTTTAGGGAAAAGTCAGTGAAATAAAATGGTTCGATCATTCTTTTTGGAGTACAAACATATAGTCCAGAGATGTAACTTTGTCTTTGTCAGTGGGAGAGTGAGTAACACAACATGCCCCAGTCATCCTGGGTCCACCAAGAGCAGACATTTTTATTCTTAAAAAAACAATAAACATAATAAAGTAGTTGCACAGTACAGCAGAAAGTTGCTGGACTTGGAATCAAAAAGATCTGAGTTTAAATAGTGCCTTAATCACTTACTAGTTGTATGGCTCTGGTTCATACAACTGGGGTACTGGGAATCGCCTAACATCTTTCAGGCTTCGTTTCCTCATTTTGTTAAATTGCCTTAAAGCACTTACTTTAAAAGTCATCGTAAATCTTAAAGTATTACATAAGTGATAGCTAATTCTTTTTTGTAAAATATTTTTTGTTTATTTAATTGAATATTCCCCATTCACATGTAAATTAAAATTTAACTTTCATTTAAAAAAATAAAGTTCCAAATCCTTTCCCTGCTTCCTACCCCTCTCCATCCCTTGGGAAAGCAAGCAATACATCACTTGTGAAAGAGAAGTCATACAAACATATAGTGCTAACCAGTTCTATCATCATCATCATCATCCCATGCTTGTAATGATAACCTGAAATCTAATTTAATAAAATGAACAAAAGATGACCATTTTTTTTCTATGAAGAAAAAGGGAAATACCAAAAGTGACATTTGTCCAAAGTTACTGGCATACCCTGGCCACATTCCATGTTCGTATTTCCTTTCACTTTTCACCAATTTCTCAACCCTTTTTAAGATGGCTCAAAAACTCATCACTCAAATGAAATGACTCCCAGGTTTCACCTAATCTTTTAGTTTTCCCATCTGATGGTCTTTTCTCAGTCTGTATCCTTCTTGACTTCTCTGCCACAATGCTGATAATCAATTCCCCCAAGATTCCCTCTCCTCACTGGATTTTAATGATACTACTCTCATCATTCTCCTCTTAGTCTGATCAGTCTTTTGCTGGATCAGCCTTCCCAACAGGGACCCTAAATGGGATTTTATTCCAAGTCTGTATGTTCTGGGATTTAGTATCTTCTGTCCCTATATTCCTTCTCTCACTGACCTTATCTACTTGTATGGATTTATTTATCATCTCTCTGCAGGCACTTCATCTGCCATTTCCATTCCTTTTTTTTAGCTGTTTACACACGTGAAATCTTACCTTTGTTCCCTTCTCACTTCTCCCTCCCTAATCTCATTATCTTAAAGTTTCAGCTTAAGTGATACCTTCTACCTAAAAGTTTTCCTGATCCTCCAAAAAAGAGGAATAGTGTCTCCCCTCTCCTTGGCAAAAGTTCTTTTATTTATTTTGTATACATTTATATATGTGGATGCAGTCTCTCCAAGGTAGGTTGTAAACTCAATGACAAGATCCTCCTTCACTTTATTTCCCGTTTCCAGTGCAAAGAACAAAGCCAGATAGATAGTAGGTGCTCAGTGTTTGCTTGCTTATTAATTGACTGATTAAAGTATTGGTAGAGTAGTAAAAATGTACTGTTTCCCCACCAGCAGAGATATTTATTTTAGTATAATAGGACTGATTATAAGGGTCTAAACCTTTGTTGGAAGAAGACATAGAAAGTGGGAATTGGAATCAAGTATTAACCTTTCTCAATGTCTTCACTGTCTTCCAGTATTAAGGAATATCAATGTGTGTCTATGCAAAAAAGTTGTATAGATTTAATCTAATAAGATATTGGAAGCATAGACCTATTCAGATCTTGCATACCTTTTTTTTCTCTCTCTGTCAAGGAGAATGACGAGGGAACAGTAAAATGGAATCATTACTATTAATTGATTATGTACAATGCATTAGAATGTTCAAAGTGCTACCAAAAGATAGTTATTCTTATCATTGTCATTAAGAGTTGATTTTTGAAGTCATTTGTCTTTATAACGTTGTTGTATAACTTACCTTTTGGTTCTGACCATTTCACACTGCATCAATTTATGGACAGTTCTCACTTTATGTAAATTGACAATATGCACATCAGACTCCCTGGCAGGCAGCAGAAGGAATAAGTCAGCAGGTCAGATACTACTCAGATCCAGGGACCCTACCTTCAAGGTACTGAAGCTGCTTATGGGGCCCCAAGCACTGGAGCCACTCTGAATGGGAGGGGGTGACTGAAGCAGGGAAATGGGACATCTGCTGAATGGGCCATATATCTTAAGCAAGAACTGCCAATTATGAATCTTGCCTAGTTTTTCTGAAGCCATCCCCTTATACCAATCAATTCTCCCTTAATGTAAGTATATCATTCAGCAGACCTCTCCTTCCCCTCATGGGTCATCTCATGGCCCCTTCCCACTCCTACACTTTGCAGCCTGAGTATCTTCAGTGACTTCTACCACACCAAGCAGCTGGAGAGGCTTCAGTGTCCAGAGGAGGATCCCTGGGGGAAAGGTTAGACCAATGCTATGGCCTCTGTACCTAGCCAATGGCTGAGTCCAATTTGTGTAATGTAAATTTACTTAAAACAAAGGAAGAACTGTCTGTAGTCACTTCTTATATTATATTACTATTGCGCCTTCATTGACGATATTTTGTCTTCTTCTTAATCAATGAGTACTCTCTTAGTTTACTGTTTTTTTTTTGCTGCCACAAAAAGGGCTGCCATAACTATTTTTGTACATATGTACAATATTTTGTACATATTTTTAAATTGATTTAAGGCATAGGCCTACTAGGAATATCACTATGTCCCTGAATATGCATACTTTAGTAACTTTTAGAGCATAGCTCCAAATTTCTTCCCAGAATGACCATGCCAATTCAAAGCAGTAACAGTACATAGGTTTGCCCATTTTCCCGCAGACCATCAATTTTTTCTTTATAATCAAATTTGCCAATCTGATGGGTATAAGATGAAACTTCAGAGTTCCTTTAATTTGAATTTCTCCAATTTTTAGTTGAGACTTTTTAATATGATGATTAATAAATTGGATTTATCCTTTGAAAATGACCTCTTCATAACCTTTGAACAATAATCAAATGGGGAATGGTTCTTATTCTTTAAAATCTGAATTTGTTCTTTATATATCATGGACATTCCAATTTTACCAGAGAAACTTGCTTCAAGCACTTTTTTTCTCCAGTTATCCATTTCCCTTCTAATTTTAGCTATATTGATATTGTTTGTGTAAAATCTTTTTAAAGGTTTCATTACCAAAACTGCTCATTTTTATCTTCTGTGATCATCATTATCCCTTATTTGGTCATGAAGTCTTCCTGTATCCATGATTCTGAAAGATAATTTTCCCTCTCCCTCTAATTTGTTTATTATTTCACACTTTCTGTCTAACTTGTGATTCAATTTGGAAATTATCATGGGAACGTTTGAGCTGTGGGTCTATATAAAATTTCTGCCAGGAAGCATTCCAGTTTTCATGGTAGTTTTTGTCAAATGCTAAAGTCTTTTGGTTTATTAAACATGAGGCTACTCTGTTGAATTGCTTTCTTATTATGATTGTAATCTGTTGCTCTGACTGACTTCTTTATTTTTTAGCAATCATGGAAACATTTTGATAATTGCTGCTTTGAGGCACAATTTGATATGTGACACTATTCATCCCCCCTTTTCCCACTTTTTTTCATTATTTTCCTTGAAATTTGTAAACTTTTGTTCCTCTAACTGAATTTTATGATAATTTTGCATAACATCGTGAAGTAAATACTTGGTAGTTAGATTGGCATAGCATTGAATAAGTAAATTAACTTAGGTAGCATTGTCATTTTTATTATATTACCTTGACCTACCCATAAGAGATAGAGTCTTTAGAACATGGGCTAGTAAATTTGAATTTGAATGATGAAAACATTTTATAACATTATGAATAAAAATCATTTGTAAATATATAGAAAGAGAAATAATGAACACAATTGCAAGCATAGCTTCATCTATTCATGATAGATTTGCTATATTTCATTCTTTCTTTTTTTTGGACGGTATTATTATACTTGTAGATCAAAAGAATGATGTAGACATAACATTTATATTTCAGCAAAGTAGCTGTTAAAGGCTATCCTTGTGGACAAAACAGAGAGATGAAGAGAATGAGATATTTAGAGAATTCAATGAATTTGAAGCTGTTTAACTGGCTATACAAAGCATAATCATTAGTGCATCAATATCACCATGGAAAAAAAAGTTTCTACTTTTTTTCTTTTTAAAATTAATTTCTTTATTTTTAGTTTTCAACATTCACTTCCATAAGATTTTGAGTTTCAAATTTTCTTTCCCTTCCTCTCTTCCCCATTTCCCAAGATGGTGTGCAATCTGATATAGGTTCTACTTATGTATTCATATTAAACATATTTTCACATTAGTCATGATGTAAAGAAGAATTAGAACTAATGGGACAAACCATGAGAAAGAAGAAACAAAACAAAAAACAAAAGGAGAGCAAATGGTATGCTTCCATCAGCATTCAGATTCCAAAAGTCTTTCTCTGGATGTAGATAGCATTTTTCATCATGAATCTTTAAGAGTTGTCTTTGATCCTTACATTGTTGAGAAGAGCTAAGTCTATCAAAGTCAGTCATTGCACAATGTGGTTGTTACTATGTACAATTTTCTCTTGGTCCTTCTCAGTTCACTCAGCATCAGTTCACATAAATCTTTCTGGGATTTTCTGAAGTCCACTTGCTCATCTTTTCTTACAGCATGAGGTCTCTATTTATTGATACAATGAAAAAATTCAAAAAACTGCCAGACCAACTCTTTTATGAAATATATTCCCCTCCCCCCCAACAACAATATTAACAGTTTATTTATTAGTATTTTAAAAGAGATATGTCCTTTTATTTTATAATATAGTAACAATATTGTTAAATGTGATCAGAATCTTTTAACCTCACTTAATTGACTTACATTTCATTGTTGCAGTCATTGTATATATTCTTTCAGCTCTTCTTCCATCACTATAAATCACATCATACATTCTTCACCATTTTTCCTGAATTATTAATGCTAGTCATTCCTTATTATGCCATACTTTTTTCAAAAGCTCCTTGGCTATTTGGACAAGTAAGCAAGGGGAATAAAAGATGATAAGCTTCAAAGCTAAACTCCAGACCACCCAATATAAACTTGTATTCCTTTTTTTAATGGACCCAGCACATATTGCTTTGTTTCAGACAAAAGTCAAGTTATTAAAGGCAAATATATTTGTAAGTATTTTGCTAAAAAAAATTATGAGAAAATAAAATGCTGGAAATAGAATCATGTTTACAGAATGTGGAAATTTTATCCTATTATATTAATGGCACGCATGGATAGGTAGCATAGTGTATATAGCGAGCTTTCCTCTAATACAGTTTTAATATCCATCATAGTAACATAGATATAGAGATGCTGGAGACTTAAGATGTCATCTAATGCAGTGCTCTCATTTTATTTTTATAAATAAGGAGAGATGCAAGAGACCCAATGAGAACACAAGAGGTCAAATACCTTGGCTGAGGCTACACAGGTGACTTTTTCATGCGGTTTTGAACACAACCCTTCAGTGATGTCCTGCTCTACCACTTTTTTATTCAAATTGCAATGCAGTTCCAATGTATCATGATTCCTGGAGAAAGCTTACTGCACTCATCTAGAATAAAGTTTTAAATGGTGTTACTCTATTGTCTCTAAGATAATGACTTTAGTAGAAATGAACAGGTTAAGCTAGGACCTGTAACCTGCAGCAAGTGCTGCAGACTTTTTTTTAGATCACTTCAATCCAGTATAACCCAGGATTCAAGCCTAAGTATTTTGTATATGCCTGTCCTCGTTGGTGAGAAAATGATTGTTCCATGTTCCATGATTTTGTGAGGTACAAAGTAAGTGAAAGATGGGGGCAGAATAGTTGTTTTCTGGATTTTGACTTAAAGAGAGAAGAGATATCATTTTACAGGCTATTTTTTGAAAGAGGTACCAGGAGGGAGAGATTTCTCCAGGAACTCTCCAGAAAGAAGTCAACATACAGATGCATAGAATCATATCTATCTTGTGATAATCCTTGAAGTAGTCATCATGATAAGCTGTTAATAATTACTAGCAGCTTGGGATTTCAAAAGGTCTGGAGACCTCATTATTACTCAAAGGAAGTGACTGAAGAAAAAGTTATACTTACTTCCCTTTCTCCATAAAATCTGTAATTTCATTGATATAGGGAAATCCTAGATAGCAAATCTCTCTTTACAACTAGAAGTTGTCATTTTCTCTGTAACTTAAAAACTTAAGATTTATTAGATCATTTAGAGCTTAAGTGACTTGTCCAGGGCTACACAGTCAAAATGCGTTAGAAACAAGACTTAAATCCAGTTCAGCCTGGTGCAAAGTCACTAATCTCTGCTCTCTGTCCTCTACAAACCACTGAGAATCATCTACATACCCACTGAGGACATCTTTAATAAAAGCATGTGAAAGTAACAGACAGGATTTTATAAATATTATTCTTTAGTATGCTACTTCTTTACAACTCGAAAATTGACTGAAATGTATAGACAGTATAAAATCCCTCTGGGTTTGTTGTTTATTGATTCTAAATAAGAATTTAATGCCATACACCAAAACATCACCGAAAATACTCTCCTCTCTCCAAATGCTTCCCATACATATGTTAAAATTATTTAAGTTCTTTAAAAATAGAAGACTATAGATGACTTAATTCCATTCCCTGATTATTAATATTAAGTGAGGCAAAAAGTAAATGTATGTTCACCAAAAGCACTTGATACTTAGAAATATTTGTGCAGATCCCAAAAAGTATTCCATAGAGATGGAAATGTCTTCTTGACTTTGATCATGTGAAGAATTCAAACAAGGGAAGATCTCCAAAATTAGACCTATAATCACATGATTCAGTCTAACTAAACACACTGGAAAAGTCAAATGAATGGAGAGTATATAATGTTAAGCTTATGTTATTTATTTTGATGGACAACCCATAGAGCTGATCTATTGATATATATAGTTTGGTTAAACATTGTGGATGCACTATTAACCTAGCCCTTAATTGAATATGGTTTCAGAATAGGCTTAACTTAAGAAGCACTTCTTGAACTCAGCCTTAAAGGGAAGTTGTGACAAAAAAGGCAAAGATGAGAACAGAGTTTATTCCTGTCATGAGAGCCATCTATGGATTGACCTGGAAATGGGAGATGATGTAGGCTGTTAAAAACAAAACAAAACAAAACAAAACAAAACAAAACTAGGAAGATCAGTTGCTAGAGCAAAGAACATGTAAAGGGGATTAATGTATAGTAAGACTCATATACTAAGGCTGGAACTAGATTGTTGAGGCATTTAAGTGCTAAAGAGAACCAATAATGTCTCGTCCAAGAGGAAATAGGGAGTTACTAGACCTACTTGAGCAGGAGCATGACATGGTCCAATTTAAGCTTTAGGATTATTAGTTTTAGAGCTCCATTTGAGGATGAGTTAAAGAAGTGTGCTATTTAATGCCAATAGACTAATTAAGATGATATTTCAATAGTGTAAGGAAAAAAAGAATGACAACCCAAACTAGGATTGTGGATGCAGACTAAGTAATTTCTGGGGGAGAATGAAAAAGACTTGTCAATTGATATGGATATGAGAATGATGGGGAGGGAAATGTATAGGATGACACTTTTTTGAACTTATGTGACTAGATTATGCTGCCCTCCACAAAGTCTGGAAGAAGGGAGCATTTGAGGAGAAAGAAAAGCAGTTCTACTTTGGATATGTTGACTTTGAAATGATTGTGTGATATGGAGTTGGAAATATCCAACAGAAAGTTGCAGATTAGGGATTAGAGTACAGGAGAAGGAAAGGAAGGAAGGAAACAATGAGCATTTACTGTGTGCCAGACACTGTGCTAAATGTTTTACAAATATTCTGTTATTTGATCCTCACAAAGGACCCTGGGAGCTAAGAGCTATTATTATCCTCATTTGACAAATTAGGAAACTGAGGCAGACAATGGCTAAGTCCCTCATTTAAGATTGTATACCTATTAAGTGTCTAAATATAGAATTGAACTCAGGGCTTCCGGACTCCATTTTTGTGAATTATCTACATAGAGGTTATATTTGAACCAATGGGAGCTTATGGGATCACCAAGAGGGAGTACAAAGGGGAAAAGAAGAGAGAAAGAGGAAGAGATCCCTGGCAGACATCTGGGGATGCCTATGGGGCAAGATATAGTAATGATCCAGCAAATGAGAATAAGTAGAAACAATAACACAGGTAGAAAGAAAAACAGGAGAGAAATGTCATGAAAACTCAGAGGGGAGAGGGTATCCATGAGGAAGCAGTGATCAACAGTGAAAAGATTCAGAAGGATGAGGTTTGAAAATGTTACTCGATAATTACTATTATTGGAGAGAGCAGTTTTTTAATTTAGTGATAATGCTGAAAGCCAACCTACAAATGGCTGAGAAGTAAAAGAAGTGGAGACAATTAGTGTGTTAT
Source organism: Pseudochirops cupreus (assembly GCA_028627135.1). Lineage (NCBI taxonomy): Eukaryota > Metazoa > Chordata > Mammalia > Diprotodontia > Pseudocheiridae > Pseudochirops > Pseudochirops cupreus. The sequence goes on along the minus strand of CM053582.1, from coordinate 526,519,473 downwards.
AAGAGTTTGATTGTGAAAGGAGGAGAGCTACAGGATAATAGCTCAAGGAGATTTAAGGGTCAAGTGAAGACTGTACAGATCTTGGAGACTACTAATGGGAAAGGAACTGGTAGATAAGAAGAGATTAAAAATGAAAGAGAATAGGGCTAATTGGTTGGGGTGGGTGCAGAGAGTCAAGATGCAAAATGAGATGGGAAGAGAGAGGATCAAAGGACAAAGTAGAATGCTTGTTTGTTCTTGGCAAAGAGTTAGCCACCTCTTCAAAAGAAACTGGGGCAAGGAAGAGAGTACTGGGGATGATGCCAAGGGCTTTTTACATGTAGAATAGGAGAGAAAAGAGAACTGAGGTGATGGGCTCTTTTTTCTCAGGGGAATTAGAAGTGAGGTCTGCTAGCAGAGGATGTCTTTAGAGGTTTAAAGAGAAAAAGAATTCTGTTTTTAATTAGATTAGAATTATGTGGAAATACTATGCGTTTCCTTGTTGAGTAGTGAGTTCCTTAAAGACAGAGATGGTTCCCCTGTCAGTAAGAGAGTGTGGCTGATTTATAAGACCTCTGAGTTCTCTTCAAAATAAGATATTCTATTATTCTATGTGAAAATTCAGGACAAAATATTGGAAACTGTTCCATCCTTCTGGGAGGTGGCATGGTGTCATTGTCATGTTCAATCATGTTGGACTCTTTATGATACCATGGATAATAGTACACCAATATAGTGTTTTCTTGGTGAGGCTACTGGAGTGGTTTGTCATTTCCTTCCCAGACTCTGGGAAATGGGCCTGAGAGTGTTTGTTTCTGTTCTGTGTTGTTTGTCCTCCTTAGTTTCAGATGCTTGAAAAGATCCCCTGCATCAGGAGTTTGAGTTATGGCAACCTTAGAGCCAGCATTTCAGGCAGAATAGTGAGTCCAGTCAGCCTGGCATGGGACAGCTGAGAAGCCAGGAGCCTGCAACTTGAGTAAAAGTAGGTGTTTGGACTTGAAATTGGGATTAAGCTATATTGAAGCTGAGATAAACTGAATCTAATCCCACTCCCCTCTTCAGAGACTGAAGTGATGCAAGAGAAGAAGGGATTATGCCTTTCACTTATTGGGAGACTAAGTTTGTATACTTGGGTATCTATCTTTTGATATAAATATTACTGCATCAAAACTCATCTTACTGTTGGTGACTGAAGGAAGTGGAGTGCAAGTACACCTCACACCCGGGGATTATATCATTACTGGGGACTTGAGACATTAGTAAAGAGGACAGATTCTCCAATGCTCTTAAGCATACTGGAGAACTCTAAGGGTGGGGTGAAAACCAACCTACCTGGTCTTTGAGTGGTGGGTGCCAGGCTAGCCAGTGTTAAATATTATTATTATAATAAAAACTAACCATGGTGCTTTAAAGTTTGCAAAGCACTTTCAAAATATTCTCTCATTTAATCCAAAGAAGAATACTGGGAGGTTGGTACTATTGTTATAACCATTGTACAGATAAGAAAAGTGAGACAGATAGGAGCGATTTACCTAGGATTACATGGATATTGAATATCTAAGGTCAGATCTTTTTGATTCCACGTCTGATATTTTATCCACCATGCTAGTCATCATTATTATTCTGTTTAACAGTTTGCTATATGATTTTTTTGCCTGATTATTAAATTTCTTGGTTGCTTAGTTCAGAGAGTTGGTATGGGGTAGTATATATTGGATTTAAAGTCAGGAGATGTGGGTTCATGTTCGACCTCATCTACTTTCTAGTTATATGATCATTAGCAAGTCCCTTAAACTCCTGTACTCAGTTTACTGACCTGTAAAATGGAGATATTAATATCTATTGAACCCACCTAACAGACTTGCTGTGAAGATGAAATTAGATAACATATATAAAATACCTTGTCAATTTTAACACATGATGTAAATATCAGCTATTGTTACTCTTGGTGTAATCATTTCTTTGCATTGACATCTGTGTGCCTCTCTATCAAAACTTGTAATTTCCCTTTGGTTTCCTGATCAGATATTCTGTTGCCATAGTATTTTGAAAGAGTTAATTGGTTATTTTTGAAATCTCTTATGTTCTTATTTCCTTATGGTTCCTTTAGGCTCAAGATAGATATGCTATTCAGCTAGGTTTTCAAGGATAGCAATTAATGCTTAAACGTATATCTCTTCAGGATGTCTATTATATCTCTTTTACAAAAAAGGCCAGCCACCCACCTACCATCCCAGGATGAGTTATGGGAAGAATCTGAGGTAGTTGAGCTATGGGCTACAATGGGCAAGGCTATTTGTTTTAATGAGGGGAGAATCATCAGCATGCATGGTTGA
>CM053582.1:526501495-526516658 GCA_028627135.1 Pseudochirops cupreus | reverse complement strand
AAGTTCTTTTCTTTAGTCAATTTTTGTATCTTTTTCCATGTGGCCAATTCTGGTTTTGAAGGCATTCTTATCTTCATTGGACTTTTGTACTTCTTTTTACCATGTGGACAATTCTGTGTTTTAATGCATTATTTTCTTCAATATTTTGTTGTTCCTCTTTTACTAAGCTGCTTCATTATTTTCTTGCATCACTTTCATTTATTTTTCCAATTTTTTCTCTACCTCTTTCTTATTTGATGTTTTAAAAATCCTTTTTAAGTTCTTCCTGAGACCAATTCACATTTTTCTTTGTCTTTGAATGTAGCAATTTTGAATTTGTTATCTTCTTCTGAGTTTGTGTTTTGACCTTCCCTGTTAACCTTGTAATTTTCTATGATCAATATCTTTTCTTCAATTGGTTACCCATCTTTCCAGTCTATTTCTTGACTGTTAGCTTTATATTGAAGTTGCTCTACTCCCAGAATGAAATGGTCACTTTCCCAAGCTTCAGGGTTTTTTAATTTTTATTTTGGTGCAGCTATTTTTAGAACTAGTTCTGTGAGACTGTACACTTTTGTTTTTTCCAAAGTGATATGATCTACCTAGAGATGTGTTTACTACTCTCCTGGCCTGTGCTCTGGTCTGTGAGTGAGCAAAAGTACTTTTTTTGCTGGCCTGGAACTGTGTCCAGGTTTCTTCTTCCTCTGTGGCCACAGACTCTGTTATGCTATTCCTCTTCTTCACCTGGGGCTGAAACCTGAATCTGAATGTAGGCAAATACAACAGAGTCCTGTGTGCAGTGACAGTAAAGGGACACATGTAATTTCCTTCTGATCACTTGCCTTTCTCCCTTACCATTTGGGACTAAGAAGTCCATAAGCAGTTATTGTTACTGTTGAATCAATCACTCCTACAGCTCTGTTCCTGGTTTTCTGGATATAACCTGTGCTCTGCTCTCTCCCCAGTATGATAGGCCTATCCTACCAACATTCTAAGTTGTTTTGTGGTGGAAAAATGTTTTACCCTATCCTTTTGTGAGTTCTGCCACTCCCAAGGTTATTTTGAGGTCTCATTTAAAATTATGTGGAGAGAACCTAGGGAGAATTCAGGTGAGTCCTTGCCTGTTCTCTGCCATCTTATCTCCATCCCTCTAATGATTCTTCACGAAATTGTGAAATGATCCAACTGTTATACAAATATGTAGTTTTATTCATAACAACTAGCATGACTCAACCAATTAACCCAACTTGCTGACATGCATATATCCCAAGGATGTTAAATATAGGAAATACTCATATGCAGAAAAACATATTTGTATTAGCACTCATTTTTGTCATAGAAAATAAATAGAAAATTAGATGTCTATCATTTGTTGAATGACCAAATGTGGCTATGAATCTAAGGGAATTTTTTAAAAATATTGTTGAATGAGAAATAATAAATATGAAGCAATAATTGAAGTCTAGGTAAAATCATATAAACTGATGTAGAATGAAATGTGAAGAATTTGTATAGGTAAAATCCATGTATAATCTCTGAGTCCTTATCCCAATTCTTTCCCTCACAGATGAGTATTATAAAACAAAGGCTATATATCTCCCTGAAGTCTCCAGAGTACTCCTAAGGAATCAGGGGATATCCCCTAATGCCATCAGTTTGAACCCCCACAGTTGTACTTTCCCTTCTATATCATCAGTTGAGAAAAATTTAGGCAACCTTAAGTAGATTTTTAGAAAGAGGTATTAACTCATATAGTAACATCTATATCTATCTATATACATAGATATATGTATATGTGTGTGTGTGTGTGTGTATACACAGATATATGTATATGCATGTGTGTGTATATATATATCTATATCTATATGTATATGTCTATATCTATATATATATAACAAGTCTGTTGCACTTTCATGAAAAAAATTGGCTCAAATTTACAGAATACATGAAGCAAAGTGATAACATATTTCCTGGTAACTGGGAGTCCTTTGCATTTTTTTTTCTTACCCCTTCATGAGAGTTAAGAAATTCCCTTTAAAAATGATGAATCAGCATCACTTTTTTTTTTCCCTTAGTTTACCATATATACATAGATGCCACCTGTGGTTATCTGGAGATACAGTTCAATGGTGCTGATGGGACAAAAAATGAAAAAAAAATCCTTCACATACCTCAAGCTTGCAACATTCTCCTTTAGACAAAGACAGAAAAGAGAAGACCAAGGAAAAGCCAAAGTGTCCCTAACCAAATCACTGTTTCTCAGGGAATTTAGCTGGAATATTATCTCCTCATTTGCCACCTGTTGGAACTAACAGTTATTCCAGCCAATTCTATACTTGAGATCGAGAATGTGATGAAATTGTTTATCCAATAGAAAGAAACTTTGTTTCATATCATTTTATGTCATCATTGCCTTTCAAAGACTTCATATTTAATCTAAGACTTTTGATTAATTGAAACAAATCCTCTCTTTAGTTAAGTTGTAGTAGCCAAGTCCAGTGGAGTGGTTTCCAGATCCTTTTAAAATTCTCAGTTATAATAACCTTATAAATGGGGGGAAAAAAGACTGGAAGACTTTTACTTTGGAGCATTGTATATACTGTCAGAATCAGAAAATTTGTTTTTTGTAAATTGTTGAATTGTTTTACTTCTATTTCATGACATGCACTGTAGTGGATAAATCTCTGGATTTAAAGTCAAGAAGATTTGGGTTTAAATCTTGTCTTACTTGTTTCTTTGACCCTGAATGAGTCATTTAAACTCTCTGGGCCTCAGTTTCCTCATTTATAAAATAAGAAGTTAGATATGATGACAGTCTTCCATCTCTAAATCTGTGATCCTTTTCAATTTTGGTTAAAGGGCAGTGTTACTGGGTAGGAGATGGAGGAGGTAGGTAAGCAAACATGAAAATGATAGAAAAGCAAAAATGCCAGGGAGATAAATTTTTAAAATTCAGTATTTTTGGTTTTAATTTCAACATAACTAAATATAGGTCTCTCAAGTGTTTGTAAAGCATTTTTACTACAACACCATATTAAAAGTTTCATTTTTTAAAAAAATCCAATACTTTTAAACTTCAAACATGGGCAATGTTTCTCTTGCTTCCTTTTTCATTCTTCAAATTAATACAGAAGACTTGTTGTTTCTAAAAGCAAAATTGTTGAAGGAATTCTTCATCCAAGTTCTCCCCTGCCCCCAGTTCAATGAAAGCTCCTTGAAGGCAGGTATGTTTTCCTTTCTTTTTTTTTTCTCTTTTAACCCCAGAGCCCATAACTGTCCCTGGAAGAGTAGAGGTCCTTAATATATTTTTATTCAATGGAGCTGAATTGCAAAGTGGGAAGGAAAAAAAAAAACTGGCATGATAAAACACAGGTACCTATCATGACCATGTTATTCAAATTTCAATAGAATCTGATATTAAGAATAATGACAATTTTTTACTAAAAATAAAGCAATTTGGTACTAAAGATCTCTCATTTTATTGAAGTACACTATTATCTTATTAGATTTTGGTTTAAGTGTGTAGGCCAAAATGACTATGGCGGGGGGGGGAGAGCAATTTGGAACCAATAGCTCTCTATGTGAACATGTTTCTAGTATTGTTTTTATTATCATCCAATTAAAAAGAACTTGTAGCTTTGAATGAATCAATTCCTTTTATCCAACTTTTAATCCTCAAATGTATAATGAAAGAATAAAGTTTTGGGAAGCATTCACCAGAGGAATGCAATAAGATCTGGGTGATTTTTTTTTTTTGCATCTTATATATTTAGTGGCATATAACTATAAAGTTAGTGAAATCTAATTAAAATGATGTTGCAATCTGATGGAGTATTTACACAAATGTAAGCTGAGTTAGAATATCTACTGCTTCCTAATTATTTGTGCCATGAAGGCAGTAAAATGCTGTCCATAGCCTCTTCACTAACTAATCAGGGGGATGTCATTATGCATTTCCTACTGTCAGCATTCAGCAATCATCAGCATAAAAACTACTGAAAATATAGCTGCAAATAGTTATCCAGTACAGAATTTCAATCTGGTGCTCTAAATTTAATTAAGTGTACATTAAGTTGTGTTTTTCTTCTCCTGCTGATGAAGATCTTAGTGCAGGTTGCAAATGTTTTTTAAAATGTTTTCAGTGTTGACTGAAAGACTTTACATAAGCATTGATTTTCATAAATATAGTTACTACACTCCCTTGGCAACCGAACCCTATAACTACTTCCCTACTGAACAAAATTCCCATGAAAGTAGAAAAGAGCAGATAGTGAGAGGCAGCCCAGCTGAACCTTTTTACTAATCCCCTCTGATATAACTTTGAACTAACACTTCAAGTCAGATTCTCGAGCAGTAGAACTAATAAGGAGTCAGAGGGAGATTTTTCTTCCAGTCTAAGAAAGCTTGGAGAGTTCCACAAGAGAAATTTATGAAACCAGGGTAGAAACCTGTCTGGAAGCCTCTCCCCACCCCACCCAACCCCCACAGCAATAGCAGCTGCAATAGCAGCAGCATCTTCAGAGCTCTCAGTCCAGAGAAAATAAGGCAGGGGTGAGGGGGGGTCAGATAACTGATCAAAGAGAGATTGCAGGGAATCCTTTCTTGGCACTGGGAAAGGCTGGTACTATTTGGCAGCTCTATTGCCAAGATAAAATTCTGGGTCCTAGTTCCAGGGCAGAGAGGAGTGGCGGGCATCAGTCACAAGGAAGCAGGGATCTGATCATATCTCTAAGACAAAGACAGTGCTAGAGCTATTGGCTGAAGGAGAACAGGGGCTATGCCTGAGTAAATACCAAAGTGCAGATCAGAGTAACAGTGACTATAGCTCTCTTTTTGATGCACCTGACCAACACTTGCAGAATTTCAGGAATAGGTCTGAAAACAGTAGCATTAAAAAGTATTAAGCTTGGGACAGTGACTTCCCAACCCAAGGTGACCAGATCCTGGCTTTAGCACAAAGTTCAAAGTCAAGAAATAAGCTGGAAAAATAAATAAACTAAGAAAAAAGTTTTGAACTTAAAAAGCTATTATAGTCAGGGAAGACCAAAACATAAACTCAGAGAAGACAACATTGTGAAAAAGTTATAAACTATGCTTCCTAGAAAAATGCCAAGCCAACCAAGAACTCCTGGAAGAGTTAAAAAAAGGATGAGTGGTAGAGGAAAAATTTAGAAGGAAATGAGAAAGATGCAAGAAAATTATGAAAGTAGAATTAATACTTGGTAAACAAGGTACAGGATAAGCTACATGGTGCTATGGAGAGAGTACCAGGCCTGCAGTTAGGAAGACTTGAGTTCAAACAGTATGGAAATGACTGAGACTGTTTGAGCCTGGTTCTCATCATATTGGGCTCAAAGAGGGAATAACATACTCAGTTAGGTATAGAAATTTAAGTTACACTATAGGAAGAAGGAGGCAAAAAGGGAAAGAAAAAGGAGGGTGCTGATAGAAGGAGCTGCAAATTGAAGGAGGCAGTGGTCAAAAGGATTACTTTAGTGAAGAGAGAGAGGGGGAAAAAAGAGAGAAAAAAGAAAAAAAAGAGAAAAGAGGGGAAAACAGTATGGAGAGAAAGACACAGTAATCATAACTGTGAATGTGAATGGGAAGAACTCTCTGATAAAATTAAAAAGAAAGAGTAGATGAAAAACCATAATCCTACAATATGTTGTTTACAGGAAACATATTTGAAGCAGAGGTATACACATAGAATAAAGGTAAAAGGCTAAAGTAGAATATATTATGTTTCAGCTGAAGTAAAAAAAAACAAAACAAAAAAAGGCAGAAATAGCAATCCTGATCTCAGACAAAGCAAAACCAAAAGTAGATTGGACTAAAAGAGATAAGGAAAGAAAATGCATCCTGTTAAAAGATACCATACACAATAAAGTAATATGAGTACTAAACATATATGTACCAAGTAGCATAGCATCCAAATTCTTAAAGGAGATATTAAGAGAGGTGCAAGAAGAAATAGACAGCAAAACTATAATAGTGGGAGACCACAACTTCCCTGTCTCAGAATTGGATAAATCTAACTATAAAATGGGAAAAAAGTTAAGGAGGTAAATGGGAAAAGAAAGCGATATACCTTTTTCTCAGCAATATATGGTATCCACAAAAAAATTGACCAAGTATTAGGACAGAGAAACCTCACAAGTCAATGCAGAAAGGCAGAAATATTAAATGAATCTTTTTTTCAGATCATTATACCCCCCAAAATTACATGTAATGAAGGGCCATGGAAAAATAAAATAAAAATTAATTGTAAACTAAATAATCTAATCCTAAAGAATGAGTGGATCATTCAGTGAATCATAAAAACATTCAATAGCTTCATCCAAGAGAATAACAATAATGAGACAACATTCCCCAAATTATGAGATATGACAAAAGGGATTCTTAGGGGAAGTTTTATTTTTCTCAATGCTCACATCAATAAAATAGAGAAAGAGGAGGTCAATGAATTGGGTGTGCAACTGAAAAAAACTAGAAAAAGAACAAATTTAAAATCCCCAATTAAATAACAAATTACGAATTCTGAAAAACAAAAAAGAGATTAATAAAATTGAAATTTAGAAAAATATTAAACTAAAAATGAAACTAAGAGCTGGTTTTATTTTAAAAAAACAATAAAATAGATGTCTTTAGTAAAGAAGGAAAACAAATTATCAGTATCAAAAACGAAAAGGGTGAATTTGCCACTGATAAAGAGTAAATTAAAACCATAATTAGGAGCTATTTTGTTCAAATTGAATGCCAATAAATTGACAATCTTACTGAAATGCATGAATATTTGCAGAAAATATAAATTGCTCAGATTAACAGAGGAGGAAATAAAATGCTTAAATAATCCTTTATCTGAAAAAGAAATTGAACAAACCCATCAATGAGCTCCCAAAGGAAAAATCTCCAGGACTAGATGGATTTACAAGTGAATTCTATCAAATATTTTAAAACATTAATTGCAATATTATATAAACTAATTTGGAAAATATGCAGAGAAGGAGTTCCACCAGCAAAACAGAAAGAATATTGGAGACCAATTTCCCTAAGGAACATAGATGCAAAAATTTGAAATAAAATATTAACAAAGAGATTAGAGCAACTTATCTGAAGGATAATATACTCTGCCTAGGTATAATTTATACCAGGAATGCAGGACTGGTTCAACATTAGGAAAAGTATCAACCTAATTGAACTTCTCACAACAAAATAGATGCAGAAAAAGCTTTTGAGAAAATACAGTACATAATCCTATTAAAAAACCTAGAGAGCACAGGAATAAATGGAGTCTTCCTTAAAATGATAGGTAGCATCTATCTTAGACCATCAGCAAGCATTATATGCAGATAAGCTAGAAGCATTTCCAGTAAGATTGAGAGTGAAACAAGAATGTCCATTATCACAACTGCTATTCAATATTATACTAGAAATGTTAGCTTTAGCAATAAGAGATGAACAGGAAATTGAATCAATTAAAAGAAACAAAGCAACAAAGCTATCATTCTTTGCTGATGATATGATGGTATACTTAGAGAATCCTAGAGAATCAAATAAAAAAAAACTACTTGAAAAGACAAACAATTTTAGCAAAGTTGTAGGATATAAAATAAAGTCATACAAATCATGATCATTTTTATATATTATATAATATATTTTATATATTACTAACAAATCCCAACAGCAAGAAATAGAAAGAGAAATTCCATTTACATTTACTTTAGACATCACAAAACCTTTGGGAGTCTACCTGAGAAGACAAACTCAAGAACTGTATGATCTCAATTATGAAACATTATTCATGCAAATAAAGTCAGATGTAAATAGTTGGGAAAATATCAGTTGCTCATGAGTTGGCTGAGTGAATACAATAATAATAACAATTCTACCTGAATTGATTTACTTCTTCAATTCCATAATAAGCTACCCCCCAAAATGTTATAGTGCTAGAAAAAAATAACAAAATTCATCTAGCAGAAGAAATGGTCCAGAAAGCAAGGGAATTAATGAAAAGAAATGCAAGGGAAGGTGGCCTAGCTATACCAGACGTTTTCTATTTTTTATTTATTAATAAATTTATTTTTAGTTTTCCATATTCACTTCCATAAGTTTTATATTTTCTCCCCAATACCACCCTCCCCAACATGACCTGCAATATGACATGGCTCTACACATACATTCCTATTAAACACATTTTCACATTAGTCATGTTGTATAGAAGAATTATAAAAAAAGTGGGAAAGACCATGAGAAAGAAAAAAAAAAAGAAAATTGTCTGCCTCGCTCTGCATTCTGACTCCATAGTTATTTCTCTGGATGTGAATGACATTTGCCATCATAATTCCTTTGGAATTGTGTTAGGTCCTTGCATGCAGAGAAGGTCTAAGTCTATCAAAATCAGTCATCACATGTTGTGGCCATTTCTGTGAACAACATTCTTCTGGTACTGCTCACTTCACTCAGCCTCAGTCTGAAGTCAACCTGTTCAACATTTCTTATAGTACAATAGTATTCCATTATATTCATACACCACAACTTGTTCAGCCATTCCCAGATTGATGGGCATCCTTTCAGTTTCTAGTTCTTGACCACCACAAAAATAGTTGTTGTAAATATTTTTGTACATGTGGGTCATTTTCCCATTTTTATGATCTCTTTGGTAGACAGGTCTGCAGCTCAAAGAGATCATGAAAATGGAGGAAGGCCCCAAACATTCAAAGATATTTATAGCAGCACTTTTTGTTGTGGTCAAGAATTGGAAATTGAGGGGATGCCCATCAATGGGGTAATGGCTGAAAAAGTTGCAGTATATGAATGTAATTGAATACTATTGTTTCATTAGAAATGATGAGCAAGCAGACTTACAAAAAAAAAACAAACCTGGAAAGACTTGCAGAACTGTTGCTGAGTGAAATGAGCAGAACCAGGTGAACATTATACACAGTAGTAGCAACACTGTCTGATGACCAACTCTGATAGACTTGGTCCTTCTCAGCAATGCAAGAATTTAAGACAGCTCTAAATGACTCATGATGAGAAATGCTGTCCATATTCAGAAAAAGAATTATGGAGTCTGAATGAAGATCAAAACATATATTTGTTCTCTCTCTCTCTCTTTCTGTGTGTGTGTGTGTGTGTGTGTGTGTGTGTGTGTGTGTGTGTGTGCGTGTTATTTCTTTGTCATGATTTCTCTCAATTATCCTAATTCTTTTTTACAACAAAAATATGTTTAATATGAATGTATATGAAGAGCCTATATTGCATACCATCTCAGGGAGAATGGAAGAAGGGGGGAAATTTTAGAACTCAAAATCTTATAGAACTGAATGTTGAAAATTAAAAATACATAATTTCTTTTTTAAAAGACCAAGTCCTATCAACCAATGAGATTCTATATTTTAACATATCTTTTTTGTATATTTGGGTATCATACCCTCTAAAAGTAAGACCTTGGATGAAAGGTGTGTATCTTATCACAAGGAAAGTCTGAGGTCCACTTTATTAGAGTAGACCATGGCTCTAATAAAGTGCCATTGGCTCAGAGGTCTGCCTCAGTATCTTTTATCATAGGTTGGACAATTTTAACCCTCACATAGCCAATTCTATTGCATGATATATTTCTCAAAATATGTCATTGCCAATGACAATAATTTTGTTTTGCATCCTGAAATTTAATTATAACTCATGAAGAAACCCTTTCCATATAATGACATTGATTGTTTTGTTGCAGTGACCAGAAATATGCAGGAAAATGTTTACATAACTCTTCAACTTGAGAAAAAGGGATTTTAATTGAAAGCAAAATATGCCATCTGAAATTTAACTTCTGAAACCTCTACTTTTTCTATAAGAATTGGTGAACCTTTTGTAGAATTCTTAAAAAAAGGAATTTTCCATTTTTACAGTATGTTTCAAATGTGACAGTGAGGATATCTGGTTGAAAAATTGCCTAGTGTTCAACAACAGACATGTAATCCATTATTTGATGGCTTGTCTTCATATCAATAGCTAACCTCCTGTGCTTCTACTTGCTTTGGGCCACCTATAATTCTTGTACATATAACTTTATACAACTGTGATACAGCTTTCCAAATAAAAAAAAAACTGGAAGGAAAACAAGACTGAACATCAACAAAAAGAAACATGGTTGCTTTGAAGCAAAGAGAAACACAAATTACTGTACAGCACTGCAAGAAGATAAGTGAGCTACCATCTTGGTAATGACCCCACCCTACTAAGTTCCTTCCAAGAACTTCTATACTTGGAGGAAGGGGGAAATGACAGCATTTTAGTGAAAACTACTCACTACTTTGTAACTTCATCTTTGGCTCTATGGCTCTAGAGAGCAAACTTTCATATTAGTGGGTCTGATTTAGAGAATTAAAAAAAAATAGTTGTTAGCTAAAGTATTAGAATAAAATAAGATGTAGTCAGATAGCAATCTGTATTAGAGAAGAGCAGTTATCTCCTGCTACCAGCAGTTAGTGAGGACAATTTTATTCATTGTAACAGCTAATTCTTGGGAGTCAATGTATTCCCAAGACTACTTACCTTGTACAAGCTGCATTCTCTACTACTGGAAATTGTAACATCCCAGATATGTGACTATAATCGATCTTGCAAACCCTAGGACCTTTTGAAATTGGTGGCAGTGTTTATCAGATGATGTAATCTACTGAAGCATACATGTAAGGATCTTTGTTTGATAACATATCTATCTGTTTCAAAGGAAGAAACAATCTAGTCCTGTTCTTTCATTTAACAAAAAAGTAAACTAACACCCAGCAAAACTAAGTGACTTCCATAAGTTCACACAAGTAGTAAGTTAGAAGGTCATGATTTGAATCCAGTTTGTTTGCCTTCTAAATTACTCTCTCCTGTACTATGTCCTCTAAGTTCCTTGATTTAATTATCATCTGGATAATGTTTTGAGAAACATATGACCTATCTTCAAATATTTGGCTTTCATATGTAAAAGAGATCAGATTTATTTTGTTTATGCATAGAGGATTGAATTTAAGGATTCATGGTTAGAAGATATAGACAGACAAATTTAGCTTGGTATGAGCAAAAACTTCCTAAAAATTAAAGATTTTTAAAAATGCAGTTGATAGTAGTGAATCTCCCTTTCCCAATTACAGGAATATTTCCCTAGAAGTTTGATGATCCCAGATTAACAGCAGAAAAAAAAATATATATCCTCAGATATTTATATGGAATATGAATGTATGCATAATAAACAAACTAGAGATGCTAAAGAAAAGATAATTTGACTTCAAAGGAATCACCGAGAAAGGTGTTGGTATGCTTTGTAATTGTAATATGTCTCTGAAAGATATAGTATATTGGGTTTTTTTTTGTTTGTTTTTCATCTTGTCAGAGAGGGGAAGCATACTGGGGTTAATTGACTTGCCCAAGGTTACACAGGTAATAAGTGTTAAGTGTCTGAGGCTGGATTTGAACTCAGGTGCTCCTGACTCCTGGGCAGGTGCTCTATTCACTGAGCCATATAACTGCCCTGGGATATAGTTTATTCAGAAATAATAGGTTATCTACCATGGGCATTTGGAGATCATATCTCTTGACCCAGAGATCCCGTTTTTCAACAAATGCTTTTAGGCCACACACAGAGAGATAACATATATCCATAGCAACATTTTTTATGGTGGTATAGATCAAGAAACATAGTGCTTAAAGAGTGATAAACAGCTTTAGAAATTGTGTTCCCTGAATATAATGGGATGTCAATGTTGTGCTTGGAGATAACAAATATGAATAATTCTGAAAAGTATGGGAAGAATTTTGTAAAATTGAAAATTGCTTTTAATTCTATGTTAAAGACTGAGTCAAATTGGCATCATTTTTTAATACTCTCCCACCTAGAGAAAGTCCAAATTCTTTACATGTATAACTTTTCCCTTCACCTAAATTTCAGAGAAATTTGTCTAAAAACCAAGCTGTTGTCTTATAATTATATCTTCTAAGGACTCAATTTTTATTGTAAAGTGAATCTCTAACATTGTATTGTCTACCCCTGTAACCTCACCCACTACCCACTTACCCCCAATTCAAGTTCCTTTATAACTTTACCCACCACTCACCTAACTGAAATTCAAGTTGATTCAGCCAAAGCCACTGCAGACTACTCTTATTTCCTGGGAACTTTTGTCTTGTCACTCACATGTCTTGACTATGTTTAAGGAAATTTCAGAAAAGGAGATCCAAATGATGTAACCTAAATTCTGTGTTATCTCAATAGTCCATCAGAAAAAGATCCACCTATGTTGCTCAAAATTTTGGTCAGTCATCCTGTTAATTGTCATAAAAGATCCTGTCAGCCTCTTGGTTGTTTGTCATAGGGAGAGGTTATCGATCCAATTATTGTTTACTGCTAGCTTAACTAATAAATTGATCATGCATGGACCACTGTCTCTCAATTTGCCTTAATTTTCAAACATACCAATTTTATGCATTGATGAACAGTGTAGAACCAGGGAAACAATATACATAGGCCAACAATGGAAATGGAAATAACGCTAAACTAAGTCATGGGTGAAGAGAGAAAGATGGGTGTAATTTATTTTGATAAGTTCACAGCAAATCTGTAGACCAAAGAAATTAATATTTTTTGCTATTGAAGGAGAAGAGATAAGGAGGGAATGGGTCAAGCCATTTCTCTAAGTGTCTAATCTAGTTTCTCAATTTCTACTAAGTTGGCATACATAGAAATCACTGAGATGGGCTATATGAGAATACCTATGACCAGGGCATGCATATATAGCGGCATAAGTGTTAGGGATATGTTTGATTGGGGCACACACCATAAAGAGGAGTCATTCATTAGTTTACACCTCCAGTGCTGCATTTCTGCCAATGTCTTCCCATAATTTTCATCTAGCTACTCTCTGCTATACTTAATTCTTACACTGCTCATGTCTCTGTTGCTCTTCCTGGATGCCACATCTCTGCCCCAACTCACCTCGTCTATTTAGGTTTAATCAGTGTTATCTGCCATCCACTAGTGATACCATGGTCAGTACTCTATGCGTTTTTCCCCTGTATGGGAAAAGCTGTATCATTTTAAATAATTTCTCAGTCTCTCACTGGGTCTCAGTTTCAATTGTCAACTTATCTTGAAAGACATTTGCTACTCAGTTTTCTATCTAATGAGGTAGAAGGTGGAGCACATTTTATTATTAATAAACTTCTCCCCTACAGTGGAGGGCTATAGTTCTTTTCAGTCAGAACTCTCAACCAGCTCTTTTAGGCAGTAAATATGAAGCCTTTTTTCCTTAGGCAGACTTCTCACAAAAAAATAGAAGATGCCAGGCTAAGGTCATAGAATCATAGATTTAAAGTTGGAAGGGACCTTAGAGGCAACCCAGTCCAATTCCCTCATTTTACAAATGAAAGGACTGAAGTTGAGCAAGGTTAAATGATTTGTACCCAACATATCTGCTCTCTGAACTACTCTCTCCTCTACTATCTCCTTTGAATTCCACAGTTCATTTGTCATCTGGCTTATGTTTAGAAACATACTTTTTCTCCCTAAGTTCTTAAAGTCACTTATTGTAGCAAATACTCTAAAGGCAATTCCTTTAGGATATTTTCTACCTCAAAAAGACAAGAAACTGAGGGAAAATATGGTGTAGTATCTGCACTGACTCAGCTTTCACTTATCTTATTTCTCTGTTCCGTGAACATAATAGAAGTTGGTCTGATTGGAAAAGACCAAAAAGTTTGTAATTCTAATCCATGTGGCCCCAACAACAAAGCATAACCTGGTCTCATTATGTTTTCTAAATCAGAATGGGTTATCTCAAAAGATAGTGTTTATGCTGTCAACATTCTTCAAGCAAAGGTGGGATTTTTCAGGTATTACTGTAGATAGGATTCTTGGGCAAGTTCAGGGTCATCTAGATGGCCTCTGATATCTCCCTTCCTAGTCAATATGGGTTCCTATGACTGATTAAGTAATTTACAATAAAGGAAAACTATCTTTACTTCTGCAAACAAACATATTGAATTCTTGTTTTTCATTTTCATTGTTTCCTTTTAGTTTTCAACATTCATTTCCACAAGATTTTGAGTCACAAATTTTCTCCCCATATTTCCCCTAACCCCACCCCCAAATAGTGAGCCTACTGAATACCCCTTCCCTCAATCTGCTCTCACTTATATCCTCCCCAATGCCTACTCTAATTTTCTAGTAGGGCAATATGGATGTCTATACCCCACAGCCTGTATACCTGTATATCTTATTTCCCAGTTGCATGTAAAAAACAATTTTTTTAAACATTTGCTTTTAAAACTTTGATTTCCAGATTCTTTCCCTTCTTCCCTTCTCACCCACCCCCATTAGAAAGATAAACAATACAATATAGGTTGTACATGTGATGAAATGCAGGCTCTGGGAACCCCCTTGAGCTCTCCTTGAATATTTGAGGTATAGATTCTGGGAACCCCCTTTAACTCTGATTGAATCCTCCCATTTGATGAGCCACTTGCATGAGGCCATAAGCTGGCTCTGCCCAAATCTTTGTTACTAGATTGGCCCTCCATTGTCCATCTGCTTCCCCCTCCTTGAGCCTATCAAAATAGCTGTACAAAATCAACTGTTCCAACCTTGCACCATTGTCTGTCAGCTCCAGGTAGCCTCCAGTAACTTCCCACCCTTAATCATTGATTTACTGGAGTCTGACCTCATTGACTCTTCCTGAAGTCCCTCCCCAAACTCCTACCCTAGACCAACCCTAGATTTCTCCCACAATTTTTCTGTATATAAGACCCTATCTTGCCTCCAAGTGTGTGAGAGCACCATAGAATAACCTACCACAGACTTGCTCTGTGTCTAATACAAATGAACTTTTAATAAACTTTTCTTTGGCTGAGAGAAGACTTGATTTGAATTCATTCAGCAGGATCTGGCATGTTGGTATTTTGGGGTCTCGAGCACCCCTAATCCATACCCTCTACATTTTATGTATAACCTCTTCACATGTGTAGTTACGCAACATGTTTCCATAGTAGATATATTGTGAAAGACTATATTTCTCTACATCCTATCCCACCCCCACTTACTCTACTTTCTACTTTGACCCTGTCCCTTTTCAAAAGTGTGTGCTTCTAACTATCCTCTCCTGCAATCTGCTGTCCCTTCTGTCATCCCTCCCTCTTATTCCCT
>CM053582.1:526490014-526500995 GCA_028627135.1 Pseudochirops cupreus | reverse complement strand
ATACATTGCCATTAATATAATGCAATAATATATGCATGTATGTATGCATACATACATATACATACAAAAATTTGCACACATATCTATGCATAAATATATATATATGATGTGAAGACATCGGATATCAGAATAAATATTATTATAAGCAAGAGTTCTATGGATTCCTACTCCTAAGGACACACTGTAAGGTCTCCCAAAGCTGTTACTCAAATGAGATACTGCATATAAAACACTTTCTGAATTTTGTTGCTTTGTGTCAATGCCAGCCATGATTATTATTAGTAATAATGACAATAATACCAATTCCTTTTTCTCCTAATCGTTTTTGATGGAGTTTAGGTAGAAATGGGTTATGCTCAATTTCTAACACTGAAAATACATCCTGCATATCAGATATTTACATTACAATTCATAACAGTAACAAAATTACAGTTATCAAGTAGCAACGAAAATAATTTGGGGGTCAACGCAACATAAGGAATTGTATTAAAGGGTTGCAGCATTAGGAAGGTTGAGAACCACTGGTTTAAGGACAAACGATGATCCTGCATTATTCTAATTATAGCTAACATTTTGCCAAATATTGTGAAAATGAATTAATTTTTATTGTTATTATTGATTTATTGAAAGTATTAGGATAAAGGTTCACCTGCCACAGATTCACCAAAATTCATAATTATAGTATTAAAATGATGATAGGAATGGCATATATCATGTACTTTGGAGATTATGAGCATTCAGTCTGGCCACATTCATTAAGAGAGGTTTCTTAATTTTATATTGGTTAATGGTCTATGTAGGCAATTATTGTCGATATTTGCCTTTAATGGTACTCCATATCCACAAATGTATCATTTCTTTTTTAATCTTAAGGATATCTTGGAGATTTTATTTGTAGCATGGATATTTGCCATCTGTCAGTTGTGTTGATGGTGATGATATAATGAGGACGATGATTTCAAAATGATGCTTCTGCTGATATTTGTGAGTAAAATTCAAAGCAAAATAAAGGAAGGCACATATATGGGGTTTTGTTTTATGAAGAAATGGACAAGGAATATGTCATCCTTGCTGGATCTCATGTACAGTTGGAGTCATAGCTCCGCCTAATAAGTGTGTTTTCCTCAGATGAGCAGGAGCTAAACCATCTGATGTCTTCACCACTGCCAAAAGTCTTCCCAGTGATTTGGCTGGTAATAGAGATGAATAAGCTTCAGGCTTTTTATTTTCAAGTCCTCTGTTAGTCTGTTTAATTACTCAAAACTCTTAGTGCTACTGAATAAATCAATGTATTTGCCCAAATTGTATTTCCTCAGTTTTCTAAATTTCTAAATATTTAGAGAAAGTAAGTACAAACACTGTGAAAACGTGTTCAGGTGAGGAACTTTCATGATGTAGAATGCATTATACATCAAAGACAGTTCCTTTCTGAATATCCAGAGATAGGAATTTCCTAACCACTGACAAAGATATTAATCTCTCCAGCCAAAAAGAAATGAAATGCCATACTTTGTAATACATTCTTCATGGCAGTTCCTAAGTAGCCTGTCCACACATGCTTTTTGTTAGAGGCAAAATAATCAAAATGGCATTTGAAAAGTTGGAAATTACTTAGCACCTAATTTTCTAAGCAAGAATAAAAATAGTATAACATCTAGACTCTCAATTGGTGCAGAAATTATTCTTTAGTCTTATATAGAAGTTAGATATGAATTCAATCTTACATGATGTCACTTATCAAATTAACAACAGATGATTGAGAAACCTGTCATCTTGAGGTAAATGATTTATGATTTTTTTTTCTTGTACACTGTTCAACATTGCATTTGCTCTCTCAGTACACTTGTATATATGTATGTATTGAATCAGTTAGGAACAGCCAGGTGGTGCAATCATAATTGATAAAGTTTTTACACTGGAGTCAGGAAGATTCATTTTTCTGAGTTCAAATCTGGCCTCAAAGCAATTACTAGTTGCATATTCCTGACCAAGTCACTTAACCCTGTTTGGCTCAGCTGTTTCATTTATAAAATGAGCTAGAGAAGGAAATGGTAAACCACTCCAGTATCTTTGCCAAGAAACCCCCAAATGAGGTCACAAAGTGTCAGACAAGACTGAAACAACTGACCAACAACAACCAAAAATGTGTGTGTAAATGAATACACACAAATAACTAACAAAACCATATAAATCAGGTTAAACCCAGTTCCTCTAATTGTGTATTATTTATGAGCTACTCTCTTGGGTATGACAATGTAACCAGTGTTCATTCCAATTTTTCCTTCTCTGTGTGGAAAAGTTGCATTATGTTCAGAGTCAGATAAGGTTAGAATGGCTAGCCAGGGAAAGTAAGAATGTTGGGCTAACTTAACAAAATGTATTGAGGCAGAACCAGGAAGATTGTGTGCTTAGTCTTAGAATCTTAGAAATCATTTAGTCACATGATCTGATGCATACATTGATTCTATATTCCCCCAATGTCTCTCCTTGAAAAATTCCAGTGATGAGCTTATCTTACCAAAATATCTTATCAAGAAGATATTTTTTGGGGTCATTTCTTCTTCTTGAACAGATTTATTTAGAAGATTAGAGATTAGAAGCATTCTTAACCTGGGGTTTGTGGATTCCCAGGGGATTTGTGGATAGAATTCAAGGGGTCCATGAACTTGAGTGGAAAAAAAATGCATATTATTTTTTTATGATTAATTTCCTTTGTAATCCTATGAATTTTATTCTATGACTTTAAAGTATTGTCTGGGGAAGGGGTACACACACTCTCGAACCTGACCACACCCACACAAACACACTCCCATTGCTTAGAGCAAAATTAGTTTGTGAGAGATGCCTGGAACTCTTCTGTTCCTAATCAACAGCTGAAAGGTAGCAGGAGAATTTTATGTGGTTCAGTTGGCTGGCAGGTGGGGAATGAACCTATTCATAAAAATTTAATTGCCTCAGTTGCTGGGATGAGGTCAGCAGGAAAAGTGGACCTTGTACATGGAGAATCACCTCCAAGGGTAAAATCAAAATATGGAAGTGGGAAGAGAATTGGTTTAAACTTGGAATTTTGCTCTAAGCAGAAAAACTGAGAATAAATGAAAACACTGTTTAGCCTAACAGCTCAACTGTAATGCACATGTTGCATTATATTGTATTCTAAGCTTCAAATCTTGTTAATAGGATTTATGACTGACAAGATTGTTAAGTATACATGGCTGTGATGTCATTTTTTAGAAATGAAAGTTGTTTTTATAGCCAGTAGTCAAATAGGAAGATTCCAGTATCAAGAACAGGTTTCTGTTGAACTCAGCTACCTCAGGCTAACTTTGCCAGAATGGTTGTTTTGAGTGATCTCCTTTCCAAGGTTCCTCCAGAAATTCCAGTCAAGATATCTGTCATTCTGTCATTGTGTATGTTAGAAAGAAGCAACTAGCAGGATTTCAGAGTCATGGAATTAATCAAGAAAGGACCATCTGCCTTCAATTTATTTTTCTCTTGTGATGCCCTATGCCTCAAATTTGTAATATGTTATAGCCAACACAATGTCTTTAAATTCCTATATACCTACTGGTAATAATATTAATATTATTTTAATAGATTTTTTAATACTTAAAACTCTATGTAAACAATTACAGTATCTTAATAAATGTGTATTTCTCATTGCCTTGTGCAATACTAATCAAATGTCAGGCACTTAACCATTTGTTTGATTTAATAACACTTGCCTTTGATAATGAATGTACTTTCCATATCATTGGGCTACATATTCTATACAAAGCTCAAAATTCCTTTAACAACTGAATTTCATGTTATCTGCACCTCCCTTTTATCAGAAGATTAAAGAATTCTCTAGTTGGGAAGGACCTTAAGAGGTACCTAATTCAATTCCCAAACCCGTGGATGACTGACTACCTTCTATAATATTACAAATAATGCATCATTCATTCTCTTCTTCAACACATTGAATGACAAGAAATTTACTTCTTTGCAAGTACATTACATTTGTAGGTGGCTATAAGTATTCTTTATATTAAGAAAAAAATCTATCTCCTAGAAAATTATATGCTTGGCTCTTATTTTATTCTCCATATACTAGCAGAGTGGTTTTTAATAACTCTGTAAGCAAATGTTCTCAAGATGTAAATACAACTCTCATAATTTCCAGTTCTTCCAAATCATCAACATAAATATCCCAACCTATTATCCCTATTTTTCTCCTATCAAAACTTTGGACTCTTCCCCTGAAAATTCAGGGTATGGATATTTTCGGTCATATTTTCCTGCACCAGGTCTCCCTATCATTTCTGCCTATTGCATACCATGACACCTGTGCTCCAGTCATTAGCCTTTGATAGATGAATTTTTACTTTATCTTGCCTAGAAAGAAGGTTCTATAGCTATTAGCAGTTACTTCCACACCACACTGCCTAGTGCATACTTATCTCTCAGTTTTCCAGGTCTGCTTTCTATGTTGTCTTCCTCTTATTAATGTAAAGCTGAGGGCAGATATTTTCTTAATTATATTTGTACTTCTAGCCCTTATCACAATCCCTGACAAGATACAGCAAACTCTTAATAAACTCTTCCTCTGTCTCTATCGATCCATCTATCTATCTGTCTGTTGTCTGTCTGTCTGTCTACCTATCTACCTAGATGTATTTGTTTTTATAAGCTATTGAGTTCAATAAGCATTTATTAAATATCATACTCAAGGACAGACTGTAACCTTTAGTGTACGATGTCTAATAGGTGCTTGTTGAATTCTAGCTACTGGACTATGCTTTGAGATGATTTCAAG
The DNA here is from genome assembly GCA_028627135.1 of Pseudochirops cupreus. Lineage (NCBI taxonomy): Eukaryota > Metazoa > Chordata > Mammalia > Diprotodontia > Pseudocheiridae > Pseudochirops > Pseudochirops cupreus. The sequence continues at coordinate 526,496,197 of CM053582.1, read as the reverse complement.
TCCCTTCATCACCCAAGCACCTCCTCTTATCTTGTTCTAGCTTGTTATTATATTTATTTAAAATAGCACTCAGAACTGAACACAATGTTCTAGGTGTAGTTTAAACTACGTAGCATAGAGTGTCCCCTCACTGATTCTCATATCAGCCCTATATGGTCTTATTCCAGACTAAGAATGTGGGGCAAAATTGAACATCATTCATGTGAAAAAGTTAAAGAATTTTAATTTTTTAAAGAATTTTAAAGAATTTAAAGAATTTTAATTTTAATATCTATACAAAAGATCTCGATTAACTATATTTCACCCTTAAAGAAGAGGTGATGGTATGTGAATATAAACTTGGTTCATAAGGGTACATTTTGCGTAGAAGCCATATATAAAATTTTAAAATGCTCATTTTTCAATGTGTTGCTTCATCTTTTATGATCTGCTGTATCATTCAATTCAGTCAACAAGATTTGAGGTGGTTACTGTGATGAACGTTAGAAAACAAAGTTAAAATAAAATATCAGTCATGCCTTCAAGGGGTTCATAATCTAGTAGCATAGTGATATGTATCCTATGAGTGTAAATTATTAAACTTACAGGAAAACCTTTAAGGTAGCACTGCGGTAGTAAAGAACTGAAATGGAAGTGGATGCCCATCATTGGGGAATGACTAAATAAAAGGTGATCCATGATTGTAATGGAATATTATTGTGCTGTAAGAGATAATGAAAGTAATGAATATGGAGAAATATGGAAAAAAAACATACATAAACTGATGCAAAATCAAATAAGTAAAGTCAGAGAGAGAATTTATTGAATGATTGCCAAATAGAATGAATAACAATCATAAAAAGAATCAAAACTGAATGTTGCAAAATTATAAAGAAAAGCTAGTACCTAAAGAACAGAAGTGCTCTTTTGAAGAGGCACACATTCATGGGTTTGAAATATTTCACAGAACATCAGATTTTTTTAAAAATGCAAATCTTTTTTTTTCTTTTCATTCTCTCTGTCTCTGTCTCTCTCTCTGTCTCTCTTTCTGTCTCTGTCTCTCTATCTCTCTCTGTCTCTCTCTGTCTCTCTCTCTCTCCCTCTCTCTCTCTCCTTCTCTCTCTCTCTCTCTCTCTCTCTCTCTCTCTCTCTCTCCCTCTCCCTCTCTCTCTCTCTCTCTGTGTATGTCTCTCTGTTTCTCATTCTATGTTATAAAGAAGCACTCTCTAGGAGAAGAGAGGGGAAATGAGGCAGGTGAAACCTTCAGTCATGTTTAAATAAAAAGAACTAATACAAATACTTAGAAGACATAAAATTAAAAACTTTGCAATTTAACATGCATTTATTAAGCACCTATCTTGTGCAAGGAATTTTGTTAGATTAAAGAGAGATAGATGTTTGGGAAGGTGAGATTACAGGTCAGCAAAAAGGCTGGAGCAGGATATTTAGATTTAAGATTCATCAGCATAAAGATGGTAAATAAATCTCTGGAATCTCATGAGATCATCAGGTGAAGTAATATAGAGAGAGAAGAGGAAAGGACTCAGGATGGAACCCTGAGAGACACCTAAGTTTAGAGAGTGTGATCTAGATGAGGATGAAGAAAAGAAGATTGAAAAGGAGCTATTGGATAAATTGCAGGCGAACCAAAAGATGATAGTGTCCTGAAAACCTAGAGGGAAGAGTCTATTAAGGGGGAGAACGTTATCAACAGTGTCAACAACTGTAGAGATATCAAAAAGAATGAGGATTGAGAAAAGGTCATTTTTGTTGTGGAAATGTTTGCTATGACTTCAAGTATGTAATTAGTGTAATATTTCTTGTTTTCATAATTGGTGGAGAAGGTATGGAAGGAGGAAAGGAATTCAGAGCTGAAAAGAAAAATAGAAAATACCATTTGAGAAAAAGATGTCTTTTTTGTTGCTAACAGCAATGATTGGGAGCATGGTGGTACCCTCAGTAGGAATAGAGAAGATTTCAGAAGAGGCCAAAGATATTCAACTGTCTTGTTCAGCTTTCAAAGAATTCTCACTTCTCATCATTTCTATCTTCCATATACTACCAAAATACCGAGACTCTCTGGTCACAGATAACTAATTGTACCTTGTGGTTTGGCTTTTCCCAGCCAAGACAGAATATTTGACAATGGATCTAACATCAGTTCGTCAGTAAGTTTTAAGAAGCAGGTATTATTCTATGGATGTTTTTTTTTTTAAGAAAAATTAAGTTCAATAGTGTTTGTTACCCCATCTGACAAACAGGGGAGTTTAGGTATTGAACAATTATAAACATAGATTCTCTAGGCCTTTGAACTAGTATTCTCTTATACTGTGAATATGAAGATAAATTGACAATAAGGAGAGCGCCAAACTGGACAGACTTTGTTGTGGTGTAGTTTGCAGTTCAACTTGTAGTAATCTGGGTCCAATTTCCTGATGTACCATCATTTTCCCCTAGTGCTCTGTGACTCTCTGGATGATGTAAAAAGCATCATGCAGAGCTATAAACTATCTGAGGTCTGAGACTCAAAATACACCAAAGACTATGCAGCAGTGTCTCCATGTCCTAAAGGCAAATATGGACCTTTCCTTAATACCCTCTGTTCTCTCACAAAGAGACATTTTAGATATTAATGACCCTTTTCCCTGACTTAATATTTTCTGAACGAGTTCGAAATATTTTTAATTATTTTATCAGTGAAGGTTACAGAGCAATGGGAGACAAAAGGCTGACAAATGTTTTAAAGGAATGAAGGGCAATAAATATATTCTTGTAAAAATAATTGAAAAACAAAAGAAATTCTAAATATGAATACAGAAGAAATTCTAAATGTAAAGTACCAGACCCATTCATGATTATATGGAAGGAATAGAAAGTAGCTCCAAAATAAATGTTTGACTACTTCTAAAATAATTGATTATATTGACAAATGTCAACATTATATTAATTTTCAAAATGATAAATAATAAAGCTAAAACTCATAAAAAGAAAAATAACCAATGTGATATATTGGAATGTTGAATGTAGAACTAAAAGGTCCAGGTTCAAAGCCCATTATGTACTAACCATGAAAATCTCTCACCTCTCTTGATGGAAATACAATGTGTATACTTACATACCTTATAAAGTTGTTGTAAAAGAAAGACTTAATGTATATAAATGTATTTTGTAAATTACAAGAATACAAATGTAAATCTTTAATATTATTTGGCAAATTGTGAATGAAAAAGCAGATACCCTGGGGTGTTGGAAATTACAAAACACAATGGCATCAAATAGCCTTTTAAATCAGTGAATTGGTTAAAGGCACAAATAACATAGCCATCAAACGTGTGGTTGGTATAAAACTGGAAGGAACGCTAAGACAGCAAATGAGACAGAATAAAAACCAAATTAAGAAGATGGAATTCAACAATGATAAAAGCAACTTTACATGAATAGAATGGGGGATTTTATCATACATAAAAGAGGCACCCATTCTTTTTCTACCCTTCTTTCAGTGCATCCCTCTTTCTCCCCATGCTATTGTTTTTGAGATCATCCTAATTTGTGTTGCACTTGTGCTCTCTGTTTTTGTAGACTCCTAACTGCCATGATGAAGTTCTCAGGAATTATGTGTGTCACCTTCCTATATAGTAACATAAAAAGTTTAAACCTTTTGAATCCCTTATGATTTTTCCTTTCATGTTTACCTTTTTATGTTTCTCCTGTTTCTTGCATTTGAAAGTCAAATTTCCTACTCATCTCCTATCTTTTCATCGGGAATACACAAAAGTCCTATTTTTCGTTAAATATCCATCTTCCCTCCTGAAAGAATTATACTTTGTTTTGGGGGGGAGGTTATTCTTGGTTGTAATCCTATTTTTTTTGCCTTTCAGATGATTATATTCCACACCCTTCATTCTTTTACCAGCTAAATCTTGTGTGATCCTGACTGTGGTTCCATCATTTTTGAATAGTTCCTTTCAGGCTGCCTGTGGTATTTTTTCTTTGACCTGGGAGCTCTGAAATTTCATTAAAATATTCCTGGGATTTGTCATTTTGGGATCTCTTTTAGGAGATGATTCATAGATTTTTTCCATTTCTATTTTACTCTCGGGTTCTAAGCTATAAGGAAAGTTTTCCTCTCCCTGTGTATACACACACAAATATGCATATACATACATATATACTATACATACATATATACTCTACATACACAAACATATATGTGTGTGTACCTGTATATATAGATATCTATGATAGCTATGATATCTAGGATCTTTCTTTGATAATGGCTTTCAGTAAGTCCACAGATTTTTAACTTATCTCTCCTCAATCTTTTTGGCAGACCACTTGTTTTTTCTGATAATATATTTCATATTTTCTTCATTTTTTTATTCTTTTGACTTTAACTTTGATGTCTCATGGAGTCATTAAATTTCATACCTGATTATGCTTTTTAAGGAGTTACTTTCTTCCGTGAACTTTTGTGCCTCTCTTTCTGTTTGGCAGTTCTGTTTTCTCATGAGTTATTTTCTTCAGTAAGGTTTTGTACCTCTTTTACCATTTAACTATTTTTTTTTAAGTTTTAAGTTACAGACTGTCTCCCTCCCTCTCCACCCCACACTAGAGAAGGCCAGTATTTTACACACTCATACAAACATAATCATACACATACATATTGTGCATACTTCTATTTAGCCATTCTTTCTCTGGAGGTGGATAGCATCTTCTTCAATAGATCCTTTGTAATTGATTTGAGTATTTATAATGCTCAAAATAACTTAGTTGTTCACAATTGTTCTTCAAACAGTATTTCTGTTACCTTATACACTGTTCTCTTAGTTCTGCGCATTTAACTCTTCATCATTTCATTCAAGTATTTTTTTTAGCTTATATTCAAATATTTTGTCTTTATTTTTTAGCGAAACATAGCTTAATCAATGAGAGAACTATTAGCTTTGATTATATTGACTTGGTTTCTTTTTCACATTTTTTCAAATTTTTAAAATTGATTTGTTTATTTACTTTTAGTTTACAAGATTCTGTTCCGGAGTCCCTTGAGTTTCAAATTTCCTCCCTTCCCTCTCCCCCACCTCACCCATGGTGGCATTCAGTCAAGTATAGAATCTGCAAATACTTTCATGTTGGATATTAGTCTGGTTGTATAGAAGGATTGTAATCAATGGAGTGAACAATGGGAAAAAAGGAACAAAACCAAACATGGAAAAGAGAGATAGTGTGTAGGTTGCTTCAGTCTCTGTTTAAACCCTGTTCTTTCTAGATCTTTCTCTGAATGTAGGTATCTCCTTCCATCCTGAGACTTGTAGAGTTGTCTTATAGCTGTGCATTGCTGAGAAGAGTCCAGTTTATCAAGTTTGGTCATCACAAATATGAATTATCTGTGATTGTGTACACATTTCTCCTCTTTCTGCTCTTCTCACTTAGCATCAGTTTATATAAGCCTCTCCAGATAAATATGAAGTCTATCCCATCCCCATTTCTTATAGCACAATAGTATTCCATTACATTCATATACCACAACTTGTTTAGCCATTCCCCAATTGATGGGCATCCCCTTAGTTTCCAGTTTTTTGCCACCACAAAGAGAGCTGCAATAAATATTTTTGTACATATGGGTCTTCCTCCCACTTCTGTGATCTCTTTGGGATACAACCTCAGAAGTGGTGTTACTGGGTCAAAGGGTATGCAATTATTTATAGCCCTTTGGGCATAGTTCCAGATTGCTCTCCAAAATGGTTGTATCAGTTCACAGCTCCACCAACAATTCATTAGTGTTCCAATTTTTCCACATCCTCTCCAGCATTTGTCATTTTCCTGTTTTGTCATCTTAGCCAATCTGGCTGGTGAGATGTGGTACCTCAGAGTTGTTTTGATTTGCATTTCTCTAATCAATAGAGATTTAGAATATTTTTTCCTATGCTTATAGATATCTTTCATTTCTACCTCTGAGAATTGCCTGTTCATATCCTTTGACCATTTATCAATTGGGCAATGACTTGTATTCTTATAGATTTCACATAATTCTTTGTATGTTTTAGAAATGAGGACTTTATCGGAGACACTGGCTGTAAAAATTCTTTCCCAGTTTGCTACTTCCCTTTTAATCTTGGTTACATTGGCTTTGTTTGTACAGAAACTTTTCAATTTAATGTACTATCTGTGTGTTTCCCTCCATCCTATTTCCTCCCCTATTTATGC
>CM053582.1:526474927-526489914 GCA_028627135.1 Pseudochirops cupreus | reverse complement strand
TTCTTCCCTCCCTTCCACCCCCCCCCCCTTCGTTGCCCTTTCCCCCTCCTACTGCCTGTAGGATATGATTGATTGTTATACTCAATGCTGTACGTTATTTTTTCCTCAGACCAAGACCGACGAGAATAGATCTCATGCAGTGCTCCTCTCCCTCCCCTCTTTCCCTCTATTATAAGTTTCATGTCTCTTCTTGATAGAGTCTTATCTTTAACCAGTTGTGTTATTCCTCCTTGCACCAGAACCAGTGAGAGCAAAGCTCATGTAGTTCTCATCTTCCTCCCTTCTTTCTCTCTTCTCTGTTGTTTTTATGTCTCTTTGTGTAGCATAATTTACCCTTTTCTGCTTCATTCTTTCCTTTTCTTCCATTACAGTCCCTTAATAAAGATTTTTATCATCATTTTGCATAGTTTATACGCGCACCCTCTGTTTGTCTATATCCCTTTTAGATGTTGCCATAGGTATAGAGTTCACGATATTAACAGGTATCAGCTTCCCATATAGGGATATCAACAGTTTGCTCTTGTTAAATAACAAGTTATGTGTGTGTGTTTTTTTTTTCCTTATTTACCTTTCTATGTGTCTCCTGGGTCTTGTAGCTGGAGGTTGAATTTTCCATTGAGCTCTGGCTTTTTCATCAGGAAGGTCTGGAATTCTGTTATGTCACTGAATGACCATCTCTTTGCCTGGTAGATTATGTTCAGTCTTGCTGGATAGGTGCTCCTTGGTCGTAGCCCAAGGTCTTTTGTCTTGTGAAAAATCATTCCAGGTCCTTTGGTCTTTCAACACTGAGGCTGCCAGATCCTGTGCTATCCTCACTGTGGTTCTGCGATATCTGAATTGTTTCTTTCTGGCCACTTGTAGTATTTTCTCCTTTACCTGATAGTTCTGGAGTTTGGCCACAATGTTTTGCAGATTTTTCAGTTTGGGATCTCTTTCAGAAGGTGTCTGGTGGATTCTCTCGATTTCTATTTTGCCCTCTGGTTCTAGGACCTAATGGTAGTTTTCCTTGATGAGCTCTTGGAAGATATTGTCTAGGCTCATTTTTTCATGATGATTTTCTGGTAGACCAATGATTCTCAGATTGTCTCTCCTGAATCTGTTTTCAAGGTCAGTTATTTTTCCATTGAGATCTTTTACCTCTTGTTCTAATTTTTCAGTCTTGATGTTTTGTTTGACTGATTCTTGGTTCCTCATAGAGTCATTGGCTTCAATTTGGTTGATTCTAGTTTTTAGTGAATTATTCTCCTCAGTTAGTTTTTGAATCTCCTTTTCCATATGCTCAGATTTCATTTTTAGTTCACACATTTTACTTTTTAAGGAGCTGTTCTCTTCATTGTAATGTTTTTTTTCTAATTTCATAATTTTGTTTTGGTAGGAGGTGTTGATTTTATCTTCTACCTCTCTATGCCAGATTTCAAAGTTCTTTTTGAGCTCATCTAGGAATGCTTTCTGTGCCTGAGACCAGGTCATAGTCCCTATTTATGCTTCAGCTGTGGGTGTGGAGTCAATACTCTCTCCTTCTGAGTTTGATTTTCCTCTGGACCAATAATTACTGTGTTTTTGGGTTGGGGGGAGAGGATTGGAGCAGCTGAGGTTCAGTCTGTCATCTTGATCCCTGGAGCTGCAGCTAGGGGCTTTTAAAATTTCCAGACTCTGAGTGGGTAGTCGGGGGGGGGGGGGGAGGGGAGAAGGTAGCTGCTGCCCCTGCTGTGGGCCGTCCCTTTGTTTCTTATCCAGCTCAGTTCATCCCTGCCCTGTGGTGATATGCCTAGGAGTATACTTTGTGGTGGGTGGGTCAGCAGGCCATGTCCAAGGACAGCCTCTCAGTGGGCCACATTGGATGTCCAGTGTCTTCCTGGTGGGTTGCGCCGCTGAACTGGGTCTCCAGGCCTGCCTTTCATTCAAGTCTTTCCATTCTTTTTTCTAAAATGAGCCAGCTTATCATTTCTTATAGCACAGTAGTATTCCATCACATCCATATACCATAACTTGTTTAGCAATTCTCTAATTGATGAGCATCCCTTCAATTTCCATTTCTTTGCCACAACCAATTCTGTTTTTAGGTTTTTATTTTCTTCAGTAATTTTGTGGTTTTGTCTTTTTGGTTTTGTTTGTTTGTTTTCCTTTCTGGAGGGGGGAATGCAGGGCAATTGGGGTTAAGTGACTTGCCCAAGGTCACACGGCTAGTAAGTACTAAGTGTCTGAGGCTGGATTTGAACTCAGGTCCTCTTGACTCCAGTGCCGGTGCTCTACTCACTGCGCCACCTAGCCACCCCCATATTAATTGTCTTTTCACAGTTTTCTTGCATTGCTCTCATTTCTTTTCCCATTTTTCTCTCTTAATATTGTTTGATAATTAAAATAATTTTAGCTTTTCTAGGAATGCTCCTTGGTCTCAATGCCAATTTTTATTTTTTTCTCTCTGAGGATTTGCTAATAGTTATTTTGACCTTATTGCCTTCTTTTGAATTTGTGTCTTCATCTTCTCTTTCACCAAAGTTGTTTTCTATTGTCATCTTTTTTGTTTGCTCTCTTGTTCAGCCTGTTTCTTGATCATGAACTTTATTTTTTAAAAGAGCTTTGCTTTCCTGGGGATGAGGGCTATGTTTTCTCTCAAACCTCACACTTTTTTTGAGCTGCCACTTTCAGAGCTAGCTCTGGGATTAATAAATTCTTGCTTCTTCCGAAGTAGTGTGATTTAGGGAGAGGTGAGTTCATTGCTCTCCTGATCTGTCCTCTTGTCCTTATTCCAGGTGGGCACCTGATCCCTTGGAGCCACAAGACTACTGTTCCACTGATCCTTTGTAATAAAAACCCCTTCTCTTCGCCATTGAATTGTGACCCAGAAGTCATTATGAGCAACCAAGTTGCCAAAAAACAACCTGTATTGTACCCAGCACTAGCACAGGGATCCCTGCTTATAATCTCTTTCTCACCAGTTGTTCAATCCACATTTCATCTCTAGACTGAGAGCTTTCAAAGCTGCTTTCGTTGCTGTCCCTGTCAACAAGTCACAGAGCTGTTTAGCTGCCCCTTGTGCTCTAGGCCAGCCCCAACCCCAATGATACAGACTTCCTCCTCCAACAAGTTGTCTCAGGCTGGAAAAATGTTTCACACTGACATTTGGTTGGCTCTGTCACTTTAGAATTCAATTTCAGATATAATTTTAAAGTTGTTTGAATGGGAATGTTGGTAGAGCTCAACTGTACTACTTCCCCTACTTTGTTATGTTGGCTCTACCAGAAAGAAATTTCACTGAAAAAAAAAAGGTATTAGTGGATCATAACTTCAGTTCAAGGAAATATTTAAATGTACTGGCCACAAAAGGCAATATGATCTTCAACTGTATTATGGTAGAAACAGATCTTAGGAACAAGGAGGTGATAGTCCCTCTTCACTTGGCCCTGATCTTGCTACATATGGTATATTATGTTCACTTCTTGGCATTACAAATGAAGAAGGACATAGGTAATTTGAAGAGCATTAAGGTTATAAAATAAATGGTCAAAATAATCTGGGAGATTTAGATGGGATAATAAAATATTCACTGGGACGTGACAGCTGCCTTCAAGTATGGGAAAGGTTGCTACATGGAAGAAAGATGAGACTTTGGTTGATCCCCAAAGGAGAAATGGATGAAAGTTCCAAAGAAGCAAATTTAGGCTTGATATCTTATGAAATATGCTAATTAGAGATGTCCATTAGTGCAGTGTATGCTTTGGAAGGTAATGGGTTTTCCTTTATTAGAATACTTCAATAAAAGACTGGATAGCCATTTGTTAGGCATATTATATTGGGAATTAATTTTCAAGTAGGGGTTGTACTAGTGGTCTAGTAAAATCACTCAACTCTAAAATTCTGAGATTCTATGATATGGCAAAAAAAAAAAGATGATGATACAGGTCATGTTATTTTAATGTTAAATGAATGGTATCTTGGAAATAAGGACATGGTATAATAATGAACGGCTATTTGGACTGAAAATTGGGAAAATACAAAAATGCAAAATCAAGACCATTTTAAACCACAAGTAGAATTTATTTATAAGAGGAGAGATGTGGTTGCAAAAGGAAGAGATGTATAATACCAGGGAAACTTAATTGCTTTACTGCTAGAACCACAAATAGATATGATTTAAACAGGAAACAACTTTTAAATCTTTGTAAGATAATCAGAAAGATTACATTTCCCTCATTTTCTTTGGGGAGGGTAGGAGTGCTTTCTACTTCTAGTCTAACTTTATTGTACTTCTTAACACTTATTGACAATCAAATACAATGCACAATGCAATATTTATTCTGAGATTCTTAGGCTATAATTAGCCATAAGCCTTCTTTTCTTTGCCTAAGCATATTTCCTTTGCATTAAATTAAAATTGATTTTAATTAGCAGTATCACGGAATCTCAGCATTTTCAGAGACCTCTCAGCTCATTAAATTCACACCCAAACTTGTATTATATTTCAATATTCACCTTAAGCTGTCATTCAGTCTTTGGTGGAAGAACTTCAAGGCAAGAAATGTGGGGAGGAGTAGAGTGAGGAAGACCCATTTCTGTCTAAAACTGTACACAGCTCTAATTGGTAGGAAGTTGTTTCTTATATCCTACTTCTACGTGCCCTTCCTCTACTCCCTTTCATTGTTCTGTTTTTGTTGTTGTTTCTGTTTTTATCTTGACTCCAATAAAAACAAATCGAATATGGCAACTCACGAGTTGATCACATAACTTAAAGACAACAATCTTGGTCCCCATAAATCTTCTCTTCTCCAGGATAACACCTCCCTTATCCTTCTACCAAATTTTCTAACTGTAAGCTCTTTCAACATGCTCTAGGTCTTTTAGCCATACTTATTTAAATTTATCTTCATGCCAATAAATCTGGATTTCAGAACTAGGTAAATTAAAATCTTATTAATTTTTCAAATGCAAAATCAACACTCAATAATATGAACTAGCTGTGTGTTGCCAGTTACATAGGCTATAGAACAGTGGTTCTCAACCTTCCTAATGCTGCAACCCTTTAATACACTTTCTTATGTAGTGATGACCCCCAACCATAAAATTATTTTTGTTTCTACTTCATAAGTGTAATTTTGCTACTGTTATGAATAATAATGTAAATATCTGATGTGCAGAATATATTTAAATTGAACATGACCCCCAGGTTGAGAACCACTGCTATAGAATATAGTTTAAGAAACATGTTTATTAGTTGAAACAAATACTAAGAGGGAGAGGGACCATAGTTAACATATAGAAAATAATAATTAAGATATCTCAATTTTACCCAAAATTTTGATGGTATCTCTTCTAAAAATTTCATATACAATTGATTCAAAGTGGCTTAAAACTGAATACAGTCAGATACCTTGATGTCATCCTACTAGGCAATAAAACTGCAAAGGCCTCGTTGTAGGGAGATTTGAATTTTATTTCCAGAGACTTAAACTAGTGTTCGATATGTTTTTACTTCGTATAATCATTTCAAGAAAGGGGAGTATTTCAGTGAGGATTTCTTCATATCAGACTAAACCAGGCAATTTTTAAAATCTCAAATAAGTCAGTGAAAGTTTAGAAACAAACAAAGCGAGAAATCTACCATTTTCCAGTTAAATTATTTGAGGATCATTGTCTTAAATAATGATTTGGGTAAAAACATATATACAGTTTACTTTTTCTGATTAGATAATTAAGAGAGTTGAGAACAATGTATTGGCCAATTATTTTTCAATCTTGTGTTTTTCATTTGATAGCTACAACCTGAAAGTATGAATAGAAATGGGCAACATGTAAAATAAAATTGATCTTTGAAAACATAAATGTAAACATGTATGGGATATACCATGTGAGGGAGACTTTTAATAAGTGGAGGAAAGACATCATGTTGCAATTAAATGGGAAAAATAAAGGTGACAAATCAGTGAACAGAAATTAAAAATATTTTTTGTAATAAGAGTACTCAAATATCTGTAATTTAATCAATCTTGGAGCTTTTTGCAATGATGTACATAGCCATTCAGCCTTGCCACCTCATTGCATATAACTTTTGTCCATATCTTCCATTAAATTCAGTTGACTCAAAGTATGTAAGTTCTTCCTCACTTTTTCCTGTCATCAAAAAGGTCCCAGTGGTTATCTAAAATTCCTTATCCTTAGTATGTGCCCAGCCTAGTTTCTTTTATTACTATGCATTTCCCAAATGATTCATTTAAAATTTTCATTGGTTATATCTGCAACCTGTTCATACCCCTATCTACCTTCCTTTCCTCTTTACATACTATTCATTATTTTTTTATTGGAGACCATTCTATTCCAGTTCTTGTTGTGTTTTAGATATATTGGAAGTATGTTGCTAGTAAGGGGGAAAATAAGAATTTGGATGGATTATTTACCCAGGTTTGTTATTATATCAATGAAGAGAATTTCTAGTGAGGAAGTATCCTCTCCCAATGCATATTACCAACTAATATTCATTTTATTCATATAGAACTTGTCTGGGGAACGAAGTGGTTAAGCAACCTGTTCAGTGTCATTCAGCCTCTATGTATAGAGGTATAAGCTAAATTCCTTCATGGCTATGTGGCTTCAAGGCAGGTACTTGTTCAGAACAACATGCTGAGTAGTTCAGTTTTAGAGCTAGACTAAACCCACATACATGTACAAACATATACATGCATTGCTTGTTTTACCATAGCTCTGAAAGATAATAATAATATAAAGTCAATGAATGTCTAAAGGGTACTATGGTGGTTTGTAATATCAATTTTGAGAAATAAAAAAAATAAGATTGTAAAAGTAATATATCTGAAGTGTTACTTTTATTATAGATCTGGAAGCCAATTAGTACAGTGGTTTCAAACATACTGCCTCTTGATTTCATGTGACCTGCAACACTGCCAGCACTACTGAAGAAGATTAAGATATATTTCAGAAATATTTAACAAATAAATAAAAAATATAATAAAGCATAAAGAATGTTAATATGTGCTTATCTAAGTTAATATTCATCCTACATTGATTCTCATTTATTTTAATTACATGCCATAGCAATTTTTACATTCTTTTAAAAAATTTTAGTTCCAAATTCTCTCCCTTCTTTCCTTTCCCACTTCCTTTCTTGAAAAGGCAAGCAATTTGATGTGGATTATATATGAAAAGAAAACACAGACCAAACAATCAAGAAAAATAGGGTTTTTTTGTTTTTTTTTTAAGTATGCTTCAGTCTGCATTCAGACTATATCAGGTCTTTCACTGGAAATTCCTAGAATTTTTTTTGTCATAAATTCTTGGAAGTAATCTCAGATCAATTTCTTGCTAAAAATAGCTAAGTCATTTGCAATTGATAATCATACATTATTCCAGTTACTGTATACAATATTGTCCAGGTTCTGCTCAATTTACTTTGTAATATTTAATATAAGCCTTCCTGGGTTTTCCTGAAATCATCATGTTCATCATTTTTTATAACACAGCAGTAGTATTCCATCATAACCATCAACTACAACTTATTTAGCCATTCCCCAATTGCTAGGTATCCTCTACTTTTCTACCACTAAAAGCTGCTGTAAATATTTTTATGCATAAGATCTTTTTCCTTTAAAAAAAAATTCTGCAGGGATTCTTAGGTGTGGTTTAGGGCCACCATGACCCACCATTTCTGTTTCAGTTTGACACCTTTGCTTCTAGTTTGAACTCTTTATTTTATAAATGAGCTCAAAAAGACCAAGAATAATTTGTCCCAAGTTCTGGGTCCAAATGGCAGAATTGGAATTCAAACCTAAATCTTCTGATTCAAAAACCAGTGATCATTCTACTGTATCATTGTAGGACTTCTTTTCAAATTCCTTCCTCAAAAACTGATATCAGTATAGCCTATTGAGGCAGGTGTTTTTGACTTCTGAAGGGTTATTTTGTATTGATAATTGTGTAGAATTCCTAAAAGATCAACAAATGAAAAGTCTTAGCTCTGAAAGATTTTCAGCAAAGACTATTATATGAACTTTCTGTTTATGCTACATTGTACTAATAGCCACTATTGAAGCCTGCCTTGTGCCCATCTGCCTCTGAGTCTCTGTTCATTCCCTCTTCCAATCACTGGCTTTTAAAATCCTGTTCATATTCAAGATCATGCTCAAACAATATCACTTTTATACAGTTTCCTGGATGCTCCTGTGTGAGCTCCAAGTGCTCCCTCCCTTCTCTGAACTCTCTTAAAGTTCACTTGCCATTTATTTTGGTTTGCCTTTTATTGCAGTCATTTAGACATAGATTCATAAGAACTAAAGACATATATGGTGCTTTGATCAGGACACATGAGCTTTTTTTTTTTAAATGGGAAATGATGAGTTATGTATTTATCTAGTGATTTATTCATCTATTCACATAAATGTGATGATCTTATAATTATTCATAGCCATTCCCTTCTCTTTCTCCCCAGAGTACATAACAAATATTACTCATATATGCAATACCTAGAAAAGGAAAAAAAAATAGAAATATCTCTTTTATAGAAGCTTTGCCATTTTATGCATTTTCTTAACAATAGGATAAATTGAATGTCTTTTGGTAAACTTTTTAGGTCCTAGAGAGCTGTTATATTGGCATCCCATGGATCATATAGTTCATTTTCGTGATGTAAAATGTTGGCATCGACTTTTGCATTAATGGCTCCTATAAATTTGGATGGTGGGATCTGGACCCACTATTATAGACTGGTAAATTAATTCTCCCCTAATGCCGCAAATGCTGTCCTATTTATCAAGAGTAGGCAAATCCAATATTTCTCTGGTTAGAAATTCAACCTTAGAAACAGCTGGGCTTTTTAGATTTAAACTCGAGAGTAAATCCACCAGCAGAGGTCTATAAAAAGAGGCCCCCAAATCTCTGAAGGACTTTGGAAACTGTTCTTTATTAGAATACAATATTTATGGAAACTTCAACAGCCTAAATTAGCTGTTACCCAATGAAACACTGTCCCTTTCCTGAGATTTAATTTAAACCGTATAAAAATAAAATCACCTTCTTTCCACCCCTTTTTAAGTGAACCATTGTTTTCTGAATGATTCTGTTAAAATAATGGATTAAAAATAAGCAGTGTTAACCATTTGAACAAAATTGTAATCAGTAAAAGTGAAATAATCAATTGTGTGATGTGTGTGTATATATACACAAATATACATATATGATGCACATCAAAATACATAATATATTATATATATGTATAAAACAGCATGTGTGTGTATACACACATGTATACGTAAATAAATATCACTATACTTAGTTTCTATAATTATTTAAATATTTTTCTCTTTTATCTTTGGAAAATCACAAAAATAACATGACTCAACTTCACACAAGACAGAGTCTGTGCTTTGACTTAGAACTAGATTACTTCATGTTATTATGCAGCATAACGAAAGAAAAGGCTGAAATTGATTTTGTTCATTAAGTGAAATGTGAAATAATAAAATAAGTGGGCTAGCAGCAAACCAGCAGTGTCCCACATTAAATTTATTCAAATTCGATCTGAGTACACTTGAATCCAGCTAACTGATAATTGCTATTTAATAGTGTATGTTTTGGTTATTTATAGAGTAGGTTAAAAATACTAAAATATGGGGGCAGAGCCAAGATGGTAGAGTGGAAGCAGGAACTCATTTGAACTCACCCATGAATTCCTTCAGTAACCTCGAAAAAGTGAATCTGAATGGTTTTTATAGAATCCATTGGGAGATGGAGTGTGGCAGATTTCCATCCCAGGAAAGTGCAGACAGGTAGGATTTGTTGCATAGGGCAGGGAGAGCACAGAGTGCATGGGCTGCACCAGCACAGACCCAACCTTAGCAGAGCTGGAGAAAGCCTGGGTGAAATGACTCACCTACTGCAGGCTCAGTTCCCAAACCTTACACCTCAGGATGGAGGTCTGTTGGAGCTGAACAAGAGCCAAGTGCAATGCTTGTGGCAATGGTAGCAACTACTCCTGGGGCTATCAATTCACAGTCTGGATATTTTAAAATCATCTACCTCAACTTCCAGGAGCTAAGATGTCATAACAAACTGTAGTTGTTCTTATCTCTTTCTCTGACCCTTAAAAACCCAGAGAATATTGCCCCACTGTATAATCCTGAAATAGAGGATCCAGCAGCGGGGTGGGAGTCCTAGAGGAAGGGTGTGGCTGTGGCTGTGCTGAAGCTAAAGTACAGGGTGTGAGACTTCCCAACAAGCCCCATCTCAGCCCACCAGCTGGAGATCCTGAACACCAGAGGGGTGGAGCAAGCAAGCACTAACACCAGAACCCCAGGTCTGCCTTCGCATAAACATGGGAATCTTTCAACACCAGCATGGCTGGCCACCAGTAGCTGAGCCTGCCTGAGCTCTAGCCCAGAGGTGAGGAGACAAATTCCTGAAGTGGACAGACCATCCCTCCCCCACACCTTACACTGGGAACTTTAGTGTAACCCCAGGAAAATGCAAAATGTCCTTGCCTTGGCCTCAGTCTGGGCACACAGAGGAAATAGCACACAAAGCCAATAACCAGGCCCCTAGCTCTCAGCATAAGAAGTATGTGTCAGAATCCTCTGTAGCCCAGAAGCAGAGATCCACTTTAAATGCCAGGAAACAGGCAGTCAGAGTGGACAAAAAGCAAACTGGAAAAACAAAGACTTTAGAATTCTGTTATGGTGAACCAGAAGAACCAAATTCAGAAGAGGACAGCATTGACCTATACCCACATCTGAAATTTCAGAAGGGAGTATGAATTGATCTCAAGCCCAAAAATCATTCTTAGAAGAGCTCAAGAAGAATTTTAAAAGCCAAATTAGAAAGACAGAAGATAAATTGACTGATTAGTTTAAAAATACAATTGGAAAAATGGAAAAAAGAAGAATTCACTGAAGAAAACAACTCCTTAAGAAGTAAAATTTGTGAAATGGGAAAAAAAGTTCAAAATCTAACTGGAGAAAATAACTCCTTAAAAGTAAAAAAAAAACTGAACAAATGGAAAAGGGGATTCCAAGACAAACTGAGGAAAACAATTTGCTAAAAATTAGAATTAGACAAATTGAAGCTAATGACTCTATGAGGCATAAAGGTTCATTCAAAATCTAAAGGATGAAAAAATAGGAGAAAATGTAAAAATATCTCAGTGGTGAAACAACTGACCTAGAAAACAGATCTAGGAGAGATAACCTAAGAATTATTGTTCTACTAGAAAGCCATGATGAAAAAAGGATCCTGGACAGTATCTTCCAAAAAATCAGGTCCTAGAACCAGAGGGTAAAATAGTTATCAAAAAATCCATGGAACACCTCCTGAAAGAGATCCAAGCAGAAAATTACAAGGAATATTGTTGTCAACTTCCACAATTAGCAGGTCAAGGAGAAAATACTGCAAACACCCAGAAAGAAACAATTCATATATTGTGGAAATACAATCAGGATCACAAAGGACCTTGCAGCTTCTACATTAAAAGATCAGAGGAATTGGAATATAACATTGAAAGACAAAAGAGCTTGGACTACAACCAAGGATCGATGATCGAGCAAAATTGAGAATACTCTTTCAGGGAAGGAAATGGTCACTCAATGAAATAAATAACTTCCAGATCTTCCTGATGAAAAGTCCAGAACTCAATGGAACATTTGAAATACAAATACAAGATTCAAGAGAGACACAAAAAAGTAAACAAGGAAAGCACACAACATACACACAACTTGTTATTCAATAAGAGCAAATTTGTTATGTGTCTATATGGGAGGATTATTCCTGTCAATATTGAGAATTGTATAATTATCATGACCCTTAAAAGGGATATACATAGAGCATGTGGTTGTAAATTAACTAATGTGATGATAAAAAAAAAACAAAACTTATCAAGGAGTGCAAAGGGATTGGAATGGGAAAAGAGGAAAGGAGGAAACGGAAAAGGGTAAATTATACCACATGAAGGGGCATAAAACAGTATAGTAGAGGTAAATAAGGGAGGGAGATGGACATTATATGAGCTTTATTCTCATTGATTTTGGTTCATGGAGGTAATAACATCCTTTGTTAAGTATAAAGATCAAACATGCCCTGCAGACAGTAGGAGGGGAAAGGGGAAAGAGGAAAGAAAAGGTTAAAAGTGAGGGAAGAAGTAGTAAGCAGAAAGGGTAGGAAAAGGAAGGGAGGCTGGTAGAGAGGGGATATTCAGGGAGGCAGTGGTCAAAAGGAAAACTTTGAAGGAAGGAAAGGGAGAAGGGAGAAATAAAAGCATGAACAAGACAGGGAAAAGGATGGAGAGAAAAACACAGATAGCAATCATAAATGTGAATGGGATGAACTCTCCCATAAAAAAGAGATGTCTAACAGAATGCATTAAAATCCATAATCCTATAATATGCAGTTAACAAGAAACACATTTGCAACAGGGGGATACATACAGAGTAAAGGTAAAAGGCTAGAATAGAACATATATGCTTCAGCTAAAGTAAAAAAAAAAACAGCAGTAGCAATCTTTATCTCAGATAAAGCAAAAGCAGAAATAGGTCTGATTAAAAGAGATAAAGAAGGAAACTATGTCATGCTAAATGACACCATCAGGAATGAAGCAATATCCTTACTAAACATATATGCATCATCCAGATTCCTAGAGGAGAAGTTAATGGAGTTAGAGGAAGAAATAGACAGCAAAACTATACTAGTAGGGGACCTCAATCTCCCGCTCTCTGAATCTGATAAATCTAACCTCAAAATAAACAAGAACTTAAGGAAGTGAATAGAATTTTAGAGAGGGTAGATATGATAGACCTCTGGAGAAAATTGAATGGGGATAAAATGTATTTTATCTTCTCAGCAGTACATGACACATACACAAATATCAACCATATAACAAGGCATAAAAACCTCACAATTCAGTGCAGAAAGGCAGAAATATCAAATGCATCCTTTTCAGGTCATGATCAGTAACTTCATTCAAGAGAATGACAATAGTGAGACAACGTACCAAAACTTGTAGAATGCTGTGAAAACAATTCTTAGGGGATGTTTTATATCTCTTAATGCATATATGAATAAAATAGAGAAAATGAAGATTAATAGCTTGATCATGCAACTGAAAAAACTAGAAAAAGAACAAATTGTAAATCCCCAATTAATTGCTAAATTAGAAATACTGAAAACCAAAGGAGAGAACAATAAAATTGAAATTAAGAAAATTATTGAGCTAATAAATAAATCTAAGAGCTGATTTTATGAAAAAAAATTGATAGACCTTTAGTCAATTTGATTAAAAATAAAAGAAAGAAAACCAAATTACCATTATCAAAAATGAAAAGGGTGAATTTACTTCCAATGAAAAGGTAATTAAAACATAATTAGGAATTATTTTGCCCAATTGTATGCCCATAAATTTGACAATCTTAGTGAAATGCATGAATATTTACAAAAATATAAGTTGCCCAGATTAACTGAAGAGGAAGTAAAATACTTAACTTCTTCTCAGAAAAACAGATTTCACAAGCCATCAATGAACTCCCTAGGAAAAAATCTCCAGGGTTGCCAGATAGATTTACAAGTGAATTCTGTCAAACATTTAAAGAATGATTCATTCTTCTACTTTATAAAATATATGGGAAAATTGGAGAATAAGGAGTCCTACAAATACTTTTTTATGATACTGATACCTAAATTGGTAAGAGACAAAAAAAGGAAATTGTTGAGTAATTTTCCCTCATGAATATAAATCTGAAAATTTTAGATAAAATATCAACAAAAAAAGATTACAGCAATTTATCATGCGAATAATATACTTTGATCAGGTAGGATTTATCCCAGGAATGCAAGACAGGTGCAGTATAAGGACAACTATCAGTATAATTGGTCATATCAACAATATAACTAGTAGAAACCATATGATTATCTCAATAGATGCAGAGAAAGCTTTTGACAAAATACAACATCCATTCCTTTTAAAAACACTAGAAAGGATAGCAATAAATGGAGTCTTCCTTAAAATAAGAAGTAGCATCTATCTAAAACCATCAGCAAATATATGTAATGTGGATAAGTTAGATGCATTTTCAGTAAGATCAGGGTTGAAACAAGGATGTCCACTATCATCCCTGTTATTCAATTTGGTACTAGAAATGTTAGCTGTAACAATAAGAGAAGAAAAAAGAAATAGAAGGAATTAGATTAGGCAAAGAAGAGACTAAGCTATCACTCTTTGCAGATGATATGATAATATTCTTAGAGAATCCTAGAGAATTAAAAAGAAAACTACTTGAGATAATAAATAAATTTAGCAAAATTGAAGGTTACAAAATAAGCCCATATAGACCCTTGGCATTCCTATATATTTCTAATGAAGCCCAGCAGCAAGAAATTGAAAGAGAACTTCCATTTAAAGTTACTGTAGAGGGGTGGAGCCAAGATGTCAGCATAGCAGCAGCAAGATATCACAGCTCTCACATAGCCACCCCAAAATACCCATAATATAGCACTCTAAACCAATCTTAGAACTCCAAAACGCACACAAAGATACTTCCTCCTAAACTCAGCTCAGCTATGAGTAACCATATCAGCACTGTGAACCAAAAACCAGCCTGGCCTGAAGCCACAGCTGTGCCCTGGGGGCAGCTGGATGGGAGGAGCAGAGGAGCCTCTCTGGTGAGTGGATTAGCAGCAGCTGTGAGCAACGTTCAGAACTAGGTCAGTGAGACTTGCGAAATTAGGAGAGTAAAGCAGTCTGGCCGAAAGGCCTCCAGAGTGGAAAAGTGAAAGGCAGAAGTTTTGCACCCACCTCCATGTTGCACCTTCCTGCCCATGGCCTGCAGACAGCAGGGGCACTAAGTGATTGTTCTGAGGCCAGTGCTCACGTGTTGAGCGGCCTGGATCCGGATCACCATCTTGGGCCTCGGTCTTGAAGTCTTCATTATCCAGTAAGCCGGAAGTATGTAGGAAGGGTCCCAGCACCTTGCTGAGAGCTATGGCAGCCGGGAGGACCCCAG
>CM053582.1:526455966-526474427 GCA_028627135.1 Pseudochirops cupreus | reverse complement strand
AATACAATAGATAGCTCTGATTGCTACTTCCAAAAACTTCCTGTTCATATCTTTTGACCATTTGTGTATTCTTTAAAATTTAACCCAGTTCTCTATATATTTGAGAAATTAGGCTTTTACCAGAGGCACAAGTTGTAAAATTTCTCCATTTTCTTTGTTTTACTTCACATCTTGGGTGCATTGGTTTTGTTTGTGCAACATCTTTTTAATTTAATGTAATCAATATTATCCATTTTATATTTTGTAATGCTCTCTATCTCTTGTTTGGTCAAAATTTCTTCCCTTCATACATTCAACATGGAAACTATTCCATGTTTGCCTAATTTGCTAATGATATCACCCTTTATTTCTGAATCATGTACCTATTTTGACCTTATCATGGTACAGTGAGATGTAGTTCTATACCTAGGTACTGCTAAGCTACTTTCTGGTTTTCCTAGAAATTTTTGTCAGGTAGTGAATTCCCTAAAGCTTAGAGCTTTGGTTTTATCAAATACCAGGTTACAATGGTAATTCACTACTTTGTATTGTGTATCTAATATATTCCACACATCCGCCATCTATTTTTTAGCAAATACCAAATTGTTTTGGGTAATTACCACTTTGTAATACAGTTTGAGGTCTGGTACTGTTAGGCCACTTTCCTTCATCTTTTTCCACTTAACATTCTTTCACTTAATATTCTTGACCCTTTTGTCTTCCAGATGAATTTTATTTTTTCTAGCTCTATAAAATAATTGTTGGTAGTTTGTTTGGAAATAAGTAAACTAATTTAAGTAGAATTGTCATTTTTGTTATATTGGCTCAGCCTACACATGAGCAATTATTATTTTTACAGTTGTTTTGATCTGACTTTATTTGTGTGAAAAGTGTTTTATAATTGTATTTATATAGTTCCTGGGTCTGTCTAGGCAGTTAAAATACCAAGTATTATATATTGTCTACAGTTATGTGAAATGGAATTTCTCTTTCTATTATATCTTGCTGGAATTTGTTGGTAAGATATAGAAATTCTGATAAGTTATATGAGTTTTATTTTATATCCTGCAACTCTGATGAAATTAGAACTGTTTTCCCTGATGCTTATATTGCTGTGTAGGAAAACACTGAAACCAAGAGCTGTTCTCTTTGTCAGGGCTTAAAGCACCAACAGAACATGACAACCTTTACCCAGTGCCTGTACTCACTCTTTCTATGTTTCCACAATCAAAGCTCACTCTAAATGTCAGCCTACCTCTGACAGATTTGCACCTGGACAATCCTGACAACCTTACACTCAGTTTCTCTTAGCTTCCATATGATACTCTATTTCAAAATTTCCCTGTTACATAAGCCATGCATTGTATTCACTTTCCCTCCTAATGCCCTACTCTTAATCTCTGATCACATTATAACCGTTCAATTTGTCATCCCAAAAACCAAGAGTCTAAATTAGAAACTTTCATGTCAAATATTGGTCACCAGTGTTTAAGGAGAGCTTCAAAACTTCACAACACTTCTATAGGCCAAAAAGTAATTAGTAGTTATAGGCAGCTATGCGATATCTTTATTTTTATGACAAAACTGTTTGCTTTTCAAGGTCTAACAAATTGGTTCTCTTACAGTGGACATATTGTTCACCACCAGGCCCACACTAAAACCTTTCCAACATGTGTAACGCAGCCACTATGAATATGCATGTATATTTCCAGGGTAGATTTGCAAAATAAAATAAAATCTCTTCCTCAAAGGAAAAACCAAAATATTTATTTGGGACATCATTAGAATGCCAGGAGGTAAGATTTAACAAGGTACTTATATCTTAAACCTTCTTTCTGTTAGGCCTCCCCACAAACAAGTTCCCTTAGGCAAGTTCCTCCCTCTGACTACTCAAGCTGCTTCTCTGCTCTGTGCTTTCTGCTCCTCTGGGCCAGTACCTCTCATTCTGAGCTCCATGTGACTCAGGAAGTTCACATAGACCTATTAATGGGTGGGGAAGATCTTCCCATTTCGTATTGTTCATCACAAGACCCACATTACAACATGATAACATCCAGCGGAGCTTATATTTCAATGGCATAGTCTTTTGGACCCCAGGATTTTTTTTTTCTATATCAGATATCTCAGTAGGTTGCTGGTAAAGAATCCTCCAAAAACATTTGAGCACTTTAATTCTTGATCTTCTATGTGTGTTTTTCTTGTATATGTTTTATGTTTTTGCCTCTCTTCTTCTGGATGATTTTTAGATCCTTGAGGCAAAATTTAACTCTTAAGTGTCTTTTCCATTTCTGTTCCTCAAAGCTGAGCATAGGGCTACATATTTTTGAGGTATAATAAAGAGGAATCAAAAAGACATAAATGAATTAAATTAGTTTCAGAGAGTGCTGTATCTGGATTTGAATTAAAATTTAGATCCTGGTATATGTATGTGTATATAAACATATATGGCTATATGCACAACATATATAGTATATATGTTTATGTACCTATACACATATATAGGGTGTGTATGTGTGGTGTATATATATGCATATGTGTGTATATACATATATATACATATATGTGTATATATATACATATATGCATATTTGAATAATCTGCAGTTGTTTGAAGGAAAATTCCAAGGTTCATGGAATCATTGATATGTACTGAAAATAAAGTATTCAAATGCTTTCCTTCGTTATGTATTCAGGGTGCTTGATGTTTAGAACTTTGGAGATATACAGGTGATTTTCAGAGAAGCCAGTCATGTAAATTAGAATGGGTCCATATGCCTATAGTCTCAATGAAACATGTTAACTAAAATCAT
The DNA here is from genome assembly GCA_028627135.1 of Pseudochirops cupreus. Classification (NCBI taxonomy): domain Eukaryota; kingdom Metazoa; phylum Chordata; class Mammalia; order Diprotodontia; family Pseudocheiridae; genus Pseudochirops; species Pseudochirops cupreus. The sequence continues at coordinate 526,471,639 of CM053582.1, read as the reverse complement.
TATTTGAGTTACCTGAAGTATAGTATTTCTTTAGGCCATTTTGATACCTTGTGCTAGGTGCTCTGCTTCTCTGAGACTGGTGCAGCCAGAAAGAGTTAGTAGCATTTTTGCTCATTAGCAAAAAAGTGTGGTCTGGATAGTTTTGCTGTTATGCTGCTCTAAGCCTTCATTTGCAGTTCCTGATGCCTTTGGGATAAATAAGACTTCTAGACAGATATTAATTTTTTTTTGTGCCGACAATGAATTCTTTTTTTCTTAAATATTTTTTTTTTCTTATAAAGAAGAAAATAACCAAATACCTAAGAACTCTGGAGAATCTCATGCCCCTATATGTCAATTTAAATATCATGTCAAGCAGTAAAAGACAAAATATGTTTTGCTGGAAAATATCAAGGAGTATAACCATGGAAGATTATCTCCTAATTTTTGGTATCTGTCATTCTCACTATTTTGGAATGCATCAATATAGGTAAGTGAATTATTGAACAGTGGTTAATAAATAAGCCACTACTGCTTAAAAATATTGAAGATTCTACTAACAAATTTTTCAGGAGGCACATATAATACTACCAGTATTTCATTTCCACCTAATCTTTCCATGGATGCTCATAACAATTAAAGTAGGGATCCACTGAATGTTGAAATTAAAAATTTAGGAATCAGGTCCTTTCTATTAGTTGATTCAAGTTTTCTTCAATTAATACATTATTAACAAAATGTTAATATGTTGTCAGTATTTTTAAACATTTTTTAATTTCCTAAGTATTATAATTAACCAAAGAAGCAAACATTAATTGAATAACCATTATGTATCCAGTATGTTTCCAGGAACTGGAGATAAAGAGATAGAAATGAAATGGCACCTGTCCTTAAGAAGCATAAGTCTTATGAGGGTAGGGTAAGGAAAGCAGGTACATGTATATAACTTTGTACAAAAGTACACAATTGTTTAAATAATTTTATGTAGTTGTATTTGAATGCCAATATTATTAATTAATAGTTTTCAGCAGAACATTTACGTAGTTGATCTTTGTTCTGTGGGACCTAAAGTGATATTCACTTATCTCAGTCATTGGCCATTCCACTTATTTTCCCTGATTCTTGGAATTAATGCATCACATGTGGGAAATGCTGAACTTCCTGCTATGTAACTTTCCCCTGACTTAAGAAATATCACTAGTCATGCTTCACTAGGCAAGAGGACACATTGTTGATATAAATATGAAGCAAAGACTTCAGCTAACTTAAGGAAGTTAAAAGACATCATGTATTCAACATATCAGTAAGCTCAGATAACCAGGATCTAGAGATGTGTTGGTAAATGTTTTGCAGCTGGCTCAAGTGGAAAAAACTATACAGCAGGACACATTTTAGATTTAATCTGCATTATTAGCATTTTCTCATCCATCTTTAAAATCCAGACAGTCAACAAAGCAATAAGCTAAGCTTTGTAGTTTGATGATTTCCAAGGTGTAAATGCTCACATTGAAAATTTAACAATCGGCTTTCATGAGCCAGCTTAAGCTGGCTCCCACACATCTCTGTAGTAAGTAACCTGCTATCAGCCCGCGTTTCAAAGCTCTAACCTTAGAGTAACCCGATACATATTTTTTTCTTATTGTTTTGTTGTTTCAGTCGTGTGACTCTTTATGATCCAATTTGGGCTTTCCTTGGCAAAGATACTGGAGTGATTTTGCCATTTCCTTCACAAGATCATTTTATGGATGGTGAAACTGAGGCAAACAGGGTTAAGTGATTTGCCAAACTCACACAGCTTGTAAGTATCAGGACAGATTTGAAATCAGGAAGATGAGTTCTTCCAGGATCAGCACTCTATCCACTAAACTACCTAGCTATCACTACATATTCTAGTAATCCCTATAGTTCACAGATGGGTAGAAAAATGTCCTTAATAACTAATACCATGCTCTTTCACACCCTCAATGAGGGCAGGATCATAGTCTCATTGTTTCTTGATCTTTAAACAAATTTTCCAGATGCTTTATGTCCTGAAAGTTAATTAGCCTAAATTTTATATCTATATATATAGATCTATGTATATACGTATACATGATACACATGTATACACACATATATGCATATATACACATATACATTTATACACATATGTGTGTGTATGAAATTTACTGGAGACATTTAACTGTGAAAACTAGAAATGGATAGACAGGTAGGTGGCATAATAAATAGAGTGCTGGGCATGAAGAAGCATCTTCCTGAGTTCAAATCTGGCCTCAAACCCTTACTTAGCTGTGTGACCCTGGGAAACTCATTTAAGTCTGTTTCCTTCTCTGTAAAGTGAGTTGGAGAAGGAAATGGCAAACCACTCTAGTATCTTTGCCAAGACAACCCCAAATGGCATCATAAAGAATTGAACACAACTCAGAGAACTAAACAACAAGAATATGTATCTCTGTTACTCTAAGCACATAGGGATGAATTGTCTCAGAGACAAGGGTTTTCCAACATATTAATGATGCTGGGGAAGAAGATTAAAAAGGAGAGGGGAGTGGGAGTGGGAGCAGAAGTAAATGGGAGGGAAAAAGTGTGTTTTAACTAGTCTGGCTGGTATGTAGACTCTGAGAGAAAATGATGTGCCATTAGTTTGTAAACATAGAATGGAGTAAAATTGTTGTGAAGGACATTGAGAAGCATTTGTGTTTCAATCCAAAAGCAATAGAGAGACACTGAAGTATTTTGACCAGGGGAGTTATGTGGTGAACCTAGTACAATATGGATATGGATTTGGAGGCTGTTTTGAGGGTAGATTGGAGAGGCAGACTGGAGGGAAGGATATGTTGCTGATGATGTGGGGGAAGCGGAGGAGGAGGAGGAAAAAGAGAAGGGAGGATATGTATAAGTTATATCTATATCTGTAAGTTAGTAACTGGAAAGAATTTTAGTGGTTATTTAATTTATTTTCTAAATTATTATCTCTTTATTTAATAGGTGATAAGAGTGAACGAATTAAACAAAGTAAGACAGGAAATAAATGGCAGAGCTGAACCTTATAACTCCAAATTCACTGATCTTTCTGTTGTATAAAATGTTAAGACTTCATTCAGTGCACAGTAGTGAGATACTTAACATTTTTGAGTTCCAAAGTGATATGCTTATACTGTTATAATAGTCTTTATCATTGTGGTTGTCATTTATATAGCAACTTAAGGTTCGCAAAGCATATTATACGCATTGTCTCATCCTAGCTTGATAATAACCCTGTAAGGTCAGTACAGATGAGGGAGCAGAAGCTTACTTAAGGAAAGCGGCAGCTAGGCAAAACAGTGGGAGAGTGCTGGACCTGGAGTCAGGAAAGCCTGGGTTCAAACTTGTCCTCATACATAAACTACCAGTGTGACCTTGCACAAACTACTTAACCTCTGTTTGCCTCAGTTTCCTCATCTGTAAGATGGGGGCAATAGTAGTACCTACCTCCCAGGGTTGTTTTGCGGTTAAAACGAGATAATATTTGTAAAGCACTTATGACAGTCTTGACATATAGGAGGTGTAATATAATTCTCCTTCTTTTTTCTCCTTCTCCTCCCCCTCTTCTTCCTCTCCTCCATTATGAGGATTTGAGCCCAAGTCTTATGATTCCAAAGTTAGCATTATCTCTATCATACCTTCTTTAAAATAAAACCTCCATTCTCAAGTCCATCTGATATGAATCACTAGGAACATAAGTATTTGTTTTTGGGTTTACAATATGATCAAAAGTGTTGCTTGAAGTCTGCTCAAAAATCTCAGGACTGAATAAGAATAATGCTCTATACTTGTGCCAGGTACTCATCATCAGTCTTGAAATGGTCACTATCCTAATATAGAGAAAATCAAAATTGTTTTTTTTCTTCCATTGTGAAAAACAGCTGGATGCTATCAGATCTGATTGGGGAGTGTTTTAGCTCTCCATTTAAAACAGTTGCATAGATTCTTTGAGTCATCTGTGACATCTGTTGTAGCAAGTAGTGGCATCTGGTTGGAAGAGCAGAGGTCTGGTACAATTAAGGAAAAATTGTAATTTCCTTTCTTGTGTATCCTATATTTAGTATTGGTGAGTTGTGATGAATATTTTTACCATAACCTCCTTTTCCTCTCTCTACATATATTAAAGAATAAAATAAAATCAATTGATCTCTTGGTATTGGTTTAAGATTATGATTAAATAAATGTTCATTTTTATCTATAGATTTACCTTGCATTTGAACTAACATATGGACCAGAACATGTTAAAAGGGAAGTTGAGATTACCTAAGATTCATTCATAAAATCACCTTTTTCTGAGAAATATGTTGCTTTGCTAGCTGTTCTTCTATCTTCCCACCCAAACCCCATATCAGCATGGGGCTCAAAATTCTATGTGTGAGCCTCTTCTCTTCTTTCTGTATGCTCTTCTCCTTGTCTGACATCATTTATTTCCCCAATTTTCAACCATCACTTCTGTGTTGATTAGTCACACATACACACACACACACACACACACACACACTATATATATATATATACACACACATACATAAACATATATACACATATATATACATATATACACATATATACATATATACATATACACTTCGAGACTCTATCTATCTATCTATTTATCTATCTATCACACCTCTTTTGTAAATCTAAACCTCGAGAACCTCCATTTTAAGGTAAATACTCATGACAGCCATGTATTCTTTCTTCTTCAGGCTCTACTTCTGACTCTTTTTTTCACTATACCTGTAAGGGTCACAAATAAGTGCCAGATTGCAAATGGTAATATTGGGGCACAGGGATGTGTTTGAGGCCTGGGAATGAGTTGGGTCACATGGAAGTCAGAGCATATTGCACCGTCCCTGGCCAGGGGATGCATTGCTCAAGACTTTCTTGCATGGGATACCTGAGGTTCCCAACTGATGTCTCCACACCCTGGGGTCTTCATGCCATTGTAATTACAATTCCCTTTCACAATTTACCTGCCCTCTCTTAATCCCGCTCAGCTGGAGTGTGTCACATGTGGTGTGTGGATCTGGGGTAGATAAAAGGATCCAAGCCTTGGATGGATGGGGGCCTTAGAGTCCTACTGTAAGGCTTCCCCGGTGTAACATCAATAAACCCTCTTAACATATACCATCCAGCGTTACTTTCTTTAAGGAGAAAACACCAGTGTCATCCCCATTGTAAAGGTAAGTACCTACTGCCCCTCAGGGCAGGGCTGAGAACCCTGACATATACCCATGGTTTGGTACTTTCTCTTTCAATCCCCCACTAATTATCTCTTTCATGTGTTGTCCTCTTCCTTTAGAATGTAAGCTCTTGAAGAATACAGGCTGCCTTTTTTATCGTATTTTTATTCCCAATATTTATCATCCAGTCACTGAATATGCACTTAATAAATGCTTATTTCCCTGACTTGGCTTGACTAAGCTGCCATTTATACTGCTATTTGATAGACATATTCATTTCTATGACATCTTCACTTGGGTGAGCATCTTAAACGCAACTTTTCCTAAACTGAATTCATTAACTTCCTGTTAAAATTTATCGTCCTAATTTCTATTTCTGCTTACTACATTACCAGTTATTACTAGTCATCCTTTGCTTCTTATACATCCAACCAATCACTTGTCAAGTTCTGTTGTTTCTTTCTTCATACTGAATCTTATAACTGCTCTATCTATTCCATTCCTCTTGTCAGCATCTTAGTTAACTACTGCTTCCTAACACGTCCACTCCTCCAGCCTCTGTGTTCCTTCCAGTTCCTCTTACATATTTTATTATTAAATGTTTGCAGTCATTTTTCCATAATATCTGACTTTTTGACCCCATTTTCTTGGCAAAGTTATTAAAGTGGTTTGCCATTTCCACGAAGTTAATAGAGTGGCTTGCCATTTCCTTCTCAAGTTCATTGTACTTAAGAGGAAACTGAAGCAAAGAGGATTAAGTGACTTGCTTAGAGTCACACAGCTAGTAAGTGTCTGAAGCTGGATTTGAGCTAGAGTATTCTTGACTCCAGGTTTGGTTGCCTTTCCACTATGCTACCTGGCTGCTTAGATATTGCTCCCAGATTAATCTTTCTAATGCTAAACCCTAGTCATATAACTTCACTGTTCCAAGAATGCCAGAGACTCCTTGCTCTTTATTGAATAAATTCTCAAAACAAAAACAAAAACGAAACCGTATTGTGAAATTTAAGACTCTCCAAAATCTGGCTCCAATTTACCTTTCCAAATATTTTATTATTACTTTAAGTATGTTCCAGACTCAAACCAACCATAACTCCTTAATACTTCCCTTCTTCCACACCTTTGTAATGCTGTTCTTGATTGTTTAAATCCTACTCATCATCCTAAGATCATGAACCTCTGTAAAATCTTCTCTAATATTCTGAGAAGTGATCTTTCTCTGCTGTGAATTCCTAAAAGTTCTGACTTGCACCTATCTTAGGGTATTTCCCTTACTTGTCTTTCATATTTTGCTTAGTGTTAAGGCTATTTGTGAATATGTATACATGTTTGTACATAGTAAATTTCAAGTATTTGGAGAATTGTTTTATTTCTTTTTCATGTCATCTGCAAGTACAGTATGTTTTTTATATATGTTTGGTCAACAAACATTTATTAAGTGGCTACTCTTTGCAGAGTATTATGGAATGTAATGGCTAGCATATTACAGCTTGTAAAATTATTTACATAATATATCCTCTTTTTTGTTGTTCTTTCTACAGTGTTCTAATATAGGAGGCGTTATTATTTTTATGCCTTTTTCATAGATGAGCAAGTTGATGATCAGAGACATTAAGTTACCTGCCTAAGGTCTCACAGCTAGTAAATGGCAGAATTAGAGTTCAAACCCTGACCTTTTCATTCTACTGGTGCTCAATCATTGACTCAGGAACGGCCTATGAGAACTGACTAAATGCAAGAGTCACATTTTGACTTCTGTTCATTCTTCTCTCATTTCATTTGAGTTGAATCATTCTTAATGTAGTTATCCCGATATCTTAAGTTTGATTAAGTTTTTAGGTTGATTACAAAGAGATTCACTTTAATCATTCACATGTTTACATGTTACTTTCTCCCTTTTTCCTTCTAAGTCCTGCCAAATTTCCATTTCCCCCTTTTCTGTTTTACTCATCCCTATGGATAAAATATCAAAATATACTTAATAAGGTTTGGCATTTCATTCATTTGGAATATTTTAATGAATACAACATTCATAAACACTTCATATTAATGAGTAATGACTAATAAAAGATATTTTATCTTACCAAAAATTCTGTAATTTTAAATCGTGTGATAGCTTGTAATAAGAGATATCCATAAGAGTTTTCACACGTTCCAATTTAGAAGAGTGCTAATGACAGGTTGCTATACCACCAATTAAGTGTTTTTAAAATCATCTATAGATGTCCCCACAACATGGATAAATGGAATAGCAGATGGGACAGCTGTGATTCACAGGTGTTTAATTCTGGACTTGTAAATTAGCCAGAAAATGTCTGAGAAAGCTATAGACAGAGAATGAAATAAAAAGCAATGAAGGAAAGAAGAGTGGGTGAAAATTCAGGAAAGATCAAACAATTTGGCATGTCTTTCCTTAATAATGATCTCTCAAAGGCAGAGAGCTTTTCAAAAAATCAGAACCAACTATTCCTACATCAACCAGTCCAGAAAGTTTTATTCCTCTGGTCCCTACCAACAACTCAGTGACCAATAGTCACACAGTTTAGATTTCCATGCATTCTTTCTATTATATCTACATCTGTCTCTTTTCACTGTCATGTGAGAGAGGCTCTAACAATGCAGTTCTAAAATTATTGAGGAAACACTTAAAACTTCATAAAGTTAACTAACTTTTACTGAATTGACTAATCAATTCAGTTCAATTATTAAACTGGTAATGGAGTTTTATGATGTACCTTGTATAATCAAATAAAAATCACTTATCTTTATATAGGTCATTAAAACTTCCAAAGTATTTTTTGTACATATTATTCCATATAATCTCCCTGTAGGCAGGCTACAACTGAAGCTCTTGAAAATGACCTAATCTTTCTTCTAGAAGAAAAGAGGGAATATTGAATTTAGATACCAATTTATATCACAAAAAATGAAATTGATTATATTTTAAAAGACAGGAAGTAATTGGTTATTTATTTGAAACTCATCACAAAATTAACAATCAATGTACAGTCAGACCAGGTCAACAGCCATTTATTAAGTAGCTCCTTCAGGGCAGAGACTGTTTTTTGTCCCTTTTTGTATACCCAGCACTTAGTACAGTATTTTGTACATGCCCAATAAATATTTATTGAATTAGATTGAATCAAAATATCTCATGCAAGATTATGCCTAATACTGATCTCCTCACTCTGAATCTAGTTTTAGAAACATTAACTACATTGTCTTTTAGTAAGATTATAGGCAAATATAGAATATATCTACCATTTCCCTGTTATTGGGAAGTCTCTGGTGAAGAAGCTCACACTTTCAATGCAGGTTTTCAATTTCTCTACAACTTTGAGTCACAGAGATTTGCCTAGAGTGCTGAGAATCCTGCCCAGTTCACATAGCTGGCACGTATCAGGGCCAAGACCTAGCATTCCTAGCTCTTAGACCACTCTATCATGTATTAAAGGAGGTGAGAATAGGGAGAGATCATTTGGGGCTAGAGAAGTGGAAAAGTAGAATACTTGGTGTATTTTCTTTGAGAGGCTAATTTTAATTTTAACATATTAGTGTAAATGGTTGGAAGCTATTTTCCTCACTATTCAAAAACTCAGCAGTTCTTTTTTCTTTTCCCATATTTTTTGTCTAAAGGTTTCATTTTATCTAATTACCTAATCCACAGTCTAATAATTAATCAAGTGTCTTAAATTGATGAAATTCTAGTGGCAATAATTTTTGCTTTTACATTTAAGTCATGTTTGATAATAACAGACAGTATGACAGGAATTGAAAATCCATAGGGAACAGTAAAATAAATCTCTTGGCTCCTTTCTTGATAATAATAGAGTATATTTTGAGGAAATATGCTTAATTTATTTTCACTGATTCTACACATTTTCTCTTTTGTTTTACTTAATTAGCTTTTCCTAGGATCAGAGGTGAACCTCACAGAAATCTCTGATCCCAACTTTTGCAAAGAAGATTAAAAAAAAAAACCTATGACATTGCAATGACAGATACTTTAGTGTTTCAACAAATGTCCATGTCATCAGCTTATGCAGTAACACTTGGGTTTCTGGCTATGTAGTGAAATACTTTACTAAAAAGTGACTTGGGTAGGTGACTACTTTGTACGCTAATAATTTTGTCATTGACAATTTTCATGAGCAAAGGGCCCAGATTTATTGTTGCTAATCAATTGCAATGTACCTTAAGATAAATCAAACAATATATCTTCAGGGAAGTCGTATGACAATTCAAATAACATAAATAATGAGCTTTTAACCTTCCACTTATTATTTTTTTGTATTAAGCTCCCTTATCTTTGCATGATTGAAAGCTACACATTAAGGCATAATTTGATTAGAACTTACTACTAAAAAAAAGACCATTTGTGAATTCCTAAATGATGTTCTCCTTTTATTACGCCAATTCTGATAATATATTAATTAGCAGCAAAAAATCATTTAGTGACATTGGTCTATGAATTTCTTTAAAACAAAACAAAACATTTTAGAAAGAAAACTAGAACTGAAAAGAGAAAGAACATTTGCTTCTCAAACATTTCAAACCATAGGAATACATGAAGAGTGAATAAATGTAGCAGTCAAGGACAACAATAGTAACAGAACAACAGAGATGAGTAAGAGACTTCTTTCCAAATGTACACAAAAATACAGAGGTAAAGGTAGAAATCTGATAGAGTTAATAGTGAAGAGGCAGATGGTGGGATTATGGCTAGAAGCTGGTAATACTTTGCCTAAGGATGAATTAATGATACTACATTTTTTGGGACTATATTATGATCTGGAAGGAGATATAAAAGGTCGTAGGATAGCAGGGGGAAAGAAAGGAGTATATGATGCTCTGGAGTCAAATGGAGAAAGTGACCTTTGTGATCACAGAAAGAGGAGATTATATACAGGGCAATGGGTGAGGAGAATGGGGGAATGGTTGAAAAGGGAAAGGGAAGAGGCCTTATTTGGAGGTGGGAGTGAGTTCCACTGATGAATGCTCTTATGGAAAAAGAGAGATGGCCAGTGAAGAGAGATAAGGACCTTCCACTGGAGTAGGCCTGGGTGATTTGGTGCTTAAAAGGTTTACTTGTTCTACATTGGAGGGGTTAAGTTGGAAATTCCTAGATATAACTGGAAGCTGTTAGAGTGAGAGAGCATAGAAAGAGGGGGGAGATTTTGAGGCAAATGTGGAAAGAAGTAACTGTAAAAGATACGTAAGTAGGGACAGATGAGAAAGGATCTCTTTAGTGGAATGTATTGCATTCCTTAACAAAATCCTCTCTACTAAATACTGGACAGTGATCATTATTGCCTTTGCTTGAACACTTACAGAGAGGAGGAATCCGATACTTTCCAAGGGAATTCATTCCAATTTTACACAATTCTAACTGTTAAGTGGATTTTTTTCTTCATATGGTATGAAATCTAAATTTACTGCTTAACAAACTCAACTTGTTCATACTTGTTCTGACTGCTAAGACCAAGAAAAAAAAATATTATCCTGTTTTCATGGTAGTCTTTAAAACACTTGACTTTGGATTATGTCCTTCATTCAGAGGTGTGCTATTAAATAATCAGCTGTCTGAGAAAAATATACCTATGACATTTTTTCTTTGATTTTGATTATTTTTTGTATTTATTTAGTATTTAATTTTTTCTAGTTATATGTAAAAACATTTCCAACATTAGTTTTTAAAACTTTGAGCTCCAAATTCTCTCTCTTTCTTCCCTCTTTCCCATTGAGAAGGCAAGTAATTCCATATATGCTATATTTGTGTAGTCTTGCAAAACCTATCCACAATAATCAGGTTATGAAAGAAAACATAGAAAAAAAAACATCTCAAGAGTACAATATTTACAGCACTGTCCATGACTATAAATATTCTCATGTAGTGCTCCATAGCAAAACATAACAAACTCTCCATATGGAGGGCAGAAGCAAAGCATTTATGTAGTCACCAGAAAACCAAATCCCAGCACCAGGAAACCTAATCTATCCAAGCAACATGGAAGTTAATACGCAACAATGTAGCAGAGAGCCACACCATCTTAACCTTCCCACAAACCAATACCAGATCAATATTTACTCACATATCTAACACTTTGCCTGAGCATCCTCCCTCTCCCACTGTCTCTCTAACTCTGACTCTTAGCTTCCTGTGGGCTCTGCTCTACCTTTCAGCAAACTCCTCCCACCACAGACTCCAAGTGAATGTATTCAGCCTATTTTGGGGCAGAGTTTACTTGCAAAGCAGGGAAGTTCTTAAAATTCCCATTCCCATTACATTTTATTGAGAAGGCAAGCATTTCCATATAGATTATACATGTGTAGTGAGGCAAAACACTTCCATATTTGTCATGTTGTGAAAGACTATATTTCTTTACATGCTATCCTATCCTATTTGTTCTGTTCCCTCCTTTGACCTTGTCCCTCCTCAAAAGTGTTTGCTTCTGATTACCTCCTCCTCCAATCTACCCTCCCTTATATCAACTTTCCCCTTATTCCCTTCCTCCCTACTTTCCTGTAGGGTAAGATAGATTTCCATACCCAATTGAATGTGTGTTTTAACCCCTCCTTAAGCTAATTCCAATGAGAAGATGGTTCACTCATTTGCTCTCACCACATCCCTTTTCCCATCCACTGTAAAAGCTTTTTCTTGTCTTTTTTTAATGTGAGATAATTTGTCCCCTTCTACCTCTCCCTTTCTCCTTCTCCCAGTATGTTCCTCTCTCACCCCTTAATTTAAGTTTATTTTTTTAGGTATAATCCCTTTATTTTTAACTAACTCTATGCTGTGTGTGTATGTGTGTATGTGTGTATTCCCTCCAACTGCTGTAATAATGAGAAAGGTTTCAGAGTTACAAATATCATCTTTTCATGTAGAATATACACAGTTCAACTTTAATAAGTCCTTTATTATTTCTCTTTACTATTTACCTTTTCACGCTTCTCTTGAATTTTGTATTTGAAAGTCAAATTTTCTATTTAGCTATGGTCTTTTCTCAATTGTGCATTAAATTCCTCTGTCACTGAAGTTCATTTTTTTCCCCTCATGAATTACACTCAGTTTTGCTGGGTAGATGGTTTTAATCCTAGCTCCTTTGACTTCCAGAATATCATATTCTAAACCCTCCAATGCCTTAATGTAGAAGCTGCTAAATCTTGCCTGATCCTGATGGTGGTTCTACAATACTTGGATTGTTTCTTTATGGTTGTTTGCAATATTTTCTCCTTGACCTAGGAATTCTGGAATTTGGCTATAATATTCTTGGGAATTTTCATTTTGGGATCTCTTTCAGGAGGTGATCGGTGAATTCTGTCAATTTCTGTTTTATCTTCTGCTTCTAGAATATCAAGGAAGTTTTCCTTGATAATTTCTTGAAAGATGATCATGGCTTTTGGGTAATCCAATAATTTTTGAATTAGATTATTTTTCTAGTGAGATATTTCACAGTCTTCTATTATTCTTCCATTCTTTTAGTTTTGTCCTGCTGTTTCTTGATTTCTCATCAAGTCTTTAGCCCCATTTTCTCCTTTCTGAATTTTAAGAAATTATTTTCTTGAGGGGGCTAGCTGGCACAGTGAATAGAGCACAAGCCCCGGAGTCAGGAGGACCTGAGTTCAAATTCAGCCTCAGACACTTAACACTTACTAGCCATCTGACTTTGGGCAAGTCGCTTAACCCCAATTGCCCTGCCTTCCCCCTTCCATAAAGAAAAAAAAAAAGACATTATTTTCTTCAATGAACTTTTGGATATCCTTTTCCACTTGGTCGATTCTGCTTTTTAAGGCATTTTTCTCATTGGCTTTTTGGTCCTCTTTTGCCATTTGGTGTAGTCTATTTTTAGGGTGTTATTTTCTTCAGTATTTCTGGGGGTCTCCTTTAGCAAGATGTTTACTTGTTTTTCATGACTGTCTTGTATCACTCTCATTTCTCTTCCCATTTTTCCCTCTTCTTCTCTTACTTGATTTTTAAAATCCTTTTTGAGCTCTTCCTTGGCCTGAGACCAATTCATATTTTTCCATGAAGGCTTTGGATGTGGGAGCTTTGATTTTGTCATCTTCTCGTTGTATAGTTTGATCTTTCTTGTCGTCAAAGTAAGTTTCCATAGTCTGAGGTTTTGTGTTTTTTTTCTCCCTGTTGTTGGCTCATTTTCCCAGCCAATTACTTGACTTTTTAGGTCTTTGTTAAGGTAGGGGCCTGCTTCCAGTTTGAAGGGTGCACTTTCTCAAGCTTTAGGGTTTTTTTGCTGCTGTTTTCAAAGATACTTCTAGGGGCCTGTAAGTTTTCAGTTCTTCCAAGGTAGTATGATCTAAGGAGAGGTGTTCAGTCCTCTCTAAACTCTCTTCTGGTCTGTGACTAACAACAAGCACTCTTTTGAAACACTGAGGAGGGTTCCCTCTCCACTGCTGCTACAAGGTCTACTATGCTAATACTGTCCTAGCCTCAGGACTGCCACCCAGGACATAGACCCAGATCCATTCTGAACAGACCTTTCCTACTGACCTTCTAAGATGTCTTTGACATTTATGGGCTGAGAAGTCTGGAAACTGCCACAGCTGCCAGCAGTTCAGCCCCACAAATCTCCTTGGGGTTTGTTGGGGACTAGACTTTGCCCCTCTCTCAGCTTGGTACAACAGATCTTTCCTTTCTACCTTCAAGATTGTCTTGGGTTGGGAATTTGTTTCACTCTGTCTTTTTGTGGGTTCTGCTGCTCTAGAATTTGTTTAGAGTCATTTTGAAAGGTCTTTGGAAGAGAGCTCAGGTAGCCCATGCCTTTACTGTGCCATCTTGGCTCTGCCCCTCTTGATTTTCATTATTAACATTTTCTCCATCACTTCCTTAAGTCTAGACAATCAATAAAAGAACAAATCTATTCCTGATTTGTAGCTTTTGTTTATTTCTGAGGTGTGAATGCTTATAATGAAAATTTAAAAGTTCTTCTCAAGACTTGGTTGAAGCGATTCAAAGCAAGTCTTCAAAACAAACATCCCAAGTTACTCAAACCAGTATTTATGTGAAATAATATTGAACCATGTCACTTTAAGACAGGGAAAGGGCATACACATATGTGCACACGCACACACACACACACACACACACACACACAAACACACACAAAACCAGTAACAACCTAGCAGGAGCAACAAAATACATTTACAGTCAGATGACTTGGCTTCAGGTCCTGGTAAAGTTGCTTATTGTCTTTGTGACACTGGGCAAGTTGCTTATCTTCTTTGACCCTCAATTTTCTTTGAAATCAGATTGGACTTGGGTAATTTCTATGAATCAAATCCTGTAGTACATTTACCATACTAAGTACACTTCTTTCTCTGTTCTCTAGTTAATGATCTTCCTAAATTATGGTATCCAGGACTGAATATATCACTCCAGATATACTCTGATCAGGACAGATTGTATTAGGCTTTTTGCTTCCATACTATAAGATAATATGTCTCTCTTAATATACCCTACATTTTTATTAGCTTTTCTGAATGTCATAATACATTGTTGACTCACATACTTTATCATACTTGACCAATATAGGACAACAGTTATGTTTTACTACTTAATTTGAAAACTTTAGTTGATTAGTGAATGCTGGATAACCCATTGTATCAGCAAGCACCCTAGCATACCCAGAAAGGCTGCTAGCACAGGTTCTTAGATCTGCTTTTCTAAAGGAAAGCAACTCAAAATGCATTAACAATCTTACTTTAATCTATCAAACATATATCATTTACCTAGTTCATGGGGAAAGTCAAGACCCTGAACTTCTGAGAATGTAAACATAAGTTACAAACACAAATTACAAACAGAAAAACAGATAAGCAGACGGCTTCCAGCGCCTGACCATTACATCAATTACCTACTCAATTACCAGAGAGGGAAGCATCAACGGCTGGGTGTTCAAAGCCAGGGGGCTCAACAGCTTCCCAGAGTCTCATCTGGCCAAATCACACAACTCTTCTCAAAGTGAGCCCCAAAGCAAAACCTCACATCAGGGCATATATATAACCTTCTGCTGCCTTGGAGAATGTCACAGCCCTCTTGACCCACAGCCCAATCTCAAAGCAACAAGGCACAGACATTCTCAAAGAACCAGCTTCCAGCCACAGGCTCCACTTGACCACATTCAGCCTATTAAGGGGCAGAGTATACTTTCAAATAGGGGAAGGTTCTCAGAGTCATGTAGCCACTTTAGCAAAGGGCCTAGGGGCAGGGAAGATATTCAGATTCCCATAACACCCATAAAACTATTTGGAATCAAGAGAATCTTTCCTTTCTTCCTAGAGTGGGTGTGGAGAAAATATGTGAGATGACTGAAGAGTACCTAGAGCTAAATCTTTTCTTTATGGATAATGACTTGAGATTTGCTTTTCAAATATATTGAGTTCCATTTTTTAAAAATTTTATTATAGTTTGCATCATTCATTTCCACAAGATTTTGAGTTACATATTTTCTCCCCATCTTTCCCCC
>CM053582.1:526440446-526455466 GCA_028627135.1 Pseudochirops cupreus | reverse complement strand
TCTACCGAAAGTGATAAGGTTGAAAGTGATGTCCCTAATGTGGAAATAACTAAATGGACCAGAGTTCAGCAAGCATTTATTCTATCTCAGAAATGCAGTTAGAGGGCAAAGGGACTCTGCTTACACACTTGGAAGCTGCATTTCATTTTTTTCCAATCAACTACATCTAATATCTATTCCTAATATAAGGTAAATCAGGTGTATTTATTTTCAGTATATTAAGACTGACAGGAAGTGGCTGACATTGCTAGTTGCTAATATTGTCTTGTATATATTTCCTTCTTTGTTGCTTGTTTTAGAGGTAATTAGGTTTTTGTTTTTAAATAACCCACCTAGAAGCCCACATATTTGGTAGACATTACAAACACTATATTCTTTCACCAGAAAACAACCAAGGATTAGATTCAAGGGAAGTCATCACTTTTGTCAAAGTAGACTGTGTGAGATGATCCATGGATCACATGACCCCATCCTACCCCTAAGAATGTAAGCATGAATATTTATCAAGGAGCAGGCAAGAATGGATTTTACTTGCCTCATGACAGGAATGTCAACAGGCAGGAACTCCCAGGGCAAAATGGGCAGAGAAGAATGAAGGCATCTCTTGGTCCCTAGATTGAGGAAAGTTTATTTCTTGTCACCTTCCTGTGTTGGCTAGAGTTTCCAAATCTCAGACTGCTCCCTAAATTATAAGAAATCAGAACCACGACTGGTATGGTTTTAGGGGTCCCAGGAGGGACTCTCTTTGAAGTACTTTACACATAAGATTCCTGATACTACCATTTTTTTCCCCTCCCATGGGAACTAAGCTTTTCATTTTTCAATGAAAGAAGAAAATAAAATGAAATGCCCTCTTAGAGAGGAAATATAATAGTTTAATTTCATAGTAAGTTATAAATGCTTAATCTCAGACAAAGGCTCCAAAAGGGATTTCGATATTGAGGTCAGTCTAAGGATACTGTAAGATCAGAAGTTTCTTAGGGAAAGGGATGAAGAGTAGAGTGACTAGTGGCATCAAAAATAGACTTGATTTTTCTGCCTTCACAAGAACCAAAGTATAGATGATTTTCTGGACCTTCTATATCTCTCAGCACTACACACAAGAATTTTTCTGCATTTCTTTTGGTAATTTAACTGTGAGAATTCCCAATGTATACTCAGTGCACTGTTCTATACCATTCAAGAGCATTCATGCAAATGATCACAGAATTTGAGAACTGGAGGGAACGTAAAAGGAGTCATCCAGTACAAACCATATTAAAAGGAATCTCCAATATAGCATGCCTGACAGGTGGTCATCTAGTTTTTGTTTGAAGACCCATGGGCTCCTGAGGTGGTCCATTCTCCTTTTGGACACCTCTGATTTTTAGCATGCCATTGTTGTTGTTAAGTCCAAATTTGTAACTTTTTAAAACTTCTACCTATTATTCTGGGTTTTGTCCACTAGAGTCCAAACAAAAAGTTAATCTCTATTATATGTAAGTGTCAAGATATACCTGAAGACTTTCCCCATGTTCCTTCGAGCCTTCTTTTCTCCATGCTAAATATGCCCTTCAACTGGACCGCATATCAAATAAACTCAAGATCCTTCACCATGCTGGTTACCATCTTCTGGACAATGTCCAGTTTATTACTGTTTTTCTTCAACTGTGGTATGGAGACCTGAGCACAATACCAAGATTTTGGTGAGAACAGAATTTGTGACACTATCACACCATTATTCCGAGAAACTGAGTACTTTTAATAGATTGCAATATTGTATGCATTCTTGTGTCTACTGCATCACACTGTCATAACTACTGGTTATTTTTCAAAATAACTGCTACCTAACAACTTTACCTCATCTTGTACTTGTGAAGCTTATTGTTTACATCAAGTATAAGACTACATTTATTTCTATTAAATTTCATTTTACTAGATTCATCCCAATATTCACCATCATCTAGTTTCTTAGCAATATAGTCTACCTTTGCATCGCCTACATATTTGATAATCATACTATCCATACCAGTCATTAAAGAAGTTCTTCAGTAGGACCAGTTACTAAAGACCAGGATGATTCAGTGCAGATGTTTTGGCATAATACTAACATGGTCCTTTTTCAAAGAGAAAACAGAAACAAAATAGGAATTTTGCAACTTTCCTTCTCTATATTGTTGGTATTCATCTGCCTAGCCTTGATCTTTCCTTTTCTCCCAAAAGAATTGAAAGAAAACATTTTGTTATCTTGAAATTCCTTTGAAAATTTCAGCTATGAATTTTAACAACCTAACAGTATTTTTAATAAGAACATTTTCTGTTTATCTTTCTTACTTGAGGATTGACTTTGCTTCCATCTTTCATAGATTCCTGTTTATGATCTAAGTCCATTAGTAAGTTCCATGTGTATCCATATCAGTCTCTTCAGAGAAATTTTATTTTTTTAATTGGAGTAATTTTTCCTTTTGTCTTTTAAGAATTAACTATTGAACATATGCTATATGGGTTAGCTTTTCTTTTCTCCTTCAGTCCAAAAAACTTTCCTGCGAAGACTTTGAATTCTATCTTGCCAAAAATCTACACTGCATGTCTTACTGTGCCCAGATTGCCTCTTCTGTCAAAATTTTAGGAGTCATAATTTCCTCCTACTGTTCTCATATCTATGTACCATGAAACTGGTTATACTAATTATTCCCTTTTCCTGAGAAACAGGGAGATAGAGACAAAGAGAGAACAACAGAGACAGAGAGAGAAAGACAGAGAGGGAAAGCTCCAGTAGATGACTAGATATTTGAAACCTCCCATAGTTACTATGTTATACTTCAGTATCAGATTAATTATATATTTCCCAAACTTCCCACCCATTTCTTCTTCCTGTCTGTGTGCCCTATTGTGTACACCACTGATTAATTAACTGTTTTTTATTCCATCTCCCCAGTGAATTTCACCCAAATATGTGTGTCATGCATCTCTAACCGTGCATTATGGATTGCCTCATGAGTGTACCTACTTAATAATGCTACTTCCTCCTCTAGCCCCTTTTTACCTGTCCTGATTCTTTTGATTAAGACATATCCAGGAGAATTGTTAAATATTTAATAACTGATTCACTGAAAAAAGAATGTGTGGCACACTCTTAAGTTTCATCTGTGTTATTAACATTTTCTCCACTTTCTTATGTCTAGACAATGAACAAAAAACCACAAAAAATAAATCTAGTCTGAATTTATATCACTTGCTTATTCCTGAGGCAGAAATACTCACAGCAAAAATTTAACAATATACTCTTGTGAGCCAGTTCAAAATGGTTTTAGCATACACACAGAGTTATGTTCTAGTCACAGATTTTATTCCACAAATTCTCAGAGAAGATTAAGAGGTCAGTGATTCCCCCTAGCATTACATCCTCAAGCTAATTGTTTTTATTACCTGACATACGTGTATGTGTGTGTATATACACACATGTATATGTATGTATATATACTAGAGCTATGTAATACATACTATATCTGTTGTATGTATATGTCTATATACATATTTGTAAATTCATATATATGTACACATATATACATGCATGCATACAAAGACAGAGGGAGAGAGGGGGAGAGAGAGGGAGAGGAAGAGAGAAAGAGAAGGCCATGGGTTTTACTACTGACTCCTTTCTAATGTTTTGTCCTCTATGAAATTCTTGGTTCTCAAAAAATAATGTCCTTTCTTTGGGTCTTCTCTTGATGGTATGTAATTTGGGGTTATATGTGGGCTACTATAAAAAGCACTCTGCCTATGAATTTAGGGGGTCAAGAGGAAAAAATCCATTAGTACTGTCATTTCCTTAAGTAATAAAGTGTTGTCTCATTGCCTTATCTTTTTTATAGAGTATTTATTTGTGTGTCTGTCTCTATCTGTCTATCTATCTATCTATCTATCTATCTATCTATCTACCTATGTATCTATCTTTTTTCCTCAGCTTGTAAATATTTAGCTTTCTTATAGCTGAAGAACAAAACACTCTTCTCTGGTCTCCCAGCTCAATGTGTTAGGAATGAAGTTGAACCAAGAAGAAGATGGCAGTGGAATGCAAAATCAAGTAAAGGCTATAACAAATATGAACTTTTAGGGTTGCCTGACCTTTTTCATTATTATATTCTAGAATAGAAATGTACAATAAAATTAGGTGCTTGGGGAGAATGTATCAATATATATGCTTGCCTTAATACATTTTAGTTAGTGTCTATAGTAAAAAACATGTGAATATTCCAAGTTGCTCACATTCAATCTTGGGCCAAAGGTTTCAGTAATGGAATGAGATGCAAGGTTAGGATATACAATGGCCTCAAGGCTTTTGTTCTAGGTTGTTTTATAGCATCACTTAACAGTGAATAGCTCTCTATGTCCACAGTGTTAGAATCAGATAACTATTCATTAGAAATATTTGTAATAAGGGGCAAATTATATATTCAGATGAAAACTAAGTGAAGTGTTCTTGAAATGTAGAAAAATGTCATCTTTTTATCAAATCATATACTTTGAGAATCCCACTAAGCATGACATTTGTGTAGAGACATAGTTTTGCTAAATTGATAAGAAAATTTTCTAGTTGTGTTACTCTTTCATGTTCTATAATTGAAAATAGTGGATTCAGCCATAAAACAAAATGGATCATTTTGGTCAACAATTTTTAAAATTTATTTCCAAAGAAGTTCTCATTTTTATCGGGTGCTTTCCAGACTAAGTACATTTTAATGAATACATCATTGCTCCTGAAAATGAATTACATTTTATTGACATTAGTAACATGGAGCTCCTAAAAGAGATTCTGTGTCTGCCTCTTGGAAGTGAGGAGACATAAAGAAAATTGGGGTTTTTATTCAGGACAACAAAGATTTCCCAGAAATCAAGATTTGTTTTGTTTATTTGTTTGCAGCTTATTCAGTTACCTTTTAGATCCTTAGCCTTGTGGCCCTTCCAAGTATCAATGTGAAGACATTGACATTGATGATTTAACATATATATTAACCTCCTACTAAATTACTGCCTCAATGAGACTATGAGCTATGCTGTGCAAGGTTTTCTAACAGACACAAATCATAGTGGAGAGTGTTGGAAAAGATGATAATCCACTAGAGAAGGAAATGGCAAACCAGTCTAGTATATTTCCCCCCAAAATTCCATGGACAGTACTAAAATGATAAAAGATATGCACTAGAAGATGAACCCTTCAAGCTAGAAGATGCCCAATATGCTACTAGGGAAGAGTGGAGAATAGCTACAAGTAGCTTTAGTATTAATGAAGCAGTAGGAAAAAGAAGCTCAGCAGCAAATGCATCTGGTGATGAAAAGAAAGTTCAATGATATAAAAATTAATATTACATAGGAATTTGAATGTAAGATTTTTGAAGCAAGGTAAGCTGGATGTAGTCAAACAAGACTGGAAAGATCAAACATTGACATCTTATGTGTTAGTGACCTCAAATGCATGGAAAGAAGTGAATTTAATTCAGGTGATCATCACCTCTATCACTATGTACAAGACTCAGAAGAAATGAAGTAGCCAGTATAGTCAATAAAATGGTAAAAAAGGAAAAAAAGACAGTACTAGGGTGAACTATTAAAAAATGAAAGAATAATATCTCTTCAAATTTAATGCAAATCATTCAGTAGCATGGCAATGCAAGTCAGTGTTCCAATCGCTGATTCCAAAAAGGTCAAAGTTGATGAGATCTATTAAAGCCTACAAAGTCTCCTAGAAATAACACCCCAAAAAGATATTGTATTTATGATAGGACATTGGGATGATAAAATAAGAAATAAAAAGGTAATTGGTATAGCAGACAAATTCCACATTGGTATACAAAATGGAGCAGGACAGAGACTAATAGAGTTTTGTCCAGTTAACTCACAGGTCATAACAAACATTCTTTTTAAGCAACCCAAAAGACGGCTATACACAGACATCAGAAGATAGTCAATAAAGAAATCAGATTGATTATGTTCATTACATCCAAAGGTAAATAAGTTTCATATCATCAATTAAAATGAAACAAGACCTGGAGCTAACTGATGCTCAGATCTTATTGCAAAATTCAGATTTAAATTGAAGAAAGTAGGGAAAACCATCAGACTGTGTAGGCATGACTTAACATCCTGAATGAATGTGATGTCAAAGGGACAAATAGATTTTAGTGATTAGGTCTGGTAGATAGACTGCCTGAGAACCATGGACCTCCAGGCTCATAATATTGTACCAGAGGCAATAGCAGCAACAACATCAACAAAAGCATCCCAAAGGGAATAAAAGAGCAAGAATGCAAAATGACTGAGGAAAGGAAGAAATGGAAAGATATACCCAGCTGAATGAACAATTAGAGAATATGAAGAATTAAGAAGACTTTCTTAAATGAGCAATGCAAAGAAATAGAAGAAAATAGAATGTGAAAAACATGAGATCTCCACAAGAATATTACAGATACCAAAATAGCATTTCATGCAAAAATGGCATGATAAAAGACAAAACTGTTAGGTACTTAAAAGAAGTAGAAAAGACTAAGAAGAGGTGGCCAAAAAATATACAAGAAAATTATTCAAGATCTTAAGATCACCAATAATCATGATGGTGTGGTTACATATTTATAGCCTGACACCATAAGGAAGGAAATACAGAAGACCCCAGGAGACATTGCTAGGAGTAATGCTAGTGAAAGTGACAGAATTCCAGCTAAGTTATTTAAAATCCTAAAAGATGATGCTATTAAAGTACTGTACCCAATACACCAACAAATTTGGAAATGTCAAATGGCCACTGGATTGGAAAAGACCACTTTATATACCAGTCCTAAAGAAGGATAATGCCAAAAAATATGTTCACATTACCAAACGATCATGCTAATTTCACATGCCAGCAAAGGTTATGTTTAAGTTTCTGCAGGCGAAGCTTTAGCAGTATGTAAACCAAGAATTAGAAGAAGAGCAAGCTAGTTTTGAAAGAGGCAGAGGAACTAAAGACCCGATTTGGGAACATTCACTGAGTTATGGAGAAAGTATGAATGCTCCAAGAGGGGGGAGGGAAACAAGTCAGGAACAAAACAATAATAACAAAACAATTCTTCTGATTCGTTGACTGGATAAACCTTTGATGTGGGTCACAACAAAATGTGTTAAGTCCTCAGAGTGGTAAGAGTACCAGATCATCTCATCTGTCTCTTAAAGAACCTGTATGTGGGTCAAGAAGCAACAGTTAAAACTGAACATGGAACAATTTATTGGTTAAGATTAGAAAAAGGAATATGACAGAGTTGTACATTGCCACTATTTGATTTAGGTACAGAGGACAATCATGCAAAATGCCAGGCTAGATAAATCAAAAGCCTGAGTTAAGTTTGCCTGGAGAAATAGCAACAATCTCAGACATGCAGATGATACTATTCCGATGAGAGAAAGTGAAGAGGAATTGAGAAACCTCTTGATGAAGATGAAAGAAGAGAGTGTAAAAGCTGCCTTGTAGCTTAACATAAACAACTTAAAACAAAACAACAAACCTAATATCTTGGCAACTGATCCCATCACTTCCTTGCAAATGGTGGGAGAAGAAATGGAAGCACTGTTAGGTTTTTTTATTCTCAGACTCAAAGACCACTGTACAGGGCCACTGCAGCCATGAAATTAAAACTACTTGCTTCTTGGAAGGAAATATATGGCAGATCTGTATAGAATACTGAAAAAACAGAGATGTCACCTTGGTGACAAAAATCTGTATAGTTGAAGTTATGGTTTCTCCAGTTACAATCTATGGCTGTGAGAGTTGTACTGTAAGGTAAGCAGAGTGACTCAGAATTGACATTTTCAAATTGTAGCGCTGGAGAAGACTTTTGAGAGTGCCTTGGACAGCTTAAATCAGTCAATACTTAAAGCAATCAGACTATTCACCAGAAGGTCAAATACTGAACCTGAAGCTTAAACACTTTGCTCACATGAAAGGAAAATGGGATTCATTGCAAAAGACTCTGATTTGGGGGAATAATTAAAGACAAAAGGAAAACAGGATGGCAGAGGAGATGAATCAATAGTGTCATGGAAGCAACAAACATGAACTTGGACTGAATGCAGGAGATAGTGGAGGATAGAAGGTCCTTGTATGTTATGGGCCATGGGGTCACAAATAGTAGGACATGACTGAGTGATTGAACAACTCCCTATACTTACCTACAAATGTAAGTACATAATACACTCATGTTAACTCGTGTGTGTGTGTGTGTGTGTCTAAGAAAGCTGAGTGATTATAGAGCTGCTCTTTCAAGACCTACATTCACTTTGTGCTTCTGACACATATCGTTATGAGACATTTGCAAGTCATTACATATCTCTATTGTAGGTGACTCTCTAAGACCATAAATTCATAGAATTTGTTGCTAAACATTCACTAATTAACTCTTACTTAGAAATGAAAAATCCACCTTAAGGCTGAAAGCTGAGTATTATCTCATGTCTAAACTGTAGCAAAATAACTAGCTAATTCATTATATGGTGATATCTATCATCAATTGTTTAAGACAATAATTTATTAAAATGAAACCTTATGCTTTTAATAAAATGCTATCCTTCCAAAACTATCTCTTTTACTATTTCTTCCCCTAGCATCCACACATATCCCCAAAGAATCCCCTAACATAACTTTCATATGACCCAGCTTAACTCTCTGATATTCCACTCCTCCTTTTTTTTCTTTCCTTTCCTTTCTCTGACAAATTTCTTGAAATATTAGTCTCCTGCTGTCTGTCTTTCCTTCTTAATAATACATTTCTTACCTCCTTGTCATGTTATTCCCACTACCACCACCATCCCAGTTTGAAACTATTCTGTCAGACCAAGGCTAGTTTTCTCAACAGGCAAGCCCCAAAGACACTTTTTTCATTTCTCTGTTATATTAGATATTGCTAACTCCTCCTCTGTGTTTCAGTTCTCATAAACCTTTCTTTCTGTCACACTTCACACTCCTGGTTCCTGTTCTATCCTGTCCTGATTGATTCTTCTCTCTGCCCTTCTCTATTTCCTCTTTCCAATACTTACCATTGTCCAGGATTCTGAATTTTTTCCCCATCATCGTTCTCTATTCTCTCTCCTTTAGAGTTTTTATTTATTCCACAACTTAAAGCAGTATTTCAGGATGGATAAATCCTGACCTTTTCTTCCCCATCATATATCCTTTCTTGAACATGAATTATTCCTTTCCAATAGCTTATACTGTGTGTCCATCAATATTTGGAAGTAAGCCTCAAAGTGAACTCACAATGCCCACTCATCCAAACCACAAACAACAATAATAACCAAAAATTAAAAGTGCTCTTCCTCGTGGCTTTATAATATCACCTAAAGGCATTCACGTTTCTCCATCCCGTCACTCAGTAATTTTAAAATGATTGTTACTTTTTTCCTTCTAACAATCGTAATGCGTACTCAATACCAATTTAATATTCCTCTGAACCACTGACTGCATTCTTTTTTGTTCCTCTAATTCTCACTATTCTAGTTTATATCCCCATTACCTGGAATGCATTATGATTCCAGTAGCTTCCCAGGTAACTTACTTACCTGTCACAAGTTATTTTTTCCTCCTATTCATTCATCACTTTCAACATAGCTATTGCTTACTGAAGAAATGCTAAACTGTTAAAGGCCCTTCCTGATTTAACTCTTTCTTCCCTTCTCAGTTTCTATAAATACTGTGAGCTATTGCTACAATTGAGTTCTTGATATTCCCTGACCATAAATTCTACCTTCTTGCTACTTAACATGCCCTCCATCTCTGACTGCCAATTGCTAATCCTACTTGTTCTTGAAGATTAAGCTGTTCTACCACGTCCATGAATATTTATTTGATTCACTTCCTGCTGGAAGTGATTTTCCCCTCATCTGGCATCTCTGATTTGTCCATAATATGTCTTTCATCACAATTATTTGAATGACTCATCTCTTCTTCTAGGATGGTCTTATTGCTTTTGGGCCATCCCAAATGCCTCTCAGACCTAGGGAATACTCAGTGGGTGCACACTTAATGAATGAACAGGTTCATGAATAATAAATGAAACATTTCAGTTGTTGGCAACATGAAAGTATTTCCAGAAGTATTGTAAGGGATACAGGCTTACCAATTAATTTAGACATTTCAGGGCTCCATTTCAAAGTTTGTAAAAGAATCAGTGATACCCACAGTCTCTTTAAGCTCTTGCATTCTATTATTTTAAATGAAGTTGAATAAAAGTTGAAGATAACTGCTAAATCTGAACACATTTTAATATATGGATGGTCGTTTATACTATTGATCAGAGCAAAATACCTCACTTCAAAAAGAATATAGATGATTATTTTGGAATTTGAACTATAGACTGGACCATACCTAGTACATTTTCTAGTTGTTCTCCTTTCCTTCTTGTGGATTTTCCCTAATATTTAACCATTAGGCATGGCATATTGAAACTTCACCCACTCTTTCCAGTAACTTTGTTTTCTTATATATGAGAGTATGAAACTTTCATAACTATTGCTTTACTGAGAAATCAATGTTGGGACCTTCCTGGTCTATTATTCAGAGCTCCCCTTTATTTGAAATGTGTTCATTCAAATGCTATGATTTATGGCTCCCTGTGTACTGAACATATTTTTTTGGCTTTTACCCATAAAATTGTGAGATGTATAAAAAAGTACATTCATTTTTGGTAGTAATTTTTTTAAAGGAAATCACAGGAATTTTAATGATGCTCATCTATAAAGGAATTTAGTTAGACTCCATGACTTCTAAGGTCCATTGTAGTTTTATATCTATGATATGATAATCTCAGCATTATCATTGACTGAAAATAATGAGGGTCATTAGAGTGTCTTCTTGGTAATCCCAAAGAAAACTGACCTAAGACAACAAAAGTACATTCTTTGTCAGTAAGTTTCTGAACACCCATAGAACATCTCTTGTAAACAGAATGGCATAGGACAAGATGGAGGCAGTCTAGAAAACAAAAGTAAAAACATTGTTTAACTCCTACTCCTCATCCGTCAAGTAGTTCTTGTCTAGTTGGCAATATGATTGTCTAATTAAGGAGCTTAACAGAATAAGATCTCTAGATGATTTCATAGTTAGGTGGCTTTTATAGGACCTTGAACAGGTAATTCACTCCTGAAGTGTTTGGTACTTTTTCTCACTGGCTTTTTTTTGTGTGAATCTGTGCATTATTATTTGCATCAATCTGTCATGAGTGAGAGCTATCTCCTCCTTGTGTTTGCGGGAGAACAATGACTCTGTTGGGAGTTGGAAATGATAAATTACTCTTTGTTTGTCTCTAGATGGAGTGAAGGAACCAGAAAACTGTCCTGAGATATCAGGCTGCTAAGGACAATAGTTACTGATGAAAATTGGCCCAAACTCCGGTCAATTAAACATTTGTGAAGCAGGTGACCACCAAGCAGCCTCTGATTGTTACTTAATCCTTAGACATCTCAGAGAGAAGACTGTGTGTATTGACTCAGTTCGCTTACTTGTATGCTAAAAGATATTATTTCAGGATTGAAAAAAAAATTTTTTAAAGGAAGTGGCACATAACTGAATTTAAAGGCAAATTGTTAAATGCTCAAATATTGGGTATTTGAATTATACTTTAAGAAGTGGAAAAATTATTAGAGTTCATGAAATACAAAACTTATTTGATGTATAAATTTGTCATATAATTCCCTTATATAACACCTTTGACAGGTAAAACTCTATATACAGTTCACCTTACGAGGCAATTCACTCTATTTTTTCACCAGAGTTCACAGTTGTATAGGTAAGTCTCCCTACTTAATTACACTCATGTATGTATACATACACATGTCTATATAGGATGGTATATATGTGTATGAATACATATGTTAGTGTGTGTAAATATGTGTACAGGTATACATAGACAGAGGACACAGGATCAATTGAAGAGGAAGGGATGATACTTAAAAGGTGAAATTGAGAAGTGAGAGAGGAATATAATGAAAGGAGATGGGGAGAGATAGAATGGGGTAAATTATTTCATACAGAAGAGGGAAGGGATAACTGTTACAATGGCAGGGAAGTACAGGAAGGCAAAAGAGAATGGGTCAACTATACTCTCATTGAATTTGGCTTAGGGAGGGAATGACATACACTTTAAATTGGGTATCTTGCCCTACGGGAAAGTAAAGGGGAAGGGGATGAGAGAGGGGATGATGGAGGGGAGGGCAGGTTGAGAGGAGGGTAGTTAGAAGCACACACTTTTGTAAAGGTAAAGGGGCAAAGTAGAGAATAGAACAAGTGGGGGGGTAGAATAGGGTGGAGGGAAATATAGTCAGTCTTTCACAATATACCTACTACAGAAATGTTTTGTGTAACTACAAATGTACAATCTATATTGAATTGCTTATCTTCCCAGTAAGGATGGATGATGAGGGAAGAAGGGAAAGAATCTGGAATTAAAAATTTTAAATTCAATTGTTTAAAAATTATTATTATTATTATTATTATTATTATTGTTATTGTTAACATGCAACTGGGAAATAAGATATACAGGTACTGGGGTATGGAGATCCATCTTGACATACCAGAAAGTCAGTGGAGAAATGGGGGAGGATACAGGAGAGGGCAGATTGGGGGAGGGGGTATACAGTGTGATTGCTGTTTTGGGGTAGTGGGTAGGGGAAAGACGGGGAGAAAAAATTTTTTTGGCAGTAAATAGATTTTATTGGGTGAATTGGGAGAGTTTACTAAGGAGACCCAGTCATTTGGTAGCAGGAGGACAAACTAGTGGATTATGACACCTCCTTAATCCAGGTCAGGTATTTTATAGCAACAGAAAAAGAAGGCATAGTACCAAAAATGGCTCAGGATCATGTGCTAGTGTTTGCATGAGATAGTTAGAGCTTCTTTTGCTGTTTAATTGCTTCAAGGTAGTCTACATTAACTTTGAGACTTCAAGTTACGTTCCCAGGCTCTGGTTCCCATTGTACACTCCCTTCTTCCCTATTACTGTCAGGTACTATCATCTTCCCAGTCTTGCAACCACTCTCTCCCCACGCAATCTGTTGCCATGACTCATTTTACTTTCAAAACATCTGTCACATATGACCTCTTCTCTCTTCTAACACTGTCAGCACCTTGCATATGTCCTCCATCTTCTGATGACTGGCATCAAGTCTCCCCACTCTAGTCTATCTTTCACTCATTTACCAAAATAATCTTCCTAAAGGTAAGCTCTTACCATGTCATCCTTCCTACTCCATAACCCAGTGGCTCCCTATCACCTCTGGGATCAAATTAAAAATCCTTTCTTGGTGTTCAAATCCCTTCATAACCTGCTCCCCCATCTTCCTCCATTAACCTTTCCAGTCTTCTTACACCTTACACTCCAACCTGTACTGTGATCCAATGACATTGGCTTCCTTACTGTTCCTCAAACAAGACATCCCATTTCCCAGCCCTGTACATTTTCACTGGCTGTCTCCCATGTCTGGAATGTTCTCCCTTTTCATCTCTTCCTTGTGGCTTCCCTGGCTTCCTTCAAGTTCTACCTAAAATTTTACTCTCTGCAGGAAGCCTTTCCCAATTCTTCTTTTTTTAAAAAAAAATTAATTAATTTATTTGTTTACATCATTCATTTCCATGAGATTTTGAGTTACAAATTTTCTCCCCATCTTTCCCCTACCCAACACCTCAAAACAGCCATCCCACTACATAATCCGTCCCCCAATCTGCTCTCTCCTATATCCTCCCCTTCTCTGCTCAGACTTTCCTGTAGGGCAGGATAGATCTCCCTACCACAGTGCCTGTGTATCTTAATTCCCAGTTGGATGTAGTTAATAACAATAATAATAATTGAATATATATATATATATATATATACATATACATATACATATACATATATACATACATATATATATATATATATATACACACACACATATATATTTTTAACATTTGATTATAGAACTTTAAATTCTAGATTCTTTCTCTTCCTGCCTAGTCACCCACCCCCACTGGAAGGACAAGCAATTAAATACAGGCTACACATGAGTAATTACACAGAATGTCTCCACAGTGGGCATATTGTGAGAGACTGATTATGTGTCCCTCCTTCCTATCCTGCCCCCGCCTTGTTCTGTTCTCTACCCTGTCCCTATCCCTGTCCTTTACAAAAGTATGTACTTCCATCAACCCTCACCCCCACCCTGCCCTCCCCTCCTTCATCCCACCTCTTATCCCCATCCCCCCTACTCTCCTGTGTGGCAAGATACCCAGTTTAGAGTTTATGTCATTCCTTCCCTAAGCCAAATTCAATGACAGTAAGGTTGACTCTTTTCCTTTTGCCTTTCTGTTCTTCCCCTCCATTGTAAGAATTATACTTTGCCTCTTCTATGAGATGATTAACCCCATTCGTCTCTCCCTGTCTCCTCTCATTCTAATCCTCTCCCACCTCAAGATTTCACCTTTTAGAGTATTGTCCCTTCCTATTCAATTGATCTTGTGTCCTCTGTGTATTCATATATCCACACACTCAGATATGTGTTTCAATGCATATAGAAACCCTACTATATAGATATATGTGTATGTATACTCTTGTATACATTTATATTCCCTTCACCTATCCTCATACTGAGAAACATTTCATAAGTTACAATTGTCATTTTTCCATGTTGGCATGTAAAATAGTTTAACTGTGATAAGTTACTTATGATTTCTTTTCCATGTTTACTTCTCATGCGTCTTGTATTTGAGTGTCAAGCTTTCTTTTCAGCTCTGGCTTTTCATCAAGAATGTTTGAAAGTGGGGGCGGAGCCAAGATGGCGGCGTAGAAGCAGCAACATATCGCAGCTCTCACATAGCCACCCCAAAATACCCATAAAATAGGACTCTAAACCAATCCTGGAACTCCAAAACGCACACAAAGATACTTCCCACTAAAGTCAGCTCGGCTATGAGGAACCGTATCAGCACTGTGAACCGAAACCAGCCTGGCCTGCAGCCGTGGCTGTGCCCCGGGGGCGGCTGG
>CM053582.1:526428514-526439946 GCA_028627135.1 Pseudochirops cupreus | reverse complement strand
ATTTCTCATAAAGTCATTTGCTTCCATTTGCTCCACTCTAATTCTGAAGGAATTATTCTCTTCAGAAAGCTTTTGAGATTCTCTTTCCATCTGCAAAGTTGACGTTTTAAGGTATTCTTCTCCTCATTGGGTTTTTGGGCCTCTTTTGCCATTTGAGTTAATCTATTTTTTTAAGGTGTTAATTTCTTCAGTCAGGTTGTTGACTCTCTTTTCATGATTTTCTTGCATCATTATTATTTCTCTTCCCAATTTTTCCTCCACTTCTCTCATTTGGTTTTCAAAATCCTTCTTAAGCTGATCTATGGCTTTTAGCAGTCTTCATGTTTCTTGGAAGCTTTTGGTGTGGGAGTTCTGACTGTGTTGTTTCCTCCCATTCCATGCTTTGATCCTTCTTGACCCCAAAGAAGGAATCTAGAGTTTGGTTACTGTTCTTACTTTGCTTCCTTTGCCTTCTCAAGATGGCCAGTCAATGAATTTTTAGCTCTGTGGAACTCTGCTTCCAGGAGGGAAAGCTCTGTCCCAAAACATTGGGGTTTTCCTACCTGCTGTAGATATTAGGGGGCTGTTGTTTTTAAGCAGCCTCCACCAGCTTTGGCTCACTGAGAACACACCCAAGACCACCACCTAAGACCATGATCCCAATCCAGGCTGCTCAATGCAAGAGCACTTGGCCTCTGAATGATCACTTGGCCCCCCTGCAGTCTGCAGGTTTTGAGCTCTGAAGCAGCTAAGTGGAGGTGGCTGCAGGGCCTCCTCTTCTGCCACTTCCTTGCCCTGGAGGCAGTTTGGCTGGACCTGCTTTTCTCCCCCAGTTTTAGTCAAGTTCCACTGACCTTTCACTTAGTCCTTGTTTCTTATGGCTTGATAATTCTGGAAACTGCCACAGCTGCCGCTGTTCCACTCTCCTGAAGCTCCAGCTGCCCTTTGTCTTGGCCACCCCTGAGGCCAGCCATGGTTTCAGGCTGTGCTAGTTTTGGCTCCCAGCACTGAGATGATCTCTTCTTGCCATGCTGCCTTCAGCAAGAGATGTATTTGTGTGAGTTTTAGAGCCCTAAAATTTGTTTAGAGTCATATTTTATGTTTATTTGAGGTGGCTATGTCGAGTTGCAGTAAATTGCTGCTCCTATGCTGCCATCTTTGAGATAATTTTTAACTCAAAATCTTGTGGAAATGAATGATATAAACTAAAAATAAATATGTAAGTCAATTTTAAAAATATTAAAATTAAAAAAAAATTAAAAAAAATAATATGTCTTCAAGGTGACAACCCTTCATGCAAATGTTTGAAAACTTCTATTTATATGCCCCTTCTATTTTTTCCTTCAGAAGGCTAAAAATCCCCAATTCCTCCTATAGATGTTCATACGATGTGGTTTCAGATTTCCTCACAATCATTTATAACCTCATTTTGAATCATTCCAGACTGTCCATGCTTGAAAATTAAAATTTTAGAACTGTTCAAATGACTAAATCTAATAACTTATTGAAAAAATATTTTTTTAAGTGATGGCTAAGAAAGTAAAATGCCCTGTTGACTTCCCAATTTTGAGATGTGTATGTCTATGTGTGTGAATTTTCTGTTAAATACTATAACTAAATTCTGGTTATTAAATTTAGTATTCTATAGAATTAAAGTGATAAAAGAGTTCATTTTTTTTTTCTTGTCAGATGTTATAAGCAGTAATTCACATCATCACCTTAGGAAACCAGTGTGTCAACTCCCACCATGCTATAGAATAGCAACCATTCTACAATTTATAGTCTCCAATAGCCTCCTGGGACATATAGAGATGATCTAGATTGCCTAAATTCACACAGCCAGTACATAAACCAGTAAGGACACCAACTCAGTTTTTCCTGACTCTGTTCACTAACCCTTGCTACTTTTAGTGGATTTCAGATTAAGAATTCAACATATAATCAGTCTGGAGGATGCCTGTGTTTCTATCAGGAATTTTTAGGTAAAAGGGGATAAACATACTCTAAAAAATGTATAGAATTGCAAGATGCCAGAATAAAAGCAGCAGCTTGTCTGAGTTCCTACCCCAACCACCTCCAATATCTGTAAAATATGATTCTAAACAAATTTTAGAGCCATAAAACCCACAAAGTGACAAAGAGAAACAAATCTCCCACTGAAGGCAGCCTGGCAGGCTGAAAGGAAGGGTCTATTGCACCAAGCTAGGAGCTGAGCGCAGTCTCACATGAGCCATGCAGGTCCAGACCTAGGGTGGCCCTAAGCAGCAGCCTAGATCTGCTTCAAACCAGCTAAAGCTTACTTTGGGACAATGAATCACCAGCAACTGTGGTGGTTTCCAGACTTCTCAACCTTTAAACCCCAAAGAGAAAGTAAAAGGTCAGCAGGTAACTCTGTTGGAACTGGGTGACAGAAGAGCATGGTCTGGCCCCTGCACTTTGGGCAACAGGTGATGGAGGTGCAGCTGCTGTAGCTGCTGCCATGTGTCTGCCTCAAGAGTTCCTGCCCTGCAAATCATGGGAGGACTAGGCAACCATTCAGAGGGTAAATGTTCTTACTTTGACTTGTTTGGATCTGGGTTGCAGTCTTGGGTGGTGGTCCTGGTATGAGTGTGCGAGAGCTTGTGAGGGCAAGAGAGAGGTCACCCTCCTCATAGTTCTGATAACTGTGAAAATCCCAGGAATTTGAGACACAGTTCTCTCCTCTCTGGAAGCAGAGTTCCATCCTGGCAAAGAGCTCAAAAGTCAAGTAATTGCCTGGCAAGATGAGCAAGCAGAGGAAGCACAACCAGACCATAGAATCCTTTCTTTGGGGAGACAAAAAAGATCAAAACATGGAAAGAAGAAATCAACAAAGTCAAAGTTCCTGCATCAAAAGCTTCCAAGAAAAATATGAATTGGTTATAGGCTATGGAGGAGCTCAGGAAGGATTTTGAAAATCAAGTAACAGAAGTGAAGGGAAAATTGGGAAGAGAAATGAGAATGATGCAAGAAAATCATGAAAGGCAAGTCAACAACCTGCTAAAGGAGACCCAAAACAATGCTGAAGAAAATAACAGCTTAAAAAATAGAGTAACTCAAATGGCAAAAGAAGCCCAAAAAGTCAATGAGGAGAAGAATGCCTTAAAAACCTGAATTTGACAGATGGAAAAGGAAGTTCAAAAACTCACTGAAGAGAATAACTCCTTCAAAATTACATTGGAGCAAATGGAAACCAATGACTTTATGGGAAATCAAGGTACTATAAAACAGATCCAAACAAATGAAAAAATAGAAGGCAATGCAAAATATCTCAGTAGAAAGACCACTGACCTTGAAAATAGATCCAGGAGAGATATTTTAAAAATTGTTGGACTACCTGAAAGCCATGACAATAAAAAAAGAGACTAGAGAGCATCCTTAAAAAAATTCTTAAGGAAAATTGCCCAGATATTTTAGAACCAGGGTGCAAAATAGAAATGGAAAGAATTCACAGATCACCTCTTGAAAAAAGATGCCCAAAAGAAAACTCCTAGGAATATTATAGCCAAATTCCAGAGTTCCAAGGTCAAGGAGAAAATATTACAAGCTGTAAAGAAGAAACAATTTGAGTATAGTGGAAAACACAATCAGGATAACACAAGATTTACCATCTTCTATAGTAAGGGATCAAAGGGCTTGGGATATGCTATTCCAGAGGTTAAAGGAGCTAGGATTAAAACCAAGAATCACTTACCGAGCAATATTGAGTAGAATGCTTCAGGTGAAAATATGGTCATTCGATGAAATAGAAGACTTTCCAGTATTCTTGATGAAAAAACTGAAAAGCTGAAAACAAAATTTGACTTTCAAATAGAAGCATGAGAATGTAAACAAGAAAAAGAAATCATAAGGAACTTATTAAGGCTGAACTATTTACATTCCGATATCGAAAAACAGTCATTGTAACTCATGAGACTTTTCTCACTATGAGAATAGTTGAAGGGACTATATATGTTTATATATGCATACATACCTATATATATGGATGTTATAGGAGGGCATATGAGTATATAAATACATATGTGAGTGTGTGTGTATGTGTGTACATGTATACATTGACAGAGGGCACAGGATCAGTTGAATAGGAAGGAATGATATCTAAAAAATAAAATTAAGAGGTGAGAAATGAATATAATGAGAGAAGGAAAAAGAGAGATAGAATAGGGTAAATTATCTCATATAAAAGAGGCAAGAGAAAACTGTTACAAAGGAGTGAAAGTACAGGAAGGTGAAAGAGAATGGGTTAACCTTACTCTCATTGGATTTGGCTTAAGGAGGGAATAACATACACACTCAATTGGGTGTCTTATCCTACAGGAAAATAGGGGGGAAGGGGCTAGAAGGAAGGGAAGATTGGGGGAGAAGGTAGTTAGAAGCACACACTTTTGAAAGGGGAGAGGGTCAAAGTAGAAAAGAGAATAAGTGTGGGGCAGGATAGGATGGAGGGAAATATAGTTAGTCTTTCACAATATAACTACTGTGGTAATGTTTTACATAACTACATATGTACAATCAATGTTGAATTGCTTATCTTCCCAGTGGGGGTGGGTGAGGAGGGAAGAAGGGAAAATTCTAAAAACAAATGTTTAAGAAAATGTTTTTTACATGCAACTGGGAAATAAGATATACAGGCACTGGGGTATAGAAATTCATCTTGCCCTACTAGAAAGTCAGAAAGGGATGGGGGAGGATGTAAGAGAGAACAGATTGGAGGAAGGGGTATGCAGTAGGGTCACTATCTTCGGGTGGGGGGTGGAGGAAAGATGGGGAGAAAATTTGTAACTCAAAATCTTGTGGAAATGAATGTTGAAAACTAAAAATAAATAAATAAAAGATTCAAAGTAAAAAAATGTATAGAACAAGTCAAGTCTCTAAATTATATGAATTGGGATATATGTGGAAAATATGGTTGTTATGTATAAGAATAAGTATACTTGGGAAGAGGGCCTTAATGCTTGAAACAGTCATAAAGAAATATTACCTTTAAGAGTTACTTTCGCCCTGTACTTTTCCCACCTTCTATTCCCCTTTCAGCTTTCTCTTCTGCCTTTAACCCTATTCTTCACAGTGACAGGCCTTGAGAGATGTTCTCTTTAAGAAATAGAGGTTTTATTGCTGAGGAGGTTTTTCAGTCTGTCACAGCCTCTGTTTAAAACAAACATGCAGGCTGTGATTTGCATACTTATTGGTGAGAGCCTGCCTGCTCTGTTCTAACCAAGGGATTAGAAATATGGCTCCAATAGAAATCTTGGCCATGGATGGGAGATTTTACAATGGTGGCAAAGATGATAAATGCCATAATTCTCTGACTGAAAGGCCAGCTAAGACTGCAAAAAAGTATACCCATCCCCCAGGGTCCCATTTATTATTAGTGGTTCATTTATATCAACTTCGAAGAATTAAGAATGTTTCTTTTTCTTATTATCCTGTTATGGGACATCCCATCAACCCAAACATAGATTTATATTATTGATGCCTTGCAGAAAGCTACACAATGATTAAGGACATCTTAATTACAACTGCTTTCCATTAGAAGCCTGTGGACTTAAGGAAGGAGATTTGGGCGCTTGACAAGTAGATTTCCATCATCTGTCCCATGATTTATGGTAAATTTTAACTTCAACTGTACATAATTAAGGTGAATACTTCACAAAAGAGAGGCAGGATAGTACAGGAAAAGTGGAACAGACTCAGGGCCAGAGAACTGTTTCTTGGTTTCTACTTCTTAGAGTTAACTGTGTGACTATGGACAGGTCAATTATCCTTCCTGAGCCTCAGTGACATTATATGTAAATGAAGGGGTTAGGTGAGATGCTCTATGAGGACTCTTCTGATGCTAATTCAATAATCTTATGGAAACCTTAAAGTGTTAACTGTTTTTTTTTATTAGAGTGATTATGGGAAAATATTCTGATATTTAATTTTAAAATGAGTAAAAAAAAATAGACACAGAAGTACACAAATTACCTGTAGAAAAAGCCTCAAAACCATTTAAAATCTTTCAGAGCCACTAAATAGTTGCCTAGAGGCTGTAAGTATATTATGATCGAGACACTCCACATATATACAATGCCTTCCTCTTTGTCCTCAGAGCTTTATGGTTTAACAGTATTTCTGGCACATATCAAGAACCCCTATAAAAAAGTAAAGATGAATGATTCAAGAGTTAATGTAATTAATATTATTTAATATAATTTTGTAATATTACAAAATATAATATATTATTGCATTGCATTACTACATTATGTTAATTATATTATCTCTTTACCCATCCCTGTCCTTGAGGTCTGAGAATTTAAATGAAGATAAAGAATAGTCTATAATATTTTTCATTTTCTTTTTAAAACCACTTATGTTTCTGATCTGATCAATGCCTAGGTTTTTTTTTTCCTCCCAATGGACACAATTTAACCTGATTCTTTATCCAGAAATGCATCAATTTACTAAATTATTAAACTTTAGGTTTAGGTTATGATTATACCAAAAAAACCCCTATCTTAACATACAAATAAATGGAAAATTGCTACCTAATGCCAACATCTGGTATATCATACATATTCTGGTACATTAGCTAAATTTTGTTTTTTGTCTTAGTGTTTTTTTGGATAGATACATATTTTTTTTCCTGAGTCTTTTTTCTTAATAATTCACATGAGTTGTATTTTCTTTATTGACAATCCAACAAAACAATTTAAGTATCTACTATGTGTAAGGAAGTCAGTAGGTTAGTTGTTACAGATACAAAATTTTAAACAAAAGAACTCTGTGACCTACCAGGAACTTACATTCTGCCTTACAATATAAAATAAAAATGACTTTTGAGATGATGTATCCTTTTTTTTTTGTACAATAAATGATAAGCATATATTTTCCACATCTAGAACCTTGACTCCAACAAGTTCAACTGTTTTTCATTCATTATGAAGCATCTACCTTAGCATTACAGGCTAAGAATTCCAAGGTTGCTTTGGGTACTTCTGGGAACTGAAGACAAAGGTTTATCAGTGATGTCTTTTGTCTCATGTGTTTGACTGAGAGAGGACATTTGTAAATTCAGTTACTAATCCTTAAAAATACAATCATGCAGGCAGTGACAGCAAGAATTAGGAAACTGTAGAGAATGATGGAGTATCTTAGAACACACATGTAACATTATCATTGATTCCCATGAAAAATTAGACGATGTTTTGTAACTCTTGAATTGTGGCAGAAAATTCACCACCAAAATGCTATAGCAAATGGACACCCTACCCGTATTCAAACCATCCTACCAGTATAAACTCTTAACGTGTTCACAACCTGTAAGCCCACAATTTGAGCTTCTTCTTTTCTTCCCTCCCCACTAACCCTCCCCCACTCCCTGAACTTGAGGCTGTTCTCTGCAGGACAGCTGCAATTTAAGACCACATTCCTAAAGTGTAACTTGCCACAGCTAAAAAAAATGGTAAAATGAGCTCAGGGAGGAGCATCATTAAGAGAAACACTGAGAACAAAAGGCATAACTACTATGTTCTTTCATGCAACATGCATCTTTTTTCCCATTGGTAGTGCCTGAAAATGAAATATATATGATGGCTAGAGTCAAGAAAATTACAGCGTTTTTATAGGTGTGGTAGTCTACACAAATGAAAATGAGACTTTAGAGTTGTGGCCAAGGATAGCCTTAACTGTTTTTTCTGTTAGATACAAATATCCATAATAGAAGTTGGTTTATTTTATTTTTTATTTTTTTTCGGGAAAACTTTTTATTGTAGGTAGAATGGGACACAGCTGAATATGTAAGTTAGATGATTCCAATTTTTTTGCAACATCTAATACATTGTGCTCTGGAGCAAGATGGACATAGGCATTCTTCTCTCCATCAGGCTGGATCAGCGTGTTGACTTTGCCCACATCAATGTCATACAGCTTCTTTATGGCCTGCTTGATCTGATGTTCGTTGGCCTTGATGTCCACAATGAAGATTAGGGTTTTCTTGTCCTCAATATTCTTCATAGCAGACTCAGTGGTCAAGGGAAACTTAATGATGGCATGGTGATCAAGCTTGTTTCTCCGAGGGGCACTTTTCTGAGGGTATTTGGGTTGCCTTTGAAGTCTTAGTGTCTTGGGTCACCAGAAGGTGGGGGATGTTCTGATCTTCTTTTTGTGGCTATGGACACCCTTCAGCACCACTTTCTTGGCCTTCAACACCTTGGACTTGGCTTCTTTCTTGGGGGGGACAACGGCTTCCTTCTTCACCTTTGGTGCCATCTTGGGGGAATAAGTGAAGTTGGATTATTTTAGTACTGTCAAGTAGAGATCACATGAATTACTTTTCAAAATTATAAATCCTGTGGGGGGGTTTGAAACATTTTTTTATATCTAACATTCTCTGACTTAAAATTGAAATGAACAATAGTAGCAGTGACAACATATATTGTTTTGCTGCCCCAATTCAATCTAAATGTTGCTCAAATAAAGCACCAGTCCTGAAATCTGTTCAAATATGACCTCAGATATTTGATATTTACTAGCTATGTGACTCTGGGCAAGTCACTTAACCCTAATTACCTCACCACCACCCCCATCACCACCACCAGCCCCCCACCAAAGAGTGAATAATGTACAACCCTTTGGGAAAATACATAAACTTTCATCTTTCCCCACCCCTCTTGAGAAGTCAAATTCCAAGGAAAACTTTTGATGTATTCTGAGATCCATTTAGTAATTCCATCCATCACACCTCCACATTAATATCTAGAAAAAAAGTTAATAATAATGATGTAGAGGAGAGACATGGATTATTAGTTCAAGCAGTGAAGATACTTTAATTTATCTAAAAACATTTTCCTTGCTTCTCCTCACAAAGAAAATGAGTCAGTAGATGATTTTAACCACATATCTTTAAGGAACAGCAAAAGTAAAAGTTTTCCCTCTATTCTACTTTGGGAATTTCATTATATTTTATGTGAAAGCAGCAAATAATCAATTATGATAAATTGGTTACATCCCATGTAGGTACACAGAAGAAGGACTGTAGAACTCAAAGTTCCTGGGGACTTTGCTCTTCGTATGTCTAGGGATGCTAATGTATATGGACAAATACTTTGACATTTCAGTAGTCTGCAATTTCTCCAGAGTGGATAGTCATCCCAATACAGATTGCAGGCTCTCTTCAACTTAGTAGATAGACATAAAGATTTGCTGTAGTTGAAAAGCTCTTTACCACTGCTGTTATCACTCCTTCCTCTCTCACGTGCCAGTTGGCTTAATGTCTGCCTTGTGTCTACACCATGTTTTGGAAACTAGGTCTCATGTGCACAGGATATTGGTCCCATAGGCAGAAGAACCTGAGTTCAAATACCATCTCAAACATACTTACTAATTTTATTATCTTGAGCAAGTAAGTTAACCTGTAGTTGCTTCAATTTCCTCACCCATCAAATGGTTATAACA
Source organism: Pseudochirops cupreus (assembly GCA_028627135.1). Taxonomy (NCBI): domain Eukaryota; kingdom Metazoa; phylum Chordata; class Mammalia; order Diprotodontia; family Pseudocheiridae; genus Pseudochirops; species Pseudochirops cupreus. The sequence continues at coordinate 526,430,514 of CM053582.1, read as the reverse complement.
AAAGAACCTCCTCATAAGGTTGTTGTGAAGAAAAAATGAAAAAAAAAATTTTGTAAGATACTTTACAAACCTTAAAGCTCTATGTGTTATTATTAAGTCTTAATTAAAGCTGCCATCTATGTGATCATGAAATTAAGTCCCTTCTCTAGAATCCAGGGTACATAGGATCATTCAGTGGAGACAACTTTCTTTGGGAATATTAGTAAAAGGAAAGTTTCATCCACTAGTTTTTCATAAATAAAACTGTGAGATCTACTATAAATGAAGAAAATTTCACCCCTAGCAATTTTCCAGGGAAATTTTCAGTTATGCAGAAGTAACCTTGACTTGCAATCTTGAGGAGAACCTGGGAATATTGTGGAGAAAGAGCTAGATCTGAGGTCAGAAAAATCTGTATCCAAATCTAAGCTTGACCATTTACTAGAAGTGTGAGAAGGAATTACTAACTCACCTTCTGGGAACCTCAGTTTCCTCATCTATGAAATGGAAATATTATTTGAGGTACCTTCCTTTCAGAATTATTGTGAGACTCAGATAAGGTAATGCAGGTAAAGGATTTTGCAAATCTTAAAGCCCATATAATTCTCTCCTATTATTATTATTCAGAGTGCAGCTCTCCAAAGGGTAATGCTTTTCTACTTTCTTTTGTAAATCTTAAATAAAATCAGCAGGTTCTCTGGCATACTATTAAAAAGCCCATTTCATTATGGAAACTAGAGCTTCCTTTAAAAATGAGCAAATGTCTAATGACATTGAAAATGGAAACATACAACAGATAAAGCAGCTCAATAAGTCATGGTATTTTGGTTTATCTTTTAAAACTACATGAAGAAAATACTTTGAAAGCTGCTGATTTCAATTAGTATGGTTAAAATGACTCATGATTATCTATTCAAAGAGAGAATCTTCTCAAGACCTTGAATTAACAACACACAAAGCAAGGGAAATTTCACCAGAGCTGAAACACTGTCCAGCAATTTTGCAAACAATCTTATCTTCCTCTTTACAAACTGCCTTCCTCAGTTCATTGAAGCAGCCTATGACGAGAATGAATGATATTTTGACAATTATACAATGTGATTCAATGTTAGTTGAAATGCAGAGCATTAAGGGCAATTCTGCCATTAAAAAACTTCTGCAAAAACTTAAAATATTTTGATCATTCATTACACTGCAGGGTAATAGGGTCATAAACAAGGGGGATAAATCAGTAAAGAGAGAATATAATTGGTTACTAAAATGCATAGAGAATCTTTCCATTACTTTGAGGTCATGGAATTTATATTGCAAAATTTAATTTTATGACAAATTTGTTTCATGTAAGATAATTTTATGAAAAAAAATCTAAATATAGATTTTAAAAAATCAGCAAAAATTCAAGGAAAAGAGTTAAAAAATAAGTTTTATAAATTTTTCTTAAATAACAGGTCTGACTTGTGCTGAAGAATCTTAAATGATGTCATATTGCTCAATGATAGACACTCCTAAAATTGGGATTTAAATCCCTTGATGCTTTGATGCTAGGCTATCTTTTTAGAATTCTGTCACATAACATCCTTCATAGGCACTATATTTTAACCTTATTTTTCTTCATGATATTCAAAGATTCCAGATTTCACATCTCATTTCTGTGCCTTTGGAAAAGATCGGCCATATTCCTAGAAAGTATTCCGCTCTTATAATGGCCTCTTAGAATCTTTCACTTCCTTTATGAACTCTCCCTCCTATGTGTAACCTTTCTTGATATGCCAAGTTCTCAATGTTCACTCCCTTCTCAAATTATCTTGAATTTTTCTATCTGTGTATGTATTTTACAGATTCCATCCACTGACTTTTCTTCCTAACACTTGAAATTATAAATTGCTTTTAGGTAAAGATTATTTTCTTTTTTTTTCTCCTTTATAATATTTTCATATATATATATACATACATACATACATACATACATATATATATGTATATATATATATATACACACACACACACACACATATATATAT
>CM053582.1:526413494-526428414 GCA_028627135.1 Pseudochirops cupreus | reverse complement strand
GCCTTATAGCTTCCTTATTTTCATGGATATTTTCTGTGTTTTTTTTTCTTTACATGCCCATAGTATACCTTGTATCCTTTATTACCACTCCTAGAGATCCATCGCACATGACAAAGAGGATTTTTTAAGAGGATAACAAAAATAAACATAATTGATAACATTTTGACGATTTCAACATTGAAAAAAATCCCAAAACTTGTGCCATGTGTAACACCTATAAATCTATATCTGCGAAGTGGTGGATTTGGAGTGTCTTTTTATAGGTCTTCATTCAACTCCCACTTGATTTTTATGATTTTCTTACCTTTACTTTTCATTTTTTTAGAACCATGTTTACATTTTAAAAAATTATTTTGCACATTAAGTATATTATTTTCTTTGTTCTGCTTACTTCACTCTGTATCAGTTCATATAGATCTTTCCATGATTCTTTCTATTCATAATACATGTGATTTCTTACAAAATGTTGATGAGAGGCAAAAAGAAAATTATCTAGTATAATATACTTAGAATAAAAGGGAATTAGCTTTTATATCCAAATATCATATTGTATAAAGTTTCTTATATACTTAAAAGACAAAGGAAAAAGAAACAAACAAATAAACAAACAAGCAAACAATAATAATTAGGTTAAAGAATTAATCATAAATGCATTGTGAAAAATAATAGAGAAAAAATTTTGGTTGTGCAATTAGAAAAGCCTTTAAAGGAAAACTGATATTTCTGAAAACTTGAACTGAAAGAGAAAAAAAAAATAATTGAGCATTTATAAATGTTAGGAAAAACACTTGAAAAGCAAAAAAAATCCTAAAAAAGAAGGCATCCTGAAAATCACATAAAAGAATATAATTAAAAACAAACAAAAAAGGACTAGCGTGTTGATATTTAGTCTTTTTCTTTTAAAATTATTAATATAGTCAGTACACAAAACTTAATCCCAGGGAATGACTGAACCAGCAGCAATAGCAGCTATTTCCAGAGTTCACAGCCCACAAACAGTAAGGGGGGTGGAGGGGAGTGTCAAATAACTGGTCAGAAGAAGGTTGCAGGTGTCTTTTTTCTAGCATTGAAGCAGGACTCTATTGCTTTTCCTATACTCAGATCCAGATCACAGTCCTGGGTGGCAGTCCCAGGACAAAGAGGAGCATTAGCAAAGTAGAACTTTGGCCACAGTGGAGGGGGAACCCTTTTCATAGTTCCAGGGAAGAAAAAAATGCTTGTGGTTGCTCACAGACCAGAGCACAGTCCAGGAGAGGGAGTAAACACTTCTCAGATCATGCTACCTTGGAAGAACTGAAAACTTACAAGATCTTGGAGGTATCTTTGAAAATAGCTGAACAAAACCCTGAAGCTTTGGACAGTGTTCCCTCCACCCTATAAGCAGAGCCCTACTTGAACAAAAAATTACTAAGTCAAATAATAAACTGGGAAAATTAGCAAACAATGGGGGTAAAACAACAACAACAACTCGACTGTCATAAGCTATTATGGTGACAAGGAAGATCAAAACACACATCTAGACAAAGAAACAAAACAAAAACTCTTACATCCAAAACCTCCAAGAATATATAAATTCATTTCAAGCCATGGAAGAGCTCAAAAAGGATTTTGAAAGTCTAGTAAGAGACGTAGAGAAAAAAATTGGGAAGATAAATGAGGGTGATGTAAGAAAAGTATGAAAAACAAATCAACAGCTTGGTAAAGGAGAAATTAAAAAAATACTGAAGAAAATAACACCTTAAAAAACACACTAGGCCAAATGATAAAAGAGGTCCAAAGAACCAATGAGGAGAAGAATGCCTTAAAAAAACAAAACTGTCCAAATAGAAAAGGAGGTCCAAAAACTCACTGAAGAAAATAATTCCTTAAAAATTATACTGGAGCAAATGCAAGCTAGTGACTGTATAAGAAATCATGAAACAATAAAACAAAACTGAGACAACGAAAAATATAAGACAGTGTGAAGTATTTCATTGGAAAAAATGACTGGAATGGAAAATAGCCCCAGTAGAGATAATTTAAAAATTATTGGACTACTTGAAAGCCATGATGAAAAAAAAAAGAGCCTACAAGAATTGGGAATTGAGGTGATGCCCTTCAATTGGGGAATGGCCAAACAAGTCATGATATGTGATTATGATGGAATATTATTTTATTCTAAGGAATGGTGAGCAGGACACTCAGAAAAAAACTAAAAGGACCTGCATGGGCTGATTCAAATTGAAATGTACTGTGTACAAAGCAATAGAAATATTGTAGAATGATCAGCTTTTAAAGATTTAGCTATTCTTTTTTAAAATTATTATTATTATTTTAGATGAATGCTAGAACTTAAACGCATAATGGGAAAAGGGAAAGAAATGTTATAAACTTAAATATTAAACTTAAATAAAAAATAAGAAAAAAAATGTTATGTGCACAAGAGACCATAGGAAAGGATTTAGAATATATAGTAATAACTTATCATTTCAAGAAAGCCTATATATATTAAATACTGTGCAATATGTTGAAAACTGTTCATCTTTTGTTTGCTTCCTTGTAGATTTTCTTTTGTTCTCTACTATACACTTTTTACTTTGTTTTTTCCTCATTTCTTCCCCCTCCCTACCACTCCAAGTCTTCATTTGAGCATGAACATAGTAATATTGATACATACTTACTCAAATACATATATACACATATATACACATGTACATACATAAACATATACTTTCCCTAAGAGATTCTACTCCTACTCTTGTTTTTATATATGCACATCTCTTTTATGCTTTCTCTCCCAACCCCTCTACTTTACTTCTACTTGCTGCCTTGTCCTCCTATTACTTAATCTACCCCCACTCCAGCAACCTCTCCCTCATCCTCCTATTCTCCTAAATCTAAAAACCTTTCTATATCACACTTTTACCCTATTCCCTCATTCTCCCCTCTAAAGATCCCTCCCTTATCCTTTCCCCTCTCTATTCCCTTAGAGTTTTATTTCTTTCTGAGTTTAGAAGACTTTGATACTCTTCTAGAAATATAAGTTTTTTCTACTCTTAAACCCATTCCCAATGAAAGTAGATTTCCAGAACCAAGAGCTCCCCTCCCCCATCTAATTCCTCTGTATTTGTTCTTCCTCTTGCACCTCATTTGTATAAGATAATTACTCCTTTAGCTCTTCTTGAACAGTTTTACTTTTTGAAGTCATATCATACTCAAGTTTACCCTAATCTTTCTTATATGCTACCTAATTACTAGTAACAATCTTAGACATAGGTTTTATATTTCCATACATAAAAAGTAAGCATTCTATCCTTACTGAGTCCCTTGGTATATGCCTTATATTTCTCTTGGCTCTTGTATGTTAAATCTTTCATTGAGTTCAGGATTGTTGTTGTTGTTGTTGTTGTTTAACAGATTTCTGGAAGTCTGACAGTTGATCAAATGTCCGTTTTTGTTTTTTTTTTTTTCATTCAGAATTATGTTTAGCTTTACTGGGTATGCTATTTTAGGCCAGAGGTCCAGTTCTTTTGCTCTTCAATATATGATGTTCCAAGACCCATGATTTTTTAGTTTTGCCTGTGCTTGGTCTTGGGTGATTCTAATTGTGTTACCATCTTCTACAATTTTTTTTTTCTTGTTGCTCATAATATTCTGTCCTTGATCTGTGGTTTTCAGATTTAACTATGATATTACCATGAGTTTTCCTTATAGGATCTCTTTCAGATGGTGATTGGTGGATTTTTTTTTCTATTTTTTACTTTCCCCTCTTGTTCTAATGCTTCAGGACAATTATCTTAATTATTACTTGCATTATTGTATCAAGATTCTTTTTTTTTTCTCAGAACTTTCATATAGCCCAATTATTTCATTTTCCCTTCTTGATCTCTTTTCTAAATCTGTTTTTCCCCTTATAAGATGTTTCGCATTCTCTTCTATTGTTTTTCATTGTTCAGATTTTGTTTCTTAATTTTTTTTATTTCTTCATCTCTTATAACTTCACTGGCTTCCCCTTTCCCAATTCTAATTTTCAAGGAGTCATGTTCTTCCCTAAGATTCTAGATCTCCTTTTCTAATTGGTTGACTTTCTTGTCATAATTTTCTTGTTTTTCTTGTGTTGTTTTCATTTTTCTTTTTAATTTTTCCTTCATCTCATTTGATTTTTAAATTATTTTTTAAGTTCTTCAGTTAATTCTTTTTGTGCAGGTGACCATTTCACATTACTCTGGGATAGGAGAATGTCTTTTTGTTTCAGTATCTTCCTCTGAAAATGAACCGTGGTGCTCTCTATTACCATGGTAGCTCTCTGTGGTTGGATTCTTTCTCTTTTGCCTGTGCATTTTTTGGAAGGTTGTGGTTGTAATAATTTAGATTTTATAATCATCTCTAGTCTTGAGGTATGAGGAATGGTGCCTCTGGCCTCTGATCCCCTTCAGTTTTCCCCTGCAACCTTGAATTTAAGTGCAGACCTCTAGCCTCTTATAAGTGCGCATAGCCAGCAGGATCCCCTATCCCACTGTTTCTGCACTTAACAAGTGTGTGCTGCCTGCTCCTTTTCTTGGCCCTTCTGGGTCTAGTGTTCCTTGTCAGCAGAGGTTCCCTCGATCTTCCCCAGGACAGAGGCTCAACTCCCGTCACTGTCCCTGGGAGTAAAAGTTCCTGTGACTGAGGCTGGGGCTGCCTCCCAGCCCAGCTAAACCCAGGGTTGCCACTTGTTTAAGCAGTTTGCTGCTGGTTTTTAAAGGGCACCTAGTCTGGAGGTGTTTATGTGTCACACCTGAAGGAAATCTCATTCTGGGATTTTTCTTCAGGTCTTCTCTGATTGTCCCAAGAGGACCCTTGTTCTGCCCCTAATCTTACTTATTTTCAGGGCTCTGTGTTTATTCAGAGGTACTATTTTATTTTATCCCCCCGCCCCGGAGGGGGGGAGAAGAAAAGGCAATTAGGGTTAAGTGACTTGTCCAAGGTCATACAACTGGTAAGTGTGTCAAGTGTCTAAGGCCAGATTTGAACTCAAGTCCTCCAGACTCCAGGACTGGTGCTTTATTCACTATACCACCTAGCTCCCCTTAGAGGTGCTATTTTATATCTTTTGTGGAGGAAAATCTTGAGAACTTGCAATTTTTTGACCCACTCCACAATCTTCCCAGAATCCTCTCCTCAGATTTAGCTGTTCTTAGTAGTACAATGGTTAAAGACAACTCCAAAGGACTTATGATAAAATATGCTATCCATCCCCAGAGAAAGAACTGGTGGTGTCTGAATACAGATTAAAGCACACTTGTCTTTTTGCTGTCTATTTTTCTCAGTTTTTTGGTCCATTTTCTTTTACAACATGACTGTTATGGATATATTTTGCATGACTGCACATGTATTACCTATATCAAATGCTTGCCTTCTCAATGTGGGACGGGGAGGGAGAAAGGAAAAAAAATTGGAACTCAAAAGTTTTAAAATTAAATGTTACAAATTGTTTTTCTTTGTTTCAAGGGAAAAATAAAGGTGAAATCCTTTTAAAATATAACATATATAAGGTGTTTTGCAAACTTTTTAGGACATTAAAATACTATTATTCAGCAAATAATTTCAAATAATGTTATGCTATATTAATAGCTCTGATACATGAACATGGCATGCTACAAATCTCTTTGTGTGAAATAATTGTGATCCTGTCTAGTGTCCTAACCAATGAAAGATCACAAAATTGTTATAATGAGCATTTATATAGCACTTTATGAGCCCTTATTTGAGCTCAGGTTTCCATGACTCAAGGCCCAGCACTCTATCTACTTTGCTACCTATTTATTAAAAAAATGAACTCTGCACTACTATTTCTAGACTATCCTTACTAATGAATATGGATGTGAAATATTAAGTAGAATTTTGACAGAGAGGATAGATTAAAATATCTAAAACCTTATCCATCCTTATTAAATAGGACTTATACTAACAATACAGGATGGCTAAGCATAATTCATCATTTTAAATACCACCAAATCATATGAGTATAACCAAGAAATTCAGGAAAAAGGATTCAATTAAATAATTCATTTATATTAAGGTTTTAAAATGTTTATTGAAAAGTTATATCCAATATTCAAACCTATGGAGCTACAAATCTAAAGACTTTAATTAGTATAATAATAAAAAGTTATCTAAAACTGAAAGTACTAAGGAAAATCTACATTGGTACCAGGCATGCAGAAAAGATATTCAAAGTTTCCTCTGTTATTTCACAAAATGCCATTGATTTTATCTATAACAATAAGGGAAAAGAAAGTTTTAAATTATTAAGGATTGAAAAAAGGGGAGCAAAATTACATCCATAGATGATGTAATCATTGATTTAGAAAATTCTAAAAAAAAATGAAATTTAGGCAATAAATAGCTTCAGGAAATTGCAAGATGCAGAATTAATCCACAAACTAGCAGAATTTCTCTTTTTTCCCCAAAAAACATTTTTCCATATTGAATATATTAAAAAAAAGCATGAAGATTAAAAAAAGTGAGAAAATTATACTTCAGTTTATACTCATCAGTTCTCTCTATAGAGATGGGTAGCATTTTTTTCATCATTAATCCTTTGGACTTGTCTTGGATCATAGTATTGATCAGAGTAGCCAAGTCTTTCCCAGTTAATCATTATTGCAACACTATTGTAGCTATGCACAGTGATCTCATAATTCTTCAAATTTCTTGTTATCTTTCCATGTTTTTCTAAGACTACTGTCCTTGGCATTTCCCATAGTACAATCATATTCCATCACAATTATATGCTACAACGTGTTCAGCCATTCCCCAACTCATGAGAAATCTTTGCCATCACAGAGAGTTGCTATTAATGTTTTTTGTACATATAGGTTCTTTTCCTTTTTCTTTGGTCTCTTTGGGATACAAACCTAATAGTAGAATTGCTGAGTCAAAGGATACTCAGAGTTTTATATCCCTTTGGGCCTAGTTCATATTATTCTCCAAAATGCTTGGACTACTACACTACTCTACTAATAGTTCATTGGTGTATCTATTTTTACTCATATCCTCTAGTATTTGTTACTTCTGATACATGTGAGATAATATTTCAGATTTGTTTTAATTTAGTTTTGTCTACACAATAGAGAATATTTTGTATGATTTTAAATAGCATTGATTTCTTCTGAAAACTGCTTATTTCTATCCTTTTCAGGTGAGGTATGAATCTTATTTTTAATAAATTTGACTCAGTTCTATACTCTGTATATATTTGAGAAATGAAGTCTTTATCAGATAAACTTGCTACAAATTATTTTTTGTCTATGCCACCTTTTTAGCAAAATGTAGTTTCCCTGATTCTCCCTTTTAATTAGGTCTGTTTTTGCTTTTGCTGTCTAAGATCATGGTTGCTACTTCTGCCTTTTTTTTTTTTTGGTTCTGCTGAAGCATAGTAGATTCTTCTCCAGTCCTTTATTTTAACTCTCTATGTTTCTTCCTGTTTATGCTCTCCCTCCCCCATTTCTCTTATCCCTTTTTCTTCCTGTTTCTCTATTGGGTAAGTTAAATTTCTATACACAAGTATGTGTGTGTGTGTGTGTGTGTGTGTGTGTGTGTGTGTGTGTGTGTGTGTTCTTCCCTCTTTCAACCAATTCTAAGGACAATGAGATTCAAGTATTGTTCCCCACACTGCCACTATTTTCCCCTCCACTGTAAAAATCCTTCCTTGCCCATGTCTTTTTTTAATAGAAAATTGTCCCTATTTTTCCTCTCCCTTTCCCCTTCTCTTACTGCAATTCTCTTTATCACCCCTTCATTTTTTTTTTGAGATCAGTCCTAAAGAATTGAGTTATATCCATGCCCTCATGCAATGGTAATGAAATTTGAAGATCACTTTGTATTGCTAAGCTAAGAGGTACTTAGCATCTAGTTTTAAACTAAGCCTCTGTTAAACAAATAGAAGGTATGAACCCCTGTTGCTGACATAACAGGAAGGGGCTAAACAAGGAACCCCTGTTGCTGATGTAACAAGAAGGGGCTGAACAGGGAGGAAAAATACTGTATTTAAGGAAGAGCACAAGCTGGACAGTTAGAACTTCTTGGGATAAACTTCATGGAGGCAGAGCAGCTACTGCCAGAGAGAGGGGAGGGGAGGAGGTAGTAAGGAAGGGAGGAAGGAAGAGAGGGAGGGAGGAGGAGGAGAGAGAGAGAGAGAGAGAGAGAGAGAGAGAGAGAGAGAGAGAGGGAGAGAATTTCTCTCAGTGAGCATCTGAAGGCTGGGCTGCTGCTTCTGGACTGGAACTTCCATGGAGAAAGTGATTTTGATTTTGAGAACAGGAGAAAGTGATTTTGATTTTGTGAAGACTTCTGAGGGCCAGCTGGAGCTACCAGAGGAAGCACAACTATGGTGTCTGTACTTTGTCTGTCTTTGGCTCTGTTAAGATTTCTCTTCCCAGGAACAGGAACTGGGAAGGACTTGAGGTGGACTGGATACTGTGAGCTTCAATACAGAGCAGGAACTACATGAAGAATTGGATAAAGAACTGGGAGATGTCTGCCTTTGGACTCAGGTGGCAGTTGTTTAGATTTAGGTGGGAGCTGGGACCAGGGAAGAGGAGCCATGGAAACTGAAAGCCTGCCCTGAGTCATGATGAAAAGATCTGTCCTTGGATACTGAGTAGTGGCTATGAAATTGTAATTTAATTGCACCCCAAGGGTGGAGTACTTTGACTTTTGTAATTTGTGGCTGAACTGAGAACTTAAAGACTTTTTGATTGACCAAATGAATGTTCTAGCCAGGGGTGGAGTACTTTGACTTTTGTACTTTATGTCCCTTGAGGCAAGCCTTATTAGGGATGATTGAATGATTGAGTTACCAAATGATTGCACTTTGTTCAAAACTATGTGACAACTTTGTTGAAAACTATGGGGCCATTTTAGTAATAAGGTGTTGAGTTGTGACATGGTAATGCTGTATTTGGATTTTCTGTGATAAGTTGTAACATTTTGAATTCTATACCTTGATTTTCTGTGAATGTTTTGCTCTAATTTATTACTAAATAGAGAGTTTGCTATTTGTAATCAGAACCTTGAAAGCTATTCACAGCAGCAGCCTTCTGGAAAACTGTTCATGTCTGGCTTTACACCTTTGTCTTTATAGACTGCTTTTAAATGGCCTAATAATGATAAAGTTCTTTGGAGTTATGTGTATCATCTTCCCATATAAGAGTATAAACAGCTTGACTTTTTGGTATCCTTTATGATTTCTCTTTCATGCTTCTCTTCAATCTTGTGTTTGAATGTCAGAGATTCTATTCACTCCTGTTCTTTTCATCAGGATTGTTGGAAAGTCCTCTATTTAATTAAATAATCATTTTTTTTCTTTGAAAGATTATGATCATTTTTGCTATGCAGGTGTTTCTTGGTTCTAATCTTAGTTCTTTTGTTTTCTGGAATATGTTCCAAGTCTTCCACTCTTTTAACATGGAAGTTGATAAATCTTATGTGATGCTGACTGTAGGTTTCAGGTAGTCCAATATTTCTTACAATATCTATCCTAAATAAATGTATTTTACAAGTCATCCCTCTTCCCCCCCCCCCCATGAGAGATTTCACATTTCTCTATTATTTCAATCTTTTGATTTTGCTTTATTGTTTTTGGTGGGCTTTTATTTTTTTGGTGTCTCATGGATTTGTTAGCTTCCACTTGCCCAATTCAGCTTAATAATGGAATTAATTTCTTCACTGAGCTTTTATATATCTTTTTCCATTTGATCAACTCTGTTTTTTAAGGAATTCTTCATTATTTTTTGCATCTCTTTTAAAAAGTATTATTTTTTCAATCTTTTTTTTTGCATCACTCGTTCCCCCATCCCTATTTTTCCTTTATAATTCTTAGCTCTTTCTTTTAGCCCTCTAGAAATTTTTATTTGACTTGGATCTAATTATCACTTTTCTTTGAGGCTTTATTTATATTCATATTTTTGTCTTCCAAATTTTTCTTAGTCTTCCCTGTCATTGCAGTAGCTTTTAATGGTCAAGTTCTTTGTTGTTGTTGTTTTTAATTACTCATTTTCACAGTCTATTTCTAAACTTTAAAGTTCATGTTAAAGTTGGACTCTGCTCACTAGCAGCTGGGCATCATTGTGTCAAGCTTCAGAATTTTTCTGCTCTTTCTACAGCTAGTTCTGGGTGACCACAATTTTTGGTGCTCCCAAAGGGGTTGTGTATGGTCACTGCTCTCTTACTCTGCATTCTGGTTTTTAGCAAGGTGTATCAGAAAGCACCCTAGCATACCCAGGGTGGCTGCTAGCACAGGTTCTTAGATCTGCTTTTCTAAAGGAAAGCAACTCAAAAAGGGTTAACAATCTTACTTTAAGCAATCAAACATATATCATTTACCTAGTTCAGGGGAAAAAAAATCATCACCCTGAACTTCAGAGAATGCAAACAGAATATAAACAGAAGTTACAAGCAGACAAAGAAACAGATCAGCAATTGGGCTTCCAACCATCTGACCATTACATCCATACCTATTCAGTTACCAGAGAGGGAAACATCAACATCGGGGTTTTCAAAGCCAGGGGGCTCAACGGCTTCCTAGAATCTCATCTGGCCAAATCACACAACTCTTTCCAAAGTGAGCCCCAAAGCAAAACCTCACTTAAGAGATATATATAGCCTTCTCTTGGATCAGAGAGTGTCACAACCCTCTTGACCCTCTGCCCAATCACAAAGTAATAAGGCGTGGGCATTCCTGAAGAACAAGCCTCCCACCACAGGCTCCATGTAACCAAATTCAGCCTATTAGGGGGCAGAGTATACTTTCAAATCAGGGAAGCTTCTCAGAGCCACTTAAGCCTATCCAAGTGCCTAGGGGCAGCAAAGATCTTCAGATTCCCATAACACAAGGAATTCCTGGTGCTCCTATACAAACATCAGCACTAGTATTGTATTTGCCTTGTATCTGTGAACCGGGCTTCTACAAAATTCCACCCTGAGACTAAAACCCAATACTGAGTTTGGGCAAAAAATCTTCCAAAGAGTGCCAGCTCTACCAACAATGCCAGAAAGGCATTGTAATCTCTTTTTCACCATTTGTCTGACCCTCCTCATCCTTTCTGGATTGAGAAATCCTGAAGCTACTGCTGATGCTATAGCCACTAAAGCTATGCACTTCCACCCTGATGTCACAGGCTTCTCTTGCCAAATTCCTAAATTTTCCTAGATTGAAAAATGTCTCCCTCTGAACTTTTGTGGGGTCTTCTGCTCAAATTTCAGTTGTGGAATTATTATAAAGTCATTTGGAGGGGAATATTCAGAGTTCAGCTGGGTTGCCTCTAACTTGCCATTTTTTCCCCAGCATTTCTAAGTATTACTAACAAAAAACAGAGGGAAGAGTCCTTAAGAAGAAATTTAATTTAAAGAAGCAATAAAAGGCATTAAATATGTAGTAATAAACATATAAAACAATTATAAAGCAATTTTCCTAGAAATAAGGAAGACTTAATAAACTGGAATGATATTCCACATTGATAGGCTCCCTGTCTTATACCAATAAATTAAAAAGGTGAAATATAAAATTATGCTCAGATTTAATGCTATACTTAGCAAATTACAAAGGAAATACATTATACAATTGAAAAAATAATGTAAACATTTTTTGAGGAATGAATAGTCAGTATTATTAGGAGAAAAATTCTAAAATGAAATGAAGGGATGATTGGTTTTCACAATCTCAAATATATGGAAAGAATTAATTATTAAAACTCTTATTCTGGGATTTTAAAAACATTAATGAAATTTATAAGTGAATTTGTAATAATGATCTAGGAAAAAAAACATAGGAATCTCGTCTTTGACAAACTCAAGAAGAAAATTTAGTGTGAAAAGAATTCTCTAGTTTTTTTTACTTGTTTCTTTTGTTTGTTTTTCTGGGCCTGATGCTCCCTATCTTGCCCAAGTTGGAAGTGCACTGGTCACTCACAGACTAATCTAAATTGTGATTAGCATGAGGTTTGATCTGCTCTTTTGCTGACTTGGCAGATTCTAATATCCACAGGCATCTTGGTGGCTCCATGCTTTCTATAGGCTCACCATGATAATTCTAGGCTTAGTCAAGATATCTGATTGACTTAGCCCACTGGAGCTCAGAATAACCAGCTCAGCCTCTTGAACAGTAAGGATTACAGGTATGTATCACTATGCTGACAGGAAATTTTTATTTAACAGAGAAACTATGGGCAAACTTGAAAGTAGGGGTTTTTTTTTGTTTGTTTGTTTTTAGTAGTATCTGGAAATAGGTCTTAGATAAGGATCATAGAGTATCATAAATTATAAAACCCAAGTGTAAAGTTTCACAGGTAAAAAAAAGAATATAATGGAAGCTTACTTCTTTCAAAACAGAATATAGGGGAAGAATTTCTAATCAGACATGATGGGGATATAATGATTGAATAGGAAAAAAATGTTAAAATATTTTAAGTATACAATGTGTTAAAAATGACAAGAAAACCTTATACATGTAGAGTTTTCTCTAAATATTTCAAAAAAACTCAGTTCAAGTGGGACTAATTAATTTTTTATTATGTATAAGCATTGGCATAAAGTTCAGAAAACATCCAAACAAAAATTCATCATCCTCTACTCTTAAGGAACCTATACTTGCTTCTGTATCAGCAAGCACCCTAGCAGCAGGGTGGCTGCTAGCACAGGTTCTTAGATCTGTTTTTCTGGAGGAAAGCAACTCAAAATGGGTTAACAATCTTACTTTAATCAATCAAACTTATATCATTTACCCAGTTCAGGGGGAAAAGTCAGCACCCTGTACTTCAGAGAACATAAACAGAATAAAAACAGAAGTTACAAGCAGAAGTTACAAGCAGTAAAAGAAACAGATCAGCAGATGGCTTCCAGCTGTCTGACCATTACATCCATACCTAGTCAGTTACCAGAGGGGGAAGCACCAACATCTGGGTTTTCAAAGCTGGGGGACTCAACAGCTTCCCAGAGTCTCATCTGGCCAAATCACACAAGTCTTCTCAAAGTGAACCCCAAAGCAAAAACCTCATTTCTGGGTATAGATAGCCTTCTCCTGGATCAGAGAATGTCACAGCCCTCTTGACCCACTGCCCAATCACAAAGTAATAAGCCATGGGCATTCCTGAAGAACAAGCCTCCCACCACAGGCTCCATGTGACCATATTCATCTTATTGGGGGCAGAGTATACTTTCAAATCAGGGAAGGTTCTCAGAGCCACTTAAGCCTATTAAAGGATCTAGGGGCAGGGAAGATCTTCAGATTCCCATAACAGCTTAGCTGATATATACAAAGATTAATGGATAACCATAAATTCCTGACATGCAAAATCTATATTAAAAGGACACAAAGCAAAGGATTGATTGATAATCTTTTTTTTTCTAACAGCAGGTAAATAAGATAAAGAAACAATTTTTAAAAATATAAACTGTTCACAATTAGATTATAAATTCATCAGAATATATAATAATGAACCCAGAACTGAACATGTTTATTGTTTGGTTCTTGTCTTTCATTCTCAAAGAGGGACAAAATGTCATCACTATATTGGAGCAAAGGCATAGTGTTTTCAGTTGTGACTGATCAGACGAAAACGAACTTGAAAGTCTCTCCTACAAGTTAGGCACAAATAGTCCACATGAATATTTGTAGTGGAGATGTTTCAAAATTTGTACAATTCAGGTTACTTTTGAGCTATTCATAGTTCACAGTACCTTCTTCGATGCAGGCATGCGATGCTGCATGGTCTTTTGGTAGTATTTCACATATTACTCATTCAATTCCAAAATTCTTCAGAGAGATGTTGAGAGTGATCTTCTGTTGCTTCTTCTCACCTCCATGTGAGTCCTTGCCTTATGTGAGTTCTCTGCTGAATATTCTTTTAGGGAAATATATGTTCGGCATTTGGAATAACATGGCTAACCCACTGAAGTTCACTCTTTGCAGTAGAGTTTGAATGCTTGACAGTTTAGCTTGAGGAAGTACTTCAGTGTCCAGTCCCTTATCTTGCCAGGTGAGCTTCAGAATTTTCCTAAGACAATTCAAATGGAAGCAGTTTAGTTTCCTGTCATGTTACTGACATATTGCCCAGGTTTTAGAGGCAAGTAACAATGAAGTCAGCACAACAGCTCTGAAGACCTTCGGTTTGGTAGATGATCTTCTCTTCTATGCTTTCTTTCAAAGCCTCCCTAACATTGAGCTAACTTGGGTAATGTTTGAATCGACCTCATCATCTATATGCACATCCCTGAAAAGTGTACTGCCAAGGTATGTGAACTTATACATAGAATTCAGTATTTTTCCATTTGCTATAACTGAAAGTTATATGGATAATGTGGTGCTGACTTCTGAAGAACCTGTGTTTTCTTGATGTAGTTCGGCCAAAATTAGCACAAGATGCAGAGAATTGATCCCTACTTTGTTGTGTCTCAGCCTCAGACACTATAATGAGTGCACAATCTGCTGCAAACAAAAATAACAAAAATAAAAGTCATATACCAGCTCTCCCACAATGGAATCTTGGCTTGTAGTCTTTTCAAGTTAGATAACATACCATCAGTGTCATAGCTGCCCTTAATGCCATTTTTGTCCTCATTAAAGACATCTGATAGTGTTGCTCAAAATATCATGCTAAAAAGCATGGGAGCAAGCATGCAGCCTTGTTTCACTCCATCGTGACTGGAAAAGCATGCCAGCAAAATCCAGGTAAGCATATAATCATGAAACTAACCCACAATACTGAGGAATTTCTCTGGGAAACCAAATTTTGCCATAATTTCCCCCAAATCCTTACAGCTGACTATATTAAAGATACGGATTATTGTATCAAAGATGTAGATACAAGATACAGATATCAAAGGTATAGATTATTGTTTCAAAGATACAGATTGCTCATCATATTGATGAACATTGTTTTTTTTTTAATTTCTTTTTTTT
>CM053582.1:526387403-526412994 GCA_028627135.1 Pseudochirops cupreus | reverse complement strand
TTCAGGCCAGGCTGGTTTCGGTTCGCAGTGCTGATATGGTTCCTCGTAGCCGAGCTGACTTTAGTGGGAAGTATCTTTGTGTGCGTTTTGGAGTTCCAGGATTGGTTTAGAGTCCTATTTTATGGGTATTTTGGGGTGGCTATGTGAGAGCTGCGATATGTTGCTGCTTCTACGCCGCCATCTTGGCTCCGCCCCCCAGTGTTTTTTTCAATGAGATATTTCACATTGCCTTCTATTTTTTTTTTAACTTGACTGGATCTGTTTAATAGTATCTTGATTTCTCATGAAGTCATTTGATTCTATTTGCTCCACTCTGATTCTTATGGAATTATTCTCTTCAGCAACTTTTGAGATTCTTTTTCCATCTGGCCAATTTGTCTTTTTAAGACATTCTTCTCTCATTGGCTATTTGGGCCTCTTTTGCCATTTGAGTAAGTCTATTTTTAAGGTGTTATTTTCTTCAGTCAGGTTGTTGACTCTCTTTTCATGATTTTTTTGCATCATTCTCATTTCTCTTCCCAATTTTTCTTCCACTTTGCTTGTTTGGTTTTCAAAATCCTTCTGGAGCTCCTCTATGGCTTGTTACCAGCCTACATTTTTCTTGGAAGCTTTTGGTGCAGGAGTTCTGACTATATTGTCTTCCTCCCATTCCATGCTTTGATCCTTTTTGTCCCCCAAAAAGGAATCTAAAATTGCATTGCTGAGCTTTCTTTGCTTCCTTTGCCTGCTCATGTTGCTAGTAAGTTACTTGACTTTTGGGCTCAGTGGAACTCTACTTTCAGAGGGGAGAGCTCTGTCCCAAATCACTGGGGTTTTCACAGCTTATGGAGCTATTAGAAGGCCACAGTCACTGCAGCCCCCACCAGCTTTGGCTCACTGAAAATGCACCTCAGGACCACCACCCAAAACCATGATCCTGATCCAGGCAGCTCAAGGCAAATGCACTTAGCCTCAGAATGATTGCTTGGCCCCCCTGCAATGTACAGGCTGCGAGCTCAGAAGCAGGTACATGGAGGTGGCTGCAGGTCTGCCACTTCAGACTGCTTCTGATTCTGGAGGCAGTTGGCCGGACCCTCTTCTCAAAATTTAGCCAAGTTTCACTGACCTTTTCCCTTTGTCCTTGGTTCTTATGGGTTGGTAATTCTGGAAATCTCCACAGCTGCTGATGATATGCTCTCCTGAAAGCTCCAGCCAGAGCTTTTTCTGGACATCCTGGGGCTAAAACCACATGAGGCTGTGCTCTGCTCCCAGCGGGCTGTGATGACCCCTTTCTGTATGTCTTCTGGGCTGCCTTTAGTGAGAACCTTGTTTCTCTGTCATTTTATGAATTCTGGAGCTCTAACATTTGTTTAGAATCATATTTTATAGGTATTTGAGGTGTTTATGGTGGGAGCCATGAAGTTCTCCTGCTTCTATGCCACCATATTGACTCTTATTGCTTTGTTTATAATCATTTTCTATTGTGATGAATTAGCCAAAGTCAATCTGCATTTTCAGAAAAGACTGAGGAGGCCCTGCTTCCATTGAGTGAAGTCCCCAAAGTTTGTCACTTTTAAATTTCTTTCAATTACCTCCTCCTCTCTCATCCCTTTGGTGTTACCCCAAGTAAACTCAAACAAGCACCCATCTTCAATGTAGGTGGAGTTGTTCCACTGTCTAGGCTGAAAGTTCTTAATGGTTTTTCTATCATGGATCTTTTTATCATATTAATGGAGATTGTGGATTCTTTCTTAGTATTTGCATAAAATAAAATACTTAGGAATAGAAAGAAAATTGTTCATATCAAACATAGTTGGTAAAATCTTAAAAGGAAAAATTCATAGCCCTCAGATTAAGAACACCAGACTCAGTCTTCCTTCATTAAAAAATGCCCCAGCTGTAGACCATGCTTACACTCTCCTGATCTTGAAAACATATCTGCTATGCCCATCCTATTTCTGTAGTTAATTTTACTCACATTCTTATCCAAAACAAGTTTAATAAGTTAATCCACTCTAAGTTTTTGATGAATGATGACACCTCAAAATGACATGCCTCTCCTGGTATCTATATTTTAAAAAGAAATGTGTTACATGAATGACTTTATAATGATGGATTTTCAGATAATATGATAACTTATTGGGAAAATATTTAGACATAGAATAAGTTTTAATAGTGACTCTCTTATTATACTCATAAATCACAAATGTTCTACCTGTGCCTCAACCTTCATCAATGTATATGATTGACTCTGTTTTGTATTCATTCATTTATTCATTTATTCAACCAAAGGAGTAGTCTTTGACTTCTGTATGAGTGGGAATAGACTTCAGCAGTATGTTCCCTATTCTATTCCCATAGAATATATGAAAACTAATTCAGATCTGCATTATTTGTTCAAAAACACCAAGCAAAAAAACTTGGTGGGAAGGGAGGAAAAAATTTGAAATGTAAAATATATTTCTAAAAATTTTTCATTTATTTATTTTTAGCTTTCAATATTTACTATCCACTCTTCACAAGATTTTGAGTACAAAATTTTCTCCCATCCTCCCTCCCCAACCACCATCCTTGAGAGAGCAAGAAGTTTGATACAGGTTATATATGTGAATTCATGCAAAACACTCCCATAATAGTCATATTTTGAAAGCTCAACTATATTCCCCACCATCCTATAACCCCAATTTATTCTATTCTGTCTTATGACTCTGTCCCTCCTCAAAAGCATTTACTTCTGATTACCCCCTCCCCCACTCTTCTCTAACTTCTACTCCCCTCCCATCTCTTTCACTTCCCCCTACTTTCCTTTAGGGTAAGATAGATTTCCATACCCAATTGAGTATGTATGTCATTCCCTCCTTAGGCCAAATCTGATGAGAGTAAGGTTCACTTATTCCCTCTCACCTTCCCCCTCTTTTCCACAGTAAAAACTTCTTTCTTTCATCTTTTATGTGAGATAATTTACCCTATTCTACCTCTACCTTTCTCCCCATCCCAATACATTCCTCTCTCATCCATTAATTTTATTTTTTAGATATCATCTCACCTCACCTTGTGCACTATGTCTATGTATATATTGTCTACAACTACCTAATACTAAGAAAGGGCTCATGTTTTACAAATATCAGCTTTCTATGTAGGAATGTAAACAGTTCAACTTTAATAAATCCCATGATTTCTCCATCCTGTTTACACTTTACGTGTTTCTCTTGAGTCTTGTATTTGAAAGTCAAATTTTCTATTTAGCTCTACTCTTTTCATAAGAATGCTTGAAAGTTCTCTATTTCATTTAATAACCATTATTCCCCCTGAAGGATTATATCCAGTTTTGCTTGGTAGATAATTCTTTGTTTTAATCCTAGCTCCTTTGACCTCAGAATATCATAGTCCAAACCCTCTGACCCCTTAATGTAGAAGCTGCTAAATCTTGTGTTAATCTGATTGTGTTTCCACAATACTTGAATTGTTTCTTTCTGACTGCTTGCAATATTTTCTCCTTGACCTGGGAACTCTGGAATTTGGCTACAGTATTCCTAGTAGTTTTGCTTTGGGGATCTCTTTTAGGAGGTGATCAGTGGACTCCATCCATTTCTATTTTCACCTCTGGTTCCAGAACATCAGGACAGTTTTCCTTCATATTTCTTGAAAGATGATATCCAGGCTCTTTTTTTGATCATTATTCTGAGGTAATCCAATAATTTTTAAATTGTCTCTCCTGGATCTCTTTTCCATATCAGCTCTTTTTCCAATGAAATATTTCACATTTTTGTCTATTTTTTCATTATTTTGGTTCTGTTTTATAATTTTATTTCTAATTTCTAATAGAGTCATTAGTTTCTGATTACTTTAGTCTAATTTTTAAGGAATTATTTTCTTCAGTAAGATTTTCGACCTTCTTTCCATTGTGGCCAATTCTGCTTTTTAAATCATTCTTCCACTCATTGGCTTTTTGGATCACTTTTGTCATTTGGGTTAGTCTATTTTTAAGGTGTTATTTTCTTCATCATTTTGGGGGGGTCTCCTTTAGCAAGCTGTTAACTTGTTTTTCATAATTTTCTTGTACCACTATCATTTCTTTTCTCTCTTGTTCCTCAACTTCTCTTGATTTTCAAAATCCTTTCTTATGTCTTCTGTTTTTTGATATCAATTCATATTTTTCTTGGAGCCTATGGATGTTTTAATGGCAAGCAAAACAGTACTTTGCTCCTTGTTTCAGTTATTGGAAGGCAAGCAAAGTAGTACATTGCTCCTTGTTTCAGCGACTCAAATGTGTTTGTGCCTAGCCTGTGATTATAGCAAGTCTTTTTTGGAAACAGCATACATTATGTTGTACTTAACAGGCCTAAGGGAGTTTGGAGACCTTCTGTGCCTTTAATAGGCCTAACATGGAGCCCATGGTATGAGGAACTTGCCCGGGAGGAACTTACCAAAAGAGTGGAACAGGAAGGGTATAATAAGAAGGGCAGAACAGAATGGGGCAGAGCATATAAAAGCTTGAGCATAAGCTGGACCAAGCAGAACTGAGAGAGAGGATGTTTGCGATGTTGGCATTCTGTCTGTTGTTCTGTGTTGGTGTTACTCTGTCAGACAGAGCACTCTGTCTTTTGATTATGTTACTTTGTCAGACAGAAACATTCTGTTGATTTGTTTTGATTTTTCAGACAGAAAATGAATTGGGATGAGAGTGCTAGAAATGTCTGCGAATATTACCATAACTCTTAAGCTTAAGGTGTGTAAATTTCATTGTGGCTCTGTTAAGATTTGTTTTCCTAGAAACCAAAACTGCAAAGAGTTTGGGGTGAAGCAGTCCCCATGAGCTGCAATCAGAGAGCTGCTTACCTGTGAATCCAGGCAACAGTCAGGTGAATCAGTCAAGAACTAGGAGTGTGGAAGAGGAGCCATGAGGTTTGAAAGTCAGCCTGAAGCTAAGATGAAAGGAGATTTTACTTGGTTATTCATTGCTAACTGATGATATTGTAATTTACTGTGACCTAGGGGTGGATGGCTTTTGTTCTTTCCACTACCTCTTAAGGATTTCTACACCTTAAGGATGATTGGAAGCCAGTCTGGAGTCAAGATGAAAGAAGACTTTGACTTGAGAACTTTATACTAATTGAGGAGATTGTGACTTACTGAACAATATGTTTTGTTTAAGACTATGCAACCACCTTAGTGATAAGTTGTTATGTTATATTGTGAATGTTTTGCTTCAGTTATTGCTGAATAAAGGGAAAGCTCACTATACTATGACATCAGAACCTTAAAGTTATTCACAGAAGCAGTCCTCAGGAGAGCTGCTCATGATTGGCTTTACAAATATAGGATCTTTGATTTTGTTGTCTTCTTCTTGTATGTTTTGATCTTCTTTGTCACCAAAGTAAGATTCTATTGTCTGAGATTTTTCCTACTGTTTGCTCATTTTCCTAGCTAACTACTTAACTTTTTAACTCTTTGTTAAGGTAGGACTCTGCTTCTAATGTAGAAGGTGTACCATCCCAATCTTCAGTGGTTTTCTGCAACTGTTTTCAGAGGTACTTCCAGGGACCTGTAAAATTTCAGTTCCCCCACGGTGGTATGATCAAAGGAGGGTCTTTACTTCTCTCCTGGACTGTGCTTTCATCTGTGAGTTACCACAAGCACTCTTTTCTTCCTTGGAACTGTGAGGAGTATTTTCTCTTCACCTCCACTAAAAACTCTTCCATGCCAGTGTTCCTCCTCTCCCAGGACCACCACCCAGGACTGTGACCAAGATCCAAACATGAGCAAAGAAAGAGAATCCTGCCTCAGGACCAACACAAAGATCCCTACAACCCCTTTCCAATCATCCACTCAATTCCCCCACCATTTATGGGATGAGAGCTCAGAAGTAGTCACTACCAGTGCCTCACCAGTCCTGGGGCTGGACCATGTTCCTCTCTCAGTCAGGTCCAATGACCCTTTCCTACTGATCTTCTAAGTTATGTTTTTTGTTTGTGGATTGAGACTTCTGGAAGTTGCTACAGCTCCCAGAGATTCAATCTGCTAGGGTCTACTCTGTGTTTCCTGGTGTCTGGTCTATGCTGGCACTTTTTGTGCTGGACTACGCTTCTTTCTCAGTCTGGGGCAATAGACCTCTCTTGCTGACCTCCAAGGTTGTCTTGGGCTGGAAATTTGTTTCAGTCTGTTATTTTATGGTTTCTTCTACTCTAGAATTTGTTTAGAGTCATTTTTATGGAGGTTTGTTGGAGAGTTCAACCAAGTCCCTGCCATCTTGACTCTATCCCTGAAACTCAAAGCCTTATAAAAAATGTATGTTTACTGGGAGCCAAGATGGCAGCATAAGCAGTAAATAACCATAACTTTTGCATATTCGCCTCCAAATAATCATAAAATAACTCCCCAAAGCTAATCCTAGAACAGCAGAACCAGAAAAAAGACAGGGTGAAGCAATCTTTTAGCCCAGGAAATTTGGAAGATAGACAAGAATTGTTTGTCTCCCTTGGAAGAAAGTGGAGCTTGGTCCATGACAGGAAACATCACAACAAACCAGCAGCAGTCCCCAAATCAGCAAATAAGTGGGAGATCCTGAGCCACAGAGCAGTGGAGCAGGCAAAATTTAACATCAGGACCCTCTGTGTTCCTCAGCCTAGCCTGGGGAATGGACCGACTCAAGCTTTGAGAAACACTGTGTGCTTCATTGTACCCCCAGGGAAACAAAGAAAACCCCCACTAGCCTTAGTATATGCCAGATATCACTAATAGGACCAGCTCAGCACCAGGTAAGCTGTCAGACAAGGTAAGCACCAAATACAGGGGTCTCCCATGGGCCTTAGGACAACATCAGTGCAGCACCTGGTAAACACCCAGGGCCTGCATGCAGCCCCTGGCCCAATAAGCCTGAGATAGAGTCCTTTCTACCCTAAGAGCATAACTGAAATTTAAAAGAAAAAAAGTCCTTCCACAAAAAAAAAAGATGAACAAAGCATCAGCCAAAAAAATCTGACCATAGAACATTATTATGGTGACAGGGAAGACCAAGACACAAACTCAGAAGAGGACAACAATGTCAAAACACATATGCACAAAACCACAAAGAAAATAGGAAGTGGTCTCAAGTTCAGAATGAACTCATGGAAGAGCTTAAAAGAAATTTAAAAATCATACAAGAAAGGTAGAAGAAAATTTGGGGCAAGAAATGAGAGTGATGCAAGAGAACTATTGGGCATGGGAGAGTCAATAACTTCAAAAAAACAAACAAACAAACAACTACTTGAAAAATTGAATTGGCCCAGTAGAAAAGGAGATACCAAAAAATCCCTTGAAGAAAACAACTCCTTATAGAATACAATTGGCCAAATGGAAAAGAAAGTACAAAAGATAACTGAGAGGAAAATATTAACTAAAGTGGAGGGAACTGATAGTTAGGATCAGGGAAGTGGAAACTAATGACTCCATGAGACACCAAAATATCAATCCAACAAATCCAAAAGAACAAAAAATAAATAGAGAAAATGTAAAATACATCATTATAAAAATACCAGATGTGGAAAATAGATCCAGGAGAGACAATATGTGTATCATTGAACTTCCTAAAAGCCATAATTAAAGGGAAGACTTGGACAGCATCTTTCAAGAAAAATCAAGGAAAACTGCTCTGACATCAGGGATCAAGGGGGCTAAAAAGGCATTGAAAGAATCCATCAATCACTTCATGTAAGAGATCCTAAGATAAAATCTCCAAGAAACATTACAGCCAAATTTCAGAATTATCACATCATGGAAGAAATACTGCAAATGGCCAGAAAAAAGTAATTCATATATTGAGAAGCAATAATCAGGATTATGTAAGACTTAATAACTGCAACAGGCAAAAACAAGTTAAAAGGTAAAGGAGCTAGAACTAAAACAAAGAATCACCTACCCAGTGAAATTAAGCATAATACTTCAAGGGTAAATGGTCATTCAGTGAAAAAGAAGGATTTCAATCATTCATAAAGAGACAATGAGAATCAAACAAAAAATCTGATCTCCAATGTCAAGACTCAAGAGAAGCTTAAAAATAGAAAAGAAAATATAAGGAATTCTATGAAGCTGAACTATTTACATCCCTACATGGGAAGATGATGCTTATAATTCTTTAAAAAAAATTGTACCACTAATAGTA
The DNA here is from genome assembly GCA_028627135.1 of Pseudochirops cupreus. NCBI lineage: Eukaryota > Metazoa > Chordata > Mammalia > Diprotodontia > Pseudocheiridae > Pseudochirops > Pseudochirops cupreus. Next base: position 526,404,872 of record CM053582.1, on the reverse strand, counting down.
CAGTTACAAGAGATACACATAAATGAAGAGCACTGGTATAAGATGAATTTGAGGGAATGACATAAAATGATTAATGGATGAGAAAGAAGTGTGCACTGGGTGCAGAGGGCAGGACATGATAAAATAGCATAAATTATTTCACATAAAGAAGAATGAAAAACCCATTATAGTGGAGGGAAAGATGGGCAGATGGGTGATGGGCATCACTTGAACCTTACTCTTGTCAGTATTGGCACAAAGAGAGAAAAATACACACAATCAGTTGAATTTAGAAATCTGTTTTACCCGACTCAGAAGTAGAAGGGAAAAATATTAAGTAAAGTAGAGGGAACTGACAGAAAAGGGGACAGATCTTGGGATGTCATAGACAGAAGCAAAATACTATGTATCAGCAATATTATTCAAAATAGATTTAGACCATTTTGAATACCTAGACACTATAAAATACCTGAGTGCATACCTGTAAAAATAGAAGCAGAAATTATAAGAACATAAACATAAAACATTTTTTATAGAAGTAAACTCAGATCTAAATAATTGAAGTAATATTTGTCATTCATGTGGGGGTAATGCCAGTATAATTATAAACGTGCAAATTTTATCTAACTAATCAACTTCTTAATCTCATACCAATTAAATTACTAACAAAATTGCTGAGTTAATAAAAATAAAAATAAAGTTAATATGGAACAGCAAAAGGTCAGGACCTTCAAAGAAAACAGGAAAAAAAAAAGATGTGAAAGAATTAGACTCAGCAGTATCACACCTTAACCTATATTGTAAAGGAGAACATTGTTGAAATGTATCAATGATGATTTTGATTATTTTAAATTGCTTTTTATAAATAAAAACCTATGTAGCCAAGAATAGGAGGAATGCAGAAAATTGGGAAATTAAAACTTTCAGAGACAATCCCTCAGAAAGAATGGGAGTGGTTTGGAATACTGCTGTGGTGTAGGAAATGATAAGCTAGCTGATGAGGAAATATATGGAAAGGCTTGAACTATGAAGGATGGTGCTATCCACCCTCAGAGAAAAAAAATCACAGGTGAAAATAGGCATACTTTGGCCTCACATATATGTGTATGAGTGTATATGTGTATGTTTATGGATATCTATATATCTGTTTATATACATATTTGTGTGTGTGTGTGTGTTCCCAAGCTTAATTGTTGCCTTCTTTAGGTTGAGAGGGAAAGAAGTGAATATAAAGTAAAAATACTCAGTATAGAACAAAAGAAAACCAACAAGGAAAAAAAAGAAAAGCTGGCCAATTTTAAAAACAACATGTAGTATTTATTATATAGGTTTGCTTGAAATGGAAATTTATTGTTTTATATTGAATTCTCTCCTAGGTTTTGCTATATATATACATATATATGGCAATGTTTTTTTTCTTTTCTCATTTTATTTTTAAGTTTAAGATTTAAAAAAAGTATTTAAAATAAATAAAGTAAAATAAAATGAATAGAAGTTTCATTTTCTCCTTGAGAATCCAAAATTAACTCTAATTAATATACACACTCAAATCAATGAATCTCATGTAATTTATAGCAACATTTCCAATCACAGAACTCATATCAGTTTGGAATTTTCTTTCTAAATTAATTAGTACTTAAGATTAATTGGGAAAGTTCCTAAATATCTATTTTTGTCCTCTGGAGTATCATATTCCAAACCCTCTGATCCCCTAATGTGAAGACAGCTAAATCATGTGTTATCCTGGCTATGGCTCTGTGATAGTTGAATTGTTTCTTTTTTGGCTGCTTGCAATATTTTCTCCTTCACCTGGAAACTTTGGAAATTGCCTATATTATTGTAGAGAACTTTTTTTTAACTTTTAATTTTGGGATCTCATTCAGAATGTGATAAGTGAGTTCTTTCCATCCTTGATAATATCTTGAAAGATTATCTATCATAAATTTAGAGTCTTAGACTTGATTACTTTAAAGTTTCCTCCTCTTAATCTATGATCAGGAATTACCTTTCTTTTTGAAATCACACTTATTTTGAATAATTTATTCATTTTAATAACCACTTATTGAGCACTCAAATGGATTCCAATCCTCCCTCCTGTTTAAATATGAAGAAGTCAATCAATTTAGTAGTCAATAATAATTTAAATGGGGTAGGCATTGTACTAAGAGGTAGAGATACAAAGAAAAACTCCAGGAATTTTATTTTTTTACATCAAGCATTAGTTACAATGGGAGAGGCAACATAATTTGAATATGAAATTATTCATATTCAAATATGAAAGCTAAATACAGAGCAGATGGAAGATAACATTACAAAATTTGGGAACATTACAAAATTCTGGGAAACCCGAAAAGGCCTTATTGAAAAGGTGGTGCTTGAGCTAACTTTTAGGGAAGCCAGTGATTTAATAAAATTAGAAGCTGGGAGGGTGAATGTTCCAAGCCTAGGGAAAATCCAGTGCAAAAGCTTGCTGGCAAGAGATGGAGTATTGTAAGCAAAGAATGTGGAGTAGACTATATAGTTGAATTATAGACTGTTGAGGACATGGAATCTAAGAAAATTAGGAAATTTGGAAGAAATCAGAGGATGAAGAGTTTCAGTTACAGAAGACTTAATATTTTATCTTGGGGAAAAGGGTGAACCAATGGAGTTTGTTGAGTAGTGGGGTGACATAGTCAAATTTGCCTAGAAAATCAGTTTGGTGGCTTAGTGGAAGGTAGACTGCCCCTGAGAAAGACTTGAGGTATTCTAATAGCCTCGTTAAAAAATGATGAGTGCCTGAGTGAAAGCAGTGGTTATGTTAGTGGAAAACAGGCACTTAAGAGGGATGCTATAGAAAAATTACAATAATTAGCAACTAATTGTACATGTGGAATGGACTAGAGAGAGCAATTGATGATTATGTGAAGGGTTTGAATGTGGGTGACAGGAAGCATGGTGGTTCCCTCCCTAGTAACAAAGTTCAGGAGAGGGCAAGGTTTGGGAAAAGACAATTAATTCTATTTTATACATGATGAGTTTAAGATGGCTATGAAACATCTAATTCAAAATGTGAAATAGATGGGTGGTAATACAAGACCAGAGCTCATGAGAGAAATTAAAACTCAATTCAGAGATATGGAAATCATCTGCATAGAGATGAAAATTGAACTCTTGGGAAGCAACGTTATCATTAAAAGAGATAGTATAGGGGGGAAAAAAAGTCCAAGGATAAGGACTTGACCTATACCCATAGTTATCAGGCATGAAATGAATATAGATCAAGTAAAAAGCACTATAAAGGGTCCAGATAAGGTCAGTGACTTGCCCAGGTACCCACAGCTGGTATCTGAAACAAGATTTAAACCCAGGCCTTCCTGTCCAAATCAGGACTCTATCCACTGAAAGTAAATGATGGAGATCGAATAGAATTGAGCTACAACATAAAAGGGTAATTTCATTTTTTTGATCTCAGCTTCTACATGTTGAGTTGGAAATAACAACAAAAACCATAAAAATAATTAGAAAAGTGTTTTATAATTTATATATGCTTGTGAATTATTTAGTTGTTGTTATCCTTGAATGGTGGTAGGTGGTAAGGAAGAAATAATATAATTAAGGCATTATCTCTGCCCTTGTGGATCTCAAAATCTATCCAGAGGGAGACACATCTCATTAGTAAAGCCCTGTTAGATAGCATTTGAAACTGGCATAGGAACCTAGATTATTTACCATTGAATTGAAATTTCATATAAATATTTTATTGGTTTTGTTCCAGTAAACATATGAAAGAGGACAAGATGTGGATCTTGTAGAATTTAACAGAGTTGTAAAATAAATGAGAACATGATTATCATCTTATACCTATATACAACTCCTCAATGAACGCATTTGTATTCTGTAGATGCAAGCAGATACTCAGAATATATGCAGATGATGGAGTGAAGGAATAGGATTGAATGCTTAATTATGCAGAGAAATGTAAAAAAAAAAAAACACTTTTTTCAAGAAAATGGATAGTTAGTCAAAGAGAAAATTGAGTGATGATTTTGTAGAGCCAGGTGGGGGGTGGTAAAAGTGCTTAAAATAAAAATCCTTCCCTTAGCTTTACAACAAAATTATAAAGAACAAAGCACAACTTCCTAAAAACCATAAACTATCTGAGATGGGAAAATAAGTACCTTGTATCACACACACACACACACACACACACACACACACACACACACACACACACACACATTTGTTAGAAAACTTTATTGGTCCAAGAGTTCTCTCTGTGGGACCTAGTAATGTTTCAAATAAATATAAATTTACAGAAATATCTGGACTGCTTCAAGTGTACAGTTTAGCGAGTAGATAAATTGAACCTTCTGTTCCTTTTCTGTAAGTCAGTGGTTCTCAACCTTCCTAATGCTGCAACTCTTTAATACTCATATGTGGGTGTATCTGCATGTGGGTGTACTCGCCTGGAGACAGATAGAAGAGTGGTGTCTCAGTTCCTAAGACCATCAGAAATATGTGTTTTCCAATGGTCTTAGGAGACCCCTGTGAAAGGGTCATTAGACCCCCAAAAGGGTAGCTACCCACAGGTTGAGAAATGCTGCTTAAGCCATTCCATGAGACAGCTAGTGGAAGAGCGGATAGAGTGCTAGAACTGGAGTCAGGAACACTTTAGTTCAAATCCAACCTGAAACATTCAATAACTGTGTGACTATAGATCAGTTCTTTCGCCTCACCTGAGTTTCCTCAATGATAAAAGGGAGCTAATAATAGCACCTCCCTCTAGGGTTTGTTGTGGTATCATATGAGATCATATTTACAAAGTGCTTTGTAAACTTTCAAGTGCTTTATAAATGCTAGCTGTTCTTAATATTAATCTGCTGATTTACTTAATCCTGAGAGTCCTGTTCATAAAATGCTAAAGATAAGACATTAAAATATATATTTTTTTACATCTTTGTTCATGCGTTACCTACATTCTTGGAAGGATCTCTATTAATGTCAATTATGGCATAATCTGGGTCTACTTGTTGGTTCACACTATAGCTTAGAAGCATATCTAATATATGTCTGTATGGAAGTAAATTATTTGGGGGAAAGGAGACAAGTGCTGGACGACATTACTGCTCTGTTCTCTGGTCCCTTTGAATCTATACTGACTGAGTCCACTGGATCTTCTCTATACTTTCCAAAACATAACAGTAATTTTTGTTCTCTACTCTAAACAATAAACTCTAGTGGTTCCCCATAGCCTATAACATCAAATAAACACCACTTTATCTGGCTTTTAAAGATCTTAACTACCTGAACTCTGCCTACTTTTCTAGCCTTACCATACTTTACTTATCTTTACCCAAATTACTGTCTATTTAAAATGTCTACCTTGCTGTTTCTCATAAATAGCAATCATCTACTTTTTCTGTGCCTTTGTATTGTCTGTCCAACAGATCCTAAAATGACCTCCTGCTCACCTCATAGAATTCAAGGCTCATTTTTCTTCAAGACTCATTTCAAGGACTACTTCCTAAATAAGGTCTTTTCCAAATCTCTCTTCTCCTTCCCCCAGTAGCTACTAGTGCCTTACTCCCAAATTATATCGTACCCATTTTGTATAAATCTACATATATTCATGTTGTTTGCCATGACCAAAGTAAATCACCTGAGGGCAGAGACCAGTTCACTTTTATCTGTGTACATGCAGTGCTTGGTATACATGTAGTAGCTGTTTAATACATGCCTGTTTATTGATTTTATGATCTGCCTGGAACACCCTCTTCAGTACATGTTTGGAGAACACATATATAGTCTTGCTGCACATCAAAGATTATGTTCTAATTAAGAAGGGGCTCACTTCTGTGAGACAATATAGGTAGCCATAGGAAGAACAAGCCTTTATGGTTGGGGAACATCTATACCGTGGCTCACAAGGGAGAAGCGGGTTCTGTGAGATGTTTTTGTTCAATCTGAATAGATGAAAGTCCAAATGTAGGTTAAGATTTCCTGTTAGATATCATCCTGAATTGTGCTCAGCATTATTATGGATGATGGAAGTTATCTTCTGTCTGGAAATGGCAAGAAAATAAATCTTTGTCTCATATTGACAGAACTGCTCTCTGGTAGGTAACATGAGACTTTAAGCTTATTTTTAAACTAGAAACTATGTGACAATCATTTCTTCTTGCTTTTCACAATTCAGGAGAGGATATTAACATCCAGACATTTATAAAAAATCAAAGCCACAGTCTTTCTAAATCCTATTAGAGTATCTTCAAGCTGAGAGTATGATAGATTTCCTCTTTTCTCATATTGGGCCAAAGTGGAATTTTCATCACTCATGACATATTAAAAAGTGTTACAACTCCACACCCCCTTTAAGAGTGTGAGAAAGTCATATTAATTAGTGGGTTGCTGAGAAATTTCAACAAATGCTGATGTCATCTATGTCATTTTATCGAGACAAAAATTATGAGACTGACTCTTCTCCCTGAGGGACAGGGAAACATACTTCTACTGCATTTGATCAGTGACTCAATGTTAGTGGTTTATCATAATTATTTTTGCCATTACAACTGTTTTGGATTTGAAATTATTTGATTTTCCTGTCCTATATTTGTGCTTAACTCCATTAGAGCCAAAGATTTCTTGTAGAAGATACCCCTATTTTCAGATGCTCCAGGTTTCAGAAATTATTCTGTTGATTGTGTCAAGCCCTAGAATACTACAGGATTTCCTCAATGTGCTCCATGTTCATTTGGAAGGGAGCATCCTAGAAATCTATATAGAACCAATCAATCAATCAAACAATCGATCAACAGCTATTCATTTATTGCTGACCATTTATCAGGAATACAAAGACAAAAATGAACAATTTCTATCTTTAAATATCTTACATTCTGTCAGGAGAGAGAACATATGTTCATGCAAATATACAAACAGACATACATACACATGTATGGCATATTTTTCAGACCAGATTTCATTGGTGTAGAGAATATCTTTTGAGGAAAGTCACTACTACTAATGATATTTCTCTGTGCTTTTCAAAATAATCCACATGGCCTGAAATACTAAACAATTGTGTGATTTGTCCAGCATCACATAATCATTGTGTGTATGTTTGTGTATATTCATAATCTTGTGAGGAAAAGCATTTAGCAACTGTGATGTGAGAATCAAGAAAGGCCTCCTTCAGAAAGTAGTTTTTGAGCTGAAATTTGAAGACATGAAGGTTTAGGAAGGTATCCCACATATTGAAGGCAGTCTATGTAAAACAACAGAAATAAAAAGAAATAAAGCAAACAAACAAAAACCTACAGCTGAAGAATACACAATGTTTGAATTGTTGTTATTTATCTTCATGATTCCATTTGGGGTTTTCTTTGCAAAGATACTGGAGTGATTTACCATATTCTTCTCCAGCTCATTTTGTAGATGAGGAAACAGAAACAAATAGAGTTGTGACTTGACCAGGGTCATACAGCTAGTGTCTGAGGCAAAATTTAAACTTGTGAAAATAAGTTCCTGATTCTTGGCCTTGCATTCTATTTACTGCACCACCTAACTGTCCAAATTTTTACACCTTATTAAATATGTTATTGAACTATTCCATTTTTATCTTGAATTGGCTTCACAGTTGAATCATGAGATGACCTCAGTTTATTAGAAGGTAGTAGCTGGATAATTTTCAGGAAATTCTATACTACTGTGAATGGTTTTAAGATATCCGCAGATATAAAGGTACAAATTGAACATAAATATTCTTCAAGAGATGACTCAACTAGAAATCACAGAAAACCATTACTTTCTTCCATATCTTAGAAGAATTCTTGACAGGTATTAAAGGAAATGTAAATTTGCTTCCTTTGCTGGCTAAAAAGTTGCTTTCAAATGGGAGGATACAGCCAAGATGGCAGAGAAAAAGTAGGGACTGCCCTGAGCTATCCCCACCATCCCTTCTAATACTTTTAAGTAATAACTCAAAACAAATTCTAGAGTGGCTGAACCAACAAAAGGACAGTGAAACAGTTTTTTTCCAGCCTAAGGCAACTTAGGAGGTCAGCAGGAAAGGTTTGTTTCATCAGAGTGAGAGTAGAGCACAGTCCTTCATAGGACATGCCAACCCAGACTGCACCCCAGGAAATAAGAAGAAGGCCTTATGGGTGACTGAAACAGTGGTGGCAGTGGCAGTTTTTAGACACCTCTAATCGCACAGAAGGTAAGGAGGTCAAACAACTGGTCAGAAGGAGGTTACAAAGGACCCTTTGCTGAATCTGGGGACAGGACTCTGTTTATTGTCCATACTTAGATCACATCTTTGGTCTCAGTTCCAGGGCAAGAAGAAGGATTAGCACTCCAGAGCTTGAAGATAAAGGGGATCTTGGACCCTGCTCATAGTTTCCACTGTGGAAAAAGTTGTTTGTTTGTATTTTGGTCCCTCACAGACCAGTGCACAGTACAGAAGAATAGTAAACACACCTCTCTATATATCATACCAGCTTAGAAGAACCAAAAAACTTACAGATCCACACAATTACCTCTGAAAACAGCTGCACAAAAAACTTAAAGCTTAGAATGGTACTCTCTGTACCCTAGAAGCAGAGTTCCTCTTTAGCATAGAGTTAAAAATTGAGAAATAGGTAGGAAAATAAGCAAACAGCAGAAAAAAAGAATGACTAGAGAAAATTACTGTAGTGCCAGGGAAGATCAAAACAAACACAGAAGAAGATAACGAAGTCTAAACTTCTACATCCAAAGACTAAAAGGAAAAATATGAATTGATCTATGGCCATGGAAGAACTAAAAAAAATATTTTTAACATCAAATAATACACGGAGAGGAAAAAAATTGGAAGAGAAATAGGAGTGACGCAAGAAAACCATGAAAAAAAGAGTCAATATCTTGATAAAGGAGATGTAAAATTACAGAAGAACATATCACCTTAAAAAATAGAATAAGGCAAATGTGAAAAAGATGCATAAAAATCCAATGAAGAGAAACGTGCTTTGAAAAGCAGAATTAGCCAAATTGAAAAAAAAAATACAAAAATCCATTGAAGAAAAGATTTTCTTAAAAAGTAGAATTCACTGGATGTAAAAGGAGGTACAAAAGCTCAATGAAGAAAATAATTCCTTAAAATAACAGTTGGGCAGGTGGAAGATCATGACTTTATGATACATTAGGAAACAATAAAACAAAATGAAAAGAATAAAAAAAAAACAATAAAAAATGTGAAATGTATCATTGAAAACCCAACTGTTCTGGACAACAGATACAGGAGAAATCTTTTAAAAATTATTGGATAACATGAAACCCATGGTCAATAAAAGAGCTTAGATGTCATCTTTCAAGAAATTATCAAACTGTTTTGCTAGTCTAGAATCAGAGGATAAAATAAAAATGGAAAGAGTCTACTGATCAGCTCCTGAAAGACTCCCCAAAATAAAACCCCCAGGGATATTTTAGCCAAATTCCAGACTTCCATGGTCAAGGAGAAAACAACGCAAGCAGCCAAAGGGAAACAACTCAAATATCATGGAGTTATGGTCAGTATAATACAATATTTAGCAAATTCTACATTAAAGGATCAGAGAACTTGGAATATGATATTCCACAGGGTGAAAGAGCTAGGATTACAACCAAGAATCCCCTTCCCAGCAAAACTGAGTGTAATTCTTCAGTTGAAAAAACATGATATTCAATGAAAAGTTGCTTTTGCTGCCCCTTACTTAATGATTTACTGTGATGATGGGGCACATATTTTACTATAATGATAATTGTGACTGTTTTTACATTTCTTTTTGCCCTAGGTTATGTGAATACTAAAAAAAAGTTTTAGAATAAAGATGCATCATTGGAAATATGTTTTACAAAACCAGAATTCATGGTTTTCTATAAATAAGAGATTGTAGTCCAATACACTTAAGACTATTATTGTATATATGACATCCAAACACTAAATGAAAACATAATAGATGTTGATAATCCCTTTTGCAGAAATGTATCTGTAACCTTCTGTCAATATTTCCTCTCTGTGTTACAATTCCTGTGTTTATTGATCTCTTTTAAAAAAAAGTAAACTAAGCAGTTTAGTAAAGAAGTAAATCTAAGATAGGGTCACACATAAAGTTGATCATCTTCCTTAATGAAGTAAAAAAAAAACAACACAACTACTGTGCTACATTTAATAAGATAAAAGATGACATCAGCTAGAAAGGAAATGATTGCTGTTTGCTTCATTCTGACAGCTAAATAGGGAACCTATCACTGACTTCCAATAGAGGTGACAATTTACTAGCAAAGGTCCTCAGTCACAAACACACAAAGATATCCCTGAATTCAGAATTAATTATAGGTAAGATGGATCTGGTTACTCTCCTGACTTTGCATTTAGTGATATTTCATAAACAAAAGAATCAGTAAGTGTGTATGTATGTGTGGGGAAACTCTTTAATTATAGAAACTCTTATGGTTGACTCCAAAAATATGAGTGTACAAAGAGACTTTTGTCTTATTCCCATCAATTGTGTCTGATACCATTATGCCTGATACATAGAATATTATCAGCAACATTCTAGGCTTCATTATAATGTTTCTGGTTGGATGACTTATAGTCATACAGAGAGAAGCATGTAGGTTGTTTTTCATTCCTGAGCTTACATAATTCACCTGTCCTATAGCCATTAGTGTAGGAAATTAATGATCCAGAAAGACATGGTAACAGTATACATATTGCCCAAATGTGTATCAAATCTTGAAATATGTATAATAGATTCCAGTTGGGTTTTTTTTCCCTCTCTGTGTGCTACCAAAGTCTTAGAACAAGACCTCCAGCTAGAATGTTCTCTCTTAACAAGGGGACTTTCTTTTCAACATTTTATATTCAAAATACTACCAGAAAAAGACAATCCCCCCCCCCCCATTTAAACACAGAGGCTGGTAAAGGGATTTTTCTAACTATAGTTCTGTTATTTGAAATGTGATATAGTCCAAAGACCAGTGGATCTGTCAGTAGAAGGAAGAAGTATAAACCCTAGGTCTCCCATAGACTACTTGCATGACTTTGAGCAATTAACTTGACTTTTATAATGTCTTTTCTTCATCTGTAAAAGAAGATGCCTATACCAAAAGACTTCTTAGATTCATTTAAGCTCTCTACTTATGATCCTATGATGATTGTAATGCTATTTCCAAATCAGAATCCTTTGAATTATCTGGCACTATTTACTGTGGTATCTTTCCCTGTTAAAGGGTAATATTAATTCACTCCTTCTATTTCCATATTTGCATTAGAAATATCTTCTATATAATTTTGCACCTAACCAGTAAAGAGTAATGATAGTGCTGAACATGGTATCAGGAAGAATCCACTAAAACAGCTTTTTGAGAGCAGAAATTGCTTCTTATTTTTATTTTTTGGTTTTGCATGCCCCATCCCTAACATGGTATCTGAACATAAGAACTGTGATTTAATTGTTGTAAAGCTACTCGTTTGTTTTCCTGGGACTGATTAGTTTTATCTGTAAAATGAGAAGATTAGATAATTTCTAACCACTGTGTCACATTAAGACCCAGGATACAAGCATCAGATTTTTCTAGTATTGTTATATTAGTAGTAATACATAGATATGGTATAAAGTTAGCCCCCTGACATACCAGTTAAACTATAAACGTAAATTAGTCTAATTTTTATATGTGTAAATAGAAAGCAATAAGACTACTTTTTGGAAAACTTATGAGAATCTATACATTGAGGCAAATTTTAATCCATTTGAAGTATTCCCCTCAGAAAGCTGTAGAACTAAACCAATTATTTGCAATGTTAGTTTTTTTTAATATTCTCTTTTTTAATATGGGAATTATTCTTGTTGCTTTATAATCATACTTTTGAAACTTTAGTATGGTAATAATATTATTCAAAATTATTTATGACTATTTGCAATAATCAAATTTACTCTTTTTATTATTTTTATTTTTTATAATTAATTTATTTATTTTTAGTTTTCAACAGTCACTTCCATAAGACTTTGAGTTTTAAATTTTCTCTCACTTCCTCTCCTCCCCCTATCCCCAAGATGGCATGCAATCTGATATAGGCTATAGTTATACGTTCAAATTAAACATATTTTCTTTTTTTGTTTTTGTTTTTTGAGGAGGAAGGCAGGGCAACTGGAGTTAATTGACTTGCCCAAGGTCTCACAGCTAGTAAGTGTTAAGTGTCTGAGGCTGGATTTGAGCTCAGGTCCTCCTGACTCCAGGGCTGGTGCTCTACTCACTGTGCTCCCTAGTCACCCCCATATTAAACATATTTTCACATTAGTCATGATGTAAAGAAGAATTAGAACTTATTGAGGGAACTACAAGACAGAAGAAACACAACAACAAAAGAAAAGGAGAACAAATAATATGGTTCCATCTACATTCAGATTCCAAAGTTCTTTCTCTGGATGTGGATAGCACTTCCCATCACGAGACTTTTGGAATTGTCTTAGATCCATGCATTGCTCAGAAGTGTTAAATATATCAAAATTAGTCATTGCTCAATGTGGCTGTTACTCTGTACAGTGTTCTCCTTGTTCTGCGGATTTCATTCAGCATCAGTTCATATAAGTCTTTCAAGGTTTTGCTGAGGTCTGCCTTCTCATCATTTCTTTTAGCACAATTGTGTTTCATTAAATTCATATACCACAACTTGTTCAGAAATTCCCCAATTGTTGGGATCACTTCAATTTCTCATTCTTGGCTACCACAAAAAGAGCTGCTATAAATATTTTGTACATATGAGTCCTTTTTAAAATTATTTTTAAATTTATTTTTAGTTTTCAACATTCATTTCCACAAGATTTTAAGTTCCAAATTTTCTCCCCACCTCTTCCCTACTCCCCACCCCACGGTGGGAAGCATACTGATTACTCCTTCCCCCTGACTTTTCTCTCATGTATCCCCTCTTGCCATTCCCCTTTTTCCCCTTCTCTCCTTCCCCCTTATTTTCTTGTATGGCAAGATGAAATTCTATACCCCATTGCCTGCATATCTTATTTCCCAGTTGCATGTAAGAACAATTTTTTAACATTTATTTTTAAAACTTTGAGTTGCAGATTCTCTTCCTTCTTGCCTCTTCACCCTCCCCCACTGGGAAGACAAGCAATTCAATATGGATTATACATGAGTAGTTATTCAAAACAATTCCATAGTAGTCATGTTGTGAAAGACTAACTATATTTCTCTCCATCGTATCTACCCCCCATTTATTCTGTTTTCTACTTTGACCCTGTCTCTTTTCAAAAGTATTTGCTTCTAACTACCCTATGCCCCAATCTGCCCTCCCTTTTATCATCCCCTTATGTCCTCTTCCCCCCTACTTTCCTGTAGTGTAAGATGCACAATTGAGTGTTTATGTTAAGCCAAATCCAATGACAGTGAGGTTGACTGATTTCCTTTCACCTCCCTGTTCTTCCCTTCCATTGTAATAGCTTTCTCTTGCCTCTTTTATGTGAGATAATTTACTCTATTCTATCTCTCCTTTTCTCCTTCTCCCAATATACTCCTCTCTCACCTCTTAATTTTATTTTTTGGATGCCATCCCTTCATATTCAACTCACCCTGTGCCCTCTAAGTATACATGTGCACACACACAAACATATACATACCTACATCCACCTATACATACATATATATACATATATATTCTCTTCAACTTTCCTCATACTGAGAAAAATCTCATGAGTTACCAATATTGTCTTTCCATGTAGTTATGTAAACAGTTAAATTTAATAAATTCCTTATGATTTCCCTTTCCTGATTACCTTTTTATGTTTCTCTTGATTCTTGTATTTGAAAGTCAAATTTTCTGTTCAGCTCTGAATTTTTCATCAAGAATGCTTAAAAAGTTCTCTATTTTATTCAATGTTCATGCTTTCCCCTGAAGTACTATACTCAGTTTGCTGGGTAGGTAATTCTTGGTTTTAATCCTAGTTTCTTTGACCTCTGGAACATCATATTTCAAGACCTTTGATCTCTTAATGTAGAAGCTGCTAGATCTTGTATTATCCTGATTATGTCATGTGACTATTTTTCCAATTTCTATGATCTCTTTGGGATAGATGTGGAAGTCGTATTGCTGGGTCAAAGGGTATATACAGATTAAAAGCCCTGTGGCCATGGTTAAAATTGCTCTCCTGAGTGGTTGGATAAGTTCATAACTCCACCAGCAATATATTAATGTTCCAATTTTTCCACCTCTTATCCAACATTTATCATTTTCCTGTTTTGTCATGTTAGCTAATCTGATCAGTGTGTTGTGGTACCCCAAAGTTGCCTTAATTAGCATTTTTCTAATCAATTATGATTTAAAACATTTTTAAAAAATGACTAGATAGCTTTTATTTCTTAATCTGAAACCTGCCTGTTCATATACTTTAACCATCTATCAATTAGGGAATGACTTGTATTTTTATAAATTCAACTCAGTTCTCTATATAATTTGGAAATGAGGCCTTTATCAGAGATATTGGCTGTAAAAATTATTTCCCAGCGTTCTGTCTCCCTTCTAATCTTGGTTTCATTGGCTTTGTTCAAAAACTTTTCAAATTAATTTAATCAAAATCATCGATTTTGCATTTCATAAGATTCTCCTTTTCTTGTTTGGTTATGAATTCTTCCCTTCTTCATAGATCTGACAGGTAAAGCATTCCTTCCTCTCCTAATCTGCTTATGGTGTTAGTCTTTATATCTAAATTGTGTGCCCATTTTAAGATATTTGTCTATGCCTAGTTTCTACTATACTATCTTCCAATTTTCCCTGCAGTTTTTGGCAAATAATGAGCTCCCAGAAGCTGGAGTCTTTATATTTATCAAATAGTAGATTTCTATAGTCATTAGCTATTTTGTCTTGCATACCTAACCTATCCTTTTCATCCACCACTGTGTTTCTTAGCCAGTTATAAAGCCAAGCACAATCAGCTTTCCAGAGGACTGCTGCTGTGAAGAGCTTTAAGGTTCGGATCACATAGTATAGTGAACTCTCTATTTATTCCACAATAAACTAAAGCAAAACATTCACAGAAACCAAAGTACAGCATTTGCAATAATATGACATAACTACTTATCACTAAAGTGGCCTCTTAGTTTTAAACAAAAGATACCACTCAGTAAGTCCTTAGTTCAATCCTCCTTAAGGGATACAAAGTGCAAAGGTCTCCCACCCATAGGTCACATTGCCTTAATCTCATCAGTCAGGAAGTCTTCTTTCTTCTGGATTGGAGACTAGCTTTCAATAATCATTAAGGGGTGCAAAGTAAAAAGTTCTCCCACCCCTAGATCACAGTAAATCATGATCTTGCCAGCCAGCAGTAAGTACCCAAGGAGAGGTCCTTTCATCTTGACTTGGGGCTGATTCCCAAATGCATTTTTTATTCTATTTGGTGACCTACCCATCAAAAACTGATATTTTCCCAATTACTTAGAACTTCCATGTTCCCAGATCTTTTCCAAATTCACCCAACCATTACCTGGATTCACAGATAGGTAGCTCCCAGCTCCCCATCTGGTTCCTATTCCATATTGAAGCTCACAGTGACCAGACCACCTCAAGTCCTTTGAAGTTTCTGTTTCTGGGAAGAGAAAACTTAACAGAGCCATAACAACATTCACGAACATTGCTAGTACCATCATCAATTCACTTTCTGCATGTGAAATCAACACAGACCCACAAAAAAAGTCTGACAAAGTAACACAATTCAGTAGACAGAATGTTTCTGTTTGACAAATTAACAAACACAAATCAACACAGACAGAACAGACAAACAGATTGCTGGCCATCATACTTGTTCTTCTTAGTTCTACTCTGTCCCAGCTTGTGCTCCTCCTTTTATATAATGGTTCTCCTTCCTGTTCTGTGGTCCTGTTGCATCAGCAAATTCCTCCCACCTTCAAATCACAAGGTGGAGCTCAAACAAGGTGCTAAATACTTAAATAATTGAAACAAGGTGCTAAGTATTCCTTTGCTTGCCATTGCACCAGTATCAAGAGGTTTTGATGATTTCTGCTTTTTGATACAATTTAAGATCTGGTACAGCTAAGGTACCTTCTCTTGCATTTCTTCTCATTAATTACTTTGATATTCCAGAACTTCTGTTCTTCTAGATCTTATTTTTTTCTTCTTCTATACAATAGTTATGAGTAGTTTGATTGTTATGGCACTGACAAAGTAAATTAATTTAGGTAGAATTATCATTTTTATTATATTTAGTGACCTACCCATAAACAACTGATATTTTCTCAATTATTTAGATCTGAGTTTATTTCTGTGGAAAATTCTTTGTACTTGTGTTCATATAGTTCCTGGGTTTATTTTGGCAAGTAGACTCCAAGGTATTTTGTAATGTCTACAGTAACTTTAAGTTGATTTTCTCTTTCTATGTTTTGCTGTTGGGTGATGTGGTGATAGGTTTAATGTATTATCCTATAGAAATGTGGATGAATTACTTGGGTTTATTTTATATCCTGCAACTTTGATAAATTTGTTTATTATTTCAAGTGCTTTTTTTAGTTAATTCTCTAAGTATACCATCATATCATTTACAAAGAGTGATAGCTTTGTTTCTTCTTTTCCTATTCTAATTCCTTCAATATGTTTTTCTTCTCTTATTGCTGAAGCTAAAATTTCTAGTACAATATTGAATAACAGCAGTCATAATGGACATCCTTGTTTCACTCCCTATCTTATTGGAAATTATACTAGTTTATTTCCATTACATATAATGCTGTCTTATGATTTTAGAAAGATGCTAGGTATTATTTTAGGGAAGACTACATTTATTCTATGTTTTCTAGGGTCTTTAATAGGAATGGGTAGTGTATTTTGTCAAATGATATTTTTTCTGCATCTATTAAGATAATCATAAGATTTCTATTATTTTGTTTTTGATATGATTAATTATGCTGATAATTTTCCTAATACTGAACCAGCCCTGTATTCTGGAACAAATCCTACATGGTTATAGTATGTTATTCTCAAAGTAAGTTGCTCTCATCTCTTTTGCTAATATTTTATTTAAAAGTGTTTATCTATATTCATTATGGAAATTGGTCCACAATTTTTTCTCTGTTTTTCCTCTTCCTGGGTTAGGTATCAGCACAATATTTGTATCATAAGAACTGAGTAGGACTCCTTGGGATATTTTCCCAAGTAGTTTGTGTAGAATTAGAATTAATTGTTCTTTAAATACTTAATAGAAGTCACTTGTAAATCCATCTTGTCCTGGAGATTTTTTCCTTGGGAGTAATATGATGGCTTGTTTAATTTCTTTTTCTGAAATGGGTTTATTTATGTATTTGATTTTTTTTCTTCCGTTAATCTGGGCAATTTGTTTTGTAAATATTATTGTATTTCAGTAATATTGTCAAATTTGTTAGCATACAGTTGGAAAATGGCTCTTCATTATTTTTTTTATTTCCTCTTTATTATTATTACTTATATATATTTATATATTTATTTATATATTATTTATA
>CM053582.1:526354490-526386903 GCA_028627135.1 Pseudochirops cupreus | reverse complement strand
GAAATGTTAATTGTCTTCAAGTATTCAAATACTTGTTAAATGGAAAAGAATTATTTTTTGTGGAACTAGGAACAATGAATGATATTTAGAAAAAAAAGGGGGCTTCTGGCTTAATAGGAAGAAAAACTTTCTTAAAAAATTGAATTATCTGAAAATAGAATGAACTGTACTGTGATATGGTGATTTCCTGTTCATTGAAAGACTTTGAGGATGGCCCTTGTCAAGCAGGTCATGAAAGTGGATCTCAGCTACCTCAGCAGTGGTTCTCAACGTTCCTAATGCTTTGACCCTTTAATACTGTTATGTGGGCATATCTCCATGTGGGCGGATGCACCTGGAGACAGATAGAGGAGCAGTGTCTCGCTTCCTAAGACCATTGGAAATATGTGTTTTCCAATGGTCTTAGGTGACCCCGGATTGTGACCCACAGGTTGAGAACCACTGACCTATAGGTTAAACTAAATAATCTTTGAGGCCTCTCTCAACTCTAAAATACTGTGAATCTGAGGGCCAGTGCCATCCTTTTTTTTCCTTTTTTTTTTTTTGAAGGAGGAAGGCAGGGCAATTAGGGTTAAGTGACTTGCTCAGGGTCACATGGCTAGTAAGTGTTAAATGTCTGAGGCCTCATTTGAATTCAGGTCCTCCTGACTGCAGAGCCAGTGCTCTATTCACTGCACCACCTACCTGCCCCAAGAGCCAGTGCCATCTTAAACAATTGATTGACCAGTCACAATGGAAATAGATGTGATCGAGAGATAGGGAGAAGATGAGGTCAAACACAAGAGAAGTAGCATGAGGCCACAAAGTGCAGCATGGTTTGGGAAAATGAGACAATTGATATTCAATAGAATGTGTCTCCTTTAACAATGGACTGGGAAAGCATCCTATTCCAACTTCAAGTCCTTAACTAAGTGTGTGAGTTGGGCGTTCTCTAACCCTATTGACAAAATGTAGAGGCACCTCAGATGGTACTACAGATAGAGTATTGTACTTTAGGTCAAAAAAACCTGAGTGTTAATTCTGTCCTAGACATCTGCTATGTGTGTGAATGTGAGCAAGTCACTTAATCTTTCTCAGCCTCTATTTCCTTATCTTTGAAATGGAAATAATATCACCCACTCAGGATTTTTGTGAAGCGTTTACAAACTTTGAAAAGGTATATAAATGTTCACTATGAATTATTATTTTGCTAAGTTACATATATCTTTGTTTTACATACAAATATGAAAGAACTGATCAAAATAATTATGAAACAAAATAATTTTTATGAGTCTAACAGACTTCCTTCACCAACTTAATCTTTTGAGATATGAGAGAGTTTCATCTACTAGAAATATTTCCCTGGAAAATAGTAGGAGAAAAGTTTTACTTTTGAATTTGTTTATTTTATTAGTATTGATATACTTCCTTCTTATATCACCTTCATTCTATACATATACACATAAACACACATTTACTTTGCCCATCTTAAAGCCATCTCTTGTAAACTTAAAAAAAAAAAGTATCATTTGAGTAAACTTAACCAACACAGTAAGAGAGTCTAAGAATATAATCAATGTCCTGTGGCCAGAGTTCCTGATCTCAACAAAGAAGCTTCATTTTCTCATATCTTCTTTGGGGCCATTCTTCACAAGTGTAATTACACAACAAACCCAGGAACTATATGAACACAATTGCAAAACACTTTTCACACAAATAAAATGAGACATAAACAATTGGAAAAATATCAGTTGCTCATGGTTAGGCTGAGCTAGTATAATAATAATGACAATTCTACCTAAATAAATTTACTTATTCAGTGCCATACCAATTAAATTACCAAAATTACTTTATAGAACTAGAAAAAATAATAACAAAATTCATCCAAAAGAACAAAAGGTCAAGAATAACAAAGGAATTAAAGAAAAAAATACAAAGGAAAGTGGCCTAGCCATATAGATATAAAACTATGTTATAAAACACTAATCATCAAAACTATTTTGTACAGGCTAAGAAATAGAGTGGTGTATCACTGGAATAGGTTAGGTACATGTATAAACAATATAATATTCACAATGCCTACAGTAACTATAAATATGCTAATATGGTTATTAATCACAAAATGTATTAGCCTCTCTAAATGAGAGATATAGCTAGAACATTAATTCAGATACCAGAAAACCTAGTCCCCAAACCAGAAAGTCAAAATCATCACAATAGTTATGAAGTTGGCACATGTAGTTAATGTAGTCAACACCCACATTCTCAAGCTTTCAAAGCAGGACAGGCTACCTCAGGCAAAATTGGTAATTGAGTGGACGCCCATCAATCGGAGAATGGCTGAACAAGTGTGGTATATGAATGTAATGGAATTTTATTTTCCTATCAGAAATGATGAACAGGAGGATTTCAAAAAAGTCTAGGAAGAATTACATGAACTGATAACGTATGAAGTGAGCAAAACCAGGAAAACATTGTACACAGTAACAGCAACATTATGCAATGATCAACTGTAATATCCTCAGTTCTTTTCAGCAATACAATGAGCCAAGACAATTCCAAAAGACTCACACTGGAAAATGTTGTCCACATCCTTATAAAGAACTGACAGAGTCTGATTATAGATCAGAGCATATTATTTTCACATTATTTTCCTTTTATGTGTTTTTTTTTCCACTTTGTTCTGATTATTTTTTCACAGCATAACCAATGTGGAAATATGTTGAATACGATTGTGCAGGTATAACCTAAAAACAAACTATAATTACTTAATGTTCTGTTTTGCCATTTTTGGTTTAATCTTTTTTTTTTCCATTCACATTGTTTTGCAATTGAATTTGAAAGCATAATTGCTAACTTAATTATATACAAACCAACTATGTGAAACATAATCACTGATGTTAGGCAAAGGCACTTTGTATACAAATAGACCCTCTTACTCCTAGACATTTCTTAGACCATTTGTGCTGCATGAAATTCTATAGTTAGATTCCATCTTGATTCCATCTCATGTGCTATGTTAAACTGCAAATATCCCTGTAAGCCAAAACATTGTTTTATCAGTGATTAGCATCCAAAAGTGAAAGCGTTTATCAGATCATTTCAACCTTCCAGCTAGCTCAGCAGAGCTTCTTGAAGAAAAAGATAAATATTAGGTAAATTACGGGCAGGAGGATATGAAGTAAGATAAATCCAGGTAGATGGAGTATACAACTTACGGAGGGCAGGTCTAGCCAGGGAACCACAGTGGAAAAGAACGGGAAACTATAGGTTGTCTATAAAGTTAGAAAATTAAAATGGTGAAAACATTTGTCCAGGAGTTTAAGATAATGAGGATATTCCTATAACATGTTCTTTTATGCCCTCACCAGATAGCATTATGTCCTAAATTATTCTGCATATCCCTGGGGAGAATGGAAGTGGGAGGCCCATCAACTATGTGGAATACCATGTAGCAGAGTATCTGGTAGATAGTAAAGGTCCAATAAATACTTATTAACTTGTGAAGTAGATTCCTAGAGCATTAAACCTGGAATCAAGATTTCAGTTGAAATCCTTCCTCAGATATTTACTTACATTGTCACCCTGGTCAAATACTTTGCCTCTTTTAGCCTCAGTTTCTTCAACCTTAAAATGAAGACAAAAATAGTACCTACCTTAGAGAATTGATGTGGGAATCGAATTAGATGGCATAGGTAAATTGCTTAGAAAACCTTAAAGCATTATTTGAATAATATCAGTAGTATTAGCATTATTAATCAGCTGTTCTGAGGGGTTAGTCCTAAACCTCTTGATAGACCACTTTGATCAAGAAGACTAATAAATGACTTGACTTTCAGTAGGTAGTAAGAGGGAGAAAGGATCATTTGCTTATTAGGTAGTTATTGGGAGAAGGATTCCTAACATAAATTATAACATGGAAGAAAGCATCAGAAATATGGGTGTTTGTTCCCTGGAACTTTAGGTCTTCATGGGAAGCAAAACCAAGTGCTTAAATGTACATAAGATAAAACTCAATCAATATAATCATTGAAAATAAATATTCCTTAGGCTCAAGGTAAGCTACTTCCACTCTTGGCAAGTTATTTCTGATAAAAGTTCATCATGCTCTCTGGAAAAGTCTGTCACTGCTTGAAAAATAATTGTATTTAATTGTGATACAAATGTAATTTCATACTGGTCCTATGAGCAAGCATATTTGGAGACTAAAATGTAGTCTGTCTTGAGATAAGATTTTAATGAAAATAGTTAGTCTGCCACTCAATCCTAGAGTCTTACTGTAGTGGAGGAAAGTGTTGCAGAAGTAAAATCCTCTTCATTAGTTGTTGAAAGGAGCACTTCACATGAATACCAAAAGGAAAGAACCGTAGCAAACACTTAATCAAGACCAAAAGTGAAAAGTACTATTTTACACAAAATGTTCAGGTAGGAAGGGACAGATAAGCCATAGAAATGTTTATGTTTCTGAGTCTTGTATAGATAGATACTCAATGTCTGCTGCAAACAAACCTGCAGAGATCTTGGGAAGAGGGTATGCTCACAGTCTGACATGTTCCAAGAACCTTTTCAAAAATGAAATTGGTTATCTAAAAAAGTCCCTATTCTTTTGTCACAGAGGTTCCAAGGTACATAGAATCAGAAGGGAATGTTTATTCTTTCATGGTTCAATCTTAAAAGTAAGATACTTACTAGCTTTTCTAATTTGGTAAGCATTAATAACTTGTCACTCATAGGAGTGGTCAAAGGCTTTGAGAATTCAGTTATATTATTTGCGTGCACCACCTTTTCACATAATGACTTCAAGACACTACTAGGCATAATAAGAAGAGATAACATTCTTATGGCACTTACATATTTTCAAATAACTTTAGAATTACTATCTTATTTTATATTCATAACAGCCCTAGGAAGTAAATGTTATTTTTATTCCTATTAATGACTGAAGAACCTGAGGCAGATTAAGGTAATTACCCGGAGTTACACAGCTAATATTTGTCTGTAAAGCCAAGCATGAACAGCTTTCCAGAGGACTGCTGCTGTGAATAGTTTTTCAAGGTTCTGATTACACAGTATAGTGAATTCTCTATTTATTCAACAGTAAATTAAAGCAAAATATTCACAGAAATCACAGTACAACATTCAGAATATTATAACTTCACAATTTATCACTAAAAAGGCCATATAGTTTTCACCAAAGTAGTCATACAGTTTTAAGCAAAAGATAACATTCATTTAGTAAGTCCTTCATTTAGTAAATCCTTAATTCAATCACCCTTAGGGAGGCAAGCCTCCTTAATTGACACAAAGTACAAAGGTCAAAGTCCTCCACCCACAGGGTGCAATTAAGTTACAATATCATTAGTCACTTCTAAGTACCCTCTTAAGGGGTAGTGGAAAGTACAAAGGCCATCCACCTCTAGGTCACAAGTAAGTTACAATCTCATCTGTCAGCATTAAATACTAGAGAAGAGGTCTTTTCATCTTGACTAGAGGCAGGCTTTCAGCTTCCATGGTTCCTCTTACATAGTCCCAGTTCCTGCCCAAATCTAACCAACTGCCACCTGAGTTCAAAGGCAGACAGCTCCCAGTTCCTTGTTCAGCTCTCCATGCAGTTCTTGTTCCATACTGAAGCTCACAGTGTCTAATCCACCTCAAGTCCTTCACAGTTTCTGTTCATGGAAAGACAAGACTTAACAAAGCCACAATTACATTCAAGCACATTGCTGGCACCCTTATCAAAATCACTTTCTGCCTGTGAAATCAACATAGACCCAAAACAGACAGACAAAGTGCCCACACCACAGTCATGCTTCCTCTGGCAGCTCTGGCTGGCCCTTGGAAAACTTTGGCATCTTAGCTGGCCCTTGGAAGTCTTTGGCAGCTCCGGCTGGCTCTCAGAAGCTCTCAACAGAAGTTCTGGCTGGTTCTGGAAAAAGTTTCACCACCATATGCTCTGTTCTCAAAATTAAAATAACTTTATCCAGCCTGGACCTCTCCTACTCAGCCTGCACTTGGCTTGCTCCAAGAAGTTCTGACTCTCCAGCTTGTGCTTTTCCTTATACATGGTATTACCTCCTCCTTGTTCAGCCCTTTCCTGTTATATCAACAAGTCAATCCCACTGTGGGATTCATAAGTTCAGGGTCTTACTACTTAACTTGAAACTAAGTGCTAAGTACCAGTTAGCTTGCCAATACAAGGGGATCTTCAAATTCCATTACTATTACTCTGTCTGAGACCACTTTTGAAATAAGGTATTCTTGATTCCAGATTCAGAGACTTATCCATTATGCCATCTAGATGTCTTGGGAAAGACAGTGAGTGTTAATTTGGAAAAGGATCTTGGTTTGAATCTTGGCTCTATGATGTACTAACTTTCATGACCTTGAATGGGTAGCTAGGTGACACAGTAGATAGAGTGCAGTGATGGGGTCTTGAACACCTGAGTTCAAATCCAACCTCAGATATTTACTGACTGTGTAATGTTAGAAAATCACTTAACCTTATTTGCTTCAGTTTCCTCATCTGTAAAAATAAGCTGGAGAAGGAAATGGAAAACCAATTTAGTATCTTTGTCTAGTATATATTCCCTCCAACTACCCTAATGCTGAGAAAGGTCTCATGAGTCACAAATATCATCTTTCCAAGTAGGAATGTAAACAGTTCAACTTTAATAAGTCTCTTATGATTTCTCTTTCCTATTTACCTTTTCATGCTTCTCTTGATTCTTTTATTTGGAAGTCAAATTTTCAGTTCAACTCCAGTTTTTTCATCAAGAATATTTGGAAGTCCTCTATTTCATTGAATATCCATTTTTTCCCCTGAATAATTGTACTCAGTTTTGCTGGGTGGGTGATTCTTGGTTTTAATCCTAGCTCCATTGACCTATGGAATATCATATTCCAAGTCCTTTGATCCTTTAATGTAGAAGCCGCTAGATCTTGTGTTAATCTGATTGTGTTTCCACAATACTAATTTCTTTCTGGCTACATGCAATATTTTCTCCTAAATCAGGGAACTCTGGAATTTGGCTACAATATTCTTAGGAGTTTTCATTTAGGGATCTCTTTCAAGAAGCAACTGGAAGATTATTTCCATTTCTATCCTCTGATTCTAGAATATCAGGGTAGTTTTCCTTTACAATTTTTTTTTAAAGATGATGTCTAGACTCTTTTTTTGATCATGATTTTCAAGTAGTCCAATAATTTTTTTAAATTATGTCTCCTGGATCTATTTTCCTGATCAGTGGTTTTTTCTAATGAGCTATTTCACATTGTTTTCTCTTTTATTCATTCATTTGGTTCTGTTCTATAATTACTTGAATTCTAATAAAGTCATTAATTTCCATTTTCTCCATTCTAATTTTAAAGGAATTATTTTCCTCTTCACCCCTGGACCACCACCCAATACTATAACCCAGATCCAAGCTGGGCAAAGCAAGAGATTCCTGCAATAGCCCTCTGAGCAGCAGCTTGATCCTCTCACCATCTATGAGCCTAGAGGTCTGGAAGCAGCAACTGCTGCTGCTGCTGCTGGTGCCACAGCTGCTACCACCTCCACTGCTTTGTGGGGATGGGGGGGTGGGGGAGGGGATGTCAGATCATGCTTCTCTCTCACCCAAGAGAGTAAGAGTTTTCCTGTTGATTTTCTATGCTGTCTTTGCTGTATGTGGGCCAAAAAGTCTGGAAACAACCACAGTTGCCCACGATTCAGTCCCCTGAGGCCTGCTTTGGCCCTCTCTATGGTGGCATGGCCCACACTAAACTGAACTCTGCTTGCAGCCCAATGTAATCCATGCTTCCTATTGACCTTTCATGTTGTCTTGCCCTGGAGATTTGTTTTACTCCATCATTTGGTGGGTCATGAAGCTCTAGAATTTTCTTAGAGTCATTTCTTAGAGTCATCTGGACAAGGTTTGGGGGAGAGTTCAAGCAAGGAGCTGCTTTTACTCTGCCATCTTGTCTCTGCCCCCTTCATCAATATTTTACTTTTAAAAGAATGTTTTATAAACCTACATACTCACAGAAAAAGAAGGAAAATGTACTGAAAAACTTTAAGAGCCTATTCCTGAATTATATATGCAGAAAGGGCAAAATAAGTAGTTTTCAATCTCATTGGGAACCTAAGGGGATTGAAATATTTGGCGGTTCATGTAGTGGCAGGGTTAGTTGAAGTATTTTGAAGTAAATTATTCAGTTATCTACTGAAAGGTGACTAGAATTGAATAGGAGAAATAATTAGTTATTTGGGATCTATTTTGGTAATTATAAAATTGTCTATTGTCAGTAATTAGAATCCTCTTACTCCCATGCTCCTTCAACATGTCCTCTAAATGGTTACTCATTCTATGGGTACTGATTGCAGCCCCTTCAGATGTTCATAGACATTGTAATGAGATATTATACCCTCTAAAATTAATAACTTTGTGTCCAACCCTCTTTCCACATAGGTGTGTTTTCCTCAGATAGGTCATTTAGCAAGACAATAGGAATTTATGAAATAACTACAAACTGTGAGGCATTGCTATAGGTGTTAGTTATATAATAATAGCAAGCATTGATATAATTTTAATCCAACTCCAGAGACAGAAATGATGAATTATTAATGCAGATTGAAGTATTATTTTTTAAACTTGCTTTACTTTGATTATTTTATTTTGTTTGTGTTTTCTTTTGCAACATGAGCAATATGGGAATATGTATTTTATCACCTCACATGTATAATTGAAATCAAAGTGTTTGTCTTTTTGGGGAGAAAAGGAGCCAGGGAAAGAATTTGGACCTTAAAAGTTTAAAAATGATTGCCATTTTTTACATGTAATTAGGAAATATTAAATCAATTGGATAAAAATAATTTTAAAAAATAAAAGCTTGGTGACCTCATATGTTAAGTGGAATTACATTTTGTCCTCTTGACTATGGCTTCTTAGAGACCTGCCTGCTGGAAGTCTCCCACTTATTTTTTATCACAATTGATACCCCATTTATTAGCTTTTCTGTTTCAACCATTAGTATGAAGGATTCAACCAAACAATGATGCATATAATTCCAGGAATAAGGAGAAAATATCTACATATACTTAAGTTTCTATGAGATCCCCTGGGAGCAGGCACATAATATTTACACATGTTCTGTGAGAAGAGGGAAAATTTAGTAATATAGTGGCTAAAAATTATCTGCAAAAAGCCCTTCCCAATCCCAATGAATGGTCATGCCTTCTCTCTGTTGTTTATCTTCAAATTTTCACATAACACAATACACATTTATGCATATACATATACATTTGTATATGTGTGCATGTATACACACATATTATATATATGTATATAAAATGTGTATGTGATGGAGAGAGAAAGAAAGAGAGGGAGAGAGAGAGAAAGAGAAGGGGAGAGAGAGAGGGGGGGAGAGAGAGAGAGAGAGAGAGAGAGAGAGAGGGAGAGGAGAGAGAGAATAGAATTGTTTCCTTGTTTTCTCCCCCATTAAACTATGAACTGCTTGACAATAAGTAGATATAGTAACATACTGCTTGACTCATATTAGTCACCTAATACGTGCTTGTTGACTTAACTAGCTTAACCTTCAAAAAGAAATTTAAAAGGCAAATTACTTTAAGAACAGTAATAATCTTTTGCAGTTCTGAAGCATTTTATAGTTTCCAATGTACTTTTCTTGCAGTATCCCTGAGAGATACATAGCAATAGTATCAACCCCTTTTTAATGTTCCCTATGTATTTCTAAAATCTAAAATAAGACTTTTCACATAGCACATGTTGAATATATATTTGTTTGAATGAATGGATACATTTTTACTGATGATTAGGAGTCAGTATTACAACCCAGGTCACCTAACACTAGGCCCTATGCTCTTCCCATCACACATACATCAAAATCCAATTCTCACGTTCCCTCCAACCCTCCTCTTCCCTTCCCTCCCCTTCTCCTTAGACTTGTTATCCTGGGATGGACATTTTTGGACCAATCCCCTGACAGTTTAAGTTCAAAATTGCAATAAGACAAGACATTCAAAGGTGATTCAACAATGAACAAAAAGTGATTTACTTAGCTGTAGAAGAAGAAAGATATCGAACAAGGATATGAACTGAGAACACCTCAAGTTTATTTACCTGAGAGAGGCTCCTTTGCTGGAGTTGTTAGTCATGATCTAGCCAAGCATCAGATAATGCCTGGGTGTTTTATGGTTGTTTTGTATCCAAGTGATTAGGAAATGATGGCAATACTCTGAGCCTTTAGTTCCCTTAGCCAACCAAAAAGTAAATGAAGACTTTATACCTTTTAAAGAAAGCCAATGGGGGGTGGCTAGGTGGCACATTGAATAGAGCACAGGCCTTGGAGTCAGGAGGACCTGAGTTCAAATCCAGCCTCAGACACTTAACACTTACTAGCCATGTGACCTTGGGAAAGTCAATTAATCCCAACTGCTCTGCCTTCCCCCCTCCAAAAAGCAAAACAAAACAAAACAAAACAAAAAAGCCAATGCAAACTTACAAGGGAAGAGAAGTAATGACAACATCACTACTACACCTATGATTTCATTATTTAAGGAACTTCCTTGTTTGACAAATTTCGTAGGTAGGAAGATAGGTAACTCATCTATAACATGTAATTTTGAGCACTGAGAGGTTAAGGGACTTAACTATGGTCACACAGCTACATTCTTTTATACTCAGCCCCATCATGGCCCCCCAAAACCTCATCATCAGGAACTCATTGTCCTTTGAGATTGAATCAGCTTGGTATTCACACCTCATCAGTTTCTGCAGCATCCTCTAAATCTGTAATTAGAAGGCTGAAAAACTCCTCCCAGTTTCCATTTAAAGAGGTCTCCCAGAGCAGCTACCTCTTTAATTCACATTAGTTGCACATCTTTGGACTAGACTCCATAATTTCCCTATGCCCAGGTACTTTTCTTTTCTACTACTTTCTTTTTAGTTTCTTTTGTGTGTGTGTGTGTGTGTGTATGTGTGTGTGTGTGTTATCTTCTTCCATTAGATTGTAATCCCCTTGAGGGGAGGAATTGTCTATATTTTTCATTTTTATATCCTCATTGCATAACATATAATGCCTGGTACATTGTAGGTGTTTAATTAATGATTATAGACTGCCTTATTGCCTGACATAAATATTCTATAACACAGGAAGAACTTAATTATGTCTTCCTAATTCTAATTCCAGACCTCTGTAAATCTATTACACCATTTCCTGTCATAGTGATATTGACTTAATACAAGAGCTTGGGAAGAATTCATTTAGTAAAAAAAAATAGGAGTTTTAAAACATACATACTTTTGTTCTTTTTTATTTTTTTTTTAAATTCAACATCTCCCATTTGATCTTCCAGATGTTAAATTCTGTTTACAATCATTTTTCTAGGTGCCATATACAATAATCTTGTAACAGAGTACAAGATTAAGGAAGTGAATTATTTTCAATTTAATGTCTCTAGATGGTTTTTACTTGGAATATAGTTTACACGTTCATTTGTTAAATTAATGTAGAAATAAATCAATGAAATTGTTACTCATGAAAGTCACATCTTCTCACATGTTAAAAGGTTGATTAAAATAAAAAGTGTGTTTACACAGGGAATTAGATGAAAACAAACAAAGAAAAAGTCCTGGAGCCTCACCATTGCCATGTCCAAATGACTAGAAGGATTGACAAGAATCAAATAGCAACAGTGAGGCACCAAGTTGTAAGCAGCAACTTAACTGTTGCAGTAAAACACAGAGAGGCATTAGTGTTGAATTCAAACCTAATACCACTCCCTGGTTCATTTACTTGACAAAGAGCATTAGACTTCTTACATTCCTAACATAATCAAAATTATAGGGCCAGAAGTGAATTTCAGCACATTATTCCCCCCCCACACACACACACACACAAATCTAGCCTCACAGATCATGTGCCTAAATTAGATTAAAGGGGCAGCTAGGTGGTGCTGTGATTAGGGCACTGGCCCTGGAGTCAGGAGGACCTGAGTTCACATCCAATCTCAGACATTTAACACTTATTAGCCATGTGACCTTGGGCAAGTCACTTAACCCCAATTGCCTTACCTCCCTCCTCCAAAAAGCCAAAAAATAAAAAAATAATATATATATATATATATATATATATATATATATATATATATATATATGTATGTATAAATTATTTAGATTTAAGATGGAAGGCCATCTCCAAGCTTATAGTAAAGTGAGATAATACATCTGAAATTTCCTAGGATTAAAGTTAATCAATGAATTGAATCAAAGTATTCAATTACCTTAAATGCAGCAAAACTTGAGCACCAGCATGGAATCCAAGGTTGTTTTCTGTCAATTATTATGTATGTGACCCTAGGAAAGTCACTTAGCCTCTTGACTTTACTTTAGTCTGAAAAAGACAATAAATGACCTTTCAGGTACCTAAAGCAATAAACATATCTTTAAGCATTAAGTATAAGACAGTGTAGTGCATGCTGAGGAAACCTAACACAATATGGTGATGATATTAAAGGGTGAACAATCTAATCCAGATAAGAAAATTAGACAGAAAAGTAAGATCTAGTAGATACAGTGCAGGCCTGAGAGTCAGGAAGACATAAGTTTAAATTCTAACATACAGTAACTCTATAATTATGGGTAAATCACGGAATCTTTCAGAGGTCCATAAATTATCTAATGTCATAAGGCTAATCATGCCTTCTCTTCAAACAGTGACTACTCATTCAAAGTAAGAGACTTACTTGGGGAAGTTCTAAATGTTGAGAAGTTTCTTATGTTGGGTATTATGTCATCAACCATACTACTAGGTAGTAGAGGACTCATTCAAGATACCAGAAGGAGAAGATCCAAGGGTACTAGGCTCCTCCCATATCCTACAACATCAAGAACAACCAAGGGGAAAGAAATGATTAATTAGACCATGAGTCTCTCTCTATTTACAAGGTACACACATACACATACACACATACAATAAGAAAAAATAAAAAATGTAAAATAATCAAAACAAAAGAATGCTGATGCCACTAAAATATTTTAGAGCAACTAAATCATCCAAGACAACAGAGGGAACAGAGGTAGTAAAAGAAAACATATCAAATGTGCCAAGAAATATTTTAGGTTCATAAATGACAAACATAAATTAATATCTTGAACTTATTTTCTACATTCTTTTATAAAGTAGAACTCTTAATGTTATTCTCATTTGTCCCTCTCCATCCCATTGAGAAGGCAAGCAATTTCATGTAAACTATAAAACTGGAGTCACACAAAACATATTTCCATATTAGCCATGTTGCAAAAACAAAAAAAGCAAAAAACAAACAAACAAACCCACAAAGAATGTGAAAAAAAAATCTTCACTCAGCATTCATCAGTTCTTTCTGTGGTGGTAGATAACATTTTTCATCTTGGGTGCTTTAGAATTGTCTTGGATCATCATCTTAATCCAAATTTTTCCAAGTTTCTTACTTTCAATTTCGGCCACATTGGTTTTGCTAAAGCAAAAGCATCTTAATTTCATATAATCAAAATTATCATTTTACATCCCATGATCCCTGTTTCCTCTTCTTTTTTTCTATAAACTTGGCCTTCTACTATAGATTTGACAGGTATTTTTTTCGTGCTCCACACTTTTATTAATGTTGGCAGCCTTAACGTCTAAATCATATACCCATATTGACTTTATTTTGTTATACGGTATGAGCAGTTGGTCTCTGCCCATTTTCTACCAAAGTGCTTCCCAGTTTTCCCAGCAATTTTTGTCAGATGGTGAGGTTCTGCCACAATAGCTTGGATCTTTGGGTCTGTCAAACTCTAGATTACTATGTTCCTTTAATACGGTCTATTGTATAGCTAATCTATTCCACTGATCTACCACTCTACTGCTTATCCAGTATCAGATTGTTTTGATAATTACCATTATGTAATATAAATTGAAATCTAGTACTACTAGAGTGCCTTCCTTCACATTTTTTTCAATTCCCTTGATATTCTTAAACTTCTGTTCTTTCATATGGATTGTATTAGTGTTTAAGCTCCATAAAATAATTCTTTTCGCAGTCTGAATGCAAAAAACACTGAATAGGTAAATTAACTTAGGAAAAAATGTTATTTTTATTATCTTGGCTCAGCCAAGCCATGAGCAATAATTATTTCCTGAATTATTTCGATCTGACTTCATTTGAAAAGTGTTTTGAAATTGTGTTCCTATACCCCATGGGTTTGTCCTGGTTGGTAGACTCCCAGTCAGTTTAAAATGCCTGCAGTTATTTTAGGTGAAATTCCTCTTTTTCTCTTTTTGTTGAATTTTTTTTGGGGGGGAATAGATAGAAATGTTAATGCTTTATCACTTTATTTTATTTGCTGCAACTTTTCTAAAGTTGTTCATTGCTTCTATTAGTTGGGAAGTCATGTTTTCTACCCATCTCTGGAATTTTTCTTCAGGAATGCTTGAAAGTCCACAGTTACATTAATTTTTTTTTTTGCTCTGGAAAGAACAAACTCAGTTTTGCTGGGTTTCTTGTTTATAATCCTAACTCTTTTGCCTTCTGGAGTTTCCTATCACAAGTCTTCTGCTCTTTTAGCATGGTAGTTGCAAATATTGTTTGCTCCTGACAGTGTCTCTATCATATTTGAATGGTTTCTTTCTGGCTGGCTGAATTTTTTTTTCCCCTTTGATCTGGGTGCTCTGGAATTTGTCTATACTATTCCTGAGAGTGTTTATTTTCAGATTTCTTCCAAATTTTGATCAGTGCAATATTTCAATTTCTATTTTACCTTCTAGTTCTTGAATATTGGGGCAGTTTTCTTGATAATTTCTTGAAATATAATTACTAGGTTCTTTCTTTGATCATGGCTTTCAGATAATCTAATAATTGTTACATTATTTCTCCTTGATTTATTTTCTAGGTGAGTTGTTTTTCCAGTGAGATATTTCACATTTCCTTCTATTTTCATTGTTTTGATTTTGTTGTATTGTTTCTTGATGTCTCAGGGAGTCCTTAGTTTCAGTTTTTCCAATTCTGTTTCATAAAGAATTTTTTCAGAATTTTTTAACCTCTTTTTTCTTATTTGGCCAATTCTGTTTATTAAGGTGCTATTTTCTTCCATGTTTTGGTATTCCATTTTACCATAATTTCATAATTGTTTTCATTTACCCTTTTTTCTACCCCTGATTTTTCTTCTACCATTCTTATTTGATTTTGGAAATCATTTTTAAACTGTTCCAGGAATTCTTGTTGGGCTTGTTTCTAATTCCCATTTTCTTTGAAGCTTTGCCTATAGCTGTGTCCACTTCTGAGCATATATCATGATCTTCCCTGTCACCATAATATCTTTTTGAAGTTCAGGGTTGTTGTAGTTGCTGTTGTTATTTGTTAATTTTAATTAGCCTATTTCTTTATTTTTAATTTCATGCTAAAATTTGGCTCTTTACCCAGGGTGTAATACTCTCAAAGCAATTAAACCCAAATAAAACAAAACAAATTGTTGACATAAAAAATTACATAAAATAAAAAAGAAAATTAAAAAGTTACAAATACATGCACACAAGTAAGCCAGAACCTGATACACCATTGGAGAATCAAGTGAATAATTTCTTTATGCACTGTTTCTTTCCCTACCTATATCCTCCAATGCTCTGTCACAATAATAGCATAGTACCTGTGTAATGTAATGACATGCACGAACAGCTTCCCAAAAGAATAATACTGTAAAAAGCTTTTAAGGTTCTGATTACACAGTATAGTGAACACTTTATTTATTCAAGAAGAAATCAAAGTAAAAACATTCACAGCAAGTCAAGATACAGTCTTCATACCATTACATCTTATCACAGAAAATCACAATATTGTGTTCACAACAGCTTTTCATTAAAATGGCCGCATAGTTTTCACCAAAGTGGTCACAGTATTTAGAACAAAGAACAAAATAACAATCACCTTGTATGCCTAAGGAGGTTTGCCTCCTTACTTAGACATTCAGTCATTTCAAAATACAATACTCAGTCTTCCACTCATGGGGCAATGATAGGTTAACTTAATCCGTCACTTATCTAGCAATCTGTCACTAAGTAGAATTAATCACTAAATACAATCATTAGAAAATTACACAAACCCTCCACCCCTCAGTCTCTAGTAAATTTCAATTCCATCACATGTTCAATATCCAAGGAGAGGGCTTTTCTTCAACTTGACTCAGGGTGGTATCACAGATTCCCTGGATCCCTTTCCATGGTCCCAACTCCTACCTGAATCCACCAAACAGTCACCTGAATTCAGAGCCAGACAGCTCCCTATTCCTTCTCCAATCCTCCAGGCAGTTCCTGCTACACACTGAAGTTTACAGGGTCCAGCACATATCAAAACCTTCACAACTCCTGCTTCCAGGAACTCAAGGATCAACCATGTCACAAACAAAGTCTTATCCATGTCATGCTTCTTCAGTCCTCTGGCAGTTTGGCTGCCACTAGGACCCAGAAGAAATCTCAGCCTTCTAGGCAGACTTCTCAGCAACTACTTCAGCTTTCAACAAATTCTGGTTTCAAGGAAATCTTCTCTCAGATCTCAGTCAGCTTCCAGATGCTCACTGAGAGAAACTCTATCTCTCCTCCACCAGGACCATGACAGGAGAAAAATTATAATTCTGACTGTCTCTCTCTGGGGCTCTTCTTATATACACAAAAAGCACTGGTTTCCTGTTTCATCCAAACCCTTCCTGTTATGTCAGCAGCAGGAGACAGAGTTCACACCCTCTGACTCTTAGCCATAAAGGTTTGATTAGTTACTAAGGGATAAGTATCTGCTTACTTGACATAACAAAAAGGGGTCTTCAAATTGAAATTAATTACCATTACAAACTGGCATGTTGTAGACACTTAATAAAGGTTAACTGAATGAATTAACGATATGGGTTTAGGGATATTTCTCTAGGGAGAGAAATGGGACTTTTTTGGATTGGTATCTCTATCAATGAGGTCCCTCTGACTATGAGTCAAAAAATGAAAGCTGGACTGAATGAAAAACAGGCAAATATATTTTAGCATGTTAAAGAAACTGCTGATAATAGCTTCAACTTGCTAGGGTACAGATTTAGTTTTTATAATACTAAAGCCAGCTTACAGTATACAATCAATAGCACTTTATAGCAATTTAGGAGGGATAAGTAAGACCTCTTACAGATGAGAGATAGGTAAAGAAAAGGGCAATCATTCAAGGGAGAAAAAATGAACTTCTGGGGCAATATTTGCCACTCAGTGACAGAATATGTTATCAGAATAAAAAAAATACTGTTCATTGTCAGGAGACAAATGGAAGAGATTAAATAATTCTGAAATTTTAGAGAGATCATTTTAGACAAAACTTCAAGGTTGAGATAACCATGTAGACTAAATTACAGGTCTTTCTTATTCAAGGACAAGTAGTTGTTACAACAGCAGAGCAGACTATCCAATCAGCTTTTACTTAGTCCTTGCAAAATTTATTAGATTACATTTTATCTTCTATACTGGTTGGTGGGTATTCTATTGATAGGTGATCAGATGGTAGAGGTGGGGAAGAGATTACATTTTTAGACCACCAAAATAATACATAACGGTGGTGATTACTATTTTTCCCTCACACATGTAACAATAAGTTCTTGAATGCTGCATCAATGGAGTGTAAGCTCTAGTAAATGCTACCAAGCAATAAAGTCTTTGAGTAGAAGAGGAATGACAGACTATTCCTCTATGAATCATGGACTGATCTTGCTAAATTAGGAAAAGCTCAAAACAAGTGGTCACTAAATAATGTTGATTCTCAATCATAGGAATCCATAGAGATTATCTACTCAAATGTGTATTAATTTGTGATCTGCACCAGTGGGTGGGATATTAGACATACACAGTGATATATTCTGAGGTATTCATCTTTTTTTTTTTTTACATTCTGGTCTTGCTAGTCAGAGTATAAATATTTTTCACATGTGTTACCTCTGCTAAAGCTTAGAATAGTCCTGGGAGTGGGGGTCGGAAGAATAACAGATTCAAGGGGTACTTCTTACTTTAGAGATATGGAAACTGAGGTTCAAAAAAATTAAGAGTTTACCCCTTTATGACAGTATCTATAATCACCAGAGTTCTTACATTTTCCACAATAGGAATTAATTTTCTCTGAAAGGGAATAGATTCCCCTGGAGCCTGATTGTCCCCTATCTTCTTTGGTACCACTTGCTGCTCACGTAAATTTACATAAAAAAAAGAGTAAAGATCCATCCTACTAAGTGGTTGCCTAAAGACCATGGGAGTCAGCATCTTCATTGAACAAGCATTTTTTCCCCATATGCCATGAGGTGTCCCTATCACTCTGTCTTATGTTTGGGCTAAGTAAACTTTTGTTAACTGTTCAATGACTTGTGAGTGCCTCACTTCTTCCCAAAGTGAATCTAAACTAATGTGTTACTTTCATCTGGTTCATCCTTAACTCCCCTCTAAAATAGGTTTCAAAATGTCTACCTGAATCCAAAAAATAAGCCCCTTTATCCCCCAAGTGTGCGGCATATGCTACTATTCTAAATTGCTCCCCATTAAAGATTTTGAACAGAAGTTTTTACTTACTAGCCGTCTTTCACTGAGTCGAGGCTTTTATTGAAGGGAGCTCAGAAAGGTCCTTGGAGATGAATCATGAAACTTTCTGAAGTATAAACCTGTTCCATTAACTTTTTCCTTCTAGAAGTTTCATTGGAAGAGTCAGTGTTGATGACATAGAAAAAAATGCTCAATGGTTCAATTGTGAATAAAACTAATAATGGTTGTGGAATGAGAGATAAATCTTTTTACCAGTCTTTGTCTGTGAAATACAGAGCTCACCAACTGTACCTTAATGCCACTTCCCAGCACATATCAAAGTCCCTTACACAGACTGTCCCATTAGTATTCTGTTATTTCACTTAATCAGAAAAGACTTTTCATTTATTTTCTCTTATCTCAGACTTGCTTGTCTCTCTGAAGTTCCAGTTCACTAAACTGCGATGTTCAAAGTTGAATGAACAATTAGTTTCCTCCTTCTCAACAGACAAAATTGACCCTAACCACAGAGTAACAGTTTGATACAGTTTTTTTTTTCAATTTACCTGAGTATAATTATGGTTCTAATGTCTGCAGCTCAGATTTCTAGGTGGGGTTAAGTCCAGTTGTATTTTCTGCATCATGAACAAAATCAAATCATCCATAGTTCTTCTTTACAAAAGTGTCTACACTGAAGTTACATTTTAGATCTTCAAATGCTCCATACAGAGTCGAAATTTCTTAGAAGCATATATTCAAGAATTTTTTTTTTAAAGTAATGCCAATTCAAGATAAATGACATATAAATCTAGGTACTAAATGAAATACATTTCAATGAACAATGATTTAGTATGACAAATTTTCTCTTTCACGTGTGTGAGAAATGAGTATTATTATTCATTCATTTTAGTCACGACCAACTCTTTGTGACCCCATTTGGACCAGTTTGCCATTTCCTTCTCCAGACCAGTTTGCCATTTCCTTCTCCAGACCAGTTTGCCATTTCCTTCTCCAGGTCATTTTATAAATGAAGAAACTGAAAAAGGAAAGGGTTAAGTGACTTTCCTAGAGTCACAGAGTTATTAAGTGTCTGAAATTGGATTTGAATTCATGAAGGTCGGTCTTCCTGACCAGCTTCAGTACTCTATTCATTCAGTTTATGTAATTTCCCAAAAAAATGCTTAAAATAACACACAAAAGTGATCTTGAACTAAGAAAAATTTCTGATGGTACATAATAGGAATAAGCAAGCTGGAGTGAACAAGGAAGAAGTGGAAGAGAGAAAACAAGAATATAGCAACTAGTAATCCATCTTTCAGTGATTTGGATTATAAATCATTCATTTCTGCATGTCTTGCAAGACTTTTGTCCATGTTCTCTTCTAAATTATACACACACACACACACACACACACACACACATATATATATATATATGTATATATATATATATATATACATATATATATATATATATATATATATATATACAGAGAGAGAGAGAGAGAGAGAGAGAGAGAGAGAGAGAGAGAGAGAGAGAGATGGGGAATGGGGTATGCTGGGGTCCCAATATATAGAGACACAAAACACAAAGGGGGTCAGGGAGTGTACTGAGAAACTATCTGTCTTCCCTCAATATCATATTGGCAGAAGAGGAACATACGAGTTAATGATTATCCTTTGTTCTTTTCATATGCTTAAGTCCCTTTGGGGGGAGTCACATGGTTCACTAAAATAATTTTTACACCCCACCACATAATTGTTCATTCATATTATTTCAAAAGCTGTTCTACCTGCCATGAACCTCTCCCCTCACCTTTCAGTGATTTTCAACATCAACCTCAATTCCTCAGACATTGAAGTGTTCCCTGACTCACTGACAGAAAATTGCTGGAAAATATTGATGTTGAAAAGATGGACTTTTGTTTCCAGGAGAAATTTGGGATCATGAAAAAATGCATAATTTCCTAAAGGCGTTTGAATTTTACAATTCGTCACTAAACTATGAAAATCAATATGTAGGCTCCATCCAGGGGAGACATAGTAGGTTCATTCAATCTCCATGAAATTTCGTTGAATTGATACACATATAAATTGTGTTGCAAATCCCACAGGTTCAAAATTAGTTATCTAAGTCTTATCTATCTCCCAGTATCTAGCAGAGGGCTCTACACACAGTTGGCACTCAAGACATATTTGTTTTCATGCTGTATTTTGAGTCCTGTGGGCATTGAGTAGATAATTTCTTACTGACTAATGTTTAATCATCTCTATATGCACTCACACCTACACAAGGAAGTTGGCCTTTACTTCATGAAAATTATATTATGTGTATTAATCTTTCTACGTCGTATTCAAACAGTCCTATGATCTCATTTGTGTTGATTTTTTTTTCAATATGATAGATCATAACAGAATTGAGAATCTGAGCTAAATATGATTGATTTTGAATCATGGAAAACTTTAATGGTTTTTATCTACAAACATACATATGTAAATATAGAAGTATAAACTAATATAAACATATGCACAACAATATACACATATATAAACTAATGTATATATTTTAAATATCTTATGACTATCCTCTACTTATAGATTCATACACAAGTTGGCAACTATATTAGTCATATGCTATACATGTATGAGATTACATGCATATATGTGTACTTTACAAAAAGATTTAGAATACTTGTATTAGTAATTTCCTTATGATGTCTCTGCACACATACATATATGTATACATGCATGACTATACATGCATACATGCAAGGCCACTAGTGGTTCAAAACAAATACTTTCCTGAGACCTCTGATGGGTCTGTGATTTCATGTGTTTAGATGGTCTCTCTATCAGGAGAAAATGCAATCTGACTTTTTTCCAAGGCAATTATTTTTTATGCCTTACCATAAATATTCCATAGAGGATCTTCCCATTGGAGACTTTCCTCTGATTCTTTTGTGTCTACTAACATATTTGCCTTTTCCATATATTACCATTAATTCATTATTAACACATAATTCATTAATTTATAATCATTCAGGATTCATTCTGGCTTATATAACTATAATTTCCTTCTTTCTAGGTCCAGAAAGTACTTGAAGACAGCATTTATTCCACTTATTTCTTTTGTAACTTTGATAGGCATCATTCCACTATCTTTTGGGATACCTGCAATTCTGATTTTTTCAAGACAGAATGTAGTTTTCTATAATTCATACTATATAACATAGAGAGGATAAGTCCTCAGTGAATCAATGGATCTGAAATCTCTCAGATGTGGGAATTCCCTTCACTGATATGTATTATTTGCTGTTTCCAGCTTTTCATCTCACTGTATTCTTGCCCATATCCTTCCCAAAAACTCTACATAAAGGACCTAGTCTAGTCAATGCTCCATATACGTTTCTCTATTTCTTTTTTTAATGAACATTTTGTAGATAACAGGACTTCATTCAATCCATTTATGGGTTATCCCTTTCTCTCACTGTACATCCAGTCCATCTACTTGCTGAGTGTACAACATCAAGAGATGAAAGATGTTATAAAGATTGGAACTTGTTTCAGGGAGCAGCTTGGGATCATTGAAACCACTGTGTAATTTCTCAACCATGATCCAATGATCCTCAAAGATAATGGTAGTTATTTTTGCTGATACTGAACACAGTAAAGGCCCTGCAATTTAACAAAATTCTGATGGCTATAATGAGAAAAGCAGATGTTCACATAGTTGTCAAATTAGCCTGGTTCTCACTGAACTGCTGTGTGAGGGGTATTGTGATAGGTTTGCCTTTTCAAAAGGAAAGACATTATAATGCAGATTCTTTTGATTGTGTGAAAAAAAATCTCAATGATAGACAATACTCCCCTCCCCTTCACTACATTTTAATGCATAAATGGATATATCTAACAATAGAAATGATATTCCCGTATTGCCTATTACTCCAGTACTTAAGTATAATTGCAGGAAATAAGGACTCATGAGGTTTCTTCATGCACAGATCCCTAATTCATATAAAAACAAATAAGCAAAACGTTATATGAAATGCTCTATTTCATACCATAACTTGGGTTGGAATGAGGGGTCTTATTAATTTGATTAAAAAGACATAACTTTCACTTTCAAGATTTAGAGATGACAGTATTTGTCAAAGTCTTCCTTCTACTGCTTTATAGTATTCATTTTATTCAGTGGGTAGAACGGAGCGGTAGAGGAATAAAACACAGTATGATACTGGGAGATTAGCAGATAGAGCTTTAACTAGCTTATTTTTTTATTTTTGGCTGAGAGTAGGTGACATGAATTGTAGCTTCAACAACATTCTATGACAATTTCGGTTGTATATGTAGGGAATGGGGTATGCTGGGATCCCAATATATAGAGACACAAAATACAATGAACCCATGTTGAGAAGGACATAAAGGTTGTAGGAATATGGTTGTTCCTCTGGAGAGAAACTTCTAAGTTTCTACAGGGAGGAAGCACTGCTGTTTTATAGCACCATACTCTAATTATTCTTGATAAATGAGTACTCAACTCAATTACTTCTGTAGTGTCATTTATATTTTGGCACTCCATGGCATAGCCCTGCTTTCCCTCCCCTATTTATAGCTCTGTTTTAAGATAAAAGAGAGGGAATTGCTCTAAAATAAAAATGTTCTGGTCCATGAATCAATGGAGTAATGGGAAAGATAATTTAAAGGTCAAAGAAGGAAAACCAGGGGATGCTAATCATGGGGGGCTAGGCAGGAGAATTTTGCTTATTTTTGAGAACAGTGATTCTAAAGTCAGTGGGGTCCATATAGAGCAAGATGAGAAGAAAAATACGGAAGAAAGAATGCTTGATGAACGATGACTTACTTCTCAAAAATAATCCATGACATTTGCTGGTAGAGGAGCATGATCACCCATGTCTTTGCTATCCCTCTACTCCTCTTAACTCTCAGCTGAAGATAAAAAAGCTATTGTTTTGGATAATTATACTTCAACTTCTTGGTTTCTTTGATTTATCAACAATTTGTAATACAACTAACCTTTCTAGAATGTTTCAAGGCTTGCAATTTTCTTTATATCCATTATCTTATTTTTGTTCCTCATTACACTGAAAAGCAAGAATTGAATGTCTTGTTATCCCCATTTCACAGATGAGACACATCAGACTCGCAGAAATTATTTCCTTGTTCATGGTCACACAAGAACTGTAAATGGTAGGATTCAAATACAGATTCCTCTTACATCTCAGTCTAGCTACACTGGTTTTGCTACTATATTCTGTTGTCAAAGACTATTACTACAAAATCG
This sequence comes from Pseudochirops cupreus, assembly GCA_028627135.1. Taxonomy (NCBI): domain Eukaryota; kingdom Metazoa; phylum Chordata; class Mammalia; order Diprotodontia; family Pseudocheiridae; genus Pseudochirops; species Pseudochirops cupreus. The sequence goes on along the minus strand of CM053582.1, from coordinate 526,363,077 downwards.
TATTATCCATAAGCGTCTCTCAAGAAATAATACCGTAATTCTATACTTGATTTCATGCCGGCAGTGGTGCAGGGTGGGGGAGAAATTTTGAAACTCAAAGGATTGTGGAACTGAATCTTTTAAACTAAAAGTAAGCAAAACAATTAATAAAGAAAAAAATTAAAAAAAGAAATAATACTGTAGTTCAGATTCAAACTTCATATACTTAATAGTTTATCTTGGTCAGGGATTTTCCTGTATAGTATTTTTTTTATATATATATATATTTCCTTCTAAGAGCTATATATTCTCAGCCATTTTATAGCTATATCTGATCACTTGACCAAAATAAAATATTTTATTGAATTAGGGTTTTAATACTTGGAGCTGCAAAATATGTATCTATCTACTGAATATGGGCAGGTAGACACCAGAAGATTCGACCAGGCTCTGTTTTAAGATAGGGGGAGCTAGAACCTGGATCGAAAAAATGCTGTTTTTTTTTCTTTTTTTCTAATCTTATGGTAAAATGATGGTGATTAGTGTAAGCAGTATAGTAGTGGAAAGAGGAGTAAAAGAAATGGGTGTATTTTCAGGTGGATAATTGTTACACAGAAGGATTTAGATTCAGATGAGCTGATTTAAAATTCTGATTCTGAACAATATCTATGTGATATTGGATAACTTGCTTAATCTTTCTGAGCCTTAGTTTCTTCATAAAGGCATTAAACACAATGATCTCTAAGATACCTTACCAATCTAGATCTATGGCTCTAAGAGCAGCTATTCTGGTAGGTTTATGCCTATTTTGTTTTAAGTAAATAGAAATAAATGTCAAACCACTTGACTCAGCTATTATGGTTATTTTTTGTGAGTCATTTAAACTAAAGAACCTGCTGAAAGGCAAATTATTTCAAGTTAAATGAACACATAGAACATCAGAGTTAGAAGGGACCTCTATAGACATTTAGTCCAAGTTGTCTTTGAACAAGTATTCCCTCCCCTATACATTGAAAGTGGCCATACATCCTCTGCCTGAAACACTACAATAATGAGGAAGTCAGTACTTCCTGAAGTAGCCTGTACTATTTTTCAGTAGTTCCAGTTATTAAGTTTTCCTTGCATTACCTGAAATTCATCTTGTTGAAACTTCCATAAGTAATAGTTCCTTTTTTCCCTTCTTGATACAAAGCAAATAAGTCTAATCAAGTTTTTTTACATGGCCTGCCTGCAAACACTTGAGATTAACTAATATAACCTCTCTGATTTTCTTCTTTAGGATAAGTATCTCTATTTCTTTCACATAATTCGTGTATAGTATTAAGATTCCTTGATATTCTGCTTCCCCTCTTCTTAAACTTTCTAAGTATATTTTTCTTCCATTTTAAAAACCGAACTCAATAAACCACATGGTGTATGAGTAGAACATAGTGGATAATATCATTTCTCTTATTCTATATTCCAGGCGTATCAATACAGCTTAGAGAAGAGCTTTAAAATTGCTGACTATCATATCACATGATTGGTTCATGTTAAGCTTGGAGTTAAGCTAAACTGCCATATATAATTCATGGAAACTTTTGTCTGTTAATGGCTTTTGTCACAAGTTCTGTACCCAAATACAAAACTTGATGTTCATTGTTATTTGGTTCCATCTTAATAAATTTTGCTCGCAATTCTACCTTGTTTAAATATGTTTGGATCCTGACTTTGTCATCCAAAATATTAGCTTTGCTACTAAGTTTCATTTCATCTGTATATTTGAAAAATGTAGGTTTTTTTATGTTTTTATCCATCCTATTGTAGTAACTAGGGAACACCAAGAACTGGAAATGAATCCTTTTGTAAACTTCCTACTGCATTGACATTGCATATTTTAAGGACTTTTGTCTTTCTACATTCCTGCATTACTATCCTCTTTTTCTGTGAAATTCTGAAGAAACCAGAAAGTGATTAAACAATTATACAATGACTATCTGTCTGTTCTTTCAATATTTTGATATGTGGGTTGAGCTTGTAGATTTGGAGCCATTAAGGGAAACAAAATTGCTTTCTTATCATCTCTCTTCATTTACTTTGCATGTCAATTCACGTCTGACAGGGTTGTTTGGTCCTTTCCAATCCAAATATGAATATTTTTGGAAGAAAAAAAAATTATAGGCAAAATAGGATTTTACTGATGCTTTCTATAAATCGACACCATCATTCCTTGGAACACAAAAAGTCAATTTCTTTAGAAATCTTCGAAATGTCCATTCTATAGGAGAACCTCATGTCAGTCCTTAGGCTCTAGTTCCTCAGTCATACTTTGATGTTATTTTGTACTAATTGAAATATATGCATAGCACACTTTTTGTAAGTCAATGAAAAATTCAGTTTGCCCTTCATAGTGACTAGAAGTGAAGCCTCAGTCTTTTGGCTTTTTATTGGTAGTGCTTGTTCGTAATGCTCTTAGCTAAGTGATGTGGCAAACTGCTTATTTGCTACGCTCAATTACTGCATGGAAGGCTCTGTCTCTCTGAGCTTCTCAGAAAGGCTTAACTCATCTTTAGTGGGCTTCTTCACCTATTCTAGTGATAGGAAGATGCCTTTCTTTAATTGGTAATTATCACATTCTAATACAAAAATTAAAAGCTGCTCAACAAGAAGAAATCCAATTATCAGAAAGGTCTAGATAATTATATGTAATTACTCACCTTGTTTCTCCTTTCCCTGCTGAGCTCCAGATATCTCCTCACACTTCCCTGGCTTCTTCATTTTCTGTTACTTTGGTGTTATGGATAAACAGGCTAATATTTAAACAGATCATGGGATGTGATCAGTGAATATCTGAAGGAAATTATGATCAGAAGGCTCCAGGAAAAGATTATACAGTTCCCTTTTAAGAGAATGGATAAATTTTAGGCTATGTACAAAACTCTTGAGAAAGCAGCATAAGCGTGCATAAAATTTATTGTCTACTGAGCACCAATCTCTGGAGATGCAAAAAAAGGCAAAAACACTGCCCATATCTTCAAGGAACTCACATCCTAATTGTGGAAGGGAAATATTTTAACAAATATTATACATATAAGAGCTGTATATAATGTCAATGAAAGGAAATAGAAGAGGGTATGCACTGCAAGGGAAAAAAGAATGGAAGGACCTGGAAAGGTCTCTTGAAGATTATAGCATTTCATCTGAATCTTGCAGGAAAACGAGGAAGCCAGGAGGAGAAGGTAAAGGGGAAGAATATTGAGTATACATGAAGAAGAATTTACACATCTACAAAAACTGGAAAGTTACCCAGTTTTCAACAATTGTTAGAGATTACATCACATTCTTTAAATGCTTTGTTTAAATGTTTAAGTAGATAAACTGATAAGTCATAACCATCAGCAGGCACAGGGTAAAAGGGGGCAACTACCTAGAGATTTCTTCTTGTTTCAATGAATGTTAGAGACAGATGACTAATAATCTTTGATAGTGGGCCATTATTTCCTCAATTAATCATTTCAATTTTCAGGTATTTCCAGGATACCAGTTATAAACTCTTAATTTTTCAAAGCAATAACTCAAGTTTTAGAGGCACAGACTCAACAACAAGCACCTGAAGAAGAATGAAAGCTTCCTAGGCTTGAGAGGTATACGTGGCACCACATACACATACACACAAACACACACAGACCTGCAAACATACACAAATATAAATATACTTGATTGACTCATTTATTCTCTTGATTAAAAAAAAAACCTCTTCATGTTGAGCTCATAGAGCTAATTAAAGTATTTTAAAATAAAAATAAAGTATTTCAAAATCCTATCAGAAGGCCTTAATTACAAAATTGTTGCATCTCATTATGGGAAGGGAATTCAGAGACCATCTAATCCAACCCATAGCTAAATATGAATACTGCAGCTGAACCTGTAGGTTCTCCAGCTGTTTCTATCTGCTTGGCAGTTGAACAAATTTGTATAGTTTCCTTCAAGCTATAGTCAAGCTCAAATTCCAATTTGAGGCCTTTTTTAATTCTTCCATACCAGCTATATGGGTTTCCTTCTTCAATTACAGTATGAGTATCATGAGATAAAAGACTACCTTTATTTTTTTTTTTACCTTCACTACTTAACACAGTGCTTGGAAAATAGTAATTGATACATGCTCTTCCTTCATCCCTTGTTCCTTCCCTCCCTCACTTCCTCTTTCCCTTCCTACCTTCCATCTTTCTCCCTCCCTCCTTTCTTCTTTTATTTCCTTTTATCTCTTTCTTCTTCCATCCCTTCATCCTTTCTTCCAACGCTCTTTCCCTTCCCTTCCTCCTTCCTTCCATTCTTACCTTCCTTCTCCCCTCTCTCCTTTTTTCTTTCTCCCTCTATCCTACCCTTCCTTCTTTCTGCTCATTTTCTTTCCTTTCCTTCCTTCTTTCCTTCCTTCATCCTTCCCTCCTTTCCTCCCTCTCCCCTTCCCTTCATTTAAATGAATACACGTAAGCAAAAAGTAAGCGTTAGTGGAGCATAGATGGCAGAGAAAAACCAGGAGGTAGCTTTAGTTCTCCCCAATACCTCTAAGAAACAACATAAAATGAAGTCTCTAAATGGATTCTGGAGTCACAGAACCTGCAAAAAGATGGATTGAAACATTTTTTCCAGCTTAAAATAGTTTACAGGGACTTCAGGAAAGGTCTGTCTCACTTGTGGAAAAGAGCAGTGTAGCCCAGCACAGATGGTGTCAAGGCAAGTCAGCGGGAAGCTCTTAGCCATAGCATAGATCAGCAACTGAGGCCCCTTGGTCCTGCATCAGCATACCAGTAGCACAGCAGGCCAGCTCTGAGGACTCCAGTTCCAGTGCAGAAGGTAAATTGCGACTCCAGAAACCAGGCAATAACAGGCACAACTAGACCAGGCCTAGTGAGCAAGCTGCCAGAAGGTGAGGCCCCAGCACACAAAGCCAGTGAACAGGCCCCTGGTTCCTAGCACAATAAACTTGGAACAGTGCCCCCAGCAACCCAGGATTAGAGTTCCACTTTAAAAGCCATGAATTGGATATATCTCTGTGTTATGCATGTATACATACATATATAAGCACACATGTATGTATACGTTTTATGTGTGTGTATATGTATGTGTACATGCACATGCATACACACACACATAAACACACACAACAAATAAAAGAGAATCTTGATCATAGAAAATTAGTATGGTGATATGAATGCTTAAATGGGAACAAGAATTGTTCTCAATCCCAAAAAGCATTCATGGCAGAGCTCAAAAAGGATTTTAAAAGTCAAATAAGAGAGGTAAAAGAAAAATTGGGAAAAATAAATCAGAGGTATGCAAGAGAGAGTCATCAGATTAAAAAATGAAGGACAGAAATTACCTGAAGAAAACAATTCCTTAAAAAACACAATTCACCACAGGGGGAAGAAATGAACTGAGAAATCAACTCCTTCAAAAATAGAATTGTCCAAATGGAAAAGGAGGTAAAAAAAACTAACTGAAGAAAATAATCCCATAAAAATTAGAATTTGACAAGTGGAAGCTAATGAATCTATGGGACATCAAGAAGCAGCCAAAATAAAATAAAAAAAATTAAAAAGTAGAATAAAATGTAAAATACCTCATTGGTAAAACAAGGGACCTGGAAAATAGATCCAAGAAATATAATTTAAGAATTTTTGGACTACCCACCCCCAGAGAAGGCTGTGGGTGCACCCAGGTACCAGAATCAATGGAGATCAGAAATCAGTTTTTGAAACAAGAGAAGCAAGACTTCATTTGGCATTTCTCCCAGATTGTTAAGATCCTGACAGAAGATGGGATGGGGCATCCTGAGGTGAGAAATGCCTTCCAGGCTCAAGGAGGTCCTAGAGTACAATACCCTTGGGGGAAAATACAACTGTGGCTTATCAGTGCTCATGGTATATTGGGAGCTGGTGGAACCCAAAAGCAGGATGCTGATTGTCTACAGAGAGTACTAGTAGTAGGCTGGTGTGTGGAACTCCAGGCTCTCTTCCTAGTAACAGATGACATCAGAGATGCTTCTCTTACAGATGGGGACAGTCACACTGGCAAAAGAAACCTGGCACTGGCTTGTATGCCATCGAAGATGCCATGTTGTTGGAAGCTTGTATCTACTTCCTCCTGAAGCATTTTTACCATGAGCAGCCCTATTACTGGAACCTCATCAAACTATTCCTGCAGAGCAATAAGTTTAGAGGAAACCCTTGATCCTATTACAGCCTTTTAGGGCAAGGTTGATCTTACCAGATTCACTGGACACAGATATAAGACCATTGTCAAATACAAGACTGCTTTCTACTCCTTCTACTTACCATTTTTTGCTACTATGTTCATGGTAGGCATAGATGGAGAGAAAGAACAGACTAATGCTAAGAACATCCTTCTAGAGAGGGGGGAATTTTTTCATATTTAGGATGATTATCTTGGCCTTTCTGGTGACTCCAGTGTGACCAACAAGATTGGTACTGACATCCCGGACAACAAATGCAGATTGTTGGTGCTGAAGTGCTTTCAGTTGGCATCATCTGAGCAAAGAAAAATGTTGGGGGAGAGCTATGCACAGAAAGATCCAGGAAAGGTTACCAAAGTGAAGAAACTGTAAGAAACCTGAATTGCCTAATCATTTCACCAAGTTTCAAGAAGAAGGTTATAGTGGACTGATGGGGCTCATTGAGAAGCATTCATCCCCTCTTTTCCCTGTCTGTCTTCTTGGATATGGCAAAGAAGATCTACAAACATCAGAAGTGACCAAGGAATTGGACATGAGGAGGAAGGCTGGGAGGACAGAGCACCATGTGTGGAATTGGGAGAGGATATACTCTCAGTAAGTTATGGCTCTTAAAAAAAAAGAATTATTGGACTACCTGACAGCCATGATAAAACAAAACAAAACAAAGGCAAACAAAAAACCCAGCCTGGACAATATCTTTCAAGAAACTATTAAGGAAAACTTCCCTAGAACTGGAGGGTAAACTAAATATTGAAATAATCCTCCAATTACCTGCTGAAAGGCAACTAAAAATAAAAGCTACAAGGAATATTGTAGTCAAATTCCAGAATTATCAGGTCAAGGAAAAAAATACTAAAAGCAGCAAGAAAGAAACAATTAAAATACCATGCAGCCAAGACAAGGATTACATGGGATTTAGCAGCTTCTACAATAAAGGATCAGAGGACTTGGAATATGATGTTCCAGAAGTCAAAGGAGCTTGGGTTACAACCGAGAGTCAACCACCCAGCAAAACTGAGCATAATCTTTCAGACAAAAAGATGGGCATTTAATGAAATAGAGAATTTTAAATCATTCCTGATGAAAAGACCAGAGCTAAGCAGAAATTCAATCTTCAAATATAAGACCCAAGAGAAGCATAAAAAGTAAATAAGAAAGACAAAAAATATTTTTCAATAAATTTAAACTCTTTACATCTGGACACAAGAAGATGATATTTGTAATTCTTGAGAACTGTATCTTTATTAAGGCAATTAGAAGAGGTATACATAGACAGACAGTGTGGTTAACTATGACATGATGTTATAAAAAAATTAGGTGTGCAAAAAGGATTGTAATGGGAGAAGAGGAAAGAGGAAGCAAAATAGGGTAAATTACATCATATGAAAAGGCACAAAAGATCTATTACACTAGAAAGAAGGGATTAGACGAGCACTGTTTGAACATTACTGTCGGTGGATTCAGCTGAAAGAGGGAATAACCATCAGCTGGTTATGGAAATTTATCTTACTCTATAAGGAAGTAGGAGGAGAAAAGGGGAAGAAAATATATGGGGTGGATAGAAGGGAGGGCAGAAGTAGTAGGAGAAAGGAAAAGAAATGAGAGGGGGGCTGATAGAAAAGAGGGCAGATGGAGAGAGGCAGTAGTCAGAAGCAAAACACTGGTAAAAAGGGACAAAGTGAAAGGAAAGAAAAATATAAATGGGGGGGATCAGATGGAGGGAACTACACACTTAGTGAATGGGATGAACTCTTCCATAAAATGAAAGCAGAGAGCAGAATGAATTAAAAAACATAATACTACAATATGTTGTATATAAGAAACAAATTTAAAGAGGAGAAAAACACACAGAGTAAAGGTAAAAGGCTGGAGAAGAATATATTATGCTTCAGCTGAAGTAAAAAGAGCAGGTGTTACAATCCTGATCTCAGACAAAGCAGAAATGCAAAAGGACCTACATATACAAAAATATTTATAGCAGCTCTTTTTGTAGTGGCAAATATTTGGAAATTGAGGATATGTCTATCAATTGGGGAATGGCTGAACAAGTTGTGGGATATGAATGTAACTGAATACTACTATGCTGTAAGATATAATGAGAAGGCAGATTTCAGAAAAACCTGGAAAAACTTTTGTGAACTGATGCAAAGTGAAGTGAGCAGAACAAGGAGGACATCATACACCAAAAGAGCAACATTGTGTAATGATTGACTTTGATAGAACTGACTTTTCACTGCAATACAATGATCTAAGATATTCTTTTTTATTTATCATTAAATTTTTTTTGAGTTACATATTTTCTCCCCGTCTTTCCCCCGCCCACCACCCCAAAACAGCCATCCCAGTGTTTCCCCCCTCCCCCAGTCTATTCTCTCC
>CM053582.1:526310032-526353990 GCA_028627135.1 Pseudochirops cupreus | reverse complement strand
ATGTAAATAGTTTAACTTTGATAAATTCCTTATGATTTCTTTTCCATATTTATCTTCTTATGCTTCTTGTACTTGTGTGTCAAATTGTCTTTCCAGTTCTGGTTTTTTCAGCAAGAATGCTTGAAAGTCCTCCACCTCATTGAATGACCATATTTTCCCCCAGAACATTATACTCAATTTTGTTGGGTAAGTGATTCTTGGTTTTAATCCTACCTTCCTTGATCTCCAGAAAATCATATTCCAGGCCCTCTGATCCCTTAATGTAGAAGCTGCTAGATCCTAGGTTTTCCTAATTGTGTTTCCACAGTATTCAAATTATTTCTTCTTTGCAGATATAACATTGGCTATAACATTCCTAGGAGTTTTGTTTTGGAGATCTTTTTCAAGAGATGATCAGTGAATTCTTTCAAGTTCTATTTTCCTTCTGGTTCTAAAATATCAGGGCAATTTTCTTTGACAATTTCTTGAAGGATGCTTTCTAGGTTCTTTTTTTTTTTATCATGATTTTCAGGTAGTCCAATAATTTTTAAATTGTCTCTCCTGGATATATTTTCCAGGTCTATTTCTTGTCTTTTAATTTTATGTTAAAATTGAGTTTTGCTCCTATGGTAGAGAGGACACTTTCTCAATGTTCAGGCATTTCTTTCTGCTGTTCTCAGAACTAGTTGTTGCGTCTGTACATGTTTAGTTCTTCAAAGGTGGTATGATATAAGGAGAGGCATGGTCACCATTTTCCTGGCCTGTGCCATGGTCTGTGAATGAATAAGAGCACTCTTTTTTATCTTGTAATTGTGACCAGCATCTGCTTTCTTGTATAGCTGCAAACTCTGATTTGCTAGTGCATCTCTTTACCCTAGGGCTGTGACATATGACTGAAGCCCTAAACTGCATATGAGCAAAAGAGTCCTGCACCCAGTGCCATCAAAGAGTCCCTAAGATTTTTGAAATACCACAGAGACTCCTCAGATTTGACTCCATCATTATTATCTGCCTGTCTACTTCCCAGGAATAAACTCATGACTAGTAAATTCATTTTCAAGGAGATTTCATCATCTTTGATTCTCACACCTCATTAGTATCCTACGAGAGGAAGGGTGCTTTAGAAGTTAGGTCATTCTCATTCACACATTAATACCATGAACAAATTTGAATGACTTCTTTATGAGATTCCCCAATTTTCACCTTCTAAAGCAAATAGCAAATAGCAGGACTTTTAGGGGCTGAAGAGTGCATGATAATAAAGGTCTTAGTGCTCACACTATCCTGGGAAGGAAGACCCTGATAAATTATTGAAGTAAGGTCCCCCAGAAATCCAGAATGTAGCATAAAGGTTATTATGTTTGTTGTAAAGGATAGCCTGTCTCCCCCTTTCTTTATTGTCTAACCCAATGGAATAACTCTAATATTTGTGCTTTTACCATAGAATCTCAAAATTGCAGAGTTGGAAAGGGCCTCAGAGGTAATTTTTTATCCATGGATAGAATTAAGTAGTGAATGTACATCAAAAACGAAACCACCTGCTTGGCAGAACACTCCCTCCCCACCATGGAACTAACTTGGGAGATTGCCTGTGGGCACAAATACCTTAAAATTGCTAGAAGTTTAACCCTTATGTTAGGCATGGGTGCTAACTAGCAGATATTAAGAAACTGTTTATTTAAAGAATCTCAGGGCTTTAAAAGCTAATCTGCAAGAAATTGAAGTGCTATGTTGGATCTACTGGGGGCTGTTTCCTATAGTATAGGACAGTCCTCCCAGATGAAACAGAATAAAAAAAGAAAAAGGCTTCTTTGTCTTAATTTTGAATTTGAAGTTCGTGTAAGAAATTCTTTTGAAACTGGAACACAATGAGAGAATTCTGACTTAGTGCATGTCCAGGGACTTCCCTAATAGGGGAAATGGAAGGAGGTGGTATAAGGAAATAACTTTAAGAAGAAAATGTCTTTAGACATTTGCATGACTCCTCAGCTGGGTATAAGAGAGGGAGATCTGTTACTACTGCTAGAGGAGAACTCCTGAGGTCTTTCCCCCTCAGTGGTGAAAACTAGCAATTGACGGATAAAAAGAATTATTATTGTTGTTGTTGTTTAATTTCCCTGCGTTATGTATTTATTTATTTTAATTTGCTTTGTGTTTCCTGGTCAATGGATAGTTATTGCTTATTCACGTCCAACTCTTTATGATCCCTTCGACCAACTGTCCATGGGATTTTCTTGGCAAATATACTAGGGCTATTTGCCATTTCTTTATCTGTTTTATGGAGGCAAGGGCTAAGTGACTTGCCCAGGGTCACATAGTAAGTGTCTGAGGACAGATTTGAACTCTGGCTTTTTCTGGTCTTTCTGACTCCCAGCCCAGTGCTCTATCCACTGTTCCACCTAGCTGTCTGATGGATAGATGGAAAGATGTTTAAGAGAGAAACAGAGGCAGGACATCCTGCTGGAAGCAATAAGATTTACAAAAGGAGAAAAATAATTGTGACTATAAGAGATTACAGTAGGAAGACAACTTAGATCATAGTGATATATCTGCATTAGCTATTATCATTATCATATCATCCAAAAATTATCTGCTTGAAATTATATTGAGAGAAACCCTCACATTCAGGACTGGGAATTGACATTAATCTCTAAGAGATGTCTTCTTACTGAAGGGCACTATTTGTTTTGGTTTTTGATTTTTTTTCAATGAGAAACTCTTTTCTTTCTTTCAGACTCCCATTATTGTTTCTTCTGTATTGCTGTAAAAGCCTTTTTCACAAAGTCTTTGTGCTACTTTATACATGATGTCCACAGAAAGGACATAGTTTTAGAGGAGGAGGTTAGGGAAAGGATGGACCTTGTGATTTCCTTAATATAGGAAACTTCAAGAAGCTCTACTTTCTAGTATAGCTTGGAATATATCTTCAATTCATCTCCTCGTCTTAGAGATTTAGGATCAGAGAGGGCTTAGAGGTAAGTAACTTCTCTTTAAAGTGTCAGAAAAACAACTTAAATTCTGTGGAAGAAGTCCTAGTCACAGCACTGTGTGGCCTCTTACTTGAGGACAGGGGCTATTTCATTAATGGGTTTGTATCCCCAACACCTTGGTCCTTGTATATTGTTGAATATGGTAGGTATATAATAAAAATAATTCCCTAAGTTAGTTGAATTTCCAAGGGAATATCCCCACTTTTGTAATTTTGTTATTCTTATTTTTGCCCATTGAATTTTTTTAATTTAATAAAATATTTTAAAATATAGTGTCCCAAAAATCTTAGTACAGATTGTAGTTTTAGTAGCTTAAACACTGTGAAGTACCTTGTATATATAAAACACACATACATACATATGTCTATGCATATGCAGATACATCTAAACAATATGTATATATTACATATGTGTTTCTATTATATATAAATACACAGCATGCTTCTCATTGTCTATCTATAGCATAGAGAGGCAGCAGGGCAGAATGAATTGAAAGCTGACTTTGGAGTCCTGAATTCCTGGGGTCATGTCTTGCCACTGATACACACTCAATTGTGTGATTCTGGGCAACTCATTTTAACCTCTTAACATCAAAGACAATTCTATGAGACTGAATGTTTTCAGAGAAGGTGTGCACCTACATTGGTAGAGGGAATTTCCTCAATCCAGAGTCCCCTATACATCAATCAAATCACAGATGCACTTCCTATTCCTACATATAAAACAAGGGTAAAAATCCTATTACAATAAATTCCAATATAAAACCATATTTTCCATGGTCTACTTTCTACAGTGGTTCTCAGCCTGTGGGTTATGTTCAATTTGTAACAATGAAAATACATCCTGCATATCAGATATTTAAATTACAATTCATAACAGTAGCAAAATAAGTTACAAAGTTGCAACAAAAATAATTTTATGGTTGGGGGTCACCACAACATGAGGAACTGTATTAAAGGGTCACGGCATTAGGAAGGTTGAGAACCATTGTTCTAGAAGGAATTTATATTCTGGACTCATTTAGAACTCAGGATTATCCTGGGATGAGCCTAAACCCAGAGGAATTTAGGCTTTTCTTATTTTCTCTAGCTTGCTATGAAACTACTCCATAATAGAATTACAGAGAATATTGCCATCCATCCCACTCCCCCCCAAAAAGTTTAGGTTTGTCTGATTTTTAAAGTTTTACAAAAAAGAATTAACAAAGTCCTTTCTAGAAGTGGCACCTAATATACAAAATAAATATCTGATATAGGACAGCTATTGATTTCCTGCAAGGCAAAAGACATACTTAAAAAGTACTTCATAAGATGCAGGAGAAAATGCTTAAAGTGCAAAACAATAACCCTTCACATCTTGAACACTTGCTGAGGAGGTAAAAGCAACTTTGTAGAACTACTGAGGACAAATTTTACTTTGATTTTGTCTTCGCTATGCAAGTGGCCACTGTTTTTCCATCTTCCAAACTGGACTTCCAGAGACTATGTCCAGAAGGAGTTAAGACACTCAGCTGTGAATTTCCTGAAACACGCAACATGATCTTCACCCTTGACATCTTTCACCATGCTTCTCTGTGTGTACTCCCACATCCCTTTCTCCTACTTTTCTAGGGAAACCATCAATGTCTTTGAAAAGATTATATCAATGGGCTGTCCTTTTTTAAGGAGCAAGAAAACACACACAAAACAATAACACTTCTCTGGTTACCACTCTATGATATGATTTTCTCTCCCAGTTGGAATGTAAGACCCTTGAGGTCAGAGATTGTCTCATGTTTCTTCTTGCTTCTCCTGTTCTTGGTATGTAGTAAGCTCTTAGTAAAGGTTATTTTGAAAAATATGCATTCATTTATTTTTTGTACAGCCAAGCATATCCCTTTTAAAGCTGTCTACTGTCATCTCTGAGATGGGTTTTGCAATTGCAGGAAACATCTTCCATTGGGCAGCTGACATCAAGACAGGAACCCAGAAACTCTGAGACAAAAAAGGCTGCAAGTATCCATTTCTCAGGCTTGTTGTTTGGTGTTATGGTCCCAGAGAATAAATTCATAACAGAGGAGAATGGCCAGAAACTAGAGCCTCATTTTCAGTCTTGACTAGCCAAGCATATGATCTCAAAGCCCTGGGCTTGTAAATGTCATCGCCACTTTTGGTTGGAGGGAGGAAAAAACACCCTATCACCCCACTCCAAATTTCTAGAAATCCAAGAAAGGGTTATCAGAGTTCCAAAGAGCCCAGGTCAGACATCATCTAGTGGGACCTACTAAGATTTACATAGCCTCAAAGTCATGAGACTATTCTTGGGGAGTAAAGTCCTGGGTACAAAATGATAGCTTGGATAGGTGGGCTGAATAAGGAATTCAGAGGGGCAGAAATATCAAGAAACATGCTGACACTATGCAAGGACAAAAGAAACAAAACAATCCTAGGACTGATTTCAGTGATTATTGATGAGTTTTGCATGCCTATAGTTCAAATCATCCTTTGCTTCCATAGACTCAAAGCAGCATGCATTCATCCAAGACCAAATATAGGTCAGTCAGCCTCCACAAAGCACTATAGAGCCAAATACTAGGCATCTTCCTACTTTCTGTAATCCACAATTTTCTTGAATGTGTCCACCTCTGCAATTAACTACTATTTATAGCAGCAAGCTGCTATTTATAGTAAGAGACCAGAAAGAAAAAAACACTCTCATTTGAAATGGGGCTGGGGGACTTGAGACACACTTTCACCAGCCTGTGAGAGATGGAAAAAAAAAAGGTCATAGCCAGGGAAGACCTCATCCCAGGAGACTACCTAGTAGTTTTGTATTTAACGCATAATTCTTACTAAATGTGATGACAGAAAAGAAGAGATCCAATATTTTTGTGCCCCCTATCATTTCTCTAATCCCAAGCCACCTAAGTTACCTTCTTCAGAATTAAGGTGAGGGAGATTCTGCCCTAAGCCAAGGTACCAAAGAGTCACTGACTTTGGAAGGTTTGGAATGCAAGAGCTTATAGAAGTGTTACTTTTCCAGATAGAGCAGATAAACACCCATCTCCTGCAAGACCATCCCTGTGGTCTTGTCTGAATTTTATCTATGGGGTATCTTTGGCATCATTGCCTGGAGATAATACTTATAGAATTATTGTAAGACTTAAGTGTGAAAACTATGCAAAGTGCTTTGCAGTCCTTAAAGTGTTGAAATAATGACAGTTAGTGGGAGTACTGTTATTATTTACAAGATAAAATTGGAGTGATTTGTATGTAGTTTTAATAATGGAAGTGTTTGACTAGCCAAAGGATGTTTTAGCATAGACCCTTCCCTTCTATCCCACCCCATTCTCCCAAGTATTTCCCTGAGCGTAGGTATTGATCCCTGTTATTTGCATAGATAAGTTTGGGGTGGGGGAAGCACAAGAAGTCTCATAAACTAAGGAAATTTGGGCTTATGGCAGTTGTGCATGCTAATGTTGATCAAAACTACTCCCAAAATGTCCCAGGAGAAATAGGACTGGAGACCATGGCACTGTAGGATACAATGGAGCTTTGGGGTCCTAAAGCCTTTGGTCCAAACTTTACTTCAGACCAACCTTCCCTTCTATAATGATGTATAGTATAAATTTCCCTTCTACAGTGGTATACAATCCTGTTTACAGGTGAAAAGAAATAGTTTGATTCATGGTCAGGATTCTGTTGGAGCTCATCACTAGAAGGTGGGACAAAGTGATGCTTGTTCTCCCTCATCTGTTTCCAAGTCCCTAGCTCATGCTTCCATGGAGGCTTAGAGCTTAAAGGGACCAGTTAATGTGCTCATTCTCCCAGTTCTCCTTCCCAACATAGCTAGGTTGGGAGGTATCCAGGGTGTGGTGGACATAATAGCTCCATAGAACAAGGAGTCATCTGACTCTAAACCTATGCCCAGTAGAGGGACAGTGGTGGCCCTGGGCATAAGCTGGTCTCCTGACTGTCACACTTCACATGCTGAAGGAAACTCACTAGTTGCTCTAATTCATGGAGATTCGTTAACAGTTATTTCCTTAGGGGAAGCAATGGTTATGATGAGGTGTAGGCTCTGGGACCCCCTCCCTTCTTGAGTTCTCCTTGAATCTTTGAGGTACAGGCTCAGGGAAACCCCTTGAAGTCTGATTGAATCTTCCCACTTGATGAGGCATTTGCAGAGGTGTAAGTATTTCATTGTGGCTGGGCCCAAACCTCTATTACTAGACTGGCCCTCCATTGTCCATCTGCTCCCCACCCTTGAGCCTATCAAAATATCAATCTACTCTTGCATTGACCTCATTGACTCCTCCTGAAGACCCTCCCTAAACTCCTCCTCTAGACCACTCCTAGATTCCTCTGTATTTAAGAATCCCATCTCCCTTCCATGTGGTGTGAGAGCACCATGAAATAGCTTAGCACAGACTTGCTCTGTGAGAGCGCCATAGAGTTTTCTAACACAGACTTGCTCTGTGTCCAATACAGGCAAACTTTTAATAAACTTTTCTTTTCTTTGGCTGAGAAGACTTGAGTCGAATTCTTTTGGCAGGACCCAGCATGTTGGTATTTTGGGGTCTCAGGCACCCCTAACCCTCTTTGGGTAATCTTCGGTTGGAATCTGGCACATCCTCAGATCACTGCTACATTTCTGTTACTCACTCCTTCTGTTACTCATTCACCTGAGTTTTGTCAAACTTCCTCTAAATTCAAGAGCTGGTGCAAAACCACAGCCCCCTGTCCCCATTCCACCATCAGCTCTGACAGCTAATGGAAAATTAATAGATTTGTGCAGGCAGAGGTTAAAGGAGAACCTGGGGCAGCTTTGTAAAAGGTCTCAGAACTCTATTTTATCACCAGATTAATCTGTTCAGTAAAGTTGACTATACCCAGGACTAGGTGGAGTTGAACATAAAAATTTCAAATTCCTTTCCTAATACATCTGCTTACACAAAATGGGCTAATCAGATAACAGTAGATTTATGCTGTTTTAAAGGATTAAACAAAGCCTGCTTGGTTTATGCTTCTATTATTTTTTATCTCATAATCAATTAATACATCTGATATTTATATCTTCAATTGGCCCTTTCCTAGTGAAGATAATTTTTGCCATCTTTCCCCAAAGCCTTTTGCTTACTAAGTGACTTCCTTTTTATGATCTTTTCCTATGGCAAGTAACAAATTTATTGCTTTCAGATGTCTTGCCTCTTTCTAAAAAAATTATAGCCATTCTTTCAGAGAGGCTCTAATGCAGTGCATACATTTCAAGCGTGAATTTTAGCACAGGCTCCATTTCAGATGCAAAGCATCTGATGTGTTACATTTGAAGCACACTCTTTGGGAATGGAAGTAATTTTGGCAGCCAAAATCCATCAGCTCTCCCCCAAGTTTGGATCTTGAGCATGTGGTGAGTAGCACTGCCATATTTAGAAACCTGAAGGCCTGGATCAACTTCATTTGTCCATGTGTCTCTCCTGTGCTCAATATGCATTTCCTCCTTCCTCCACCGGAAACTCCCCTTCAACAAAATGCCAACCAACTGCAGCATATACTCGATTTCTGGAAGAAACTACCAACCCATTAATTGATTTACACATGGATTCCCATAGCAGAAGAGTTAAATGACTTTGAAAGAAAACCACTAACCAAAATTTACTTTGTCAGGTCCCCAAAAGTAATTTCTGTGAAAATAAAGTAGTATATGCCCAGGCAATTTCCTCTCAGCAGCTTAGAGGAATCTGTGATAAGAAAGATAGGGCTTTCTAGCCAGGCTGATGTCCTGTAACAGTAATGTCCCTCATGAAGATTAAACTCACCAGAGCTGCCGGGCATATCACAAGGAAATGTGAGTAATATTTATTGTCACTCAAGGAAGAACTACAGAGTACCTTGAGAACGGCATGGCACAGGGCACAGAAGCGTAACTAATTGTACTTTCTGACTGGAAATAGGGACAGATGGAGAACACTTCCTTTCAGGACACATCACTCCCCAGAGGAGAACTCTGCCCCATGAGTTACAAAACAGTCAAGTGGTCTGGATTGAGAAACAGAGATTTCAAATACACAATGGAATGTACTGGAGATGCTGTGATTTCTGGGCAAGTTATCTCCTCTGATGACCAAATGGGCTCTTTAGTATAGAAGGAACCACCAAAAAAGAAAATTCTCAACTCTCCTATGGCAACTAAGAACAATAAATGAGAAGACAGAAAATCAGCGATGGGGATAAACCTATGTCCTCAAAAAGAAAATGAATCTAGGCAAATATTTAATGTGAAATTAAAACATGTCACTGCTTGATGGAAAGAAAATTAAAATATACATATATGTATATTGGATTCATATATGCATACATACATGTTTATATATACATATTGGAGACATGGAATTATAAAGTTATTGGAGTGTGTGTGTGTGTGTTTGTATTTTTTTCCTGAGGAACTTCTTAATGACATAGACCCTATTTTATATTATATTCTCACTGGGTCTTGTATTGACCTGAATACATAAATACATAACAGGCAGTGTGTATGCACTGAATATCTGCTAAGAAACAACTTATAAAATTACATGATTAATATTAAATACTGAAGAATATACAGGAACTAAGAGCAGTGAACATTGAATCCACAGACAGGTTATATTCCCAGATCTATCCCTAGTGGATTTAGATAAGTCACTTAGTTTAATTCAATTTTGTAAACATTATTTTCAATAACTATGCTACATTTTGAGCATACAGAGATGAATCAAGACAAAATCCTACACTATAGTATATTAAAATCCAAGGGAAATAATAACATAATATAATTTGTGATAAGTTGTTGGAGATCCAAATAGAATTCTATGAGAGGTTATAGGTTGGGTTATGGTAAATGTTGTGAAAGTGATATGGCCAGAGTTATATATTCCAAGAATGAGGAAGATAATTTTATAAAGACAAATATTTAGTAAACAATGGAAAACCACTGAAGTTTTTTTTTTCTTTTTGAGTAGGTAAATGCTGTGATTATAATACAGATTGGCAATATTACTCTGGCAACAGTGAAAATAGTGGATTGAGAGATGAAAGAATGGAGGCAAGAGGGCCTGGTTGTAGGTTATAACCATAGTACAGCAAGAGACCATGATGGCCTAAACTAAGATGGGAGTTGAAAACAATAGGGAGTATATTTGGGAGTAGAAGGAAATGATATGTCATTATTATTGCAGGTGTTAAAATTGATAACTAATTGAATACTAAAGAACAAGAAGAAAGAAATATAAAATAAAAGTGATTTTTTGATACATGAAAAATATCTTCCGGGGTGGGGTGCATAGGAAGAATAATAGGTTATGGGAGGATGCTAATTTGTTCACTTAGACATGATTAGTTCTGGTGATGGCAGTATATACAGGTGTACCTACTCGATAGGCAATTGAAAATGCATGACTTCAGTTCAGGAGGAAAGTTAAAGATGGGAAAGCCGATTTGGGGAGACATCTGCTTGGTGGTAATATTTGAAGTCATGGAAGTGATTAACATTGACAAGCAAGAGAATATAGAAAGAAAAGAAGGGAAATAGGGGACAAGTCTTGGTGGAGGCCCAGTCTTAGGGTCTTAGAAGATGGAGAAGAGCCAAGGAAAAAGTCAGAAAAGGATCAGTCAGAAAACTGGGCAGTCCAGGAGAGCATTATATGATATATAATGAAAGTGAGAAGATGTTTCAAAAAGGAGAATCAAGCCCATGGTATTAAATGTTTCCGTGAGGGTGAGGAAAACAAAGACTGGTGATAGAAGCAGATTGCAAATGGCTGAGAACACATTGCCTCCACTTCTACCCTTAGTTGTTTATTGACCCTGGATGATCTGTTTTTTAAAGTCATCAGTCAACTGAAATTGCTGGGTTTTTTTTTCCCCTCAGCCTTCATCTTCCTTGATCTTTCATCTTCATTTGACACTTTCTACCATCCTCTCCTGAATATACTCAACTCTTTGGAATGACGTGGCAGTATTCTTTCTTAGTTCTACATGTCTACCCCTTCTAAGTGCCCTTTACTGAATCCTAATCCATATGACACTCTAAAATGATGAGTATACACCAAGGTTCTGTTTTGCTTTCTTCTCTTTTCTTCACTCTGACCTCATCAGCTCCCATGAGTTTATTTCCACTAAGCAGATGACTCATAAATGCATATATCCAGCTTTTGTTTCTCCCTTGAGCTTGTGTTCCACAAGCCTAGTTGTTTATTGAATATTTCAAATTGAATGTTTCATTAGATATCTCATATTCAACATATCCAAAGCTTAGATGGACTGTTATCTTCCTTCCCACCCCCACACCACAAACTCATCCCTTTTTTTTTTAACTTTGACTTTTTCGTCAAAGGTACAACCACTCTTCCCATCATCCAAATTTGCAACCTTGGATGCATCCTTAGCTCCTCAATTTTATTCAGTTCCCCATTTCTAATCAGTTTCTAAATCTGATAGTCCCTGTCTTCACAATATTTCTAGAGTTCATTTCCCTTATTTCAACTCCCATAGTTAACACCTTTCATCTAGGCCCTCACTCATCCCCTGAACTATTACAAAAGCCAACTAATTATTATGTTTAAAGTCTCTCCCTACTCCAGTACATCTTGCATAAAGTGTATAACATATTCCTTACTAGCAGCTCCGATCATGTTATTCTTCTACTCAATAAAATTCAGTTCCCCCCTACATATTGCCTCTATGACCAAATATAAACTCCTCTGTTTAGTTTGTAAAACTCTTCACAACCTGGCCTGAAACATATCTTTTCAGCAGCATTGTACATCTATTTCTCCCTTTCTTTTACCTTTATCTGGCTAAATTGACCTGTTTCCTCACACATGGTACTCCATCTTCCCTTTTCCTGTCTTTGCACTGGCCATTTCCCATACCTGAAAATCACTCCCTCGTTTTCTATGACATAAAATTCCACTTTTTCTCTCCAATGTAGCTTAAACATCACCAATCAAAGCATAGATAAATAGATAGATAAATAGATAGATAGATAGATGTGTGTATGTGTGTGTATACACATCTCTCCTATTAGGATGTAAAGTCTTAAGAACAGGGATTGTTTCATTCTTTTTATTCCTATCCCCAGTCCCTAACAATACCTGGAACAGTGCCTAGAACACGAGCACTTAATAAATACTTATTCATTGATTGATTAGGTGATGATGAATGGAAACAGCAAGTCTCTGAGAATACTCTTTTCTCCAATTTTGGCAGAGAAATGGAGGTGAGCTATATAACATGGTAGATCAAGAAATGGTCGTTTAATCTGTTTTTTTTGTTTTTTTTTAATATAGGAGGAACTGAGAATATTAGTAGGTTTTAGAGAAGAATAATTCAAGATGAAATAGTGAAAATGATTTAAGCAACAAGGTCTTTGAAGATATGGGAGAGGATAATAGCAAGGGCATATTTAGAAAGAAGACCCTTAATCAAAGGATGCTGGCCACTGTATGCTTTGAGAAAAGGGAACAGGTGACAGAGGTAAAGGCATTTTTTGAGGTGAAAGTGGAATGAGGAAAGATCACATTGCTGAACTGTAATCTTTACAGTAAACTAGGAGCTAAGATGACATGCTCAAAAAGAAGGGAGAAGAGGTGATCATTGGTGGGGCTGGAGGGGGAGGCTTGGGAAGAGAGAAGGCTCAGAACAGTTGTAATGAATGTTTCAGGGATATTTTTTTAAATGTCACATAGCAATGAGGGCCTGGTTAAGGTTAGGAAGCATACATTTTCGTTAGTTCCAATCAACACGGTGCTGTGGTTTCTTTAAAAAGCATTTATATATAAGAAGGGCTGGAAATTCTCAAGTCAATAATAGTAAAAGGAAATATGTGTATAAAATGTGGGTGAGTATGTGTGTGTTTGTATATACAAGTGCGTGTGCAAGAATGTGTATATGTAAGAAACACATACAGATAGAAAGTTGGAAAAACACTTTGGTTTATATCAACTAACTTTGCACAGTCTCATCTTTTTCAACTGTGAAATAACATAGTAATATTCATCCTACCTACCTGCTGCTAGCAGAGAAGCACTGTGAAAAATGCAAGGTGCTCATAGAAATTTGAGCTTTTATGATGATAATAAAAGTGAAATGAAAATGCTAATTTTTATCTAGCTATCCTAATTATTTAGTTATCCATCTAATTTTTTTTTCTTGCTTGTCTTCTGTGTTGGTCAGAAGAAGACATTGGTTACTTATTAAGGATTTTTTTTTTCTTTTAGAAATCAAAGAATAGTTCTAGGACTAGTTGGGGGAGGAAGGAAGCACTATGAATTTCAATATTCAGAGAAATAATTGGAGAATGTATTATATTGTCAACATTTAGCTGTTATAATCAACTTTAATCATCAAAGCTGCCTTGGAGTCTTTAGTGTTTTACATTAATTTCAAAATAATTTATTCTATTATTATACTGACTTTCATAGTAATGTAAATGAACTTAATAAGATGAAGCTCAAATGTTATGTTAAAACAGAAACAGAATAGAAGTTGTAACCTAAATGAGAACACTCTAAGCTGAGAGAAACTGTCTGATTGGCTTCTGTGATAGAATTTTCATTTCCTTTAATCTGTAGCATGAGGCTCTTGTCACATCACCAGAGATTAAAACAAACAAACATATTTCAAATGAAATCATTATGTAAGTGAAAAATTTCAGTGATAAGCCATGGCGCTAAATGTACACACACATACACACACACATATATACATATACATAATATATGGAGAGAGACACAGAGATAGAGATACAGAGAGACAGAGACAGCGAAAGACAAAAACTACACCTGACCCTCATTATCTGCTGACAGAAAAACTGTCAAGGATAAATAGGCTTCAGCACATCAGATGCTTGTATTTTCTCAGACATTGCTCTGGATCTCCAACTCTTTTATGCAATTAAGGGGAATATAAGCTTTGATTTTAAGATTTATAAATTGCAAGTATTACTCAATTAGACTTTGACAATTAATCAAATCTGCATTGATTACTGGAGAAAAATAATGACAGAGAAATCAAAATTGCTCATTTAATTGTTTAATTCTACTTAAATATTTATTTGGATCCCTTCATTCTAATTAAAAAGTGGTGGCAAATCAAATTATATTAAAATTCCAGTGCATATGTTGACAACTAACATTTATTTCCATTTGGAATTTCTAGAATTTTTTTCTTTTATTGAAGCCATATTTAATTTTAAAATATTAAAATGGCAAGAAAGTTTCTTTTTATTTTTATATGCTGTCATATGTGGCTGAAATGAGTAGTTTTCCTTGAACATAGGACTTAAATGGTATTTCTGATTTAATGAATTAAATGACATGTATTGTCAGAATCATTCAAAAATTTGACAAACATTTAGGTGTTTAACATGTGTGAGCTCTGAATTAGAATTAATAGGATTATTCAGGACATTTTAAACATTAAGAAAACGATTTTTCACATCTCTTATCCTTTTATTCTTCTATGTTTGTCTACATAGTGCTCAGTGGAATTCATTTTCAATTATCTATCTAGAATTTATCAATTAAAAAACTGTCTTTCTTAGCACCCTGACCCAGGGTAGTGACAAAAATGATAGCACCAAAATGTTTGTACTACATCATGTGACAGTACCAAGGTTATTTCCTCTGACCTTGATCATGCCAACATTTTGTTTGTATAGTCAAGACAAATAGTGAAACATTTTAGAGTGGGGCTACTTTTAGTAGTACTATGTTTATGTGACAGAAATTGTTAACCTTATTGCATTTCCAGTTTCTGTGGAAGGTAACACAGGCATAGGTTCTAGGATTCATAACCATTGTGGTTGCAGCAGTAGAATTCCCTGATATGAGTGTATTATTTTACCCTGGCATTATGACCTTTGTGGTTGGGAATGAGAATGTGTTTTACCTCACTCTAAATTTCACTTAGGCTGTAATGATGTTTGGTGTACACACACACACACACACACACACACACACACACACACACACACACATACACACACACATACACACATACATGGTTCATTGCTGTTGTTTGTGCTCAAAGAGGATCAAAATGACATCACTTTTTTGGGGTCAAGGTACAGGGTAGCTATGAGAGTGATACAAGCTCAGAAGGTTCTACCATAGGTTGGGCACAAATAGTCCATATACACATTTGGAGTGGAGATGTTTCTAACTTTGTTCATCTCACATTACTTTTGAGCTACTGCAATTCTGCTTTCCTCATCGAGCACAATGCCTTCTTTGATATATGTATGCCATGCTGGACAGTCCTGTGCTAGTCTCTCCCATGTCTCACAAATTATTCCAAAGTTCTTTAGAGAAGGCTTGAGAGTATCCTTGTAGCACTTCTTCCAATATCCATATGAGTGCTTGCATTGTATAAGTTCTCTTAAAATAGTCTTTTAGACAACCACACAATATGGCCAGTCCCCTGAAGTTGTCCTCTCTGCCACAGAATTTGAATGCTTATCTTGGTATCTTATCTTGCCAGGTGATCTTCAGAATCTTCCTAAGACAGTTTCCTGGCATGGAGCTGGTAAAATGCCCAGTGTCATAGGCATACAACAATGAAGTCAGTGCAACAGCTCTGTAGGTCTTCAACTTGGTAGGTAGTCTGATACCTCTTCCCTCCCTCTCACACTTTCCTTCAGAACCTCCCAAACACCAAGCTAGGTCTGGGAATGTGTGCAACAACATCATCATCTATGAACATATCCCTTGACAGTATACTGCCAAAGTAAATGAACTTATCCACAGCATTCACAATTTCTGCATTTGTTACTACCAGTGGTTCCATGTATAATGTGATGCTAGCTGGCCGAGAACCTCTGTTTTCTTGGTGTTAATTGTTAGGCATTAAAGTTAGAGAACCAATCCATACTTTGTTGCATCTCAGGCCCAGAGGCTGCACTGAGTGAACAAAAAGTCACCCACCAACTCTCCGTCCACTTTAGTCCTGGCTTATAGCTTTTTCAAGTTAAATAATTTCCCGTTAGTGTAGTAGCTGTCTTTGATCCATTTTTTTTTTATGACCAAAGGCATCTGACAATATCCCTGAAAATATAATGTTTAAAAAGTACAGGACTAAGCACACAGCCCTGATTCACTTCATTGGTGACTCAGAAAGCATGAGAATATTGTCCACTATCCAGAACCTGAGCAGGCATATCGTCACAGAACTGGCACACTACTGATGAACTTCTCCAAACAGTTTGCCAGGATTTTCCACAAACCCTCATTACTGACATGATCAAAGGCCTTGGTTAGATTGATGAACATCATGTACAGATCTGTTATGCTCCTGGCATTTCTCCTGGAGTTGTCAGCCAGCAAACACCATATCAACCTTTCCTCAGCCCTTTCTGAAGGCACACTGGCTCTCAGGTAGATAGTTATCTTTCAATTGAATGATCAGATGATTAAAGAGGAATCTGGCAAGAATTGTGACAATATTGGCTAAGAGGGAGAATGCCTGTGATTGTCATAGGACTATCTATTTCCTATACCTTTATGGAGGTGTATCAGCCTTGAACTCTTTGGGGATAACCTCCTCTTGCCATATAATCTGGAAAATTTCAGTCAGCTTTTGTAGGAACAGTAGATACCCACCTTTTAAATCTTAGCAAGAATAGTATCAGTACCAGGTGCTTTGATATGTAAGAGGAGCCTAATGGCATTCTAAACCTCTTCTTCAGTTGGAAGTTCAGCTAGAAAGGGACAGACTTCAACCTAAGGAGTACAGTCAATGGCTTCAGCATTTATTGGTGATGGCTTGTTAAGAATTTTGTTGTAGTTTTCAACCTTCATGGCCCATTGGAACAAACTGACAAATTGGTCATAACCTCCTATTCCACCAGGGAAATTTTCACATGCTTGCAGTAGTCAGATCCCAAATTCACATTCAGGTTTGAGGTCTCTTGGTTACCCTCAACTTGGTTTAGCTCTTCTGTGGAAATAGTTTACCAGAGTGTAACAACTGCATATGCTACAGATTTTTGGGAAAAGTGACAGTTGGATAGCTACTGAATACCAAAGGTAGAAAGCAGCCCTCACACCAGAGGTACTAATTTTCCCTGGGAAAAAAAAAGTGGAGAGAGTAAGGGAGGGAGAGGAGGAGGAGGAGGAGAAGAGAAAGAGAGAGAGAGAATACAGAGACAGAGACAGAGAGAGACAGACAGAGACAGAGAGACAGACAGAGACAGAGAGAAACAGAGAGAGACAGACAGACAGATAGATGGAGAGAGAGAGACAAACAGAGAGACAGAGACAGACATAGATAACCACAGAGAGGGAGAGACAGAGAAAGAGAAGAGAGATGGCAACAGAGACAGAGAAAGACAGAGACAGAGAGATAGAAACAGACACAGAGAAAGAGACAGAGAGAGAAGACAGACAGACAGAGACAGTAACACAGAGACAGATAGACACACAGATAGAGGCAGAGACAGAGATAGAGAGAGAAGAGGGATAGAGAAACAGAGAGAGAAGAGAGATAGAAAGTCGGGGGGGGGTCATATCAGCCTTTTAGTACAAGTCAAATACACCTACACACATATACATGCCTATGTATGTGTTATAATTATCCTTCTATTTATATGGTTCTGTTGCTTGTTTAAGACTGGATATATAAACCTCAGAAATAGTTTAAGAGTCCTAGACATAATCGTTTTACAAATCAACTCATCTCTCCTGTGACTAGAAAATCTCATTAAATACAGATCCTGACTGTAGTAATTAAACATTTTTATTGAAAAACACAAAAAAGATAAAAGTAAATGCTTTTGACATTAAGTTATTTTACATTTGTAGTGTAGGATATGACCATTTTCAAAGGATCATAACATCATAAATTTGGTTTTGTAAGGGACCCTGGAGGTTATCTTGTGCAAACTCCTCATTTTACAAATGATAAAAGATAGAGACATAGAGTTTGTGGCATGCCCAAAGTCATATAGTAGTAAATGAATCAAAGAATCAAAGTGAAATAAGAATCAAATGCTGAACTTCTGAATCTATACACATTTATCTGTCTTTTTTCTCTATTTATTTGTTTATATTATTGCCTATATCATGTTCCCTTCTTTTTACTTTTACGTTGAATATCCACCTAAGAGACTTAACTTGTTAAATTGCTTCCCTACTCTCACATGAAGCCAAAAGTCATAAGGTAACAACATACCCAGTTCAGTTTCCATTTTCCTGTATCTTGGTCTCAAATAATGATTGAAGTCTTGTCTTGTACCCCAAAGGAATATCATATTCTGTTCTCAAGGCTACCATTCTTCTCCCCATGTCAAATCTCCTAAATCCCCAGATTTTGTGTGTATATAGCCTAATTTGAATATGGTGAGACTAATCAACAGATGATAGCAACCAGGTGACTGATGTTTCACTGTGCCAATTTTCAATCATGTTTTATCTTTTCACAACAGCTTATCCTAAAGTAAATTTAGTGTGTAAATAAGATTCCAGATGACATGTTTAATTTTTTAATACAAAAGATATTTGAGGACTACCTACTGTGCATAGAACCCTGTGAGAGGCATTGAGGATATTCACAATTAAACTAAAATATTAGCCTTGACTGGAGGAAGTTACAGAATAGTAATAGAAAGAATGCCACCATCAGCAAATATAATGTACAGTATTACATGATGAGTGTATTAGAGAGTACAAAGACTATACTGCTCATCAAGGTATGAAAGAAGAGGCAGATGGGTAATATTTTCAGCATAGGACACAGAGACAAGTGAACACAGAGTATGCTCAGGTAGCAGAGAGTGATTCAGATTCAGCAGATTGTCAAGATTATGGAGGTGGGAAAAATGTGATCAATGTTTAAGGGAAATAGCATGAGGCTGTGAAGGGTCTTCAGTGACAGGCAAAGGAGTTCGAATCATTCTTAGGAGATGATAGGGAGCAGATGAAGAATTTTGAGCAAGAAAAATACATGATCTGATCTGTGTATAAAAAAAATAAATGTGAAGATGAATTTGGCAGTAAAAGGAAAGAGGAAAAAATAATCTCATATTAAAAATATGACAAATGAATTATGTCATCTCAAACACAAATAGTGTGTCTGAAGCAAGGACAGGTTTAGGGGGAAAGATGATATGGTTTGTTTCACACATGTTTGAGGTGCCAGTCATGTATCTATATGGAATTTTGCTGATGTAACTTCAAGATTCAGCTCTGGAGTTCAGAGGAAAGTTTGGAACTAGGGCTCTAGATGTGGAATTCATCTACATAGACAAAATATTGGAAGATTTGTACTGGAATGAGACAGCCAAAGAAGAGAGGATAGAAAAATAAAACAACTAAGGCTAGATTTTTGAGGAAAATTCACCCAATCCTTCAACAAACATTTATTTCACACCTGTTGTGTGCTATAGTAAGAGCTTTGGAAAATTATGAGACCATGACAGAGACAAAGAAAGTACACTTAAAAGTAAGAGAAAACTAAGAATTTAAAACTAATG
The DNA here is from genome assembly GCA_028627135.1 of Pseudochirops cupreus. NCBI lineage: Eukaryota > Metazoa > Chordata > Mammalia > Diprotodontia > Pseudocheiridae > Pseudochirops > Pseudochirops cupreus. Next base: position 526,334,533 of record CM053582.1, on the reverse strand, counting down.
GAGGAGATATGATAGTCCAAATTCCTTTTTAGAGTTTTAGTTAAGTCTGTGAAAATAATAATACCACACATTCACTTGGAAATTTTTAAAGAGCTTTCTGTATCCCCATTTAACTGATGAATAAACTAGGACTCAGAAAATTTAAATAACTTAATCACATTTAAAAAAAAAGAAAGAAAAAACTTATGCAACCCAAACCTCAAAACTGATTGCATAAGACTTTCCTCATTGGTGGAGATTGATTATTCAATGCTCCATGTCTGTGTGAGTGATAGAGTTTGTGAGAGCTTGGAAGAAGTGAGATCCTGGTCTTCTGGCTTCCAGTTTTAAAGAAAAAAAATATGCCATTCTTTCCATATGCTTTATAGTTTCCTGAATGGAGAAAATGATTCTGGGAAGAAACAAAGATGTAAAGGAGCTGGAACCTTGATCATATATATATTATCAACTTCTTGCACTGGAGACTTTCTGGGAATTTCCTCTCAAGTGAGAGTGAAACTCTTTCTTGTTTGAACTGTTATCCTAATCCTACTTGGAGAACACATTCATTCTGTATTGTCTAGAATATTAATATACATAGGCATATATATATATGCATAAATATGTACACACATACATATAAACACATACCTTCTTTGATTCATGTTTTGGTATTGCTTTGGATAAATGTGTTTATTAGCTATCCTCTATGTTCATTTATTGTGGGAGCAGCATTCTGTGGGATGGAGAGTCTAACATTGCATATATATATATATAGCTTGGGGCACTACTTCCCTATTAAAGAATAATAATCAGGAGCATGGCCTGAAGGAAAAAAAATATTTTTTCTAGGCTAATAATATTTAAGAGAGTAGATAGCTCAGTACTCTCTTTTCCCAAGGAGAGCACAATGGTCAGCCTCTGGACCTAACCTATGGCTTCCTATCCTGACAAGAATGAGAATCTCTCTAGAACAAGGCTGAGGGGAGAAGATCTAGAGATATCTATTCTTCCCCACCTGTAAAATCATGCAGACAGACCTATGTGGATACACATAGCTTATATTGGCAAAACATGTAACACACATGGGCATGCATGAACACATGCACTTGTGTGCATGTACATGCACACACACATACACCTTATCTTGTACATGACAGAGCCAGGGCCTGAACCCATTTCTGTTGCCCAAAGATTTTCCACCAAAGGATGAGGAATGGTGTTAATAAGAATGAGGTTTTTTTTTTACTATTATTATTGTTATTAAAAGCATGCCTTAGTGAAGCTTTTTTTTAGAAATAGTGAATTGGCAAACATGTACTAAATAATTACTATGTACTAGGCACTATACTAAGTACTGAGAATTCAAATATAAGTGAAGAAGGAAAAAAATTGTCCCTACCCTCAATGTGCTTAGAGTCTAATGAGAGAAGCCAACATAGAAAAGGAAGCTGAAGAAGAATGGGGCAAAGTATACTTCCAACATGGTTGGAGTAAGGCTTTAGCACGTATAATTATGACATGATAGAGAAAGTCTGAAGTGTGCCTTAGAAGAATGAGGAATTTTTTTTATAGGAAACCCCTCCCCCCTCCACTTCCTACTATATTATATTAAAGTGTTAAAACATTTATTTTTAAAATATTCTAAATCTGGCAGAATCTAGGTCTAGATGAACATCTCACAACTTATAGAAAGATAAGATCCAAATGGGTACATGACTAAAGAATAAAGGGTACCACCAAAAATAAATTAGAGGACTATAAGAAATTTACTGTAAAATCTGTGGATTGGGGAAGAGTTCATGATTAAGCAGGAGAAAAACTGAAGGTGCTATGGACAATTTTAATTACACAAAATTTTATGTTTTTGCACAAACAAAACCAATGCTGCTAAAATTAGGAGGGACATGGGAAAGTAAGAAAGAAATGCAGCAAGTGTCTCCAAATAAAGGTCTCATTTCAACTACATTTAGGATGTGATTCAAAGTTATAAGAATAAGAGCTATTCCCCAATCTAAATAGACAAAGAATAGGAACAGGCAGTTTCCATGAGAAAAAAAAATCCAAGCTATCTGTAAACATATGAAACATTCTCTAAACTCCTAATAAGTAGAGGAATGAAAAATCAAATCAATCCTAACATTCTACCTCACAAACCTTAAATGGGCGAGGATGATAAAAAAAGGAGGGGAAAATGACAAATATTGGAGAGTCTGTGGGGAAAAGAGTACATTATAATGCACTGTTGGTAGACCTATCAATCAATTCAGACATTCTGGAAATCAGTTTGGAACTGTGCCCCAAAAGGTAATAAATTTTACATATCTTTATTTTTTTTTTATTTTTACTATTTGGGTTTTTTTGTTTGTTTTTTGTTTGTTTGTTTTTTGCTTTTTGGAGGAGGAGAAGGCAGCGTAATTGGGGTTAAGTGGCTTGCCCAAGGTCACACGCCTAGTAAGTGTGTCAAGTGTCAGAGTCTGGATTTGAACTCAGGTTCTCCTGACTCCAGGCCAGTGCTCTATTCACTGCACCACCTCGTTGCCCCTGTACATACCTTTAAAACCAGAAATATTGTTTTAAATAGGTCAAGGAAAGAGAAAAGGACACATGTCTGTAAACAAATATTTAAAGCATTGTCTATTTGTGACAGAAAAGAATTATAGGTTATCCACAAACTGGTGAATGGCTGAATAAGTTGTGGTATATAAATATGATAGGATTCCATTATGCTGTAAGAAATGATGAACAAAATTATTTCAGAGAATCTGGGAAAGACTTACATGAACCAATGCAGAATGAAATGACCAGAATCAGGAGAACAATTGTGTAGTAAGAACAACGTGGAAATGGAAATCAATTTAGAAAGACTTGAGGTCTCTAATCATCACAATGACCAATCACAAATTGAGATTACTCTTGATGAACAAGTTTAACTGCATCTTGGTAGAGTCTTAATGGAATCTGAGTCCATATCGACTTTTTTTTTTTTCCTATGGCCAATACATGATTTTTTTCTTTTTTAACTAAACATGCTTTCAAGATTTTTTTTCTTACTTTCTCAGTGGGAAAGGGCAGAAAATGAGGTAGAAGAATTTATTCATTTGAAAAATAAAATGTTAAATTTTATTTGAAATTACATAATTTACACACAACTAATTAGTCTAAATCAATTTTATTGTAAGAAATCATATGTGGTTAATACATACAAACTTTGTATTTTTTCACTATTCCAATTTTTCTCAATTGTTGAGGTGTTGGTTTCATAGAGTATAAATAATTAATAATGATAATGAATTGATAAGGGTTACATATAATGTTTAAGGTTTACAAAGTGCTTTTCTCATATGCTCATATACATACTAAAACTGTGAAGTAGGTAGTACTAAACCACTAGGGGTGTACCATTTTATAAATATAACATTTTTGGCAATCATTCTATCCTTAAAACAGGAAATACAATCCTTGCTCTCTTCTAGTTGAATTTTGCAAAGTCTACCAACCTACTCTAATAAAATCCTAAGGCAGTGCCACTCCTTATGAATTCATTCTTATCTAACTTTACCTGTGTACCTCCTCCTCCCACCACACACACATTTTTACCCCTGCATTTTTGTCTGCTTAGTGTCTTGGCTGGGACTTCATCTTCATAATGTCCTATACTGAGCCAAACATTCTAAGAGTCATTAATGGTAAAGTAATGAAATAATAATAAGTCTAATTTTCTGATAAAGGGAAATGAGTAATTTATGTTCTTTCTTGGAAGCACTCACCTAATTGGGGGAAAATCCTTCTGGGGAATCATAATCATTTACTACAAGAAGACTGTGATGCTATTATTTCTTTGCTTATCAAATTTCAGTGACACTTTTTTTTTGTAAGAGGTTAAACCATTTTATACATTTAAAAGAGATAATTTATGACAATTACTTTAGTAATTCTTTAATTACTATATTGTGATTCTTTCTTCAAGGAAGGCTTAATAGGGGTTTATCACAAGGGCATCTGTCAAAATTATTTTTCATGCTAATCCCAGAGACAATTGGGTGTTTTAAACAGTGGGTAGGAGGTATGAGGAACTCTCTGCCTTCTATAAGATGGGGCAGGATATAAATATAACTATAGTAAATTTAAAAATCTACTTCTGTGATGGCATCATAACAGATTAGTAAGTGGGAGGTAAGAATTTTCAAGCTAACTTCTAACATGTTCTTCCACAAAATATATTTTGGTAACTCTATTAGAACAGTAATCTACATGGTCTGATTCAGCATAGCATTTTTATTATTATTATGTTCTAACCAGTCTAGCTACAAAAGATCATTGGGAATGGAAAATTCCAATTTAATTAAGCTCATTTTAATTTTATTCTCTTCCATCCTCTTCTATAAAGATTTATCTGGTTCCTACTGTGTGCGAGGCATTATGCTAGATCAAGTGAGTATAAAAATCAAATATCCTCTATCTTTCAGGAACTTTCCACTAGAATTTATGGAGAGAAACAATATTTACACTTAAATAAATAGAAAATAATTCAGAGGGTAAATTGCAAGTGAATTACTAGTGGAGATACCATGTAGGTTAAGGTGAATGAAGAAATATTTTCCAAGGATGAAGAAATGTTCTCACTCAAGGGATTGTGGAACTCAATCTTGTAAACTAGAAGTAAACAAAAAAATCAACAAAAATTTTTTTTAACTAAAAAAAGAAATGTTTTCCAAAGACAGTTAACAACTGATTTAAATTTTTCAAAACAAAACAAAACAAAATCTTAGATATTCTGAAAAAAAAAAGATCAAGAGAGAGGGTATTAAGGAATGAGAGACTGTTGTTGTTTCAAAGAAATAGAGACAACAGATACAGTATTGAATTTTGGGTAGTTTTATAGGTCAATTTTGCTGGACTATACAGCAGGAGAAGGGAAGCAGCATAAAATATCTGGAAAGCTAGGTTGGAATTAAATAGTGGAAGGCTTCAAATATAAATATAAGGAGATATATTTCATGCTAAAGCCTCCTGAAAATTATCAAACTGTGGGTTACCATGGTCAAACCTCTGAATTTTTATTCATTTATACGATAGGGTTTAGATAGAGCAAAGGTACGCTGGAAGCAAGGGACCAATTAGGAAGCTATCATAAAAGTTCAGTGGAGAGATGATAATGATCTAAACTAGATAGAAGTAGAAAGAAGGTAGGTAGATGCATGATGCTATGGAGGTAGAATTGATGACACATGCCAACTGGTTGGATATAGGTAATTAAGAGAAGGGAGGGATCAAGGATAACTGTGAATTTGTGAACTTGGTGACATGATGGATGATGCTGTCTTCAAGAAAGACAGGAATGTTCACATTTATTATGCAGTGAGGAGTACTGAGGAATTTGAAGAAAAATGTCAGCTCTCTCTCTCTCTGTCCTTCCCCCTCCATCTCCTAGGGATTGGCCCAGTAACTCTCTTCTCTGACAATCTTCTTCACACAAAAGGAATGAAAAGAAATAAAGGAATTCCAAGACTATGCTACCTTCTTGTCCATGCCAACTTCTTCATCCAAGCTCTCTAGGCTCCTGAATCATTTAACTCCCATCATCCTCAAGATGATTAAATTAAGAGAAGTTCTTTGCTCTTGTGGTGGAAACAATACCCTAATCTCTTGCCTCAGGCAAGACAGGCTTTTTTTTCCCTTAGAAGGTATGAGAAACATTCTTAATATATAATTGATTCAGGAAACTAAAGAATCAAGTGTATTACATAAGTTTGGGGTGCTTTGAGTACAAAAAAGCTACAAGGATCTCCAGGTCCTTGGATGTTTGACTCTGAACACAATGGTTAAGTTAAGTAAGGAGGCTTTGGTGGGTGGTGGGAAGGGGAAGAGGGTAAGGGAGATGTTCAGGCAAGGCAGCTTTGCTCAGCTGATTAAATTTGGGGTGTTCTCTGTGCATATCTTTCTCCTACTAAGGCCAAGTAAATTTTTTTTTTGGAATTTGTTTAATGACCTGTTACTGTGTCATTTTATTCCAAAATATTGAAATTAAACTGTCTGGAGACTAGCCCTGTCAAGTGTAGACTAGAATGATGGTGGTGAGAGTCAGTCATAGAATTCTATAACTGTAGTTCTTGAAGGATAAGAGGATTCTGGTGAAACTTGCATTCAAATATTACTAAATATGAACTAGTTTTCTTTTGAGGTGAAATGAAATAACACCTCCCCTCCCCCCTAAAAAATGTAGGGCAAGGTAAATCAGTTGATTCTCCCTCCCTATTTTCATCCCTCATCACTAGAAATAATGAGTATCTTCAAATTAAATACTCTAAACCTGTAAGAAAATCCTTTCAGGCTTGATGAAACAATGTTCTTTTCTTCAAGAAAACAGTTTGCTAAGAAATATGTTTCTAGATTCTGGACCTTTTATTCATAATTCATGACAAAAACCACATTTTCTATTTATGTAGGAAATGTTTGCTCCATACTCAACATCCTCCTGTGCTCTAAAAATCAGGTTAGCAAATGTGATCATACTTGTAGCATCTCAACAGTAACCAAGGGCAATAGCTTGTGGTATCCAGGCTTGATTAGTCTACTGTAATTTTTATTTCATCACTGACATATCACTCCCCAAATAGATTGGGACTTGTGCATGTTTAAAATGAAATTTACACATTAAACAACTGAAGAAGATCTTTCATTTCTTTAATAAATTAATTCAGTACTAATGAAGGATGAAAGACTGATTGAATCATTCATTAGTTTAACCTTTTCCATCTTTATGATTCTGCTGAATAGTGAAATTTCACTTCCAAGGAAGGGAGCACAGAAAAGACTTTGCTTTACACTGCAAGACACCTAACCAAAAGAGCTGGTTCAAATTTGAACTAGAATGGAGTCAGGGAAAAGGTTCTGGAAATAGATTCAGAGAAACTGGGTTCAATTCTGACTTCTGTGTTAACACAAGCAGTTAATCTCACTTCTCTAGGCCACAGTTTTTCATCTACAGAATCATGAGATTGGATTAAAAATCTTCAAGGTTCCTGTAAACTGGAAATCCTATTAAGCCTTTGCCTTTCAGATATCATAACAGATACATTCTTGGAAAGGAAGAAGCAAAAAATGTGTGTGTGTGTGTGTGTGTGTGTGTGTGTGTGTGTGTGTGTGTGTGTATGAATCCAATCGTTTAAATGTTGGAAGGTGGAATAGCTATTCAGTGAAGAATGCAATGACAATTTGATTTGTCTTTCATTCACACCCATATTTTCACATACTACTCTTATTTCAAGAGAATTTCCCTGATAATCTCTTTTCCAGGTGGAAACGTGAAGCATTCTATTTTGTAAGAGTGTTAAGAAAATTGACAGAGGTACTAATTTCCAGTGACATAGTCATGTCATTTCTTTCATCAAAACTTTTCAGTCACTCCTCATTTCCTGAATAAAGTTCAAAATATTTCCTCTGGCATTTGAGGTCCTCCATAACCTAGCATTGCTTTACCTGTCCAGCCATAATAGCTCAATCCCCTGTATACATACTATAGTATTCCTTTTGGCCTGAGATCAGATCTCATATTTATCACCTTTAGCTACCAAATTCCTACATATCTTTTAAAGCTCAAGAAAAATATGAACGCTACCATGAAGCCATCCTTGATCTCCCTCTTGATAATTAGACCTCATAAAGCACTTTATTTCCTAACTATACATTATATTCTAAATTTTGGTCCTATGTTTGTGAGGAATGGCAAGAACTATGGGCAGAAGAAAGGAGTGAACCCAAGTATCTAGAACTTCAAATGACAGAATCAATATAGGTTGTTGGGTGGGAGGACCATGTAGGATCATAAGATTATAAAACAAAAAGAAATTTTAAAGGCTGGCTAGTCTAAACCCTACATCTTCCAGGTGAGGAAACTAAGGTTGACAAAGTAAAGTAACTCTTCCACAGTCCTTTCTCCAGGAGAAGGACAATTTTTAAGATTCATTTTTTTTCAGTTCCAAATTTTCTTCCTCCCTTACCTCCACACTCCCTGAGAGGATAAGCAATTTGCTATAGGTTATATGAGTTCAATCACGCAAAACATATTACCATGTTAGTCATGTTCAAATCACCTTAGTATTTTTGTAGTCCTTTCTTCTTACAATCCAGCTCTAATTTGGAGATCATATATGGGGGGAGGCCATGTACTACAGAAATGCAAAGGTGCAGCATTTCAGTATTTGAAAGATTTCATAGCAATGACCTAGTTAAACTCTTTTGGAACAAAATATCCCCTCTGCAGTTTCCTTTCAGCATCATGACAGCAGGCTCATCTGGTTTTGTTTGATTACTTCCAGTGACAGTCAACTCACTCTCTCTGAAAATCACGCATTCTACTTTTGGATAGAGGGAGCGAGGTGGCACAGTGCCAGACCAGTAGTTAGGAAAAGTCATCTCCCTGAATTCAAATCCATCCTCAGACATTTACTAGCTGTGTGACCCTGGGCTTATACACTTAAATCTGTTTGCCTCAGTTTCCTCATCAGTAAAATGAGCTGGAAAGGAAAATAGCAAACCACTTCAGTATCTTTGCCAAGAAAACCCCAAATGGAGTCATTGAGAGTTTGACACAACTGGAATGACCGAACAACTTTTGCATAACTCTGTCAAGATTACTCATTTGTTTCCCTCCTTCCTTAAATCAAATTTAAACCTGCCTCTCTCTGATTTCCATCCAGTGCTTCAAGTCTAGCATCTAGGTCTAAGATAAACAAGTCTAATGTCTCTTTGAGATGATTCTAAAGTCTTTCACTATGTATTTCCTTGGGAGACACCATTCATTTTTATATAGGGAGAAGAGAAAAAAAAATCACAGGCCTGGCTACATGTCTCCTTCCAATCAAAACATTTCCAAAGCTTGCAGATTGCACCATATGTAATGTTCACATAAAACACATTCATGTTCATGATGCACAATACGAAATGTTCGCAAAGAGTAAATTCATGTGCAGTAACTGTCATAGGCACTTTGTTATTTGGGCACCATTCTCTCCAAAATGCACCATGCTGTCCATTCCTGTACTATCTCGTGCACTATACTGGTGACAGCTTCATGTATCAACCCTGGCAGTACATCCCCTGGTCATTGGTTGGGGAGATGCACATTCCTTATGACTTGATGCCACTCTTGCATACTCTGTCAATTATTTGGAAGATAGAAGATGTTCAGGAGCACATTGGTTAAAAGCCTGAATAATAATCATAATAATAATAATCATAATAATAATACTAATGTTCTTAGTATTAACATTTACTATAGGCCAGGCACTCTGATAAGTGCTTCATAATTATTATCTTATTTGATCTTCACAGCAACCCTGGTAAATAAATGCTAATGTTATCCCCATTTTACAGATGAAGAAATTGAGGCAAACAGTTTAAGTGATTTGCCTAAGGTCTCATAGCTAATAAAGTGTCTGAGGTTGGATTTGAACTCAAAGATTCTTGACTCTAGGCCCAGAGCTCTTTCAACTGTACCACTTATCATGCAACCCATTGAAAATGGCAGATAACTGAGGCAGCTGCTCCAGGATTCATGTGTTTTGGCTCCCTGAGAACTTCAGTATATATGTAGCAGTTAGGAAGATAACTAGCTCCAGTGGAGCCTCTTTCCTCATCCATGATAGTGATTTCATGATAGATGAGCTTGCCTTTGTGGTCTTCCACATGCCTAAGTGGGGTATTAGGTTTGAATTGATCTTCATAAGAATACTGGGCCAGACCAATATCACACAAGTATGCTCCTGGAGAAACCAAACTTCCTGTAACCTATACAGGACATCTTTGCTGAACTGATTCTTTAACTCACCTTCATTTTTATGTTTCTGTTTACTTGGCATTCTTACTTTTTCTATTTTGGACAACAAATGCTTTTGATGTACAACCCTGATGACTTTACAGTGTGATTTTATAGACTGGTAGATTTACTAGTCTCTATAGTATAGATATGGTGAAGGGGGGAGAGGGTCATCAGCCAGGTATCTTGTGTTTTCTGGTGATACTAACATTGTATAACAATTACCTGTCTCCTGTTGGAGTTGCTGACAGCTAACTTAAGCATGGTGTCACTGTTTCTTTAAGTATTCTGCTGTTCCAAAGCCACTGTTGTTGGCTTGTAGATCTCTCTCAACCATCCATTCATTCACAGGACATACTGACCATGAATTGCTGGACCTCCTCCATCATCTAACATGCCAAAGCACAGGCTAATGAGGAGCTGAAGTTCTTACTGAAACCTCCTTAAATACAGGCTGAATCCTGTGTCATTATACCTGCTGGCACCATAAGCATGCAACAGAGATGTCTCACCCTGACTCCACTGAGTCTACTATTCTGACCACGATGTTTATCTTTAATATATTTAACATATTTGGCCTATTTAACAGGGTACAAATGAGAGCTCCCTGCTGGAAATTTCCTTGCTAGAGGTAAAATGTGGTTATGTACTTCTTTATTCCCACCAGTTTATAAACTTTTCTTTGTAATTTGCTCATCATTAATACTGGCAGAGAAACCATACACCAGGAAATACTTTCCCAAATCACTTTTCCCACTAAAGACACTGCTGATTTGGGGGTTGGATTGGCTTTTATATATTGATTGGGTAAAGTGATTAGTGTTTAGTAGAATGTCACATACATCCTTCTGTTTCTCCTACAGAACGAGATATTTATGTACTACCCAAATCCAAAGCCAAAATAAATAGATTTAGATGCAGATAAAGCCATGGATATGTACATACCTGATAATGAGAAAGATTAAAGGCAAAAGGAATAGGAGATGGCAGGGCATGAGATGGATGGAGAGTGTTACAGACTCAATGAACATGAACTTGAACAGACTTCAGAAGAGAGTGGAGGATAGGAGAGACTGGTGTGCTATGATTCATGGGGTCACAAAGTCATACATGACAATGACTCCATAACAACGAAAATATAATTACAGATAACATAAGTATATATATGTATAAATGAACATATGGATTAATGAAATATACGCATGTGCTTGTGTGTGTCAATAAATCAACAAGCATTCATTAATGTCATACAATGTGGGCTCTATAATAATAGAGGCTCCTAAATTAGCAACATGATCTTGTTTTTGTTTTTTGCAATGTTCGAATAACTACATTTCAATATAATTTATTTTCTTAGCAAACCTAAGTGATTCATTTTCGACACACATCATCTAGTTCTTTCAGGGCTTAATGATATAGTCAACTGGGCCAGGTAACAAATTCATCATAAGCACCTACATGCACTCTTGCCATTTTCTTGGTTATCTTGACTCAGCTCTCAGTTTGTCCTTTTCCTTCTCTCATTCCCATTTTAAAGGTCATTCTCCTTTGCAGGAAAAGTGAAAAGACAATAAGCATTGAGCAAACTATCAAAGATATCCATGAAAAAAAAAGATGGTTAAGAACCTCTCCTCTAAAGTTTTCTCTTGACTGAGGGGTATAAATTCATCATGGAGAAGTCATAGCTATTTATCAATAAGACTTAATTAGCACTAATTGACTTTGTAGACCTTGCTTCTAAAATTGCAATAATTACTTCTGACTTCTGAGAAGCAAGTACTATTAAACCACTTATGTAAAACCATCAGATGATCTTTTTATTTCTTGGGTACAGGTGAGCTTCAAAAACCCTACTTCTCAGTATAGACTAATGATTTTGACACTTGAGGGAAATGCCTTGTGTGCTGAGTTGCAGAGAGCTGCCAACTTTACCCTCTATTTTCTTATATACTTTGGCACAAGAGTTATAGATGAACAAAGGCATTCAGGAAGTAGGTTCCTGCTTTCTCCTTTCAATACTTAGTAAGGACATGGGAAAAGTGATTGTTTTTGATACTCCCTCAGGAAGTCAGTATGCAGCCCAGATCTTTACATTCCAAATCCAGGGCTCTTCACACTAGTTACCTCTCAGATATCATTTGATATGAACAGTCTTCCTTCCTGCCCCTAACCAAATATTGAAGCCTGTCAATGGCTATACAATGATGTAAATCTTATGGTTACACAATATTCACTGCTTAGCACAGTGGCAATTTTTTTACCTTCAATCTTACCATTCACTTCTGCTTGTCATTCTATAAAAACCAGAGGAATGAGATCAAAGATGGTTAATTGTTTAGAGCACACAGATGTCTGTCTATTTTGTAACTATAACAGAAGAAGACCTGATTTTGCTTGGGTTCCTGCGCGGCAGTTCCTTGATTTAGCTTCTTTGAGCCATGATCTTGGGATTCCTTAATAATAGTGGAAAGGATGAATCCAACTGTGGCATAAAAGATGGCTGTCAGGCCTTAGATTCCTTTGATTATGTCTTTTCCAATGTCAGTTGCCAATATTTAAGTGGATTGTTTGATTGATTTTTGTTCTGACACTCCATTTTAACTGTGTCTCTTTCTTCTTTCCTAGTCATCCTGAACAAATGTGAATATGATGAGTATGACTCTCAGGCAGCCAGTATTTTCAAAATAGCAGTTCATCATCCAATGTTCATTCCAGTAGTTCAGAAAACTGAACATGTCTAGTGGCTACACAGACATTGAGCTTTCAATTATGACTTTTTATAGGGCCTTTAATTTTTAAATTCTATATATTACTGGAAACTTTTTCACAATTCTCTTGGTTTGTAGTTAGGACCTTTATATAAATGCCTCCACTCTTGTTCATTCTGTTCCACCCCTCAGCAGTGATGGACTCAACATATAGAATGAGACCTACATTTTTGTACATAAATAATGTGGGGATCTTTTGCTCAATGGTTCATCTTTGCTACAAGGTTATTTTTCTTATTTTTTTCCTTCTAAATTGGTGATGGAAGGGAAAGAAAGGAAAAGCTGGTTAATGGAATACTTCAAAAGGAAATATAAAAAAAAATAAAGTTTGCTAAAGCTGGAGGTGGTAGATGGAGAAGAAATAAGTTTTCATAGCCTTGAGAAGCTAATCAGGGCAGATACTTTCATTGTCCTTCCTAAGGAACTTTTTTTGATGTTCTGTATCTCAGAGCAGTCTGTACTATCTTTTAAATGGCTTTAATCCATCCACAAGTCCTTATCAATAACCTACTACTACTATGTGCTAGGGTACTGGGTATACAAAGAATAAAATGAAATGGAACTTACTGTGGGGAGTTTATATTCTATGAGAAAGACCAACATGCCCCATATTAGCAGATATAGTGTTATTATTATTATTATTATTATCATCGTCATCATCATCATCATCTAGGAGGTGATAGTGAGCTGAATTTTGGAGGAAAGGAGGATTTCTAAGAAGAGAAATATGTACATTCCTGGCATGAGGAGCAGTTTTATACAAAACCACAGAACCTTCAGGTATAAAGTCATGTGTCAGAAGCATCAAGAAGGGTGATTTGTCTGGATTCCAGATTTCAGGCAAGGGAGTAATCTTCACTAGTTACATGCTCAAGTTTGTCCCTTTCTCTCCCACATCAGCCACCCTAGTTCAGGCCCTCCTAACCTCTTGCATGGACTATTACATCAGACTCCTGAGTAGTTTCCCTGACTCCATTCTTTCCAAGCCATGATATCTACAGCCACCAAGCTGATATTTGCCAAAGTCCAGTTCTGATCTTGTCACTCCAGTGCTCAAAAACCTTCACTGATTCCCTATTATCTCTAGAACAAAATACAAATAACTAATTTTGGCATTTAAAACTCATGAACGTCTGATCCCAAAGTAAAGATCCATCCTGTTTTCATGTGACTTTCCCCTCACACATTCTATGTTCCAATCAAACTAGTCTGCTTGTTATTTCCCATCCAAGGCATTCATCCCCCAACTTCTCTTAGGCTGTCTCTTGCCCCTGAGCTCCTCTCCCTCCTCTACTCTACCTCTAGTTTCTTTCATAACTCAGCTCAACTTCCACTTTGTACACAAGATCTTTCATCTTTCCTCCTATTTGTTAGTATGTCTCCCAATGGCTTTGTACTTACTTTGGTTATATGTGATATTTTTTCTAGGCAAACATTGTACCCTCCCACTATATGTTATTTTATTATAGGTGAGGCTTACTTTCATTCTTGTCTTTATATCCCTTACTCCTAGTACACCAGCTAGCACATTATATATCCTTAAGAAAGACTTGTGGAATTGAATTGAATTTAAAGTAGCAGATTCCAGACACAGACAATCTACCATTGCCTGGTGAATTCATGTTCTAGCAGACTATAGCAATGAAAAAACTATGCAACAATGGGTCCATGAAAGAGGCTGCCAAACTACCCATGCTGAATAGACTTAGGCTCACAAAGACTGTCAAATACTTCAGCTCTGACAGATTTCAAAATCATTTTCCCTGGAAAATCTCATGAGGGGTGAATCTAGCAAATTCCAGATAAATTGATAATCTAGGTCCATTGCCATTACAAAGAGGAATCTCCCAAGTATATCTTCATGGCCATAGATACCTATATAGTGTACATGGTCTTCAAGCTGGTGGCCCACTTTGAGTTTAAGTAAGCCATCAAAGCTCTAGAAAAGGACATTGTCTGTAGCTGAGATACCTTATTTCTTTAGGGGCAATAGGACGGCTTTCATCTTAGCAACTACTCAGGAAGTAGGACAGAATATGGACATTACATGTCCTATACCAATCTCATCCTGTAGAGATTAAGGAACTATGAGCTGACTCAAGCAGGCCCTACAAACACAGGACACTAAGCAAAGTCTTAGGTTATATTAATTGTCTGCCAAGATATCCTCAGCATCAACACAGGAAATCCAAGAAAAGGACCCTTATTTGACTCTTTGCAAACACATTATCAGACAGCTGAGAAGGAGAAGGATAGAAACAACAACAACAACAACAAAACAATAATAAAACATAAGGGAAACTGGAAGTCACAGTTGTGTTGATCCACACTCAGATGTTATTCCCTTTTTACTACAAAATAACAGGAAAGAGGTAATAGTGATAGGAGTGTTGTCAGTGGATCTTGTTTATAGAAGACCCCTGAAATACTGAGAGTATCACTATCCATCTAGATACCCTGAATCCTCCCAATGACCTTATTAGTGCGACTCATAGCATTTTCTCTCCCCAGATTCCAATTAATTTTTGCAGCAACCACTCAATATGAAACCAGAGGAACCAAGAGGGAATATTCAGCTAGTTAGGCAATCAGACCCTGTATTTATTCATCTACTCCCAGAGGTGAATGGATCCATATGGTGGGAAGAGGTAGAGAGTAATAGGTATATTCGCTAAGAAACAATGGCTAAGAGGACAGGAAATATCCAGTGAATAACTAAAGAAGACAGATAGACAACTAGATAAAATCTTTCCTTTGTTGTTTTTTTTTTCAGTACTTTCGGTCACTCCTACTCTTTGTGACTTTATTTGGGCTTTAAATGGCAGAAATAATAAGGTGGTTTGCCCTTTCTCTAGTTCATTTTACAGATGAAGAAACTGAGGAAAACAAGGTGACTTGTTTTAAGTTAAGTTAAGTGACTTGCCCAGGGTCACACAACTAGAAAGTGTCTGAGGCAGGATATAAATTCAGGCTTTTCTGACTCCAGGTCTAGTGCCTATTCATTGTATCACCTAGCTGCCCTGTATGCATGCATGCATATGTGTCTGTATGTGTACGTATATATACATATATACATATAATGTGCAATATATATATATATATATATATACATATACACACACAGTCATGAATACATACATATGAATGTATGTGTATATGTGTGTACATGTATATGCATATGTTCATATGTAATCTCTCCTTTTAATATTAATATAACAATATTATTAATGTATAAGAATTTATATAGATAGGGGATAGAGATAGATAGATAGATAGATAGATAGATAGATAGATACATAGATACATAGATGAACGTACAGATTAGAGGGACTGGAATACAATAGATGCATCAAGGACAAATAAGAAAGGCTGAAGGGAAGAACCATGAGCTCTATTTGAGTCTCTTTCTCTGATGTTTGTCTCCCATATAGGTAATATAAACTGAACCAGACTACTGATATGGAAACACTATCATCTTCATCCTACTTTTCCTCCTGGTGATCCACTTTATGTACCTGTTTTGAGGCCTGACTCACTGGCTCGCCATTGAAAACTATACCCTCACTTTACTACCGCACTGTGGATATACTTCTGAGGGCAATTTGGACTTGGGCCCTCTAGGGGTTCTTAACAGAAAGTCAGAATTCACTCGTTTGACTGATCCAAACAATTTACTTGCCATTCACTCTAACTCCACCCTAAATTTGTATGCCAGTACATTCTTATGTAATGGTAGTTGAATTTACTTGAATTTAAGATGATTTTTTCATGAGGCTAGCCTTATTCCTATACAACTCCTCTAATAATAATAGTAGACACATGTTTGTGAAATAAGAGGAAAAACAGGAAAATTATATACATAATGACTCCAACAATGTAATAAAAATAATAATAGTCCTAACCTAAATATTTTGTAGTTATCATGACCTTTTCTGACTCAGGAAAAGAGAAAAGACAATGTATTGCCTATCTTTTACAGAAAAGGTAGATTGCATGGGTAGTGTGTTGCATATATTTTCAAGTAGAACCATTTAACCAGTGTATCTATTGGTTTTTGTTAATTAGTTATTTGTTTTTGGTTTGCTCTGGTTTGATTTGGGTTTTTTTACTTGATTACATAGGGAATCTCACTTGTTGGCCTGGGGTATATCTAGAAACGACCAAGGAAAATGTCCAAGACAGCAATAAAACTTTAAAAGAAGAAAAGAAAAAGAAAATAGATCCTTCCAATGAGGACTTCTCCAAGGTCTCTAAAATTCTTCAGACTCTCGCAGTTAGACCTGCCCAGGCAGGTGCCTCCTATTGGACTCCTGAAAAGCCTCTCGTATGGGTAGAGTGCTTGTGTTGCTCTTGGAAATCCAGATTGTTTCCACCACAGGGCAGCAGGCCAAGCCTACTGGTGAGAGATAGCTTTCTCTGTCCTTGGGCATAGTCTTCATCAAGACAAAAGAGATTTTCCTCAGTCTGACACAGTTCTCTCTACACCTTATCTACTATGTCAAACTTGTGATTCTTTCTTCTATTAGCTATTTCCCTCTGTCATCACCTCTGTTGACCTTTGCCCTCAGGAAAAAAAAAACATCCTCGATGAACAGGTCTCTGTTGTTTCTCTACTCAATAGTCTATGAATTCAAAATTCTTATACGATGACTATAAATCTTAATATCTTTTTGTCCCCCTGATGTCTTTGTGGTTTCTTCCCCAACTAAAGGATGATTCTCCCTTTGTTCAGAAATGGATCGACCTTTTCAAATCCTCTCTGATGATCCTTCCACAACAATAAAGAATCTTCTTTAATGTACCCGGAAGTGAGTGGTAGCAATCAAATCATACTAGGTAGTTAGCCCTTCCAGTGGTGGAGGAAGCAGTGGGGGATGCTGGGTATTTTTCAAAACCTTTTGTTTGCATTCCTTCAGGAAACATCATTTAGTGTAAGGAGGAAGGTAGAAAAGGGAGAAAGTTCTCACTCCTGGCCACATGGCTCCCTCTAGGATTATTTTTGATGAAATAGCGGCTAAGGCTATCAACCAAAGGGCAAGCTTAATGCCTTTATAATGTGGAAAGGATGAATCAATAATATAGAATTTATTGCTGTCATTTTCCATCTTTAGGCTTAAAAACCTAGTTTGGAAAAGGCTATCTATTTTGCCTCTATTTACATAGAGTATGCTGCCACCAGGTGAACACATTCAATTCTTTTTTTCCTCCTCAGCTTTAGCATAGGAGAGTTACAGTGAAAAGTTTGATTCAGGTCCAAACCTAGACTTAGGCAGCTAGTCAATAACCATTTTAAAGCACTAACTATGTATCTGATACTTTGCTAAATACTTGGGCTATAAAAAAAGGCAAAAATAAGATGGTTTTCCAGAAGCTTGCATTCTTTTAGGGGAATATGTGTGTGTATGTATGTATATATATATATGTGTGTGTGTGTGTGTGTGTGTGTGTATGTGTGTATCTATAGTATATTTATACATATAGTATATTTATACTTATATATTTATGTATATGTTTGTATGTGTGTGTGGTGAGAGAGAGAGAGAGAGGGAGAGAAAGAGAGAGAGACAGAGAGAGAGAGATGAAGAGAGAGAGAGAATATTTATACTTGTAACAAATAAAAGTTAATGTCAGAGGGAATTGGAGGGAGGGGAGATAAGATGGAGTGGACCCAGAAAGGATATCCTGCAGGAGAAACTGGAGCAGAGTCTTCAGGGAAGCCAGAAAGTAGATGTGAGGAAGGTGAATGTTTAAAGCATGGAGGAACTCACATATGAACAATTTATAAAGGAGCTAATAGAGTATAATTTAGTGGAGAGGGTATTAGACTGGGAGTCTGGATATCTGGGTTTACATCCTGATGTTTTCTAATTTTGTGACTGATTTGGAGGCTTTTGTGATAGCCCAGGCAACTAACATCCAAAATTCAATTATTAAGTTCCACCTGTGATTAACATAAGAGGTAGTATAGATTAATTAATAAGGCTGGCCAGGCTCCGAAAAACCTTGATTTAAGTCTTACCTCTGACATAAACTATGTGACCACAGGCAAATCACTGAACCTCTCAGTACCCCCAGATGAATCCTCAAGCCCAGGAGTTACGTATTAGATAACAATGTGTATTAGTGCAACACTTTTTACATCAGCGCTTCCCCTCATAAATGAAATCAGAACATCCACACATAATGATGACATCCACTATCCATGTAGATGAGGACTGGACTATTAATAGCTCTAATATACAACCCTGGACCACTCATTTTGGGGTATCGCTCATACTACATTGAGAAGCAAACACCTAGGCACATTCCCCCTGAGTCAGTAAACAATTCTACCTGCCAACAGTGCACATGAAGCGTAATATTAATCCAGAGAAGAGACAACTGGAATGAATGGTGCCAAATGTGTCTCATTTTTATGATACAGACAAAAGTTTATTGGAAGCTTTTCTCAGAACTCTAAATGCACTCTGATTTATGTAGAAGAACGGTGCAGCCAGCTGTGTAGATTGTTCTGAATGGCAAATGGTTTTGCAGGATACAGCTGAGATTAACCATCCACTCTTGGGAGCTGACAAGTAGAAATGTGACCTATGGAGGCTATATGACTAACAAAATCTTAGCCAATCAAGGCATGGTTGGCAACAGGGAAAATGGAGAAACCAATGTAAGGGAAATTTTTGATGCTTCCAATAACTTATGAGAATGCCAAGACATATTAGAATTTCGGAGTACACTGCCATTGGAATACATACACAAAAGAAATGCTTGGAGAAAATAATGTAAAATAAATACATACATACATACATATATTCTCAACAATTTCACTGCCATCATCATGGGGGGAATTAAGAAAGCAAAAATTATGTAATAATTTCATAGTCTCTCCCTTTGTTATTTCTGCTAAATATATCATGGAGAAGAAAATGTTCTAATTCTTGCTGATGTCCACAAATGAATAGCATGCAACAGCAGCAATAAGGAGTAATTCACTGCAATTCACAGATTAAAATCATTTTAGTCAGAAGGGGTCAAATTGAATACTGGCTGTTATGTACTCCCTCTGTGGCCCTAGGGAACTCACCTTACTTCTTTGGCCTCAGTGACCTCAAGTGGGAGTTTTCCTTCATTTATCTTCTACAATACATAAACATTCTTATAGTTCTTCATAGTCGACAAAAATCTTTGAAAAAACCCACATATTTATCCTTTATTATATGCAAGGAACTATCTAGGCAATGGAGACACAAAGACAAAACCTCAATAGACCCTGGCCTTCAAATACTTCTATTTTCAGCAAGTGATACAAAACTTATTTAAATCCAATGACCGTTCATCTGTTGTTGTTCAATCATTTTACTTATGTTCCACTCCTCATGACTCCATTTGGAGTTTTCTTGGCAAAGATATTACACTGGTTTGACATTTCCTTTTTCTGGTCATTTTCCACATGAGGAGATTGAGGCAAATAGGGTTAAGTGACCTAACTCAAGGTCACACAGTCTGAGGTCGGCTTTGAACTAAGGAAGAGGAGCCTTCTTGACTCCAGGCCCAGCACTCTCTCCACTGTGTCACCTAGCTGCTATTATATTAGTCACTTATTGTGAATGGGATACTTAAAATGATTGTAAAAATTATACGTAATACTTAAATGCTTGTAAAGCTCTTTGAGCCTCATAACAACCTTGGGAAGTAGATAGTATTATTATCCTGGTTTACAAAGTTTGAGTGACGTGCCCAAGGCCACACAATTTAAAAAGTTTAAAAAGTCCCAGTCTTCCCACTGCATCTGTGATCATTTCCAGTAGTCCTGACCTATGTCTTACTACTGGATTCACATGACCTGGAAGAGAGGTGAGGCTGATGACTTTGCACAGCTCTATCTCACTTAAATCCAATTCACTTGCAACTCAAGCCGTCACTTGATGTCACTGGTCCTTTTCAAGAATGAAGACTAAAAACAAATACTAGGTGGGGGAGTCAGGATTTGAACTCAGCTAATCCTTTCTCCAGGTTGAACATTCTACCTATTGTACCACCTAGCTGTCAAATAACTACTGTTTCATTTGTTCCTTGAAACAAGATTATGAGGTAAGTGGGGGCAGGTATCAATCCCTGTTTCAATTGCACAGAAGAGGAAACAGTCAAACAGCTGTTAGGTGCCGGATCGATTCTAATGCCAGTCTTTTCGTTCTTTGCAAACACAATGTTTGTACCCCCAACTCCCTGCTACCACTAAACAAAATAAAATGAGTAGGATTGTACTACTCAGTTGAGTACCAAGAAAATTCTCCTGTGTCCCCAAAGGTAATTAGGGAACTCAATTTATCTAACTCTAAGTATAATATATTTAGTATTCAAACGGATTTTAGCAAAGTGAATAGAATTTAGTATTTGGAATCAGGAAGAAAAAATGGAACTTGAATTCTGCTTCTGATACTAGCTGAATGACACTGAACAAGGCACATAACCTTTCTCAGTCTCCATTTGGTCATTTGTAAAATGAAGATCACATAGCAGCATCTATTTCATAGGGTTCTTGTGAAGATTTAACAAGATAATATATGTAAAGTACATAGCTTAAAGTTCTATAAAATATTAGGCATTAGCTTTTATCATTAGTCCAAACCACTCAGGTTGCAGATGGAGGCCTAGAGAACAATTTGCCCAAGGTGCCACAGAACAATAAGATGTAGGTCTCCAATATGAGTATTCTACCTACCAACTGCTTTTCAGCATTGTAGAGGAGGGAGGCGGATTGAACTTCCAGGGGAAAGGAAATAATGAAAAGGAAAATAAAGAAGTAAAACACAGATACAAGCTGTAAGGACCTTATGGATAATTAACTACATCCCCCCTATTTTGTTGAAGAGAAATAGCCAGAAATTTGAAGAAGAAAAGTTCTCAGACCCACACATGCACAAAAAAAAAATGTCCGAATTGTCTTGATCAAAGGAATAAAGTGGAAGGGGGAAAAAGGATTAAGGAGTGGAAGCTGAGTTTGAAAGCAATAATAGTTTTTAAAGAAAGAGTTTCCATCAAGAAACCTGAGAGTTGTGAGAAGAAGTGTTTGGTAGCCCACCAGTCTGGAAAGAAAGTTCCTCAAGAAGCAGGATAGGTAGGTCAGATTCATGTCATGAATGAAAATGATCTTTATTCCTTGAGAATCAAATTATAGGGGTAGTTAGGTGAATAGAGTACAAGCCCTGAAGTCAGGAGGACCTGAGCTGAAATTCGACCTCAGACACTTGACACTTACTAGCTGTGTGACCTTAGGCAAGTCACTTAACCCCAACTGCCTTGCGTTTCTCCCTCTAAAAACAAAGAGAGAGAGAGGGAAGGAAATTTTAAAGGAAAATATTAATAATTTTCTGAAGAACAGGTGAAGGAAACTCTGAATATCAATTAGTATATCTGAGTTCACAAAAACCCTGAAGGTTAAAGCTTCTCTTATCATAGCCAGAAGGAGGAGGACTAATGAGGAATATACAAATGAACTAAAGAGACTTCTTTCTTAGGAGGCACTTCACTTTGGCCACTTTCAGCTTCTGCCTGTGAACTGAGAATGAGAATCAAGGTAGACCCATAGAGCTCTCCAAAAGGCTAGCCATCCAAAATGGGGATGCTATTAAGGGGAGCTATTAAGAACCCCACAAGAAACACGAACATGGGGAGCAAAGCCCCAGAATGCACAGCGACTAAGGCATTAAAAACAGTCTATAATTTCCTTTGCTTACTTATTACCTTCTTATTCTATATAAAGCAAGGGTTAGAGGTTGAGAGGAAATTTGCTTAAAGTAGGGCAAGAAGCAGTGCATGATTTCTTAGAGATTATCTGAAAAAAAAAAAATCCTGCCTGATATCAGATAAAATAATCTATGGAAAACCCTTTGTAAACCTGAGTGTCATATACATACTATCATTCTCGTTGCCTTTTTGGGTGCTACACTTATCTTCTTCATATTACTCTTCCTTCTCTATTTTCCTCCATCTTCTTTTCTTCTCTCTTAATCTTTGTCTTCTTCTTAGTCTTTAGCCACTGAGAAACTGGAAGGAGAGATAGATAAATATCCTTTTACAACCACCTGGGAGGGGAATGGAAATTCCTCATTTGCCTGAAGGCAGAGAAGGACAAAGAATTTTCTTCTAAATGTTGAGATTTAGGCAGAGGAAATGTGTTCAAGGCTTTCTAGGGCCTTAGCTGAATCCCATGTCTCCTCTTTCAGTATGTTGGTATCTGGAGAACACCAGGTTTATGATTCCCTCTCTCTTTGTTAATAAATTCTCAATATTGATAAAAAACAATACAAAATCAGTGGTATAGTTCAATTAAATTATGCTTTAAATTTTCTTTGGTGAATTCTAAAGGATGTCACAATTTAGGAAGAACTTTCCAAAAGTGAATATTCATCCAGAGGAATGAAACCAGGATGACAAGAAAACTGGAACCAATTGAAGGAATTGAGGATTTAACTTTGAGAAGGGAAGATAGAAGAGGGGCTGGTAGCTAATTTTTTAAGAAACTGAAGTATTGTCATGTGAAAAAGAGGTTGGCTTCAGAATTTAGCACAAACAGTAATGAATGGAAGTGGTAAGCGGCAAGAATTTTATGCCAGGTAAATAGAATTTCCTGTGAGAAATGTCCAAAAGTTGAATTGTCAGGACTAGGAAAGAGTATTGTTGCTTTTTCTATTATTGAAGACTGTAAAATGAAGGCTTAAAAAAAGGTATCCTTTGGACAAAGTCATGGAGAATGTTCTTCTTCAGACTTGGATTGAATTAGGTAAACTCTGCTTTCCTTCCCTTTCCAAGAGTCCATGATTCTGGGAAATTGAGTTTCATTAGCCTGGGAATCTAATAAGCATTTTTCAGTTTGTTTTTCTAGCTAAATATGTTCCAAATTCATTTAAAAGTGAATTTGAAATACAACAAATTTATGATCTGAAGGATATTCTTCCCTTATTAGATTTTCATGAGATAGCACACATTACCAAGTCTTCATGGTACTTATGCAATCACAGTTAAATTGTAATGACATTTCAAGTACATTTTATTAATTATCCACATTTTGGGCACTCGTATATCTGAGGATAAAAATCTTGTTCCTGTTTAACTTCCCTGTTATTTTTTTCAAAGAATTATTAGATGCCCACTAAACTATCATTAACACCTGTCATCCTTTATAGTATACAGTTTCATAGTTTTATCTAAACATTTCTCCAATATCTCTCCTCATTCTTGACTCTCCATCTCAAATTCCAACTTAAATCTCTCCTCTTAAGAACAGATTTTCTTACTAAGGTACTTCTGTGAATCATGGAGAAATCAGTGTGATGTTCTTTTGGTGAAGGAGACTGGAAACTTAAAATTCTAGCCTTTAAATTCAAGAATAGGTTTCCAGTTCTTATCAGATGAGAAATATTCTATTTTTTTTCAGACATTCACATAAGATCTGTGATTGTAAAGGAACTTTTAATTTAATTGGTATAGGGAACTATATGAGCAGCAAGGTGACACAATGGATAAACTGCTAGACTTTGAATCAGAACTGAGTTCAAATCCTATCTCAGATACTTGTTATGTGTGTGAACTTGAGCAAATTACTTAATCTCTATTTCTTACGTTTACATCTGTAAAATGTGATAAAAATGGCATCTACCTCCCAAGGTTTGCTTTTAGGTTAAAACATGATAATATGTGTGAAGTACTTAGAAAACTTAAAGTCTTATGTAAATGCTAGCTTTCATTTTCATAGTATTTTATTTTTTCCAATTATATGTCAAGAAATTATTTTTGCATTTATTTTTACAAGATTCTGACTTCTAAATTTTTCTCCCTCCCTCATTTCTCCTTTTCTCAAAATGGGAGACAATTTGATACATGTTTTACATGTATTATCATGTAAAATATATTTCTATATTGGTCACAGTTGTGAAA
>CM053582.1:526292132-526309532 GCA_028627135.1 Pseudochirops cupreus | reverse complement strand
TCCCCTAATTCCCACCCCAAAATAGCAAGCCTACTGAATACCCCTTCCCCAATCTGTTCCTTTTATATCCTCCCACATCACTCCCCTAACTTTCTAGTAGGGCAAGATGGATTTCTATACCCCAGTGCCTGTATATCTTATTTCCCAGCTGCATGTTAAAAAAAAAATTAAACATTTGTTTTTAAAACTTTGAGTTCCAGATTTTTTCCCTTCTTCCCTCTTCATCTGCCCCCACTGGGAAGATAAGCCATTCAATGTAGGTTGTACATGTGTAGTTACCCAAATCATTTCCATAATTGTTACATTATGAAAAACTAGCTATATTTCCTTCCATCCTGTCCTGCTCCCCACTTATTCTGTTTTCTCCTTTGACCCTATGCCTTTTCAAGAACGTTAGCTTCTAACTACCCTTTCCCCCAATCTGTCCTCTCTTCTATCATTCTCCCTTTTATCCCCCACCTCGCTATTTTCCCATAGGGTAAGTTACCTAATTATGTGTGTTATCCCCTCCTTAAGCAGAATTCAATGAGAGTAAGGTTGTCCCATTCCCTTTCACCTTCCTGCTCTTTCCCTCCATTGTAACAGTTTTCTTTTGCCTCTTTTATATAATTCACCCTAATCTATCTCTCCCTTTCTCTTTCTCCCAATACATTCTTTTCTCACCTCTTAAATTTATTTTTTTAGATATCACTCCTTCATATTCCACTCATTCTGATGAGATACAGGCTCTGGGAAATCCCTTGAAGTCTGATTAAATCTTCTCACTTGATTAGGCATTTGCAGAGGCCATAAGTTTTTCATGTGGCCGGGCCCAGACCTTTGGTACCAGTCTGGCCCTCCATTGTCTATCTGCTTCCCACCCTTGAGCCTATCAAAATATCAACCCACCCTTGCATTAACCTCCTTAACTCCTCCTGAAGACCCTCCCCAAACTCTTCCTCCAGACCATCCCTAGATTCCTCTGTACATAAGACCCCATCTTCCCTCCATGTTGTGCAAGAGCACCATAGAATGACCTAGCACAGACTTATTCTATGACAGACTTACTCTGTCATAGACTTACTCTGTCCTGCTTGCGTAATACAAGCATCACAGATACCTAGGCTCCTTAAAAGTCTACCCAATATGGTGAACTTTTAATGAACTTTCAATAAACTTTGCTTTTCTTTGGCTGAGAAAAGACCTGAGTCTAATTCTTTTGGCAGGACCTGGCATGTTGATATTGGGGTCTTCAGAGCAACCCTGGCCCTCTTTATGTGTAATCTCTTCATTTTTATTTTTCCCTGACCAGGAACACTGATAATCTCAAGCTCTTCTCCAGCCAGGCCTGGAAGGTACGTAAGCCTCTTTCTTTCCCTATTGCATTTCCTTCTTGTTCTCCAAGTACCTTGGAGGTGTGTATTTTTTTGTGTTTTTTGTGTTTTGTTTTTTTTGGGGGGGTCTGACCTCTCAGGTCCCATTAGGTCAGACAACAAGGAGGCTGTCTTGTGCTCAACCTGACCTCAGGTTCTCGGTCCTATTTGGTTATGCTGGAGAACATGGACATGGGTGCAGCTTCTAAAGAATGGAGGGCCAGTCTAGTAACAGAGGTTTGGGCCCAGCCACAATGAAAAAGTTATGGCCTTTGCAAAAGCCTCATCAAGTGGGAAGATTTAATCAGACTTCAAGGGGTTTCCCAGAGCCTGTACCTCATCAGTCCTGTGCCCTCTATCTATGTATACATGAACATATATATGTCCACACTCATATATACCCTCCTTTACATACATATACATGTATATATACATATACACATATATGTTCTCTTCAACTATCCTCATACTATGAAAAGACTTATGTGTTACAATGACTATTTGTCCATGTAGGAATGTAAATAGTTCAACTTTATGTAGTTTCTTATGATTTCTTTTTCCTGTTTATTTTTTCATGCTTCTCTTGCTTCTTGTATTTGAAAGTCAAATTTTCTGTTCAGCTCTGGTTTTTACATCAGGAATGCTTGAAAATCCTCTATTTCATTGAATGACCATATTTTCCCCTGAAGCATTATACTCAGTTTTTCTGGGTAGGTGATTCTTGGTTTTAGTACTAGCTACTTTGACCTCCGGAATATTATATTCCAAGCTCTTTGATCCCTTGATGTAGAAGCTGCTAGATCTTGGCTTGTCCTGATTGCATTTCCACAATACTCAAATTGTTTCTCCCCAACTGCTTGCAGTATTTTCTCCTTGACCTGGGAACTCTGGAATTTGGCTATAATATTCCTAGGAGTTTTCTTTTTGAGATCTTTTTCAAGAGGTGATTGGGAAATTCTTTCCATTTCTATTTTGCCCACTGGTTCTAGAATATCAGGGCAATTTTGCTTGATAATTTCTTGAAGGATGATTTTTAGGTTCTTTTTTTGACCATGGCTTTCAGGTAGTCCAATAATATTTAAATTATCTCTCCTGGATCTGTTTTCCAGGTCAGTGGTTTTTGCAATGAGATATTTCACATTGCCTTCTATTTTTTTTCCATATGTTTGGATCTGTTTAATATTATCTTGATTTCTCATAATGTCATTCACTTCCATTTGCTCCAATCTAATTTCAATGGAATTATTCCCTTCAGTGAGCTTTTGAGACTCTTTTTCCTTCTGCAAATTAGGCTTTTAAGGCATTCTTCTCCTTATTGGCTTATTGGGCCTCTTTTGCCATTTGAGTCAATCTATTTTTTAAGGTGCTATTTTCTTCAGTCAGGTTGTTGACTCTCTTTTCATGATTTTCTTGCATTATTCTCACTTCTCTTCCCAATTTTTCTTCCATTTCTCTTATTTGGTTTTCAAAATCCTTCTTGAACTTCTCCATTGCCTGCAACCAATTCATATTTTTTGGAGGCTTTTAATGCAGCAGTTCTGTCTTTGCTGTCTTCCTTCTGCTTTGTGCCTTGATCCTTTTTGTCCCCAAAAAAGGATTCTATCGTCTGTTTGTACTCCCTGTGCTTGCTCATATTGCTAGCCAATTACTTGACTTTTGAGCTCTTTGCCACAGTAGAACTCTGCTTCCAGAATGGAGAGAGCTTTTTCCCAAATCACTGTGGTTTTCACAGCTGCTGGAGATATTAGGAGGGCACCATCTCTACAGCCCTGACAAGCTCTAGCTCACTGGTCACATAGCCCAAGACCACCATCCAAGACCTCGATCCAGATCCAAGCAGGTTAAAACAAGAGTGATTACCCTCTGAATGATTGCTTGGTCCCCCTACAATCTGCAGGCCAGGAGCTCCTCAACCATGCAGCACAGCTGCTGTGCCTCCCCCACTTCTTGCCCTGGGGCAGCAGCTGGACCACACTGTTCTGTCCACTCCTGTTTAAAAAGAGTTCCACACTAACCTTTTACTTTGGTGTTTATGGGTTGAGAAGTCTGGAAGCCACCACAGCTGCTGGTTATTTATTCTCCTGATGTCTGCTCTGGCCACTCCTGGTTAGGGGTGCCCTGGGGCTGGAACCAGGCTGCTCCTGTGGAACTGAATGAGGCTCCTGTGGGAATAAGCATTGCTCCCAGCATGCTGTGATAGACCTTTCCTGTTTGCCTGCCAGGCTGTCTTCAGCAGGAGATTTGTTTCTCTCTGTAACTTTGTGGGGTCTGTAGCTTTAAAATTTGTTTAGACTCATTTTTTTATAGGAATTGGAACTGTTTGGAGACTGAGCCCAAACCAAGTTTGTTCTTCTACTCCATCATCTTGATTCCGCCCTCTAGAGCACTTCTTTGTATGCTTATAGAAAGCTTTGATTTCCTCATCTGGAAACTTGCTGTTTGTATTCTTTGACTATTTATCATTTGGGGAATGGTTAGCTATTATTATTAATAACTCTCTGTTGAAGAAACATCCTTTATCAATGCAGGCTAGCACCTTTTCTAAAATTCATTGAATTAGAAAGTTTCTGTGAGAAGTGAGAAATTAAATAATTTGCTATGAATCACAGTCTGTATGTGTCACAGGTAGGGGGATTTGAACCCAGAGCTCATTCTGGAATATGAGACTGATTCTCTGTCCTTTACAAAATTTGATTTCTTTGATTCACATTCACAGTGATAATTTCTGATACTCATTTTGGCAATCTTAATTCTCTGTTTTCTTTTTCCATTCATCCCCCCCCATATTTAGGTCTCCCTACCTGACTTAAGTTCTAAATTTGCCCCTCTACCTTGCTTTTACTCCCTATACCATAGAGAATGTGGAAGAAATTGAGGAAAGGGTTACAGTGACTCACCAATCCTAGCAGTTCAACCAATAAACAGGAACTCCCCTTGAAAATTCATCTCAAATTATGTGCCTATTTTGATGAATAAAAAAAATCATAATGTTGGAACACTTAATATCTTAACAATAGTCCAATAATTATCCCAAAAGTAATTGTAAACTTTGTGTGTATTATCCCTACTCTATCTCTCTGCTTATTGATTGAATAATGACCTTAAAAAAAACTTTCTAACCTTTATACAACTCCCTTTTCAAATGTTCCAGTTAGAAATTGCTTCTGAACAATTTGTAGTCTCCGTTCAATTCCTAGTGGTGTGCACATAAACACCATTTATCACCATAAGTGCTAATATGTCCGAACACTTTGCTGGCTGTGCCAGCCTCCTTTCCCTTCCTGCCTGGGGAGCTGAAGAAACCCCTTTTTCAAGTCAGAAATTTGGCTTCATCCCCTTAGTACTTCTGAGGAATTTGATGTCTTTTATCTCATCCTTAAAATACTTCAATCAAATGGCAGCGTAACTCAGGGCTTAATGACTCAAACACAAAAAATGAAACAAACAAAAATAAAAACCCTGAAATTGAAAGACACACCTGGTCCATTGAATTCACAGCTGTATATCAACAGAAAGATTTTCCACTAGTACCTTGTTGAGCAACACAGATAATTGATGAATCAATCTATGCAAAAGAGGTCATAGAATGTGATGCCATTTAAATATGAAATTCAGATCCTGTGTTCGGTTGTATATGTGAGTAAATGACAACTAGCTGCCTTGCTGACCCTGGACTAAAGAGATTTCTCTCTTCTCAGAAACACTCTACTATTGTCTGCATAATTCATTTGCTGATTAATCACTTACTCTCTAATTGCTTATTTCATTGTGCCCCTCAAGGATTGTCTACCACTTGAATCTTGATTTTATTTATCTTTCTCTCTTATCCTTCAAATTAGATTGCAAAGTCTTTGAGGTCAGGTGTTATGTTTTATACTCTATATCCTTTACATTCATGTTCAGTAAGACTTCACTAATTTTGTTTGGGAAATAGTTAGCTACAATATTATTTCCAAATGTTTATTCTGCTCTGCCATCTCAGAACTGTATGTCTAATTCCCAAATACCTACAAAATTTGGACCTACTAAGAAGCTTTTGGGGCAGCTAGGAGGCATAGTTGACACAGTATTGAGCTTGAAGTCAGGAAGACTCCTCCTCAAATCTGGCCTCAGACACTTACTAGCTGTGTGACCCTGGGCAAGTCATTTAACTCTGTCTCAGTTCCTCATATATAAAATGAACTGGACAAGGAAACGGCAAACCACTCCAGTATCTTTGTCAAGAAAACTCCAAATGGGGTCCCAAAGATTTGGACATAACTGAAACAACTGAAAAACAACAACAAAAAATAACAGAATGCTCATTTCTTTGGGTTATAACTCTCTATATTGATGATTAATTGATCTTCTCTCTTCTGTTTATTCTAAATCAAAGTCAAAATTATGGAAAGGAAATTTACCTACCTCCCTTCAGACTTGATATGGGGATGACTCTTTTTATACCCTCTAAAATAGGATAGTGAAGGATTTGTTCTTCATTTTGTCATATTAAACAACATTTCTAGAGGATAATGTAAATGAAATGTCACCCAGGTGAATAATTTTTGCATGTCTTCACATTTAGAGCAATGATTGAGAAAAATTAAACTTTAATTTTAACTGGAAATGCTAGTAACTCCAAAGGAAGAAAATGAGCATGGACATACATTTATACTATAAGGGAAATATTTTCTCAAGATCTCTTTAGCAGTTTTTCTATTTGAATACCTAGAATGAACTTCTTGTGAATAGTATTTCACTAAGTTAATAAAATAACATATTTCAATTAAAGATATAGTAAAAGTCATCTTATCCATGTATAGGAATCTAACTATATCTCTACCATATGATCATCTACCAACTTCTTGAAAAAAAAATACTACTTATTGTGAGTTTATTATCTAATAAATACGACAATCTATTATTAGACAAATTTGATTATTAGAAAGTTATTACTTCTATTGAAACTTCTGCTGAGTCAATCTAAATCATTCCATTTGAAAAACTCTTTTAAGATTGGAGTGTCATACATATACTTTGATCCTATCTTCTTATCATTAATCTCATTTCTTTATCATCCTGTAATAAGGGAGGAGCACTAGCCTATCCCCCTATAGAACCATAAACCTCTCAGGATTGTCTTGCTCTTATTATGAAATTTGTCTATAAAAAAGCAGCAGAGTTAGTTTTCATTGCCTGGCACATTTTAGTCCTTTATGAGCTTAATAGCTTCCTTTTGTTTTATTTTTTTGGAGTTTGCCTATTTAACCATGTTGAGGCTTGAAACAAAGATATATTTTAACACTTCCTTTATAGAATCTAGTACCTTCTATCAATACATTCTAGATTTCCCTCTCAATCTGAAGAGAATAAATTTAATTCTCTTTCCAGGTGACAGTCCTTCAAATAAGTAACTCTTAAGTTGAGAATTATTTGAATGATGCCTATAAGCAACTGTAAAGCCAAGCATGAGAAGCTTTCCCGAGGACTGCTGCTATGGACAGCTTTAAGGTTCTGATCACATAGCATAGTGAACTCTCTATTTGCTGAGTAATAAATTAAGACAAAAAATTCACAGTAACCAAAATACAGGATTCACAATCTTATAACATGACATCTTATCACTAAAGTGCTCACATAATTTTCATCAGTTGCCATCTATGGCCAATAAGGAATACAGCAGGATGATTTTCTCCATTGATTGGAGATTTTAATGTTCTTAATGAAACAAGATTGTTTTAATTTTCTTGATATCACATGATTGACTCAAAAAAAATAAT
This sequence comes from Pseudochirops cupreus, assembly GCA_028627135.1. Lineage (NCBI taxonomy): Eukaryota > Metazoa > Chordata > Mammalia > Diprotodontia > Pseudocheiridae > Pseudochirops > Pseudochirops cupreus. Next base: position 526,302,421 of record CM053582.1, on the reverse strand, counting down.
TCAGTCTTTTTTTATTGCATTATTGATTTCCTTATTTTGTATTGATATGCAGCTAAATAACTGAATCTAAATGTAGGCCTTTACTCTTTTCTGCTATCTTATTTGTTTGATCCTTTCATAAGAACCTTTTGGGTTCTTTTTCAAATCCTGTGATGTAATACACTAGTAAAGTATTTTAGCTTTGTGCTGCCATTCAATTTGATAACCAAGGTAGCAATAACATCATGGAAGTCAATGATAAAAATGTTATAGTAGGCATGAAATTCTACAAATGTCTTCATAAAAACCCCCAAATTAAATCCACATGTAACAGCTCCTCTGGGAAAATTTCTACAACTTGTTTTCACAGTCCTTTGCAAATGGCTGATGACTCCCATGGTTCTAAAAGTAATTTCCTATTATTCTTATTGATTATGAGCCCCCATCCATCTGTTCCCCATTAATAATCACATGGTTAGACTAATTAGCTTTTAGAAAACATATTTATTAAGGTTGTACAATGGGAAAAGTTGACATAAATATTCTCCTCATCCCCCCACCTCCAAATCATGGGGAATACTATTTGACAAATACAGGTCCATAAAAAGAGTGAGCACAAACTTAGAATGCAATAGAAGTGAGTCAAAGTGGTATGATACAAATATAGCAAAAAGGTAATGTAACATTTAACAATTTATGCACTGGGAGTCTTTGGTATATGAGATCATACTTGAAGTTATGTTCTTCCCCATGCAATTTTCAGCACAGTGGCTTTGTTTACCTTCAGTTTAGAGGTCAGTGTAATACCTCTCCTCTCCCATACTTTCATTTGGAGTCTCCCAAACGCTGAGCTAGCTCTGGCAATATGTGCATCAACCTCATTATCAATGTGCTCATCCCTGGAAAGAACACTACCAAGTTAAATGAACTTATCCACAGCATTCAGAACTTCTCCATTTGCTGTAACCAATGGTTCCACATATGGATAGATCTCTTCTACTTGAATTTTCTTAGGAAGATTCGGAAGATCACCTGGCAGGATAAGATACCAGACACTGAGGTCCTTTCTCAAACTAAACTGCCAAACACCCAGACTCTGCTTCAGAGATCACAACTCCAATGGGGTGGTATTGTTGTTTGAATGCAAAATTTATGCTTGCCAAAAAGACTATTTTATGGACAACTCATACAGGGCAAGTGTTCACATGATGGTCAGAGGAAGCTATATAAGAATACTCTCAAGGTCTCTTTGAACTTTGGAACTGATTAGGTGACATGGGAGACACTGGCACAGGACCATTCAGCATGGTATGTGCACATTAGAGAAGGTGCTGTGCTCTATGAGCCAAGCAGAATTGAAATAACTTAAAAGAAAAGCAGGATGCACAAATTTGGAGAATAAACACTAAATGTAATTTACATGGACTATTTTTGCCTAACCTGTGGTAAAGCATTTTGAGCTCGTATTGGTCTGATCAACCAATGTCAAACACACTAAAACTTGAAACTAGCATAGTGATGCTATTTGGGTCCTCTTTGAGAGTGAGTGACAACTGATCCAAGTATATGAGGACACTTTGCTAAGAAGTGGGGATATAAAAAGAGACAAAGGATAGTCCCTGTACAGGTACTTCATGTACATTTTTCCTACTTTATTTTATTTTAAGTTTCAAACTCTCTCCCTCCTCCATTTTTCATACATAGAGGAGGCAAGAAAAAAAGCCCATTTCATAATTCTTGTATTAGTACATGCATATATGTGTGTATGTACACCGTGTATATGTATACATGCATATGGCATATATATACATATATATATATATACACACAAACATGTTTACATATCTAGATCTAGATATGTTCTGAGTTTATCATTTCTCTTTTTTGAAAGGGGATACAATGTTTCATCATGAATCCTTTGAAACTGTGGCTGGTCACTGTGTTGACCAGCATACTCAAGTCTTTCAGACTTGATTGCCCTTACAATATTACTGTCATTGTATAAATTGGTCTAGTCATTTTACTCTATATCAGTTCATACAAGTATTCCCAGTTTTTTTTTTATGAAACCATTTCCTTTGTCATTTTTTACAGCACAAGAGTATTTCATCACATTCACATATCATAACTTCTTAAGTCATTCTCCAATTGAATTGGATCTCCTTAGATTCCAATTCTTTGCTACCACGTAAAGATCAGTACTACTTTTCTATATATGAGTAATTTTCCTCTTTCTTTGATTGCTTTGTGGTATAGACTTAGGAACATTATTTCTGAGTCAAAGGGTAAGCAACATTTTAGAGTTCTGGGGGCACAGTCCCAAATTGTTTTACAGAATGGTTGGACTACTTCACAACTCTATCAGCAGTACATTTAGAAACCTATTTTCCTATAGTTCCCCCTTCATTTTTCATTTAATTTGTTTGATAAAATTAGCTAAATTTAACGTGTGTGGTGGTATTTCACAATTGTTGTAACTTGTATTTTTTTAATTGCAAGTGATTTAGAGCACATTTCTGTAACTGTTAAAAGTTTGGATTTCTTACTCTGAAAACATTTTACTCATGTTGTTTGACCATTTATTAATGGGAGAATGCCTCTTATTCTTACAGATTTTAATCACTTCCTGCAATCAAATAAATTATTCCTTTTTAAGGAAACTTATCACAAATACTTTCCCATTTTTCTGCTTATTTTCTTTTTTTTAATGGCAATTGGGGTTAACTGACTTGGCCAGAGTCATACAACTAGTATTTGAGGTTAGATTTGAACTCAGGTCCTCCTGATTCCAGGGCTACCCACTGTACCACCTAGCTTCCCCTCCTGCTTATCCTCTAATTATAATTGCATTAGCTTTATTTATGCAAACAAAAACCTTTCAATTTTATGTAATGAATTTTTTATTTTTTTATCTTGTGAAACTTTTTATCTATAGGTCTGACAGGTCATTTCTTCCATAGCCTTCTACAAGCAATGACAGTTCTTAATGGAAGCAGAATGCCTTGTGTCCAAATTACAATCTTATAAGATGAAATGCACATAGAGCTGCTCTATAGATAGATTGATAGATAGAGAGATAGAGAGATAGAGAGATGATAGATGGACAACAGATAGACAGATAGATCGCTAGAAAGAAAGAATTGGGCCCTTAATTGGAGGGGAACATATTGAAATGCACTAGGGAAATCATCATAATATATGATTGTAAAAAATGGAATTCCATAGTCTCCTAAGAATTAAAACTACAGTTGAATTATCTACAAATCAGAAAGGAAAGGACTATCAGGATTTTTTTGTAAATGCACTTGCTTGGCATAGTTGCTCACACATCTTTTTTTTTCCTCATTGATTATTGGTATCCTTGTGATACTCCATTCTTCCAACAAGATTAGTCAACCTGGCACCAGTTCTCAGACTGTCTTAAGTTTTTCTTTCTCACTGATATTTAGGAAACAAACCACAATTTCAGAGCTTTAATTAAATTGAATCCTGGACAGAGATAAAACATTTAGAAAGTTATTACAAATGTGAGCCGCATTCAATAGTACCAAAATGTCCAACTGTAAAGAAAATATGTTATTGCCGTCTCTGGAGTATGTTGATTTTGAACCACAAAGTTATAAGTTTAATAGAAACAGGTCAAGAGAAAAAGGACCTGATATGCCAAAAGAATTTAGCAAATTTTTAACATCGACAAGCATGAGGCCTCATCTATGATTAATCTGATTTCTCTTGTCATCCAGTAACTGTAAAATTTGCTAGAATACAGAAATTACTAAGAACCAAAGTGAGCATAACAAAACAGTTGAATGAACTCTCTCTGAATCCTTAGGCAGCTACCAAGACAATGGCAAACTAGGAAGGCAAGTTACCATTTTTTAAAGAGCTACTTCAAGCAGACTCAGAGCATCAGAATTAATATCACCCATGAAAATGGGCTATTTGAGTAAGTGTGTAGCTTAAAACCAAATGGTAGCTAGTAGGAAAGAAAAAAAAAGATGATCTTTCTATTATGTTTCTATGGACACTTCTATTTATGAAATGCAATTATTAGCATAAACAAATATAATACATTATCTTTCTTTGTGCTGATGTGATCATGTCCTTTGCCTATCTTTTATGCAGTCAACTTCTCTAGCCATCAGCTTCCTCATCTTGAAAATGAGAGTTGGAATAAAAAAGAAAAACTGCTAAAGTTCCTTTTACCTTTCAATATATTTTCCTACCAAAAACTGATCATATTACTCGTAAGCACAGGAAAATGAGGCCATAAAAATATAACTTAAATAACTGAGGAGACAGGTACTGACTGAATAGAATTCAAATGCCTTAACCTGGTATCTGAGAACTTGTGCAGTCTGATTCCACCATTTTTTAAGCCTCAGTTTACTTACTTCCAGTGTGATTCAGCTAAATTGGGCATGCAATCATTCCTCAGTTACGTGCTTTTATTTTCCACATCTGGGAATTTGTTCATATCCTATAACTTTTTCCAATTACCTACCCTTTGAAATCCTAATCATCCATTAAATCTAATCTGAAGTGCAAATTCACCTAAGACCTTCACTAATTCCTTAAGTATTAGTTACACTTTCCTTAGGATAGTTTGGTGGAATTGTGGCTAATGAACAGGACTTGGAATTAAGAAGACCTGCGTTCAAATTTCTCACTCAATTACCAAACTATGTTAACTTAGGTAAGTAATTTCTCTCAGTCTCAGTATTCTCATCTGTATAATGGAAATAATAATACTACTTTCCTAGAAGGGTTGTTTTGAGATTCCAGTGATCCATGTGTGCATGTGCTTATATAATTATACATGTATACAAATGCACATTCACACATCTCTTTGGTACACATGTACATATGTATGTACATATGTGTATATATGTAATTTTTTGTGCTTTGTCTTTCTCAAGGCACATACACTTGTGTGTACACACATATACACATCTATATACATAACAGATACATACATATATTATTAGACCTTATAAGACACATTCCTTATTCCTCTCTGTTATCCAGGGGCAGGGTATTTTGCTAAATAAATTTCCTTATTGTCCCATATGTATAGTACTATGTCCTTATGATTACTTAAAGTCCATGAGTTTCATGAGGGCATGGACCTAGAATTCTTTAATCTTTGAAACTATTCTAACTCATTTCAAGATGTTCTGCACATAGTAGGCTTTTAATAAACCTAGGACTGAATTATATCCAATGCAATCAATTTCATTTTACCAGTTGTTAACAGGGATTGACATCAGTACTTGGCTGACAGTTGAAAGTCATAGGGCAGTCTATTTCCAGTGTCACAGGAAGAAGAACACCTGATATAGAATTGAACTCCTGCAGGCCAATGACAGTAGAAAGACTAATCAGAGGCTAATTCAGCCTCAAACATTTGCTAGCTGTGTGACCCAGGGTAAGTCACTTAATTTCTGTTTGCCTAACACACTGGAGAAGCAAATGGCAAACTACTCCATTATCTTTGCCAAGAAAACCCCACAAAGGGTCATAAAGAGTCGGACACAACTGAATGAAACAACAACAATATGGAAATATGTTTTACATTGACTTCACATGTAAAATTATATCATATTGTTTGTCTTTTCAAAGGGTTAGGGGAGGGGGAAAGGGGGACAAAATATGGAACTCATTAAAATGGATGTTAAATATTTTCAAATGTAATTAAGAAATATTTACTAAAATAAAGTTATTTTTTAAAAAGAGAATAGGGTTTTTATTAGAGATAAGGTAATTAGGAGACATAATGGATAAGGCTGAATATGAGATGCAAGAATTTGGACAGAATCCAGAAGACAGTGGGGGCTATTAAAGGTTACTGAATAAGAACGTGGCTTACCCATGGAAGTGTTCAGGATGGATTACAAAAGGAGATATTAGAGTGTGGGAAATTAATTTAAAAACTAATGAAATTACAACATTTCTATGAATTGAAACCTGAATTGCTGGGAAATGGAGGAGAAAGAGGAAGGAAGTAGTGTAAGTGGGCACATATACATGAGGCAAATGAAAGATGGCAAAATGAAAGAGACAAAAAGGAATTGATTATTAACTAAATGTGGAAAAGAAATCACACTTTCATATAACTAATTTCTACACATGGCTATATGATCAAAGCAAAATTTCTTATTTGAATAATTAACATGGGAAACAGAAGTATAAAGAGAAGTAAAATTAATGACTCTCTTAATTATTCTTCCCTGCTTTGGGGTCTTAGCTAGTATTAGTGCTTTTGTTATGACAGTAAATTTTCAGTTTATTCCATTTTCTGCCAAAGAAGATTGGACCCACTGGAACTCCATTGCATGTTATGCATGCTTATTAAAAAAGAAAATATGGCAAGAACATTGTTTTTATCACAGTGGGAACACTAAATTATAGCAATAGTGTGTGTGTGTATGTGTGTGTGTGTGTGTGTGTGTGTGTGTGTGTGTGTATGTCCATGCTCACAGAAGTCCAGAAATAAAAGAAAGGAATGAGGCAGCTTTAAAAAAAAACAAAATTTTTGGGCTGATAAAAGAGAAGTAAAACTGAATTTACCAGCTACGGTTGAAAGCTGATCAGCTTTCATTATGTATAGAGTCTGTTAAGAAGGGAAATGGAAATAATGCAGCTCTTTGTCTCATGAAATTATATGAGGATATGATGTGAGTCTATCAGAAGAATTATGACATGATCAGGGGTGTAAGAGGATAATTTAATTGAGCCACTACAATGCCACATGGAAAAGGGGCAGATAATAGAATTAAAGAGCCATGTAATAAAAAAACAAAGCAAATATTTGTTGCCCACCCACATCTCACTGTTTTCATCCCTCTAGGTTCATTTTGCCCTATGTGATTTTTTAGTTTCAGACGGAGATAGCTGTGTCCTCAGCTACCTGTAATTTGCACTGTCTACCATATGTGGCAGCAGTGAAATTGCTGCATTATATCATTTCACATCACTTGCAATTAGCTGGCAGCTTTTATTGCATCTACTAGTGCCACCTACAGTGAGTTAGTGAGAGCTGTTCTTCACCACCAGGTCTCCTTCCCTCCCTACTTCAGCCTGTCTGGCTGTGCAAGCCCAGAATGGGTAAGGGCTCCATCAGGATGCATCTGTTCTGTACCCCAAATTCATTGGGAATGGCTTCAGAATGATCATCATATAGGCAAGCTGGCACAGAGTCTAACCCTGAGGCTGTTGAGGAGGACAGATCAGCAAACAGTCAAGTAGACATTGACTGAGCAAACGAAACAGAAACTGAGCCAGCTGACATCTCCTGACAGATATGCAAACAGACAACTAACAGATTACATAGCACAGAGAGACCGGCAAACTTGGGGACAGATAAGTTAAATTAATTTCTTGTGACTTTGAAATGAGATCCATTTTATCTTGCCAGATTCCCATTATTCCAGTTTCAATACACTGTGGTCACAATTCTTATTTGTGATAACAGTGTGTGTGTTTGTGTTTAAAAGGTAGTAGAAAAGTTGGCAGTGAAAATAAGGTTGGGTATTAATGCATTCAGAGTGGAAACTTTAGTGACTAGAATGGGGATGGGTAGGCATGAAGCTTTATGCTTTGAATATCCGCTGCCAAAAGATTTCACTGAGCAATGTTTTAGCTAGTGATGGGACCCATACATAATCATCAGAGAAATATTAACCTTCAATAAGTATTTGTTAAATGAATTAATCACGACTTGGCAAAGCAGTATCAGGAAATGGGTAGGGGTAAGTTTTGGATTAGGAGTCAGGAGATGAATATCATAACTTTTTTCTGCTATTAAGCAGTCATGTGATCTTGGGTACATCTTCTATTTGGTTTGGTTCATTTGTCAAAAGAGTAGGTAGGGGTTAGATAATATTTATATTCTATTTCCATTTTAATATCTAATGATTCTATGACTCCTATGAAGTGGGGATTCTAATTTCCTCATTTAGAAATTGTGGTTATTTGTAAAATAAATAGTAACATTTGAACCCATCTTAACAGCCATGTCATTTTAGCAATTAGGAGACTAGGAAAAAAAAGGACCCTAGAATCAGAAAAAACAGCAACAAGCTAAGCTAAGTTTGGCAACAAATGGCAGAACTAGGAGTAAAATGTGGTAAAAACAAGGCATAAAGTTTAGGGTTGAAGGAGGGAAAAAGTCCTAGAAATCATTCCTGTTGAAAATTACCATGGTCTTATTGGGGAGGTGTGACATTCTTTTTCATTGGAAATATTCAAGCAAAGTTGAATGACAACTTGTTTGTTTGATATGTTAAAGAAGGGATTCTTTTGTGGATATAAGGCCTTTGAGGTATTTCCAACTCTGCATTTCTGAATGATTATATTTATTTTTAATTTTTTTTCCTTGTCATTTCCTTACCAGCATCTAGGATCCCATGCCACCATCTTGTTTTTCACTCCTGTATCTATATGAATTAATTTAAGTGCAAGCACGAAAACAGAAATCATTTTCCTTAATGTCAGATTTACATGGATTAATGTCTTATGATTTTTTATACTGTCTGTAAGACAACATATTTTATGAAAAGAACACTGTCCTTAAAAATCAAGAAATCCAAGTTCTGGTCCATCATTTGTGACTTGGTAACATTGTGTGACCACGTCATCCCTCTTCTCTGGAAACATCAACTCTCATTTTCCTAAAATCAAAGGGGTGGAATAAGTGATCTAGAGATTCTTTCCAGTTCTACATTTTTTGATCCTATGATATCAAGTATAGATTTCATATTGTTTCATTTTGGTCTAGATTGATAGTTCACATAATTGAACAAAATTCAACTTAATAACATTTTTAAAAATCAAATGCAACTGAAATTTAGTATCTAGATATAAAATACATTTTTCCCCAAAAGACAGGTGTTCATCTTAGGTATAGGTCTTTAATATCTTGAACGCAATAACTACCTAGTCAAAAGCTATGCAAAACATTTTTTACATTTAATATTTACTTTATTTTTCTTATTACATGTAAACATTCTTAACATTTGATATAGATTATACATGTATAGTCAAACGAAATGTTTCCACATTTGGCCATGTTACAAAAGAAAACACAGACCAAGAAAATAAATAAATAACAAAGAAAGTTAAAAAAATAAAACTATTCTTCAATCTGTATTCGGACACTATCAGTTCTTTCGCTGGAGGTGGGTAGCATTTTTCCTCATAAATTTTTTGGCACAGTTTAGGTCAGATCACTGTATTGCTAAGAATAACTGTCATTTGCAGTTGATCATTGTACGATATTGTTGTTATCATGTACAATATTCTGGTTCTGCTTATTTCAGTTGGTATTGTGTGGAATGGAGTGTGGTCTCTCATTAGCTAAAGTATGTAGGACCCTTGGCCTTAGGGCCATAAGGTAAATAAATAAACAAGAGAAACAATTCCTTAATAATGTTGTAAAAATGTGAATTAGGTCATCTGGGCAGTTGTTTTAAGGCTCAAGACTTAAGGTTGTTAATTGGTATTGTAGGTAAAAGAAAGGGGAAACTGATGAAAGTGTTATCCTGAACAGTTCCCCTTGCATGTATCAGAATGGGGAAAGCAAGGGCGCGCCGTCAGCCCCTCCCTACCTCAGCTACTTCTTGTGTTACAAAACTGCCAGAGCCTCTAGAAATTATCTCTACTAGGCAAGGTCATTCTGAGAGGGAAAACAATGATAGTAAATGTAATTCCTCGCATTTGTGAAGCCCGGTAAAAATTTTCATTGCTTATTGCAGCTAAAACTGGCTCTAAGCTGTGATTAATGAGACTTGCTGTTTGAGGAAAAGGTATTTGGGACCAGAACTAAATTTTGTTTGGAGTTTGAATTGGGTATAGTCGCCTGCATAAGTCAGTGCCTGCATTAAATGTCCCACGAGCCACTCAGAGGTGTGTGATCCTATGAAATGCTGGTGGAAGTCTATATCTCCTAAAGGCTGAAGGGGCAGTTCTAGCCTCACCTAGAAAGGGACCTCTCTGGTCAAACCCATGAAATTTCTGTAAAAAGGAATGTTTTCCTACCTGTTCCTGAATCTAGCTGTGAGGTGGCACTGAATACTGCACGGATGGATATCTGTGACTTTACCCAAATTTAAACAGAGCCAAGGATGGTTATCCTGTCATATTTGGAATGTCACATGTCCCAGCTTATTCCTTCTATAGCAAGTTTCAATGACCAAAGCAAGAGGCCAGTAAAAGATTTGGACCATTTTGTTGTGTGGTTAACAAATGTAAGGAATTACTGAGTAAAAAAAGGAGGAAAATGGTTTTTGAGAGATCTGGAAGGGTAATTA
>CM053582.1:526276401-526291632 GCA_028627135.1 Pseudochirops cupreus | reverse complement strand
TTGTTTATTTTTAGTTTATATAATTGATTTCCACAAGATTTTGAGTTACAAATTTTCTCCCCATCTGTCCCCTATCTCCCCCCCCAAACAGTGATCCCACTGTATAACCCCTCCCCAATCTGCTCTCTCCTATATCTTCCCCCATCACCCCTCTGACTTTCCAGTAGGGCAAGAAGGATCTCCCTATCCCGTGCCTATATATCTTATTTCCCAGTTGCATGTGAACAATAATAATAATAATAATTATTATTATTATTATATATACATATATTTTTTTAACATATGATTTTAGAACTTTAAATTCTAGATTCTTTCCCTTCCTCTTTTGTCACCCACCCCGACTGGAAAGACAAGCAATTCAATACAGGCTGTACATGTGTAGTTACACAGAACATCTCCACAATGGACAAATTATGTAACACTGATATTTCCATCCTTTGTAAAAGGCCTCATTTCTGAATGAGAACTATTCCAATTTATAAAAATAAGAGTCATTCCCCAAATTGATAAATGATCAAAAGATATCAGTTTTCAGGTGAATAATCAAAGCTATCTATTGCCATACAAAAAAGAAATACTCTAACTCACCATTGATTGGAGAAATGTAAATTAAAATAATTCTGAGGTACTCTTTTATACCTATTACATTAGCTAATAGGACAGAAAAGGTAAATGACAAAGTGGGAGGGGATATGAGGGAAAATGAGACATTAATGTGCTGTTGATGGAGTTGTAAACTGATTCAACCTTTCTGCAGAGCAATTTGGAACTATACTCGAAAGGATATAAAATTATGTATACCCCTTGACCTAGTAATACTACTACTAGGTCTATATTCGAAAAGTGATTAAAAAAAGGAAAAGGATCTATTTGTACAAAAGTATGTACAGCTGTTGATTTTGGAGGATAAAGTACTAGAAAATGAGGAGATGTCCATCATCTGGAGGATGGTTGAACAAGTTATGGTATGTGATTATGATGGAATGCTATTGCACTTTTAGAAATGATAAGCAATATGCTCTCAGAAAAAATCTGAAAAGATTTTCATGGGCTGTTCCAAAGTGAAATATACTCTGTACAAAATCACAACATTACTGTTAGATGATTAGCTGTGAATGACTTAGCTATTCTCAGCAATACAATAATCTAAGACAACTCTGAAGTACTTATGATGAAAAATGAAGCATACTTTGTTTTTTACTCTATTTTTCCTGAGTTTTTTTTTCCTTTTTCTTAGGTGAGGGGTCTGTTTTCTTTCACAACATGACTATTACGGATATGTATCACATATATCTCTATCAAACTGCTTTCCTTATCACTGAGGGGAGTGGTAAGAAACATAGGGAGAGAATTTGAAACTCAAAGTCTTAAAAATTAATATTAAAATTGTTTTTAAAGGTAACTGGGGAAAAATTAAAAAATAAAAAAAATGAAGTACGAAAAAAGAGAGAACATTAGAAAGAGCAAGCAATGAGAACTTGTTGGATATTCCCATATTCTTTGAGTTGCCACATCCTGAAAGACATATTTCCATATGAAAAGAAGTGAAGTAGAGATAGACAGCTAAGTTTTTTAATATTTTTTTAATACTTCCTGTTATATATCCTTTTTATGCTAACTATGCCTCCTTTCGTTAACTGTTGAATGAACTATGTCTCTTAGGTGAACTGGTAACTCTTGAATTAAGTCCACCCTGAACATCATTAAAAGCAGAAAAATTAAAAAAAAAAAAGATTGGGTTTTGACTGACTAGATTCAATATAATATTTATATATAAGCCAAACACTTAAAATAACATGCAACAATATGAACAAATGATCTATGTATACTCTGGTTGTAAACTTGGAGCCATAAATTCTATGTGTCTGTCCAGTAGAATCTTCTATCTAAAGGCTCTTGTGGAGGGTTTTTTGAGACATAGAAAACAGGGTTGGTTTTGTTTTCCCCCTTCCTTAGTCATCCTTTCCTCTGGCAATATCTGAGGGAAAAATATTCAGATCAATTTCTTTACATGGTTTTCCTAGGAAGTCTCTAGGACTATAATCGAATATGTCAACCATCAGACCAAGAGACACAGCTACCACATGTCAAATTTAGGAAGGCATGACTGTCACCTCAGTTTCATATTTGCTGACCTAAAGCAGTGACAAGCAATCTTTCAGTGGATATTTCATCCCTTTGTGCTGTCTAAATCAGGCCTGGCCTAAGTGTTGACAGAGCAAGATTAGAGACTACAGAATCTTGGAGTTAGAATAAGAGAAACTGGGGATTTCTATGAATCTATATAAAGCAAAGAAATAATAACCAAGTAGATAATGTACTTGACGAAAATAACACTTCAAACCAATTCTAAAAAGCGAATTGGAAGTCAAATTAAACATATTGACCAATCTTGGTTCCAAAACACTGATGATAGGACTCCTCTTTTCCCTTTTCTCAGTAGAAAGGCATGAGGACTATAGTTTTTAAATATTACATGAGCTATCATGTTGTTTGATTACTTGTGTTTAACTTTTTTCTCTATTATAATGTGGATAGTCTGTTTGGAAATAAGTTTGTGTAAAGGATAAAAAAAATCAATACAATTTACAATATTTTAAAAAATATTTTGCTTCTATATAAATTTAATTTTTAATATATCTTTCTACATACTCATTTAACTATCATTGAGAGAGAGAGAGAGAAAGAGAGGGAGACACAGAGAGAGACAGAGAGACAGAGAGAGACAGAGACAGAGAGAAAGGGAGAGAGAGAGAGAGAGAGAGAGAGAGAGAGAGAGAGAGAGAGAGAGAGAGAGAGAGAGAGAGAGAGAGAGAGAGAGAGAGAGAGAGAGGGAGAGAGAGAGAGAGTTCATCAAAACTAACCAACAGGTGAGCTAAATCTGACAGGGTTCCCCATACCTCAACACTCCTGGAAAGAGTGGAGATGCATTCCCTCAGTAGTTTTTAACGCCAAACTTCTTGATCATCCTAATTGTACAGCATTCAGTTCATTTAACAAACCAATGCCCATAGACAAGTTAACTTCTTAATTCCCTAACTGCTTTAGCTTGTCATATTGATTTGTTTTATTACTGAAGAATGCTGAGTGCCTGGAGTGCACTTGGTACATTTAATGCTATGTCCAGTAGAATCTTATTTTGTTCCGGGCTCTAGAAATTATCTTGTCCAATCTCCATACAGGGCAGTCATGTTTAGTAGTTAACTCTCTGGCCAATTCAAGACAGGAAGGAAATAGATTCTGTAACTGTGATGGGTGCAAAAACACTCTTAACTGAAAAATGTTTCTTTGCATCTAATTAAACTATTCCCTCCCTAATGTACTCTCCCGTCCTCTTGGTATTGTACTTTCTCCTTTTTTTATATCACAATCTAAAAATTGTTTCCATGGCAGTAATTAGCCATTCATGGTATCTTCACTGGATGCTGGTTTCAAATGAGAGTTTTCAGAGTTAGCTGAATATTGCATGGTGTATTTTTTGCTTAGCCTCTTCAGTGTCCTACCAGATGCAGCCTACAGATTTTTGTTACCCTGTTGGTGTTTTGTAATTATATACAATGTGCACTGTAAACGATCAAGTTCTTGGCTCAAAAGCTGGATTCCTTGGTCTTCTTCTACAAGTAGCAGCAGCCAGGGAAGTAGCAGCAGATGGCGTTCCCCTGGCAACCACGTTCCAAACTCACCAGCTCCTGTCAGCACCTGCTTGAAGGTTTAAAACTTGCAGGCAGTTGAATTCAGTTGACAGACTGACCGAGGTAACAGCTGAGAGAATCACCATTTGGGAGCAAGAAGCTTTATAAAAGCTGTCAACCTTCATGTATCCAGTCCATTTTAGGGGACACCTGATCTCATATTGAGTGCTCGATTTATAACTGATTATACTACAACTCTGACAGAACTACTTTTCACTTCTCATTGGTTGGCTAGTTCAGTGGATTAGTCCAAAGGGCTGAGAAGAGCAGGGTCAAAAGTTCAGTTTCCTTCTATTCCAATTTGCTTTATGCTATTACCATGCCAGATGCTGCACTTTTTACCCTGGATAGTTGTCCCACAAATGCCTGATGCCAGTCACCAGGTGAGCCTGGCAAAACACTAAGTGATTCAAGGTAAAGCCATTTTCCCTGTTCAAAAATGTCAGAAGGCATGTTCCACAGACAGTGGTCAGGCATCTTGTCTTCCATTATGACCTGGAGCAGTGTCATAATTCCTGACCAGGATTCATGGACTGTTATGGGTTGCTTTTTTCCCCTGGCTAATAGATTACATGGCTGTTATAACCTACTTCATTATCTGAGTTGCACCTGATGGATAAACTGTTTCCTGCAGTAGTAAAGTTAAGTGACCAAAACACTAGGATAGTATCCATTTATTAAATTATTGCATATTGAAACTTCCATGGCAACCCCACTTTGGCAAACTTTACAGCCTGTATTTTGAATTAACAGTTTTCTCTAAAATATGCCATAATCAGGAAAAGCAAAGATGGGAGAGAAAAAAATAGGAAGTGGACAGCAAAGAACAAAAGAAAACCAACAAAAAAGCAAAGAAAACCTGGGCAGCTTGGAAAATAATGTGTCATATTTACTACATAGTTTTTCTTGAAGTGGAAATTTGTTTTTTTTTTTTACATTGATTCATCTCATAATATCTTCTGTATACATGTAATTGTTTTTTGTCCTTTTCTCAGTTTGTATTGAAGTTTAAAATTTTAAAAATTAAAAAGAGATAAGCAGGAAAATTATATTTTGCTAAATGGTAACATGAAAATCAAATAATATCAATACTAAACATATATGCACCAAATGGCATGGTATCCACATTTCTAAAGAAGTTAAATGAGTTATAGGAGGAAACAGGTATTAAAACTACAGTAGGTGGGGGCCTCATCTTTCCCCTCTCAGAACTAGATAAACCTCTCCACAAAATTAATTTTAAAAGAATGTTAAGGAGGTGAATAGAATCTTAGAAAAATTAGATATGATAGACTTCTGAAGAAAAATTGAATGGGTATAGAAAGGAATATACTTTTTTTTCTCAGTGGTACATGGCATCTACACACAAAAAAATGATGATGTATTGGGGAATAATAAACTCACAACTAACTGCAGAAAAGCAGAAATATTAAATCCATCCTTTTCAGATCATGATGCAATAAAAGTTGTGTTCCATAGAGGGGCATGGAACAATAAATTAAAAATCAATTCAAAATTAAATGACCTAATCCTAAAGAATGAGTGGATAAAAGAGTAAATCACAGAAGCAATAAATAATTTCCTCAAAAAAAATGACAATGATGAGACAACATACCAAAATTTTTGGGATACTGACAAATCAGTACTTAGGAGAAAAGTTATATCTCTAAATGCTTACATCAATAAAACAGAGGAAGAAGAGTAGTTCAATGAAGTGGACATGCAACTAAAAATCTAGAAGAAGAATATATGAAAAATTCCCAATTAAACACCAAATTGGAAATACTGAAAATCAAAGGAGAGATCAATAAATATGAAAGTAAGAAAACTATTGAGCTAATAACTAAAACTAAAAGCTAGTTTTGTTTTTAAAAATAGATGAACCTTTGGTTAATTTGATTTTTTAAAAAAGGAAAAAACCAGATTACCAGTGCCAAAAATGAAAAAGGCAAATTTACCATTGATGAGGAAGAATATAAAACAATAATTAGGAACTATTTTGTCCAATTGTATGCCAATAAATCTGATAAATGACATGGATGAATGTATACAAAAATATAAATTGCCCTTATGAACAGAATAGGAAATAAAATAGCTAAATAACTCCAATTAAAAAAAAAAAATAAAACACGTCATCAATGAACCACCTAAGGTAAAAAATCACCAGGATCAGATCAATTTATAAGGGAATTCTACCAATCCTTTAAATAATAATTATTCTAACACACTTCAGTATTTGTAAAAATAGACAAATAAGGAGTCCTACAAAATTCCTTTTATGACACAAATATGATGCCGATTCCTAAAAGAGAAAGAGCCAGAACAGAGAAAGAGAACTATAGACCAATTTCCTTAATGAATATTGATGCAAAAATTTTAAATAACATATGAGCAAGAACATTACAGCCATGTTTCACACAAATTATACACTATGATCAGATGAGATTTATACCAATAGTGCAGGACTGGTTCAATATTAAGAGAAAAAAAAACTATCAGCACAATTGACCATCTTAATTACAAAACTAGCAGAAATCATGTGATTATCTCAATAGATTCCAAAAAAGAACAACATTTTGACAATATATAGCACTCGTTTCTATTTAAAAAAAAGGAAACCAAAAAACTTAAGAATGAATGGAACTTTCCTGAAAATTATTATTATCTAAAACTATCAGCAAGCATTATTTTAAGTTGGAAGTCTTCCCAATAAGATTAGGCTTAATACAAGGATGCCCATAATCACCACTATTATTCTACATTAACTAGAAATATTAACTTTAGCAATAAGAGAAGCAATTGAAAGAATTTGGATAGGCAATGAGGAAACAAAACTATCACTCTTTGAAGTTGATATGATGGTAGAGAAAGAACTAAAAATATTTGAAATAACTAACAATGTTAACAAAGTTGCAGGATGTAGGATAAACTCACATAAATCATCGCATTTCTATATAGTACCAACAAAGTCCAACAGCAAGAGATGAAAAAAGAAAATCTATTTAAAATAACTATAAACAATATAAAATATGTGTGAGTCTATTGACCAAGACAAACCAAGAAACTATATGAATACAATTACAAAACATTTTTCACGCAAAGTCAGATCTAAACAATTGGAAAAATATCAGTTGCTCATGGGTAAGTCAAGCCAATATAATAAGAATGACAATTCAAACTAAGTTAATTTACTTATTCAGTGACATTCCAATCGAACTATCAAAGATTATTTCATAGAGCTAAAATATGATAAGAATTCATCTGGAAAAACAAAAGTTCAAGGATCTCAAGAGAATCAATTAAAAACGTGAAGGGAAGTAGTCTAGCTGTACTCAATTTTTACTGTATTATAAAGTGGAAATTATCAAAACAATCTAGTGTTGGCTAAAAACAATAGACTGGTGAATTAGTGGAATATATTAGGAGCCCATTGCATTATAATAAATGACCATGGGATTTTATTATATGATAAATCCAAAAATCTAAGCATTAGGGATGTAAATCCATTATCTGACAAAACTTCTAGGAAAACAATACAGTAGAAACTAATTATAAGCCAACATTTCACACTGTATACCAAGATAAGGTCAAAATGGGTACATGATTTACACATAAAGGGTGTTTTATCATAGGCAAATTAGATAATGGAATAATTTATTTGTCAGGTCTATGAATAAGGAAAGAATTTAGGAACAAAGAAATTATAAGGGGCATTACAAAAAACAAAGTAGATAATTTTGGTTGTTGAAATTTTTTTTAAATGCGCAAAAACAATGCAACCAAAATCAAAAGGAAACAGAAATTGATAAAAAAAAAATAGAATAATTATCTCTGAAAAAGGACTCATTTCCCAAATATATACAGAACTGAGTCAAATTTATAAAAACAGCCAAAAGATATGAACAGGCAGTTTTCAGACAAAGAAATCTAAGTTATCTATAATCATATGAAACATGCTTTAAATCTCTATTAATTAGATAACTTTGCAATTCAAACAACTCCGAGATACTATCTTGTGCCTATCAGACTGGTTAATATGACAAAAATGGAAAATGATAAATGGAGGAGATGTTGTAGGAAAGTTGAGATATCAGTGCACTATTGGTGGAGTTGTGAACCCATCCCAATATTCTGGAGAGCCTTTTAGAATTATGCCCATAAGGCATTTGAATTGTGCATACCCTTTGAATCAGCAATACCCCTACCAAATCTGCAGCCCAGGCAGATCAAACAAAAAGAGAACATACGTGTACATGCACAAAAATATTTCTTGTTGCTCTTTTTGTGGTAGCAAAGAACTGGAAATTGGCAGAATGTCCATCAATTGGTGAATGGCGAAACAGATTGTGGTATATGAATGAAACAGAATACTATTGTGCTATAAGAAATCACAAGCAGGAAGATTTTCAAAAAACCTCAAAAGACTTACATAAACTGATGCAAGGTGAAATGAGCAGAGCACAAAGAGCATTACACACAGTAACAGCAACACTGTGTGAAAATCAACTATGACTGACTTAGCTCTTCTCAGCAATATAATGATCCAAGACAATTATAAAAGACTCAAGATGGAAAATGCTACCCACATCCAGAGAAAGGACTGATGGAGTCTGAATGCAGAGCAAAGTACATTATTTTCACTTTCTTTATTTTCACTTTTTTTTTAATTTTCCAAATTGTAATTATTTTTCAAACTTTTTCTTCTTTCACAACATGAATAATATAGAAATATGTTTTACATGATTGCATATATATAATCTATATCAAATTGCTGTCATAAGGAGCAGGGAGGGAATGAAGGGAGAAAATTTGTGACTCAAAAATTTATGAAAAATGAATGTTAAAAGTATATTTATATGTAATTTGAAAAAATACTATAAGAAATACAGCATAATCTTTTCTGTTACATCGTGTTTTATTTCTCCCTTTGCAACTTTTGCGAGAAGCTTTGCCTGGATAGTATTTGACCCGATGTATTTAAGATAATACATAGTGCTTTTTTTTTTTTTGTTAGGAACATTCTCAGGAGTGCTCAGTAGGAAGACCACTTACCTCGAAGTAACATATGCCACCCAAGTTTGTTGAATATGTGCCAAGGTTGAAATGCCCAAAAGACTAGTTATAAGCTCAGGAAGACTGTCCATAATGTCAGCCATTTGTAGCCTAGTCAATCAGCATGCTCAAAATTTTCAAAGCTTGACTGAAAGCAAGAAAGAAGATAGTCTCTATTACTTTTATTAGTAAGTAATGCAAAACTGGCATAAGTTCTCATAATGGCATTGTTAGTGTAACAACCTCAGATGGCTTTAATGGATCTTCTTATTGCACTGGTCAATGGGTGCTTCTACCTCAGGATACTTAGTAACCTAACGTCATAAAAGAATAAACAAAAGAAACAGAGCTATTCATTCATATGCTCACATCAATTGGGTAAACATGGGTCCCCAATTCCCAAAGCTCACAGCAAGGCATCTTTCTTCCTTGAGAGCCCCTGGAGATTAAAAGTTTAAAAAAAGATTCAAGTTACCCTTTGTATCTACAACAATATTCCAGTCTTAAAATTAACTGCTTCTGATGATTTCCTACTGTATGCCCTCTACATATGTTCACTGTCATGGTAGAGGTACATAGATTCTTGACAGTTGAATTCAATCGGCCTTCTCTGTTTTATTAGAAACCAGAGGATCATGATATATCCTTTAATCAACCTCATTTCAATGAACCAATCAGTAAACATGTATTGAGCTCCTACTCTGTGTCAGGCTCTATGCTTAGAACTAGGGAACGAAAAAAATAGGCAAAAATAATCCCTGCTTTCAAGAAGTTCACAATCTAATGGGATAAAAAAATAAATAAATAGAGTGGTTGGAGATGGATTCCTATAAAGAACCAGGTAATTTATGTGTCGGGTTCTGCTTTCTCTTTTGAATGACAGGGTAGTATTATTTGATAAAATTTCTCTATAACTATAGTGAATCCTTAGTATATAAATGCTTGGCATTTACTTCCTGAATGTATTTATTTCATCTTCCATAATAAGTGAAGAACACCGTATATTAAGAGCTGGAAGAGATCATTTTGTCCAATCCCCTCATTTTATAGATAATAAATCTGAGGCCCATACAGGTGAAGAGACTTGCCTGTAGTTACACAAATGGTAAGAAGCAGAGCCAGAATTGATTGAAAGTTATCTGACTACAAATTAAGTGCCCTTATTTGCCACACTTCATTTGTGTTCATTTCAAAGTTTGTACCCTTGCAATTTAGTTGATCAAAGTTCATTTCCCCGTCAATCCCAAACAACCTCAAAATTCCATGATATTTCTCGATGTCTTAGAGTGTCAGCCTGAACAGGCAAGGACATGGTTGCTATTTGGGATTTTATAGAGGTATAGTATGACACACTGGGTAGTAACAGAAACTTGTATACTCAATAATCTCCTCTCCATTGGGAAAAAAAAAAAACCAAACCCAAACCAAAAGAAAACAAAATACATAAATTGACTTCACTTGAAAATACCATTTGTTAATTTATAATTAATCTTTGAAAGTGAAAATGTTTATTTATTTATTTGCTTAGCCATTCACTTGCTTGTTACCTAGGAAATAGCTACACGTTACATAGTACAGAAATTCCCAAAAATACCCCCTTTCTTGAAAGTCTCTTCTGTGCTATGATAACAGGGACCTATTGGGTCTTATATAACCCATGATTTTGTGCTTGGATAAACCAGGCTTGTCTTCTCCATGCAGTATCTTAATCAGTGGCTCTTAATTTTTTTTTTCCCTTGAAGATTTTCTTTATCTGCTACCCCCTTGCCAGCCATGACTGCTTTATAATTTTTTCCTGCCATACACTAGTTCAGTGAATTCAAGTGTCCAGAGAATTTACAAATGAACAGACTAACTGCATCTCCTCCTTAGGGCAAAATTGAAGGATAGTGGAGCTTTAACTCTATTTTGGCCTCAGATTAAAAAAAAAAAAGATAAATAACTTTTGTCTTCTCGGAGTGGAGATCATTGCACCTGCAGGTATGTTTGGGCCTGGATAACTGGACAATTCATAATAAACACATTTGTCAATTGCCCCCCATTCAAGCTTAATCAGCTCTTATAAATCCAGATATTTTATGCTGAATTGCTAATTAGTGTGGTTAGTAGGCTTCTGCTGTC
This sequence comes from Pseudochirops cupreus, assembly GCA_028627135.1. Taxonomy (NCBI): domain Eukaryota; kingdom Metazoa; phylum Chordata; class Mammalia; order Diprotodontia; family Pseudocheiridae; genus Pseudochirops; species Pseudochirops cupreus. Next base: position 526,280,767 of record CM053582.1, on the reverse strand, counting down.
TTTACTGTGATGATAAGTAGCCTGGTCATAATTTATAACTGCATGCACTAAACAACTTGTCATTTCCTAAAGATGCTCCTTCTGATTGCTAGTATAGAAATTCACATTAAGTTGCCACTTTTCCTCCAGCCATACTACTACAGGTTTGCTTGCTTGTAAACATGATGTCAGTGAAGTGGAAAGTTGAAATTTGCTCAAGGACCATCTATACTCTGAAAGTTCCTAATATGCTAAGATCCACAGTGTGAAAAGAAATTGTCAGCTGAGAGCAATGGCTGGAGTTGAATTGTTTTTATCATCTTCTTCTACATCCCTTTGGATAAGCTTTTCTTTAAGCAATCAAGTTTTTTTTAGTCCAATATAAGCCAGAGAAGCCTCCATATCCTGGGCTGATTTTCCACAACCCACTTTATTAGTGCTTCAGTGACACTTCTGTCACATTCTTCATCATTTCCATAGGATCAAAAAGATTGAAAGGATTGAGATTCGGGATTTTTTCAGATTTTTACAGCTTCAACATTTCTACATTACATTTTTGAGAATCTTTTTTTAACTTCAATTTTTATTTGTAATTTATTGAATAGAACAAGTGTTGTACATAAAGCTGCTAATGTATTTTGTACAACTTGCTATTCCTTTCAAATATACAATAACATTCTCACATAATTTCTTTCTTCCCTCCCCCCACTTTGCCTAGAGATGGCTACCCTCAGAAATATGTATGCAGATTATTCATGTGTGTGTGTGTGTGTGTGCAAATTATTCTACATATATTTCTATTTATGAGTTCTTTCTGCAAAGAGCATCTTTCTTCATATGTCCTTTATAGTTAAATTTAGTATTTATAATATACAAAATATTTTTTCCTTAAAGTTGTTCCTAAAATAATATCGCTGTTATTGTATATGATGTTCTCTAGGTAGGCTTCATTATTTTATGCAAATCTTTCCATGTTTTTTTTCTAAATCATTGAGTTCATCATTTCTTATAACAGTAGTATTCCATGACAATCATATACCATGACTTGTTCAGGCATTCCCACTATTTCCAGTTCTTTACCACCACAAAGAGAGTTGATATAAACATTTTAGAACACATAGGTTCTTTTCCCTTTTCTTATTCCTCAGCCTCACCAGTATCCTGAGAGGCAAGTGAGAGAAAAGAAAAAGTTCACCTATTTGACATTCTTCTTCAGTCACCAGGAAGGAGTTGAGTAAGGAAGTAGAAGATGAAAGCTTTCAGATAATACTTGCTAGGGGAAAGGAGTTAAAGAACTTGCTATTGGGAATAGGAGCCTATTGAGGCAGTGCTCCTAGTGGCTCCAACAATGGACAAGCACCATATTGGGTGCTAGGCTTCTCTTATGACTGGGGTCTTTGGGTCCCTAAATCCCAAAGGTCACAACAAGGTATCATTCTCCCTTGACAGCCCCTGGAGAAGAAAGTGGTAGAGCTTGCATGCTGTAACCTTTCACATTTAACCTCAGTTTTGGCTTAGCCTCTACCAAGTCTTTAATCTTTCAAATTCTTAGCCAACCAGAAGACTTTTTTATCATCACACAGTTACTCATTTCCCCTCTCTGTCACTCTTGGCCTTAAATTGGTTCCACAAATTCAATGTGTTGGATTCCTAGTAGGGAAGGAATATGGCACATGCTCCATGTGACCCGTAAATCTATTCATGCTCTAAAGACAGGGCCCCCATTACATAATCATCATAAACAAATGTTTGTTTATGTTTGTTATGTTGAAGGCACTATGTTCTCATATCTCTTTCGGGCCTTTTCAGTAAGGAAGAAAATTGCAGGTTATTGGAACAAAGTGTGATTGTACAATATGCATATGTGTCTCATGAATTGCTGATCTGAGATCATAAGTTTATTTCATATGGGACAACACCCAGATAGTAATGGGAGTCAAATAAATGTTTTCAACCATTTTCAGTTATATCTGAGTCTTTGTGACTCGACTCTTTGCTTGTATTGTTCTTTTGGCAAAGATACTGGAGTGGTTTGCCATTTCTTTCTCCACCCCTACAATGAGGATCAGGGGCAAACAAGGGTATGTAACTTACAGAGGGTTACACAGCTAATGTCTGAGGCAAAATTTGAACTCAGGTCTTCCTCTCTCTAGGCCCTGTGCTCTAATCACTGAGTCATCTAGCTGCCTCAAGGCAAGATGAATTCTATTTTTGAGTGTTTATAAATTATTCTTTATATACCAAGTATTATACAACATGGTGTAACCAGGAGATGAAAAATGTGCTACCCTGAATATTAGAAATAATCCTCATTTACTAAATCTAAAAAAACTGGCACATCTGTTGGTTCCCAAATTTTGAATTCCATTTTGTCACATTTGTGCCTCCCTCCTTAATTCCAGTTCTTAGACTCCCTGGTTTGCTTCAAGGCTTATATCATAAATAACTTCTTACAGGAAGCCTTTCCTAATCCTCTAGTACTTATGTTCATCTTCATTACAGTGATGATGAGAGTGATCAAAAATAGCAACAGAAACATAGCCAGCAATTGTGTAATGTTTTAAATTTTACAAAATACTAGGTGATTTTATCCTCATAACAATCCCGGAGATGAGCAAACTGAGACAGGTAAATGCCCTAACCATGATCCCAGAGATACTAAGTGTTTCAGGTTGACTTTGAGCTTAAGTCTTCTTGGCCCCAGGGTTCTAGTCATTGGGTCACCTACCTGCTTCTCAAATTATTATGTATAGTCTAATTTACAACTTCTTTCCCCAGTAGAATGTAAACTCCTTGAAAACAAGTACTCTTTTTGCTTGTTGTTTTTAGTCTTTGTGTCCCTAGTGCCTAGGAAAGATTAGGTACTTACTAAATTCTCACATTGGATTCACTGGACTGAAAGAGACCAGGAATAGTCATCAACCTCCACTATTACATGTCTCATAAAATATCTGAGCATTTTTTAATCACATCTACATTTCCATCAGGTAAAATCACTGCCTAAAAAATAAAATCCAAACAGACATATCCTTTTAAGTGAGGTCAAATGGATACTGACACTCAAAATCTCTTGCAACATATCTAATTCGGTTGGCATAGTAAAACAAAATTGACTGGGCATCTATTTACCATCATTTTGTAATATGACATGACAATCTTCACATGCAGAATTAGAAGGGTACTGAGCAGCTGCTGAGTCCAACCACCACATTTTACAGATGAAAACATTGAGTCTTTAGAAATTTGAGTCATGGTCCCATGGTCATATCCATTGTAAGAAGAAAAAAGAAAGATTTGAATCCATGTCTTCCTGAGTCTAAGTCTACACTCTGCTGCTTCTTGAAGGTCAGTCAGGCAATATAGACCAGGAGTGGGAAACCTGTGGCCTTCTAAGTCTTTGGATGTGGTCTTTTGACTGAGTCCAAGTTTCATGGAACAAATGCTTTTATTAAGGGATTTGTTCTGTGAAGTTTGGATTCAGTCAAAGGGCTACAGTTGAGGAGCTAGAGGGCCATATGTGGCCTAGAGTTCATAGGTTCCCCTAGTATAAATCAATCTGTTCATAAGATCCTCAGAATGAGTTCCCCTCTCTTTGTTCCAGTTGGGACCTTTCTGTAATTGCTTTGAAAATATAAAACAAAACAAAAGAAAAAAAAAGTTAACTGGCCACATGTAATTACCAATGTCAATGTCATATGCATTTCCTTCATATTTAAAGGTAGGTCAAAACAATGATTTCAAGAGGCCTCTTCTGGCTTTTGGATATTGTAAACCTATCATTTATTTAATGAACTGGCTTACTTTTCCTATTCTTTAATGTGAAACCATGTCTTACACAGTGTTGTACCATTCTGAATTAGGCATAAGGAGGGAAAAGTCAGGGACAAGGATGTTTGAATGATGTATGCATTCCCTTTGGGTAGAAATTTATTATTATATTTGAAGATTTTAAAACTGTGTTCCTACATTAGATGATATTTTATTTTGTACTGGACACCATCAGCCAATTACAGTTTCTTTCCTCATGTGCTTTAATGAATGCAAAATTCTACTTTGTCATGATTGGTTCAATGGTTCTGAGTGAATTTTTGACAAAAAAAAGAATTAAAAATGTATTTCCTTGGATTTCTGCATGCAGTCTATTGGATTATAAATGAATTCTTTTTTGTTTTTTCTTAAGTAGGGTCTATAATAAGGGGCACTACCAATTGGGGCCACATTTTGCATTTAGATCCAGTATTTAGATTCATTTTTATAAAAAGATTAAAGTTGGTACAGAAGAGACAGAAACTCACCTGAGCTCTATCTAAAAATCACTCTAAACACTTTTAAATAATGAGATAAAACAATTTCTGGAGCAGCAGAACCCACAAAAGGATGGGGTAAA
>CM053582.1:526242104-526275901 GCA_028627135.1 Pseudochirops cupreus | reverse complement strand
AGAGAATAGATTGGGGGAAGGATGATACAGTGGGATGGCTGTTTTGGGGCGGTTGGTAGGGAAGGATGGGGAGAAAATTTGTAACTCAAAATTTCATGGTAATGAATGATGTAAACTAAAATAAATAAAAGTTTTAATTCAAAAAAAAAGAAAAAAGAAAAAAAAAAGAATGCAGGATGGTGAGTGTGATATGCAATGAGCCTGAAAAGGTAGGTTGGGGCCAGGTTTTATAGGGCTCTAAAAACTAAACATAACTATTCATAGTTGATGCTAGATGGAGGGAAGAGGAAACAAAGAAAAGAAGGTAAAACCAGTTAGCTAAGGTAGTTCATACATTAAGAAAAAGAATGAGGACTTGAAATGGTTTGAGTTTTGACTCTTATTCCATTTTAGCTATATTTCCTTTTTGTGCATTATTTCAATGTCTTGGTAAAATATAAGATCATGCATTCATAATTAATTTCTTCCTGCATTGATTCTTTTTTAAAATTTATTTTTAGTTTTCAAGTTTATAGCCCTTTGGGGATAGTTCCAAATTCCTGCATTTATTCTTCCAAAGCTCAAGTTTAGGATAACTCCCAAAATATTGATTTCTTGGTAAAGTGAGATGTGAGCTTCTCTGACAAGGTAGCGGTGGAGTTGGATATTTCAGTGTTGAGTTTGAGCTATATTGTTGTTGATATGCTTAATGCTTTTCATTGCCTAAATCTGTTACCTTTTATGAAGTGGATGAGCATTGAAAATTCCGTAGAAATCAAGAATCAATAAATCAATACTACTGACATGTCAAAAGCATTTTTCATTCAAAGATTCTCTTTGATCTTTATGTCTTATTGAAAAAGAAACTAATGATCAAGGAACATATTTCAACTTGCCTCAAAGCTAATCATGAAAATAGATGATAGAACAAAGGAGACAGGGATCTTTGCCATGGCAGCAAGGATGATGAACAGAGATAGGAAGGTTTGCCTCTCCCTTCAAAGTGCTCCTAAGAACTACTTAAAACTTATTAAATGTTCAATGTAACTTGCATGGCCCACTGCTTCCAGGGCCATAACAGGAGTCAAATTGAGTGACTCCCTCATAATCCACTTAGAATTGTGAACATTCAGTCTTCCTCTTCTCTTCACCCTAACCTCAGTGAAGGAGAAAATGTGGGGTACTATATTTTCTCCTACTCTATAACCAAATATCTGACCCTCAAACAAACCAACAAGCAAACTTGAGAAGACTTGATTAGCTTCCAAGTATGTAAAGTGGTGCAAAGGAGAAAGAACTGGGATTGGAGTCAAGAAAACCTGAGTTCAAATCCAGCCTCAGACACTTAATACCTTTGTTGGTGCTGGGCAAGTCACTTAAACCTGTTTGTCTCAATTTCCTCATCTGTAAAATAAACTGGAGAGGGAAGTGATAAACCACTCCAGTATCTTTGCCAGGAAAATCTCACATGGGGTCACTAAGAGTCAGAAGTGACTGAAATGATTGAACAAACACCTATTAGACAGTTTCACAAAGGAGAAAGAAAATTCCAAACTTGAGGAAGAAGTAAAAACAACAGATGAAATCTCTAGCAGATGGGTCACATAACTAGCCAAAAAACAGAAAATAACTTCAGAATTAGATAAAATAGTGGCTCTGTGTAGATAGGATGTAAGAGTAGTAAGGAAGAGTATTTTTTTTTTTGGAGACGGACAGATAAGATATCTTCCAACCTTAACCCAGCCCTTCCTTAATTGCTAGCTTTAAAACAAGTTGGAGTATGATTATTGATTATTAGTTTCTTTCTTTTTTTTAACAAAGACTTCAAAGATCAAAGAGAATCTTTGGATGAGAAGGAGTTGTCTGGGGAATGAATATGTATCCCCTGGCTTAGTAGGCTGGCGCAAATCATCAGTTATTCAGATCTATAAGGGACCTAAAAGATCAATTTGAAAACTATACTAATTTTCCAAGTGAAATAATTGAGAATGAATAATGTTACATGAGCTTTCCAAGGTGCATTTAGTAAAGATTTAAAATGTGGTCTTGCCTAACATTCTTTCCAACTGATAAGTTGTATGTTGGTGTCAAGGGATTTTTGTACTACTTCATATTTATTTTGCTATTTTCACTTGAATGTTTTATTATTCTGTTTTAAAAAAATGCTTTACTTATAAATCTTTCATTTGGAGGGGGGAAAGGAATTAGATGAGATCAGAGCCACATCTTTATAATTATAATTATCTAGAACACATTGCAGAATTGGCATGAAAAGAATTTCCAGGATTCAATGTGACTTGTTACAAGTTATAAATTACTCCTTTTTTGTAACATTTTGGAATTTATTTAATATTTTTCCCCCAGTTACATGTAAAAACAATTTTAACATTTATTTTTAAAACTCAGAGGTCCAAATTCTTTCTCTTCTTCCCTCCTCAGCCACTCTTCCCTCATGGAGAAGGCAAATAATTTGATATAGACAAAACATGTGTAGTAATGCAAAACATTTCCGTATTAGTCATGTTAGGAAAGAAAAAAAGGCCAAATAAAAACATCAAGAAAAATAAGGAAAGCAAAAAAAGCATGTTTCAGTCTTTATTCAGACACCCTGGGGTGGATGGGTGGATATCACTGGGGATAGATACCATTATTCATCAAAGGTCCTTCAGAGTTCTCCTGGATCATTGTATTGCTGAGAATAGCTAAGTCATTCAGAGCTGATCATCATACAAAACTGATGTTACTTTGCACACAGTAAATTTCACTTCATATCAGCTCAGGTAAGTCTTTCCATGTTTTTCTGAGAGCATCTTGCTCACAATTTCTTATAGCACAGTAATATTCTATCACAATCACATAGCACAATTTGTTTAACCATTCCCCAATTGATAGACATCCTCTCAATTTCCAATTATTTGACACCAGAAAAGAGCTGCTATAAATATTTTTGTACATGTATATCCTTTTGATTTATTTTTTAAACTCTTTTGGCATATAGACCTAGTATTGGTATTGCTAGGTCAAAGGGTATGCATGGTTTTAAAGCCCTAGAGCCATAGTGCCAAATTTCCCTAAGTAATGGTTGAATCAGTTAATAACTCCACCAGCAGTGCACCAGTGTCTCATTTTTGCCCACATCTCCTCCAATATTTGTGATTTTCCATTTCTATCTTTTAAGCCCTTTCTCCTAGAACTTAACTCTCTCAGCCCTTAATTAGATTTCATCCCTTCATATTCACCTCACACCTGCACCTTCTGTCTATATATACTCCATCTAACTGCAATAATAATGAGAAAATTCTTATGACTTATAAGTATCATCCTCCCATGTAAGAATGCAAAGAATTTAACCTTATTAAGTCCCTTATGATTTCCCTTTCCAGTTTACTTTCTTATGCTTCACTTGAGTCTTGTACTTAAAAGCCAAATTTTCTATTCAGCTCTGATCTTTTTATGAAGAATGCTTGAAAGTCCTCTGTTTCATTGAATTTCCATTTTTCACCCTGAAGGATTATACTCAGCTTTTTTTGGGTCAGTGTTTCTTGGTTGTAATCCTAGCTCCTTTGCTCTCTGGAATATAACATACCAAGCCCTCTAATCCTTTACCAGAGAAGCTGCTAAATCTTGTGTTATCTTGACTGTGACCATATGATTCTTGAATTGTTTCTTTCTGGCTGCATGAGATATTTTTTCCTTGAGCTGGGAACTCTGAAATTTGGCTATAATATTCCTGGGGGCTTTCATTTTGGGATCTTTCAGGAGGTGATCAGTAGATACTTTTAATTTCTATTTTTACCCTGCGGTTCCAAAATATCAGGTCAATTTTCTTTGATAATATTTTGAAACCTGTTGTCTAGGGTTTTATCATGGATTTCAGATAGTCCAATAATTTTAAAATTATCTCTCTGATACTTATTTTCCAGGTCAATTCTTTTTCCAAATGAGATATTTCACGTTGTCCTCTATTTTTTTTCATTCTTTTGGTTTCCTTTGATAGTTTCTCAATTTCTCATAAAGTCATTAGCTTCTATTTGCTCAATTCTAATTTTTAAGGAATTATTTTCTTCAGTGAGCTTTTGTATGTCCTTTTCCATTTGGCCAATTCTACTTTGTAAGGATTACTTTTCTTCAGTGATTTTTTTGTGTCTCTTTTTACATTTGGCCAGTTCTACTTTTTGAGGCATTCCTCTTCTTATTGACCTTTTTAAAAAACCTCTGTTACTATTTGACCTATGACAACTACTTTGTTCTGCCCTGGAGTTGTGACCAGGGGTTGCTCCACTGTGACCACAAGTTATGGTATACTAGTGCTCCTCCTTGCCCTAGGGCTAGCACCCAGAACTGCAACCCAGATCCAAGTATAGACAAAGCAACAGAGTCTTGCCTCACTACTAGCAAAGAGACACCTCTGATCTTCTGGCCAGTTGCTCAACCCCCTTTTTCTCTGTGGGCTGAGAGCTCCAGAAGTAACCACTGCCACTATTGATTCAGTGACTCCCAAAGCCTGCTCCTGGTTTGCTGGGTCTGGATTTTTGTTGACAGGTCTTGTGCTAGACTGTATTCCAAGTGTGAGAGACCTTTTCTGCTGACCTTCTAAGTTGTCTTTGGCTAATTTCACCTCATCCTTTTGTGGATTCTGCTACTCCCAGAATTGCTTTACTGTATGATTTAAAGGTGTTAGGAGGGGTGTGTAGGATATTTCAGGCAAGCTCTTGCCTTTTCTGTACCATCTTGGGTCGCCCCCCCATAATCTTTGTTAATTTTTTAAACCTTAAAAAGCGATAATCATATTTACTACTATAGTATTTGACCCACACCATGTGGTATATAAATGTTTGTTGACTGACATAAAAGTTAGATTGATTTTACATAGAGTATTGTAAAGACTATATTATTTGGACTGACTATTGCTGGTCAGTTTCATGCCAATCTTTTGTTTCTGACTATCACAATGGATTAAAATGAAAGTTTATTTTTTTCTTTCATTAAATATTTTCTTATTGTCCCCAAAAGGAATATTTTTATTCTTTCCACAAGGAAAGCTATATAATATAGAAGATATGATATTCCCATGATAAAGAATATTCCTCTTTAGAATTTCAAAATGAAAACTAAAATGTATTCATATTCATTAATAAGTTTATGTCTTTAGCAAATCCCTTAGTGAAGAAAGTTAACAATACCTGGGTTTTTATGGTTAGCATTGGTTGAAAAAGTTTTGTTAGCCATTACAGGTCAAGGATATTCAGCAAATATTTGCCATTAATTCAGGTGATTATAGCTTCCCTGCCTTTTTGTTAGCCATGTTGATTTTCTAGTAAAAGGGGAAAAAAAGACCCTGAGGGAAGAATAATTACTGACCCTCTATGGCCTGGCTTTTGTACTTAGGCTAACAGGGAGTTGAATCAATAACTCAAAGTTTTGTTCTCTGAAATAATTACATCTCAAGGACTCCTTATACCCCTTTTGAGGAAAAACTACTTTACTGTGCATGGCAGATATCATAATTACTACATGTAACAACTCTCAGAGGTTTTATACTAAGTAATATAGGGGCTGTGATTTATGTTAAGTCCCTCCTAATCACGAAGTCTCTTTCTATAGAAATCCTACTCAATGTGTGTTGATTGACTTTTAGATGAAATGGAGAGATGAATGTATATGAAAGTACAAAACTCAGCCCCTAATCTGGATTTTACAACTGAGCAAGGGAAGTATGAAAAGCACATACATAAATTCAGCGCAAAACAGAATGTGAGCAATCCCTTATACATAATGTGAATTCAGTGTCATGGAGAGTTCAAAGGAGGAAGATAAGTCTTCAGGCTGGGGATAAGAGAGGCATCCATTGAAGAGAAGAGCCTCAATGTGTGAAATCAAGAATTGAGTAAGATTTCTACACAAACACGTGCGAACATAAACATACATATACATATATATATATATATACATACACTTCCATTGAACCTTTAGGAACTGATAAGGTCCCTAAGTGAAAAGTGTTTAGATTAAGAAGAGAGAAGGGTCCATGACAGGTTCTTTATGTACATATACAGCTAGGGTCATAGTAGTAATGATGAACCACTTAAGAAGACATATAGGAAAAGAATGAGGAGACAACTATATTTTCAGAGAAAAGAGTGTGCAGGAAGAAAGAGCAGTCAAATGTGAATGATGCAGAGAGTTAAAGAAGAAAGAGACCTGAGAATAGGCCATTATATCTGGCAATTATGGGATAATTATAATCTTAGAGAGAGTAGTTTTAGTTGGGGATTAAAGTTAGAAGCCACATTGACAGTGGTTGAGAAGTAAATGGGAGAAGAGGAAGTATAAGCAAAAAGTCAGGTTTTTTTTTTCCTAGCAGAGAAAAGAAAGTAAAATATAAAAGAAAAAATATATAAAAATAAAAAAACAGAAGGCAAAGTAGTGTGTAGGGGATACTTTTTAATAGTAGGAGAAAGTATGTTTGTAGGCAACAAAGAAGAAATTAACAATTAAGAAGTTAAAGATTAAAGATGGGGGATCAGTGAAGGGGGAATTTGATGGAGAAAGCAGAAGAGATGAGATCAGTGGTACCTATAGAGAAGATGACTTTAGTGAGGACAATGGCAACTTGGGTATCAAAGACTGGAATAAAAGAAAAGAGATCAAGGGAGGAAGTCGGGGAATTTTAGATGAATAGAAGTCAATGTCATATTTCATTTTTAATTTTTGTGTGTGTGTCTTATCATTGTATTGATCAGCATTGTAAAACCTTTTAAAATTGCCTCTATAATGTTATCATTTATAAATTATTCCTCTACTTCTGCTCACTTTGTTCTGCATTAGTTCACAGAGATCTTTCCAGTTTCCTCTGAAACTGTTAATATTGCCATTATTTAAGGCACAAAAATATTCCATTGCATTCACACACAATAGTTCATTTAATAACTCTCCAATAGATTTTCTTACAAATAGGTCCTGTTCATCTTTCTTTGATTTTTTTAGGCTATAGACCTACTACTAGTAGTATAACTGAATATCTTCACTGTTTCTCTGCAGAAGTGAGAGATCGTGATTATGGTAGATAGTACCTAAGTCAGACTTTCAATATGATTACATGTGTTGAACATCTTTTTTCCTTCCTCTTGTTAAAAACTCTGTTATAAGTTATGGATTTCTGGGAGGGTGTCAAAAAAAGAATATTGAGAAGATTTGAGGTTTTAGAATTATATATGTGTGTGTGTGTGTGTGTGTGTATGTGTGTGTTTACATAGATAGATAGATAGATAGATAGATAGATAGATAGATAGATAGATGATAGGTAGATAGACATAGCTACAATTTTTTTTATTTTCTAAAATTCATTTCACCTAACAAAAGCAGAAAATCTAGGAAAAATGGGTAGAAATTACAAAACAGGGCCATTGCATAACAGAATGGGCCGCCCCTGGACATAATAGATTCGCAGTTACTGAAGGTCTTAAATGAATGGTAGACAATCATTTTATCAGGAATGTTAAGATTATAAGGTCATATAGATTAATATTTGGAAGGGGTCTTAGAAGTTACCAGACCAAAACAGTTCCATATATAACAAGTGAAGAACAGAGTTTAAGAATTGCCAAAGGTCACACTGAAAGTAAGTGGCAAAACTTAATATAATATCATCTTTCCTACTAATGAAGAGATTTTATTTTTAATTAGAGTAGGATTGCTTAGATGGCCACTGAAGTTCCTTCCCACTTTGAAAACTTTCAATTCTTGATTTTGTGACATGCCCATCTATTTTTCTGATCAATATTTCCTGAATGTGTATATTTACTTACTAAAATTCTTGCATGTGTGTCATCATTAAGAATGTTCTTCAGTTGATTTGTGATTAGTATGACTCTCTCCACTGCCCTCTCAGTTAGTTGCAACTTTGATTCATCAGAAATGTTTGTGTTCCAAAATAGATAGATAACATCATTGGGAATTAATTTATTTATAATAATATTTTATTTTCTACAATTACATGTAAAAATTAACATTTCATTTGGAAAATTTTGAGTCCCATATTCTTGTTGTTTCTCCATCCACTGTCCCCTCCCTAAGATGATAAGCAATTTGACAAAGGTTATACATGTGCATTCATACAAAACATTTTCATATTAGTCATGTTATGAAAGAAAACACAGACCAAAACAAACAAACAAAAAAAAACACAAGAAATAAATAAAAAATAGTATGCTTTGATCTGCATTCAGACACCATAATTTTTCCCCTCTGGAGATAGAGAGCATTTTTCAGCATGAGTCATTCAGAACTGTCTTGCTTCATTGTATTGCTTTAGCTCATTTATTTTTTAATGTTCAGTTCTTTGTATCAAGAAGTACACTGGCATTACTAATGTAATCACACAACTTCTCAAATGCAATTAACCCTAAATAAGGGGCAACTAAGTGTCACAGAATAAAGTGTTCAGGAAAACCTGAGTTCAAATTGTGCCTCAAAAGCTTACTAGCTATGTGACACTGAGAAAGCCACTTAGTTGCTCTCTGCATCCATTATCTTATTTTTAAAATGATCATAATAGAGAGAGGATTCTGGGAGGATGGTGGAGTAGGTCAGAAAATTCCAAACTCTCAAGATTTTCCCCCACAAAAGAGATAAAATATCACCTTAGGGTGAACAAAGTGTAGGTAAAAATAAATAAGACTAGGCACACAACAGGGCTCTTCCTGAAACAATTGGAGAGAATCAGAAGAAAAATTCTAGGACTAGGTTTGGTCCCCTCTAGGATAGTATCTGCTTTAACAAGCAGCAAGTCACTTCAACAACAACAGGCAAGCCCTGGGGTTAAATGGTTTGGACACTGCCTGGGCTCCAGTCACAGAAACTTTTACACCCCAGATACTGTGGGGAGTTGGGCATCTGAAGTTAGGAAGATCGAGGGAACCTCTGCTGACAGGGAACACCAGATCCAGTTGTGCTGTGAAGAGTGGTATGGGCAAGATGGAAAGAGCACACATGCAGTGAGTACAGAAGCAGTGGGGTAGACAGCTCCTGGCTGTGGGAACTTTCAGGAGGTTGGAGGTTTGACTTTGGTTTCAGGCTGAGGGGGTGAGGAGGACTGAAGATCTGGGACAAAAGATACCATACCCATACCTCAGGGCTATAGGTGATTACAAAAATTGTTATTATCACAAAAAATGCACAGGGAAAGGAAAAAGAATCCAACCATAGAGAGCTATAATGGGAAGAGAGAAGATGGGGCTCACCTTCAGAGGAGGATATTGAAGTAAAGAAACCCCCAAAAAGTATTGTCAAATTGTAACCTGCCCAAAAAATATTTAAAAGATTTTAAAAATCAAATGACAGACATGGAGAAAACAAACAAAAGAATAATCCAAGAAAAACAAGAAGATTACAAAAGGAAAGTCAACCATTTGGAAAAGGAGATCCAGAATCTTAAGGAAGAAAATGACACCCTGAAAATTAGAATTGGGCAAGATGAAGCCAGTGAAATTATAAGAGATCAAGAAATAATTGAACAAAATATGACTAATGAAAAAGAAGAGAAAATGAAACACCTTAGAAGAAAAACAACAGATTGGGAGAATAAAAAAACAAGAAAAAATATAAAAATAATTGGACTAAGTAAAAATTACGATAAAAAAAGAATCTTGATTCAATAGTATAATAAATAATTAAAGAAACTTGTCCTGAAACATTAAAACAAGGGCAGAAAGTAGAAATAGGAAAAACAATCCACTGATCACCACCTGAAAGAGATCCTGCAAGGAAAACTCACAGGAATATTATAGTTAAATCCTGAAACCCCTATCTCAAGGAGAAAATATTATGAGCAACAAGGAAAAAAAACCAATTTAAATATGATGGTGCCAGAATTAGAATCACACAAGACATAGCAGGAGAAATTTTGAAGGGCCACAGGTCTTGGAAAACTATATATGGAAGAGCAATAGAACTGGTCCTCTGGCCAAAAATATAATACTCAGCAAAGTTAAGCATAATCCTGAATGAAAAAAAGATGGTCATTTGAAAAAACTGTTATACTTTCAAGACTTTGTTAAAAAAAAAAAACAAAACCTGAACTTAATGAAACATTTGATATATAAGAGCTGAGAGAAATATAAGGTACATACCAAAGACAGATTATAAGGGATTCAATAAGGACAAATCTTTCACTTTTTATATACGTAAAATGTAAAACATGTCTAAGATTCTTATTAATATTTAGGTAGCTCATAAGAAAGATAGGAGTAAATCTGGGTATGATATGAATTTAAAAAGTAAAACCATATAGGGGCAGCTAAAAAGAGTAATTATTTTATACAAATGAAGTACAAGAGGAAAAATCAATTCAGAGGAAATAGGTGGGGAAGGAGGGCTAGTAGTTCTGGTGACCTACTTTCTTCGGGAACAGGGTTTAACATGGAACAATGAGTATATATTTAGAAGAGTATAAATGTCTTCTAAATTCAGAAGAAATAAGTTAAGGGGATAGGGAGGGTTGAGAGGACAAGGTAGGGATCTTTAGAGGGAAGGGTGAGGGAACAGGTAAAAGGGAGGTGTAGAAGGGTATTTAGATTTATGGGAATGGGAGGATAGGGAGGGATCCTTGGAGGTGGGTAGGCAAGTAATAGAAGGGCAAGGTAGTGGATAAAAGTAAAGTAGAGGAGGCAGGAGGGATAGGAAACAAGAGATATAAACAAACATTAAAAAAGATCAGGAGTAGAATTTGTTTGGGAAAGTATATGTCTATATCTGCATGTATATATATATATATATATATATATATATATATATATATATATATATATATATATGTGTGTGTGTGTGTGTGTGTGTGTGTGTGTGTGTGTGTGTGTGTGTGTGTGTATGTTTACATCTCTAGCTATAGAGAAACACAAACTTTCTTGTAGCCTTCTGTGTTGGGGGGGAGAACAAAGTAAAAAAGTGCACAGCAGAGAACAAAAGAAAACTTTACAAGGAAACAAAGAAAAGATGTAAATTCCCAATGTACTGTTTAGTATTGATGATATGGGCTTTTTTGAAATGAAAATTTACTGTTACATATTTTGAATATTCTCATGTTCTGCTATGCACGTGACATGCTTTTTTCTTTTCTTATTTTGTATTTAAGTTTCCATTTGAGTCTGAAATACAATTTAAAAATGAAATGGTGATAATATCTACCTTCCAGTGATGTTAAGATTAAATAAATTAATATTTATAAATATTTTTGCAAACTTTAAAGTGCTATATAGAAATGCTCTCTATTATTACTATCATCATCATCGTAATCCAATTCTAGTTCAATACCGAGTGTTTTATTGTGGTGCCTTTTCTAAATAGATGAATAGTGCTTTGAATTACAAATTTGATAGAATGTCCATTCAACTTGATGATAGTGATTTTTCATCAATTTTATTTTCCCTATGTATATTGTTGGGTTGACCTCTTTCAAACAAGTATAGGTCTCCTCAAGAAGTCTCTGAAATATCTTGAGGGTTAGTGTAATCAGTAAAATGTACCTACTTGACAACATATACTGTGATGCATTTATTATCCTGTATGTAATATAGGTATAGGAAGAAGCATTTGAGAATGACAATATCTCCAATTCTCATCTGTAGGGAAGTTATTTTCCCCGGGTCAATCCCTAGGAGCATCTATTTTGATTCTTCAATTAAAGGAACAGGATTAGTGATGAGCAAAGTGGTTGTACAATGGGCATGGAGATGTTCACAAAGTCTCAGAGCTAGAAGGTAGTCCAGGGGCTACACTATTCTATACCTGTACAAAAAAAAAAAATCCTTTCTATGATATATCTCACCAGTAGTCATCCAGCCTCTCCTTAAAGACCTCAAATTTGGTGGAATCTTGTCCTTAATGAGAGATTTTATTCTATGTTAGGATATCTCTATTTAAATTGGTTCTTGACATTAAAGTTAACTTTACCTCTTTGCAGCTCCCACCATTTTCTACTGGTTCTTCCCTCTGAGGTCAACACCACACCTCTAGTTGTCAGCCCTTCAAATACTTGAATACAGTATGTGACCCATTCAGTCTTCTTCAAATTATGTGTCATCACTTTTTTCAACAGATCTTCATGTGACATAAGCCCAAGGTCCTTCATCATACTTGTCCTCTGTACAATTTCCAGATTACCCATGTCTTTTCTAAAATGCTTTGTCCTGGAATGAACATGCCATTTTAAATGTGGTTTGATCAAATTAAATATTCCCTAGTACTACGTTAATACCTCACCCTGATGCAGAGTTAACACTGATTTCTCAAATCCACATGAAATAGGCTTTGAATATGAGTCTATTGAAAGAATGCATATTTGCCATTAAAGGTCTAACCTAACTTACATAAAAGAAAAATAATTCCCCACTTGTTTACAGGGGAATTATTATTTTTGCTCACAGCACCTCTTGAAAAAAATATGTACTAAGTTCTAGAAGAGCTGTAATCTTCGTTGGTAGAATGATAAACTTTATGAAGAAAACCAAAGAATACTGAAGGATTCATGCAAAAACTGGTAAATATATTATTGAAGTCCTAATAATATACTTGGTATTGTGACAGTAACTGAAAATACCATGTCAGCAGAGCATAAACTCCTCCGTATCCTGCTTAACTAGAAAAGATTTAGCATGTGTGTCTGGTGACACATATTGTTTCTATTGTCTTAACCAATCTGGATAACTACAGAGCCAGCCAGATTAGTAACCAGGTAATGGTATTTTTTTTTTTTTTGGCAATAGAAGCTCATGAAGAATATTAGCCAAATCACGTGGAGGATTGAAATTTGCATCAGTAGAAAGAAGGACCAGGCTGAGGAAATAATGAATCCTTTGAAGTTCTAAAGGATAAAGAGGTAAGTAGAACAGAAGCTCTTTATTTTAAAATGAAAATGAAAAAAGAGAAGGGAAGCCAATAGTCCTGAATCTGTACCCCATAATATATGTCTAGTTCATCTTGATCTCAGTTCTTCTTATTGATGCAAAGTGTTTATGATAATTCATGAACCACCCTAAAAACAGAGATCTCATATCTCCTCAGCAATGGCCATTGAAATCTAAGCTTGGAGGTGGATAATCATAGATTTTCTCCGGTACTTGTAGAAATCTAAACTCTATGTTCCAAAGATAAGTGTTTTTGCCTTTCTTTTTCTTGTGAAAGAATCCCTCAATTTTTGTACTACCTTCCAATGTATTTGATTAAAATGTTTTATGTTCTTCTTAGAATTCATATTCCATCTCTTACTTTCACCTTTCATATTATTTTCCTTTCCTCTTTCATGAAAGAAATGCTCCTTTTCTATGCAAGAACTTATCTGCAATGAATTTTTTCTCATTTTCTTGGCATGTTTTTGCCCTCCCAATCAATTGTTCTTAAAAGAACTCCAATAATTCTGATTCCCAGAACTAGGACTTTAGAATTGAGTCTGCAATTGTGATTCTGCCATCTCTGCCCTTGGATAGAGAAAGTGGGAAACGGATTATGGGTTGAAAAGTTAGCTTACTCTGAAAGAATAATTGTAAAGGCCCAGTTAAAATCTTTTCTCTATTCTCTCACTTACCACATAATAATATAATTTTGTTTCACTCAAGATAATTGAATAAAATATATTTGTCCCTTTTGCTCTATGTACCTCTTTCCTTATTTTCCTTTCTTTTTGGCCCTATCATCTTCTCTATCTTTTTTCTCCTCTTTAATTCTTTTATTCAATCTTGCCTCTTCTTTCCTCTCTGCCCTCTTCTCTCATTTTATCTCCCTGTCTCCTCATTTGAAATTTATTCTTCCCTACAGAGATTTGTTCTGATATATAGGGTAAATTAAAAAAAAAATCCACACTGTTCTGTTTAAAGGCAGCAGGATATAGCATAGTGAGTAGAAAGTTGTCTTCAAAGTCAGGAAGAAATCAGTTCAAGACTCATCTTTGACAAAACAAAACAAAATAAAGCAAACAAACAAACAAAACAACCCATATGTATGACCCTGAAAATTTCCCTTCACTTTTCTGTAGACTATTCATAAGTTTCTTAGAAGGTACCTGCTTTCATTGGTAGAAGGAATTTCTTCACTTGAGACTGCCTTATAGCAGAAATATCAAACAAACATGCAATCAGTAATACTACAGCACAAGGATGGGGAATCTGCAGCCTCAAGGCCACTTCTAAGTCCTTGGCTGCTGCTGCCTTTTTATTAAGTCTAAGTTTTACAGAATAAATCCTTTTATTAAGGTGATTTATTCTGTGAAGTTTTGATTCAGTTGAAAGATCACACTTGATGAACTAGAGCGCCACATGTGGCTTTGAAGCCACAGATTCTCCATTCCTGCTCCAGAGTATGGCCTAAACCAGATTAAAATGTAATTGAAAAATATTTAACACAATAATTAAAAATATAATAGAACATAGATAATGTTGATATGTGATTTTCTAAATCAACATGTACTTTACAATGATTCTGGTGTATGGTTTAGGGGCCCCATTTCTCTTTGAGTTTGACAAAATTGTCCTCTATCCTTGAAATCATAATAACATACACAGATACATTGTCTTTCTCTATCTCTATTCCTATTGCTTCTTAACTAGGAGAATCTACTCAGACTCTTGAGGAGACAAGATGTTGCTCACTAAGTCAGAGAGCAGCATAGGAGAATCCTTGGAGTCATGAGAGAATTGAAGACAAGAAAGAATCCTTGCTTGCCTAATACTTTCTGTACAAGCAAGTTATCACTAAGCATTTATTAAGCATTTAATATGTGGCAGAAATTGGAGTACAAATACAAGAGAAAGAAAACTAGTAGTTGCTTTCAAACAGCTTACATTTAATGCAGGGAAAGTAACATCTAAATGGATAATGGAAAACAAATAGGAATTTGAGAAGCCATTGGTACAGGGAATTGTGAAGAAGAAGTCTGGAGAGTCAAGAGCCAAGTTCAAAAAAGAATGAAAGAGTAAGCAGGTCTAGCCAGGCCACTTTCTTTACAATGGATATTCCAGGAAGAATTGACATTTAGAGTCAAGGGCTACCGAAGAGTGTTGTATCGGGGTGAGATGGCTGTTGAGTGAATAATAAGGAACTGTACTATATACAATTGTGATTGGTGAATTGTATACCATAAAATTACAAACACTTTGCTGGTGCAGGAATTTTGATATTTTTTTGTTATTTTCTTGGAGTTCAATCTAGAACAAAATATCAAATTCACTCATGCAAAAATTCCACATATCAATTTTTTTTACTACTATGAATATGATACCTTAGTTACTCTTTTTCAGTGTCTTGAAAATATTTCTATTTTAGTTTATCAATATAAGCATATAACCTATCTAACTCACTATGAAAAGGAAGATTAATTACTCATTAATCATTTCCTAAAACAAGGGCAATCAAAGAAGCAATTAGCAATTTGAAAATGGAAGTACGTATTTCATATTCTAGTAAAAAAGAGATTTATGGAAGAACAGATGTTAAGCACTTCATTGTTCCATGTTTTAATGCTATTTAACCTTTGTCTCATTTTTTTTATAATTACTGCTAAAAGCTCTGAAAATATTAAATAGCCACCACCTTATTTTCTATTCCTTAAAACTTGAAGTTGCCCAGATGGTATTCCAGTAGAACTGTTTTTATTTAGTTTTGTTAAAAATTCTGACCAGTTAAAGTCAATCTATAATGCTATTGTTCATGTTAATTATTTAGCGTATGGAGTCTACATGCAAAACTCACTAACATTTGGGGTAAAATGGGAGTTCTATAAATAATACATTATTTATGGGCGATATTACTATTTAGTTTAAAGTATTAACATAATAGCAATAAGTCTAACATTTACATAGTGGTTTTAGATTTTCAAAATACCATGCAAGATATCATCTGTCCAAACAACAACCCAGGAAGGCAGGTGCTATTATTATTCCCAATTTACAAATGAGGAATTGGGCCTATAGACTTTATGATTTGCTCAAGGTCATACAGCTACTAAGTATGTAAAAACTCGATTTGAATACTGTTCTTCCTGATTCTAGACCCAGCTCTCTATACAATATACCAGCTAGATGCTTCTTTGTATCTTTAGTGCTTTACAAACTAATACGTATCCAGTTGATTTTGTAAATACTTTGTTCATAAATAAGCATTCATTCTCATTTGTCTTTGGTGGGATTTGTACTTCTGTCGTTTAAAGTTAAATCTCTTTTAATTGCAAAAAAGATGGAATGTGCAGTGTGTTTTACAGATTCAGTCTTAATTAATGACTTCATCCATATGTACAGTCCCATCTGCTTATAAGCAGACTGGACACAAAACACTAGGGTGATTTTTGCAAAGAAAACTATTTCAACACAGTAGGATGACCTATTTTGTGAAATGTGGCTTCTCTGTGGTTTTGTAAAACGACTATCATTGGAACAAGTTGTACTGTAGGCAGTAGTGGCTTCCGCCTCTACATTTGGGACAGGGAATAGTACAATGTGACACAATATCTGTAAAGT
Source organism: Pseudochirops cupreus (assembly GCA_028627135.1). NCBI lineage: Eukaryota > Metazoa > Chordata > Mammalia > Diprotodontia > Pseudocheiridae > Pseudochirops > Pseudochirops cupreus. The sequence goes on along the minus strand of CM053582.1, from coordinate 526,259,420 downwards.
AAAGGATGATGTAATAACTCAAGTTCCCATCCAAGCCCACAATGATGATGAAAGCTTTGTGTTTTCACGAAATGAGGCATTATATCTCCCAGTGATCTTTGCTAAAGTTTCTTTAAGTGTGCTGTTTGTGAATGTTATTCAATGGAAATTCAAGTAATGTCAATGTACTACATATCCTTAATGGTCAAATGAATTAGTAAACAAATGTTAGGTCTGTTATACTTTTCAACACATTTATATAACTTGAGAGGAAAACTTGGTAATTGAACAGAATGTATTGAACCAGATCAGCATTGCTTTGAAAGATCTCAGTCCTTCCTTGGTGCCCTCAGTGAGGCAATCAGAGATGTGTGGAAAAGTGAAGGCATGAGTCTTCACATTATAAGTCAAAAACACATCCTAGAGTTTAAATTTTCAGATGGTTAGAATCCAAAATGAAAGACATAAGCGTAAACCAAAGAATTTTAGAGAAAGAATATTTTTAATCTCATCTAGTTAACTTCATTTTACAGATCAGGAAAACTAATGTACAAAACAAGAAAGTGACATTCCTGAGTCTGCAGAACTAGTTAGTGGTAGAGCTGAGTTTAATACTTTCACTCAGATCATGTGACTCCTGATTTAACATTTTTTTTCCCATTGTATAATATGGCTTCTACTGTGTTAGAATCGGGATCTAAAATACATCAAGCAGCCACTGGATGACTTTGCTAAGATCTGTCCCTTTTGCTCATGAAAATTTTTCAAAACCTTGAGATTTGTACATAGAGAATTTATTGTTTCTAATATATCATAGAGTAGACATGGAAAGAAGAGATATGGCCTACTTCTGGATTTCTGCTAACAATCAGTGTGGCCTTGTACAAGTCATGGTAATTCTTTGGAACTCATAATCTTTCTCCCTTTCATTCCATCTGTTGAGCATTATGAATTCCTCCTATATAAATGCTCATATATTATAATTAATAATATAAATATTAGTAACATAAACATAATAATAATAAAATAATAATATAGACTATAATCATATAATTATAAACTGAATAAATATTTAATCTTGATAGAAAATAAACAAAAAAGATTTTCTTTCATACTTCAGCACTCTAATAATCTGTTATTTCATTGGTGCAGGAACTAATAGATTTGAATTGCCTTCTGAACCTAATTTTTCTCATCAGTAAAATAAGGGAGAGTTCTGAGGTTCATTCCACATCTAGATCAATTGATATCAGTCATAGGTCCTTAACTTGTGGAACAAGGGTCATGAACTTGGATGGGAAAAAAAAAACATGCAATTTTGTTTTCACTAATCTCTAATTGAAATTTTGCTAAATTGTTTTCTTATCTTACAATGAATAATACATTTTTGAGAAGGAAAGTGACTCTGAATAAAGGCAAATAGAGTCAATCAAATACATTTTTTTAAAAGAAAGAGGAACATTCAAAATAAACTGGCAAGTACTGTGCAAAAATATAAGGGATAATTATTATTAGGGAATGTTACAATTTAAGTAAGTGTAAGAATTACATGTTTAAAAACAGAAGTTCATTCTCCCCACAACTTTCAGCACTGCATCTCTGTTTCACAGGTCAAGAAAATCTATATTTACCTATTATTGGGTCCATGTATGATTAAGTCTAATGTTAACTGTGAGCTTCTAATAAGACGTGTGAATCAAGAGTTTCTTAACGCTATGAGTTTTATGAAACGAGATGATCTATCTGGTCTTAGCAAAGTTCCACAGCAGGTTGGACTTCCTGGTAGTGATAGAATCACAAATCTGATTTAAAAAAAAAACCTACTTAAAATGGAAATGCTACTCTTTTATGGACATTACTAATGTCTCCATTAAAACTCTATGATTTTCATCTTTATAGTTACAGGCACATTTTTCTCACACCACAACCATGAGAAATCCATTTCTAATCATAATGGTACCCTTGAATAAACCATTCTCACCCTCATTTTGTGTTTTTCTCAATATAGATCCAGAAAAAAATGTCAATGTGTTAAACCAATGAGATATAAAGAAATGACAGCTGGGGGCAAGGAGTTCCTATCCAATCAATAATTTCTGCTTCCCTTTTAACCCCAGAAAAGGAAGTTATGTGGCTTGACCTGGTAACACCTATTGCTATTAGCCCCCACCACTTTGTAACAAGAGGCTCAGTCCATTAGAGCATAGCATGAATAAAGGCATGAACACAGAACCAATCCCCCTGTGTACCAGTTAGCTTGGCCATCTTCCATGGCTATAGTTTGTACTCCTAGTCATGGTCTGTAGCACTTATGTCCAGGACAATAGAGGTACTAAGTGAGATAATGGGGGTGGATTGTGACTTGCAGCAGCAGAGAAATTGTAAGCTGGGGGAGATATTGGAAATCATAGAGCCACAGAATTACAGTTTGGGAAAGAATCTCAGAGTCCTCCAAGTCTGACCCATTACCAGAAAGGAATCTACATGTTATAATTGACCAGGAAAATTATTATCCAGCTTCGCTTGAAGGAATCAGATGAAATATAAACTCCAACCTACCCAAGGCCAGCCACGTAACTGTGGGCCAGTTCTAAATATTTACTGAGTCACTTTTATTTCATCCCCCTGCCCAAATAAAGCAAGCCTAAAACAACCTTTTTGCAACTTCAACTCTTCCTTCTATTCTTCTAAGCAGAACAAGGGGAAAAGTGCCAAGCGTAGAGTCAGAAAGACCCGAGTTCAAATATGACTACTGACACTTACTAGCCATGCGATTCTGCTCCAGTGACTTGATCTTTCCTGCATCAGTTTCCTCAGTGCTAAAACAGTTGTGACAATAGCAATAATCAATTGATGATAGCAGTAATAGTAATAGGTTATTGTGAGACTCAAATGAAATCATCTCTCTAAAACACTTAGCACCATGCCTGACACGTAGTAAGTGCTTAATGAAAGAATGTTTCCTTTCTGCTCTTCATGCTCTCAGTTTGCACTTTTGGTAACCAGAGCTATATTTGGATCATCCAGGCTACTCTCCCATTTTTACAAAGGAGGACCTTTATCTACAATTATTTGCCCAAAGTCCTACATCCCACTATGGAGCAGAAGGAAAACCAAAAGAGAAACAAACAATTTAAGCCCATCTTAAGGGCCATCAGACATATCACACACACACACACACGCACACGCACACGCACATGCACACACATGCACATGCACACGCACATGCACACACACACGCACACACATACACACATGCATGCACACACACACGCACACACATACACACACGCACACACACGCACACACACGCACACACATGCACGCACACACGCACGCACACGCACACGCACACACAGACACACACGCACACGCACACACATACATGCACACACATGCATACGCACACGCACACGCACACACACACACACTATGAAAAGGAGAGTACACGGCAATAGAAATAGTCTTGCCTACTGTGTATTGCTCATTTTTAGCTGTATTTGGCTAGGTGCAAAGTCAAATATTATGATTTGGTAAACCATATCTCCTTAGGAGTGTGTTTGGCCAGAACTGAATGAAGGCAATTCTCATTTTAATGCACTCCCCTAAATAGAACAAATCCATCAGCCTTGGCATTGAACTTGCAATAGGCTACCTAGCTAAAATAACTGGAGGCATTACTAGTTAAAAAATGGGCTTTGTGGGATGGCACATAGATTACAAATCAGACCTTTGCAGTCTCAGACCCCAGAAACTTTTTAACTTTTTTTTTTTGGCTTTTTGGAGGGCAATTGGGGTTAAGTGACTTGCCCGAGGTCACATAGCTAGTAAGTGTTAAGTGTCCGAGGTCGGATTTGCACTCATATCCTCCTCACTCCAGGGCCAGTTCTCTATTCACTGTGCCACCTAGCCATCCGTAGACTCCAGAATCTTAACACATATGTACTTGTAAGAAAAAATGACTGAAATTGGGTAAGATGAGAATGAATACAATGCTAATTTTTTAAGCCTTTTCCATTATTTTTCTCTTTTTTTGACCAATTCATGTAGGCTTAATTATATAAATAAAATTCAAAGAAATTTATTCTTTTTGAAAAAAAACCTGTAATGCACAAGAAAAATAAATAACTATGAACCAAAGCACAATGAAAGCAGAAATATATTTACTTTAAAGGGACAAGGTAAGAGTAGAACTCGGGGGCTGAAGACTGAGGAAAATGACACGAATATCATTTTCCAAAATCTCCGTTATTATTACTAAAAATCACTGAATTAAATAGTTGGTCTTACAAAGCTTTTTCATATTTTTGTTGTTTTTTGTGCAGTTTGGCTTGGTTTAAGGTTTGTTGCTCTTGTTATTTCTGTTTCTTTGGTGGTTAGTGGTAGGCAAGTGAAACAGAACAATTCCATTATCTTTCCCAGCAAATAATCATACCAGAGGCCATGCAACTCCAATAATTAGCAAGGTAGGAGTATCCAGATCACTGGAAAAAGGTCACTGACAACTTCTCATCTTAGCTAATGGAGATTTTGCAACACTTGAAGTTTGTATAACAATAACTAACATTAATTTGTCATTTAAGGTTTTCAAAGTGTTTCATCATTTGAGACTTTCAATAACTCTGAGAGATAAGTGGTATTATTATTCCCATTGACAGGTATGAAAACTAAGGCTTAGAGAGGTGAGCATCTAAGGTAGAGGGTAGGAAAAGGGCCAGGGATCATCTTGTTCAAACTTTATTTTTTCATTTTATTTAATGGAAACCTAGAGTAAAAGTACTGTAGTCTCCTTAAAATATAAAACTTCTTTCCACAATAACATTTTAATGTTTTGTATGCAAAATGGTCAAAGGCAGATGGGTTTAATGTCCTCCAGTCTTGAGATACTTAGAGTGAAATCTACTTGGACTCAGAGCAAAATAACAGTGGCTTACATTTGAGATATTCCATTTAAGTCAATAAGCACTTACAAACACCTACTATAAGTCATGTATTATGCTAGACACTAGGAATAAAAAAAAAAAATAAATGTATCCTATACCCAGCGGCTTTACATTTTGTTAACAAAAACAAGAGACAGATAAATAAGTTCAAATAATTCGTAAAATACATGTAATAAGTGTCAGAGCTGGTCTGTAGTCCCCCAACTCTTTGACTCTATATCCAGCATTCTTCATTTTGAAACATGCTTCCCCCTCCTGGCTTGTTAATAAATGAAAATATTCTTTGCTGTAAAGAGAGAAAAAGAAACTTTACAGGAAAGAAACTATATTCCAAATTCTGGGTTTAGACATTCATCTAAGTCATAGAATCATAGAATGTCATCATAGAATCTTAGTACTAGAACATCCCTTAATGTTAACAGATTAAAATTTCAAATGAAGAAGTCCAATATATTATTAGCCATAAAGCAGAAAAAAACATATTTCAAATCACTAATAATTAGAAAAATGCACACAGAAACAACTCAGAAGTTCTACCTGACACCAACTAGATTGGCAAACATGACTAAAAAGAAAAAAAGGGAAATGACAATATTGGACTGGCTACAGGGAAATGGCAACATTAACACAAAAACTTAGTGCATCTGTGAATTGGTACATCAATAAATTTGGAACTATGCTTAAAATATCACTAAACTGTGTCCATCATTTCACTCAGAAGTAATACTACTATTTAACTTATAGTACAAAACAATCAAATAAAGAAAAAAAAAAGCATACTTTCTCTTTCTTATATATGGATGTATGGATTTCATCAATCTATATATTATATCTAAGTGTATATTAACATATATACATCTGTCTTTCTATTTATCTATATTTGCCTGTGTGTCCATGTAAGTATTTATATCAGCTAATTTTGATAGGTCAAAGAACTGGAAACCAAAGGGGTGTCAATTGGAGAATGTCTGAACAAAAATTATGGCATACCCCCAATCTATAAGAAATGACATGAATAGATGGTTTCAGAAAAGCCTACAAAATATTGAATAAGTTGAGAATAAATGAAATGAGTAGATTCAGGAAAACAATTTATACAATTACAACAACATTGTGAAGACAAACAATTTTGAAAGATTTAAAAACTCTGATCAATTTAATAACTAGCTTTTATTCAAGAGGAGTGATGAGAAAGTAGGCTACCCATCTCTTGGTAGAGAAATGATCGTCTCAAGTTGCAGAGTGAAGCATCCATTTCTAACCATGTCTATTACAGAAATCTTATTTTGCTCGATTATGCAAATTTGTTACATTTTCCCCTCTCTTTTGTCTTCCTTCAGTTAGGGAGGAGGTGAGAGGAAGAAAAAACTGCTTATTTATTGAAAAGAAATAAGGTGGGTTTTTTTAGAGGTCACCTATCCATCCCCTACCAGGAGTGCTAATTTATTATTATTCTTCTTAAGTTTAGAAAAATTATCAATTTCTATGATAAAATATTTAAACTGACAGTACAAAATAGCATACACCCACTACAATCTTGATCTCATAAGAGTTTCCTTCCACATTAATGATAACTACCACATCACGCCTTCATTTTTCAAAACTGACATTCAGATCTTGTATCTCATGTAATTATTACTTTTTTTGTTGCTATTTACTTCCATAGCAGAACTAGGAATTTATTAGATGAAAATTCCTTTTCACTAATTTACCCCAGAGGGAAATACTAAATATTTGTATTCTTGTTGCTAAGATGATAAGGAGATGAATCTTCTCATTTGCATATAATCTAGTATATCAAATACATAAGAATAATAAGTAGGATTCTCTGATTTTACTTTAAGGTAGATGTATTTTGGACTCAAAGCACTTTTTTACTTAATGGTTTGGATCAAAACCCAAAGGTGTTTGCTCTAATTTTCCAAATTCTAGGAGAAGTTAAACCCATCTGTGCTAAACATTAAAATGATGTTTTAAAAAACCACATTAATGTTTCAAGAATTCCAAATGATCCTCACAACATCTTCTGAGGCTTCTTTCTCCCTCCCTGGATTCTGTCATCGACAATTTAACCCAGATTTGCTAAACTTTTAAAATGGATTCATCTCTGTCTTTCACCTCAACATATAACTGGTCACCAAGAACTACCATTTCATACATACTACTACCATTTTAATTCAGTCCTATAATATCTGCCACCTTTGGTAGGATAGATTACATGTCTCATAGTCAAACAGGGAGCTTTAATATTATGATAGAATTTGGATCTTAAACCTGAATTAGTATTGTGGTAGGGACATTTCTATGTAAAGAATGCCATATGGCACTTTAAATAAATTATCCAATCTTGATGCTGACAATATCACTTTTAAGGTCACAATTTTACTAAAGCAGACCAATGTTAGTTTGTAGTTGAGGAAGAGTGACTTTTAAATGACTTAAGCAGGGCCATATAGCTTGTGTGTGTATAAGAGGCAGACTTTGATTTCGGTTTTCTGTGCTCTCTGCTTATACTACACTGTACTTCCTCCTCCATGATATCATAGGATCATAGATTTAAAGTCCTTAGATGCATTCTTGTCCAACATTCCCATTTTATAGATAAGGAAACTGAGGTCAAAAAGGCCTTTATGATCTTTGCTGAAGTCACACAGTTAATGAAGTTGCAGAGGGCAAGTATTTTTATCTCTATTGCACAACTAAGAGAAAGGAAACTCAGAGTTTAAGGAAATAATGGAGCCACAATTCCTGCCTGGTCTTCTCATCATGCACTTAGATCTATAAAGGATCTTAGATGTTATTTAGCTTAATTTCCTCTTTTTTGAAAATGAAGAAATTGAAGTAGTAGATAAGCAATTTGCATCAATTGGATGAGAATGTATATTTACTGAAATATTAGATCTTAAGTCAATACAAAAGAATATTCTGTATATGAGTAATGACCACTGACTGACTAAAGGGCACATTTATTTTCATGATCTATTTTATCCTGTTAATCTGGGTAATTTTTTTTGGCAAGTATTCATCTATTTTTAAAAAATAGTATTTTATTTTTCCAGTTATATGTAAAAGCAATTTTCATTTTGGGATCTCTTTCAGTACATGATCAGTGTATTCTTTCAATTTCTACTTTACCCTCCAGTTCTAGAATATCAGGAAAGTCTTTCTTAATGGTTCCTTGAAAGATGATGTCTAGGCTTTTTTTTCGATCATGGCTTTTGGCTAGTCCAACAATTTTTAAATTATCTCTCTTGAATCTATTTTTGAGGTCAGTTGTTTTTCCAATTTCACTTTGTCTTCTATTTTTTTCATTCTTTTGGTTTTGATTGTTTCTTGATGTCTTATAAAGTCATTAGCTTCCATTTGCTCAATTCCAATTTTTAAGGAATAATTTCTTCAGTGAGCTTTTGAACCTCCTTTTTCATTTGGCTCATTCTACTTTTTAAGTATTTTTTTTTCCTTCAGTGAATTTTTTTGCATCTTTTTTCTATTAGGTGTTTAATCAATGTTTATTGACTGACTGCTGTCTCATCCAAGATCACAATTTCTGCCTCTACTTATTTGTCCTCAAATGAAATATAGAGACTCAATTTAATGGTCCAACGAGATCATTACTTTCAGTCTTGTCTTCTATGTGAGACATTCCCATATTCCTATTTCTACCCCATTTCCTTGTCTGTCATATTCTTGTAGATCACAGTCCTTAGAACTTAGTCCCTGGACAGCCCCATAGTGCTGCTGGGTTCTTAGAATCTTTCTGAATTTCTTGTCAAGCTGATCTTGGCCTATTTTCCTTGTACCATCACCTACAGGAGGACAGTTAGTGGCATGATGATAAGAATGCTGACCTTGCAGGCAGGAAGACCTGAATTCAAATCTATCTGTAGATACTTTCTAGATTTTTGACACTGGGTAAATCACTGAATCTCTGTTTGCCACAATTTTCTCAATGGTGAAATGGTTAACATCACTACCACCACCACAACCACCACCAGCACCATCATCATCATTATCATCATTGGTATCATCAAATCACAGGGTTATTGTGAGGATCAAATGAGATAATATTTGTAACATCATTTAAAATAATGCTTAGCATATAGTGGATGTTATATAAATCACTAATTCCATTCTTTTCCCCTTCCATAAATCCCTGGAGTTACCCTTGCTCAGGTCTCAACTCCTGGAGCTCTTGTTTAAGGGATAGAGAGAAACCACAATATTTTTCCCCTTGGTTCTGGCTGACATGGTTTTCTTCTTGGTTATTTACAGGTGTTCCTTAGAGGAGCTTATTTTACCTAAAAGCTTTTAGTTAGGCTCTTAAATGGAAGTCCTAATCTCCACTTTTGCAAAGTAAAACCTTAAAGTCAGACTAAAAGAAGCTGTGTCTGACTAGATACTAACTTGAACAAAGAGGACAAAAGGGAATTAATATGATATACCATAGTAAGTGAGGAAAGAACTACATGAAAGATTTCAGTGCACAAAGGTAGGTGCATATGTTAGTAGTTAATACAGGGGCAGCTAGGTGGTACAGTTAATAAAGTACCAGCCCTCATGTCAGGGGGACCGGAGCTCAAATTCAGCCTCAGACATTTGACACTTAACTAGCTGTGTGACCTTGGGCAAATCACTTAAACCCAATTGCTTTGCCTTCCCCCCTCAAAAAAAAAAGAAGAGAAAAAGTGATATGATGTATTAAAAGTTGAACTATTTTCAATGAATATGGAGGTCATGGGTGAAAAAGAGAAGAGGGTATATGGTAATGTTTGTGGGAGTTGACTAATGGTATTTAACATTATCCCTGGTACTCAGAAAGTTGAATTTTGGATATATACATATCCTGTCCTTTCATGAGTTCCACATAAAGTGATGAATAAAGCTATACTAAATGCTTATAAAGCCTTCAAAGTATGTGAGAGCTAAAACTTGTACCATAATATCTTCCCAACTGATCTTTCCATCTTTCCTATCCAATACATTCTATGCGGCACCAACAGGTTGATCCACCTAGTTCTTCCTAATTTGTTTTGTTCAGTGGTTTCAGTTGTGTCCAACTCTTAGTCATCCCATTTGCGGTTTTTCTTGGCAAAGATACTGGAGAAGTTTGCCATTTCTATGTCCATCTCATTTTACAGATGAGGAAACTGAGGTAAACAGAGTGAAGTGACTTGCCCAAGATCACACAACTAGTAACTGTCTGAGGCTAGATTTAAACTCACATCTTCCTAATTCCAGACCTGGCTATCTACCGACTGTGCTACCTAGCTGCTTCCTAATCCTCAAAATCTAATGTTCTCTGTTGCCTAGAGAAGAAAGTCCAGATTCCTTAACTTGTCAAGTCAGGCCCTTTACAGTTTGCCTCCAACCTAGTTTTCTAGTCTCCTTCCACTATTCCCTTTCATATATCCTACATTCCATCAAAATTGAGCTATCTTTTGATTATCTGAACATTCACACACACACACACACACACACACACATACACTCACATACACACACACACACACACACACACACACACGCACACACACACACATAATTACGTCAATTCCTTCTTCGTACTATACACTCTACATGGAGTATTATTCCCTAGTTCTTACCTCCTCAAATTCTAAGAATTTATTAAAGCACAGCTCAAATTGCGTTTCCTCTAGGAAGGCAGCTGTTATCTTTTGAGCCAGAAAAAATTTCTCTACCTGTGGAGAATTTATATCTTTCTTATTGTACCTTCATACACTATCCTGAATTAAAGGAATTTGTGAATTTATTTCATTGACTTGACTATAAGCTTATGGAGGGCAGTCTTTCTGCCTTTGTTCTGCCTTCTATATGAACCTTCAAAGAGAGAGAGAGAGAAAGAGAGGGAGTGTGTGTGTGTGTGTGTGTGTGTGTGTGTGTGTGTGGAGGGAGACCTACTGAAAGAATGTTGACTGACGAGAACGAACTTTGTTGTTGTTTTTGTAGAATGTTTTGAATTAAGTGGAGGCAGTGCTAGAAGACAGAACAGGATATTTGCAAGATAGTACAGTTGAAATCAGCATGCGGTCTTGGCAACTACTTGAAAAGAGGCGATGAAGAAAAGAGACAAAATAACTACCAAAAACATTGATTAGAATCTTCTAAGATTTATTACTCAAAATTAAGAGGACTAAAAGAAGTGGTTTTAGTAGATGAATATGTCTTCATCATGTAAAATGACTTGTTAGTGAAACTAAATTATTTCCCTAGTTAGGAGTCTCAACCCCTAGGTAATACTATAAGGGTTGCACAATTGTCAGAGCCCCTCAGAAAGAGAAGTTCCCACTATTGGAGTGGGTTTTATTGATTCCTTAGCAACAAAGAATTTATTTCCCTTCTAAGGGAGCCTGAGAATTCTACTGTAAGTAGAATTGAATGAATCCCTAGAATGTAGAGGCCCACTAACCACAAGTTCCCTAGCAATTCCACGTGCTTTCCCCTCAAGCCCCTTGTAGGTGGGCCCATTTAGGGTAGTATTATATGTTTGGAAGATTCTAGTTACTTAGTAGGCAGAGATGGATAAGAGTGAGAAAGGGGCATTTGTCACTCTAGAGCTACTGAGTCCATTCTCCTGTTCTAAACTAAAAGAAACATTATAAATCTTCAGTATTGTATAGGTCCCTTGGATAGTCAAAGGTCCTCTGTAGAGGCAAAGGGAATTACCTTAACTGTGCGTTTTTTACATGAATCTTTTGCATTCTTTTCTTAAGTGAAATAAAAATTCTGTTTGTGATCTTTGGTACAAATTTTTAGTTGTGAATTCCTTTATTGGGAAGAACAAACAAGAGAAACCAAAAGAATTTCCTATAGCTAAAATATAGATGGTGGAGAATAATAGATTGAGCTAAAGATGATGGATAAAATCAAGTCATAATAAGATTAGCAAAATCTTAATGAAATGGGAAGCAAAACAAATATATTTTATACATTTTTTGCTTATTTGGAATAGGGTTTATTTTATTTGTGACATCTTGGATTTTGTTATTATGTAGTAATGCTGCTAATTTCTGAGGGTTCATAGTCTAAACCTTGCTTAAACTAGTATCTTAGTTATATTTCTGCTAATTTCCTACAAGTTTCTAAGAAAACTATTATATTATCAGCAAAAGGAGATAGTTTTATGTCCTTTTTCTTTCTAACATTAAGTAATTTCTCTTGTCTTATTGCTATTCTATTCCATAAGTATATAAAATAATAATGAGGAGAGTAGAAATTGTTGTTTTACTCTAGTATTTATTGGAAAATGCTCTAGCGCATTTCCATTGCTTGTGAGTTTTGCTTCTAGCTTTAGATAGGTACTTTTTATAAGGTTAATCAAGGTCCCTCTATGCCTATATTTTGTAGGATTTTGAATGTAAATGAGTATGGAACTTTGTTGATGGTTTCTCTGACTCTACTGTGGTAATTAGACTATATTTTCTTTTGCTTTTAACATGATTAATTATCTTGATTATTTTCTTAATATCCATCCATCCATCCTTGGCTTCTGTGGTATAAATCAAAATTGATCATGAGGAATTTCTTCAATGGATCACTGTAATCTGCTTAACAATTTTATTTAAAATGTTCAAATCAATATTTGTTAATGATATTGGTCTATACTTCTCCTTCCATACTTAATTTTTCTCTGATATATATATATATATGTATATATATATATATGTATATATATATATACATATATATATATAGGGACATATTTTTATGATAAAAGGCATGTGGTATGGTGCTTTCTCAATTTTTCAGAATAATTTGTGTGTTATTGAAAACCTACCTCATTGTTAACTGATCCCCCTTCATTGGCAATTTGTTTTACATTATTTATGTTTTCTGCTGCTTCCTGATCCCTAGTTTTCTTCCAGTGGCACCCCATATCACAGGGAAAGTCAGGACACTTCTTGTTTATCTTTGTTTCTTCCATATCCTCTATTTGCCCTCATTTTTCAGCAATCCTCTTTTATAATTAATATAGTATGATGTGAGAACTTTGTTCAGATCTATCATCTGTCATGTCTTCTTGTCAATCTCTTTTCTTAATCAATTCAGCACTTTCCTAAGGCTAGCTCTTCCTTCTTAACCCATATCCTCATCTTTGATTATTTCAGTATTTAAATTCATGAACCTTCTAGTATTTTGACCTTCCTGGTCATTGATCTCTTTCATTGTCATGACTTTAATGTTTAATAAATCTAAAAAATACATAGAAAGGGTCATCATTTAAAATTGTTCTAACTGCAAGATCTTACTGTCTATGATTACAATTTCTTGAATCTTCTTTCCATATTTTCCGTGATTTCTCCTCCCTTGATCTCTCTGCTACTTCCCTTGTTCCAGCACTATTTTTATGGCTTCATTTACTTCCCTTAATATTCTTGAAGTCAATTCTAACAAAGCACAATGTATTGGTACTAAATCCTTGGCTCTCCTAATCCAGGGGTGGGAAACCTGCCACCTCAAGGTCATATGTGGCCCTCTGGGTCCAAGGTGAAATTTGGATTCAATCAATGGGCTGCACTTGAGGTCCTAAGAGGACCACATGTGACCTTGAGGCCACAGCTTTCCTTCCTCCCCTTACCCCCGCTGCCCCTGTAAATCCTTTTACTCATTTCTCTTTTGGGAAAGCCACAGCAACCACCTTCTATGTCTGCAACTTCCAGGTAACTGGATATTGATGGGAAAAAATCACAAAACTGACTCGATTGGGTCCATTACAAGATTTTTTGTTATCTAACTTCAGTTGGACTCTCACCACTGCACCATAATCATTTTATTCATCTCTGCTTGATTCCCCAAACAGACTTCTTATAGCAGTATTTCTAAAATTTTTCTCTCTTCTCTTTTCATTCACTAACGCCATATATGACTCAGTAAATGATCTTGCCTCCTATGTTGCTGGGAGGATTGTAACTATTATAGATTTCTAAGAGGAATGGTAGAAGCCATAATTAGAATTTCCCTCATATCTCCTAATCCTTTCCTCAAATCCATTTCTTCACCTTTCCTTTACTTTGTTCCATCCTCAGAGATGAAGTTTTCTTCCTTGTTCCCTTATAACCTTAATGCCATTACTTCCTTTCTTCTCAGAGTAATTCCCTAGTTAATTTACCCCTATCATCTTCATCTTTTTTTTTTACTGACTCCTACCTTATTACATCTCAACACACTTAAGTATCCACTTGTTTTAAAAAAAAAAAAAAACAAAACTAGGCGGCTAGGTGATAGAGTGAATAGACTACACTGGGCCTAGAGTCCGGAAGACCTGAGTTCAGATCTGGCCTCAGACATTTACTAGCTGTGTGACCCTAAGCAAATAACTTAACCCTGTTTATCCCAGTTTCCTCATCTATAAAATAAGATGGAGAAAGAAATGGTAAATCACTTTGGTATCTTTACCAAGAAAACTCCAAATGTTGTCACAAAAGGTCAGACACAACTGAAACTACTGAACAACAAGACACTTTAATTGATATGCTTATCCTATTATAGTATCATCCAGCATCTCCTGCTTAATTTTTTACTTAAATTTTAAAATAATTATCAACATCGTTCAGGATTAATGCTTCTACTTCCTTGCCCCCAAGTTATACTTTAACCACTTACCTTCTGACTGCTATCCTTACCCCTTTATTAAAACTATTTTTATCAGATAATAGCATTTATGTAGTGTTTTAAGGTTTGCAAAGCACATAACAAATATCTCACTTTATCCTCACACCAACCCTGAGAGGGAGGCACTATTATTATCCCCATTTTACAGATGAGAAAACTGAAACAGACTGAATTTAAGTAACATAATCACACAGCTATTTCAAACTCAAGTCTTCCTGACTCCAAGTAGGACACTATATGCATTGCCCAACCTAGCTATCACAATACTATCACCCATGACTTTGGGAAGGAGGCTGGCAACTTGCCATGTGGCACTCCAAATTAGTGTCATTTTCAAAAGAGTAATTTTTATAGTCTCATATCATCAGCTTCCTCTTCAATATTGCATCTCTGTTGTCCTATAGTCATCTTCGACTCAAGAGATTTTATACAGAATTTCTACTGTGAACTTGCCCTTCTTCTAAACATTCCAAAACTTATAGTCAGGGAGATCCTTGACTTTTCCCTCTTCCTTGCTCCTGTTACATAATCAGTTATCAGATCTTAGAGGTTCTACCTCAACATCATGGTTTTTATTTATCTCCTTTCCATCCACACAGCCACTACATCATTTCATCTTACCTGGTAATAACCTCCTAATCGGTCCTCATGCTTTTAGTGTCTCTACTCTACTATCAATCCTCCAAAGTAACCAAAACAATCTTCTTTAGACACAGGTCTTACCATGTCATTTCCTGTTCAAAAGCTTTCAATATCTCCTAATTGCATCTAGGAAAAATATATCCTGACATATAAGGAAAAATTTATGCTGACATGTAAGGTCCTCCAAAATTTAATTCCCAAGTACTTTCTAAAATTTCTTTCATATGCCTAGAAAAATTCTAAATCCCAACCAAAATAAACTGTGTTATACTCCCTGAAGTTGACATTCAAGTAAGTTCATTAATTCAGTAAACATTTATTATCTACAATGTGTAAGGCACTGTGGTAGTGCTTGGAATACAATAATGAAACAAAAATAGTCTCTGCTTTCATGGAGTATACATTCTAGATGGCACAGTGGATAGATTACTGGATGTGAAGTTAGGAAGAGCTGAGTTCAAATCCTATCTTAGGTACTTAGCAACTGTATGATACCTAGTCACCTAACCACTATCTGCCTCAGTGTCCTCGTCTGTAAAATGGGGATAGTAGAGCACCTATCAAGTAGGAATGTTGTGAGAATCAAATGAAATAACATTTAAAGTATTTTACACGTGTTTATTTTTATTATTAATTTTATAAATATTTACTTATAATATATTTATATTAAATATATAAATATAGATGTATAAATAAATATCCTCTCACATATAATGTTTCTTACCTGCAATATTTTCCCTATTTTTTCCCACTTCAGAATACTTGCCTTCCTTCAAAGCTTAGCCTAAGAATCACCTCCTCTATGAAATTTTCCCTGATCCCTTCAGTTATGGGCCCTCTCTCCTGTTTCAGGTTCCCTTATATTATGCTTATCCGTGTGCATGTCATTGCCTCCTAGGACAATAAGCTCTTTGAAGTCAGGGCTATTTCATTTCCTTCCTTTAGATCTCCAATACATAGCCCAGTGCCTTGTACCTCATACACATGAATGTTTGGTGAATCGAAATTTCCATTGAATGCACAAGGTTTTAGAAATGGATTGTAAACGTTGACCAATAATCTTATTACTGAGAATCTACTTTAAGTTTGTAATTGAATTTAAAAAAAGAAATGAAAATGTGGACTATCTATACAAAAATGTTCATAATTGTACTATGTGTAACTGTGATACATGGGAAGCAGACTCAATATGCAATGAATAGGGGTTGGCTGAAGCAACAGTAGTATATTAATGTAATGGAACAGTACAGCACCACTAAAAATGACAAACATAAAGAAATACAAAAAAAAAATTGTACAATCATAAAAAAAAAACAAAACAAGCCAGCTGCATCAGCATTAATTAAGGATGTGTTATATACATTTATAAGAATGTATAAGTGAAAAAATATAGCCTGCACTGAGGGATTATTGAATGGATAAATAACTGACTTTAAGCCAGGAAAATTTTAGGTAAACTTCTGCCTCTGTTAACCACCAGCTGTGAGAGGTTCCTCAACATTTCAGTGCTCTAGCCAGACACAGCAAACACGTGGCCCATCTGTCTGCAACACATTGGAATCACATGAAAATATAATTGGAAAGCCCTTAAAAAAATAAATAAAAACATACAATGTAGATTATGTTCATTAGTGGTTTTCTAAGTTAACAGGCCTTCAGGGATACATTTCTTTTTAAATTTAATATCACTACTCTAGGGAACTGTATAAGCCAAATAGTTGCAGAGAAGCTGCCACCCTGCACTGATAGAGGGAGTTTCCTCCTCTGGGATTCCTACATACCAATGGAATCATAGGTCCGGTGTCTTTTATTGTTTCTATAACTTCTACTAAATAAAACTTCAGTGACTCCTTGGAGTGGTACTGTAGGCTGCTAGGTGACAGAGGGAACGAACAGTGTTAGATTTATAGAAAGGAAGACATGAATTTGAATCTTGCCTAAGCCCCTTATTAACATCATGATGCTAAACAAGTCACTTCACCTATGTCAAGCTCAGTTTCCTCTCCTGTAAAACTGGGATAATAATGGTAGTGATTCATTACAGGTGACAATAATGTCATCACAGGCATGTCTTGAGGATAAAGTGAGAGATCTCATGGAAGCTTTTAAGTGTTATATGAAT
>CM053582.1:526181192-526242004 GCA_028627135.1 Pseudochirops cupreus | reverse complement strand
CAATATAATATATAATGCATAATATTGTATAATATACATCATAATATAATTATGTATTATACATAACAATTATATAAGATATATCATTAATTTAATATATCATTAATATGTATTAATAGTATGTAATTTATATATTGTAGTAAAATATACTTTATTATATATATTTTGTTGTATATGATATATAATTAATTATATTAGTTTTGTATCATGTATAATATAGTGTATTTCTAATTTTGTTGTTATTATTATTAACAGATACTACTGTTACAGTGGAGGTAACCCAAATTTTTCAAAGGCTAAGCCAGTGACCCATAAGCCATGATAGCTCCTACCTAGTTAGAAAGGTTTAGAGTGTAGACAGAGTGAGACATTATATATCTGTCATTCATCAACCAACATCACTGAGTGTGCAGAGTACCACCGCCAGGTGGACCTCACAATGATGGACAGCATGCTGCTCACAGTAATTCTTAATTATCATTACATACCTCAGAGAGAGGCTGGCATCTGCATCAGCAGAGGGGATTCCCACAACAAAATCACAAATTCTTGAAAGTGAAATGAAAATCCAAACCATATGCTATTTCATTCAAGACATTCCCCAATTATCTACCAATATGTTTTTCTAGTTTATTCTTAAGTTCATAGGCTTAAATCTGGAAGGGATCCCTGATATTATTTACTCCAATTCTTTCATATTATGGGAAATGAGGGCAGAACTATCAATGACTTGTTGAAAGTCACCCATGTACATATTGTAGAGCAGAGCTTTGATCCCTAGTGTTATAACTTCAAATTTCATACTCTTTCCACTCTCTTTCATAATCTATTGTAAAATCTTCACATTTTATATACCATTCCTTCAATTTGTACTGCTCTTTCAGGATTCTATGCCTTTGCGCCCCACAAGACTAGAAGACCTGGTTTCATTGCAACATATCTATCTCATAAGATTCTTCCTACAGTTACATATCATTTTCCAGTGTAGTAGAAAGATGGTCAGGAAGGAAACCAAAGAGTCCTGAGTTCTAATCCTGTACAATCATTTGTGAATTATAAGACCCTGAACTACTTCTTGCCTTAGTTTATGTCCATTGGTAACAAAAGGAGAATAGTTATTTTATTTCTTTGCACACAGAAATTCTAAAAATAAATGTTTATAGGATCATAGATTAAGAGTTAGAAGGACCCAGAGAGACCATGTAAACCAAACTACTTCTTTTACAACTGAGGTAGCTGAGGGCAGAGTATTTAAATGACTTATCCCAGGTCACACAGATAGTAAGTTACAGAGGCTGGATTTGAACCTAGTCCTCAGAAACAAGGGTTGTGATATTAATACCATCGCACACTGTCAGTTATTCAGTCATCAAGAATTTTTAAGCACTTACTATGTTTCAGGGACTGTGTTTAAATGCTAGGGATAGAAGGAAAAATCAAAACACTCTTCATTCAAGGACTTCATATCCTAAAGCAGGGTATTAATCCTCTATATGTTAATAATTGTGTACACATAAGATATAAATACAACAATAGATGGAAACATGTATACATACATATATACATATACATATGTAGGTAAATGCATCTGTGTGTATATACATATATATATGTACACTATCTATCTCTATCAATAAAGACATAGTTATCTAGAGATAGATTTAGAGATATTGATATAGATACTTAAATATAGACTTAGACTTATAGAGAGATAGCAATAGAATGATAGATATAGATATAAATATATGAAAACACTAACATTTGGCAGTGGGAAGTTGTAACAATAATGCAATATTCACAACACCCATGGTGATTATTGATATGCTGGTATAGTTGTGAATAACAACTCTCCACATGGAGGGCAGAACCAAAACCTTTATTCAAATACCAGAAAACTGAGTCCCAGAACCAGAAAGACAAGTCCCAGAACCAGAAAGACAAAGTCATTACAGTAGTCATGAAGTTGATACACATGGTCAATGCAGTGAACACCCACATTTCCAAGCCTTCACAACAGATCAGGCTCCCTCAAGCAGGGATCCTCCTCTCTCACTTATGGTAGCTCCTCAGCCTGGTTCTTGGAAGTTCTTAGCAGAAATTCTTGAAAGAAAGGTCTCAGCAGAAGTTGCAGCCTCCAGATATTCACTAAGAGAAATTCTGATTGTCCCACTGGTGCTCTTCCTTATATATAGTATAGTTCTTCCCCTTTCTGCCCCTTCCTGTTACAACAGCAACTTCCTCCCAAGGTGTTAACTACTTCTGTGTTAATTAAATAGCTTAAACAAGGTGTTAACTTGAAATACGGTGCTAAGTACCTGCTTACTTGCCAAAACCAAGGGGCATGGAAGACCTTCAGATTCCATTAAAATTACAGGGGTAGGTAAGATCCCCAGCAGCAGGTACAATTACAGTTGATTGTTGAAGGAACATATCAAACTAAAGTCATGACAGTGAAGATGGAGTACTCTATAGGTGGAGGATAGTCATTGAAAAGGTAGATCCAGGAGATGAAATATGTGTGAGAAACAACAAGTAGATTGGTGTAGCTTGGTGAACTATGTGTAAGGGATTAAAGTTTATGTACAGTGGAAGAGTAGAATGGGGGGTGGTTATGAAGGGCTTTAAAAGACAAATAAAGGAGTTATATTTGATTTTTTGGAAAAGAGGTAGCCACTTGAGCTTATGAGTAGGGGGTGTAGTGTGATCAGTCCTATGCTTTAGGAAAATCACTTAAGCAGCTGAATGGAGGATTGCCAGGAATGGAGAGAAAATTGGGGCAGGCAAAACAATGAGAAGACTATTGCCATAGCCCAGGTTAGAAGTAATGAAGATAAGTGTCATGGTGGTGGCAGTTTTAGAGTAGAGAAGAGGGCAAATACAGTGAATGTTGTGAAGGCAGAAAGAAGACCTGGTAACCAATTGTGCATTTGTTGTAATATATAACCAAGGAGCCACAAATGAAACTGAAAGCAGAATCCTAGAAAATTATGATGACCGTGTTCTCAGCAGTAATAGGGAAGTTAGGAAGAGGGAAAGATTTAGAGGGAAACAAACAAATTTGTCTTGAATATGTTGAGTTTGAGATGTTTATGAGTCATCCATTTCAAGATAACTGTAAGACAGTTGGTGATATAGGATGGGATCTCAGGAAAGAGTCTAGAGCTAGTTACACAAATTTGAAAATCAAACTACTACATATATCATATATACATTTTGTGTTTGCTTCACAAGCATTCTGCAAATTTAGGCATAGACTTACATTTCACCAAAATACCAAGATAAGGTCAAAATAGATAAATTATTTTCATTTTTTGATAAATAATTTAGTCATAAAGGATGATATAAGTAAATCAGAGTAGTATGGGAAAATGTGTCTGTCAGATACATGAATAAGGGAAAAGTTTATGACTAAACAAGAGATCGAGAGGATAATAGAAAGTAAAATAGATAATTTTGATTAAAAGAAATTTAAAAAAACCTTCTGCACAAACAAAACTAATGTGAACAAAATTAAATGGAAAACAGGAAAATGGGACAAATATTTACAGAAAGTTTCTCTGATAAAGACCTCATTTCTCAAATTTATAGGGAAGTCACCTGAATTTTTAAAAATAAAAACCTTTCCCCAATTGGCAAATGGTCAAAATATAAAAAGAGGCTGTTTTCCAAAGAAGAAATAAAAGTCGTCAATAGTCATATGAGAAAATGCTCTAAACCATTAGTGATTAGGATAAAAAAAAAAATTAAAACAGTTCTGAGGTACTTCCTTACATCTGCCAGATTGGCTAACATGATTGAAAAGGAAAAGTGACAAATGCTGGAGGGGATGTGAAAAAAAATTTGGACAATAATTTACTGTTGGTAGAGTTGTGACCTAATCAAACCATTCTGGAGAACAATTTGAACTATGTCCAAAGGACTATAAAACTGTACTTACCCTTTGACCCAATGATACCACTAGTAGGGTCTCTATTGAAAGAGACCAAAGAAAAGGGTAAAGGACCAATTTGTACCAAAATAATATTAATAGCAACTCTTTCTGTATTACAAATTGAGGGGATACCAATCAATGAGGATTTGGCTGAACAAATTGTGGTACATGATTATGGCAGAATCATATTGTGCTCTAATAAATGACGAGCAGAATTGTTTCAGAAAAATTTGGGAAAACATACGAAATCATGCAAAGTGAAGCAAGCTGAACCAGGAAAGCTTTGTACACAATAACAACAATATTGTAACTACGAAAAACTTTGTTATTTTAATCAAGATAATGATCCAAGACAGTTCCACAGGACCATTGAAAAATAATGATATTCATCTTCAGAGATAGTACTGATAAATTATGAATATAGATTGAAACTTATCTTTCTTAACCTTATTTTTATCTGTTTTTGTAATGTTTTCATTTGCAACGTGGCTAATATGGAAATATATTTTGCATGACTTCACATGTGTAATCAAGATCAAATTGCTTGCAATTTAAAGGAGCAGGGAGAAATGAAAGAGAATTTAGAACTTAATTTTTTTAAATGATTAAATTATTTTATATATAATTGGAAAATATTTAATGTAATAAATAAAATATATTTAAGAAATAAAAAAAAAAACATTCCAGGCATCAAATGCTATCGCAGAAAATAATGTATAAAATCAGAGGTCCTCTGAAATATTTTTGGAAGAAGGATATTTCAGATATTAAAAATACATAATGTTGAAAATTAATGACATTCCTAATGTATCTGAAAAGATGCCTGACATCATCAAGGTCATCACCTCATAACAAATAGGAATATTCATTTACATTAAGCACTAATTGGTTTGTGCAGATTGAGTGAAACACCCTTTTCCAAATTAGCAAAGGCTTCCAATATAAAGTAAGCTTGGCATGTTTAAAGCTTTTAGGCATATGCTTCTTGAGACAGCTCCTGGGAGACAAATCAAGTTCCATTTCCTTCTATAGAAAGTTTGGAGTGCTGACAAACCGGAAACATTGCTGAGGTCATCAAGAGTGTATAAATAATTCAGTCAAGCCAATATTGTGTAGACCTAGCTGTACTACCTGATTCCAAGAATATGGGATATGACCATGATTCTAAGGAGTACTAATCGTGTTGGCTTCATTCTTTTTGCATTTAAATTCATTTTTTACTTATTTATTTTTGCACCATTAGCTATTTCTCTGCTTTCCTTCCTGAACTTTTATAGCCAATCAAGAAGCATAAATTAATAATAATTGCTAGAATGTATACAATATACCTACTATGTGCTAGGCATTGTGCTAAGTGCATTACAAATATTTTCTCTGCAAAGGAGGTGCTTTTATCATCCCCATTGTACTGCTGAGGAAACTAAGACAGACAGGTGTTGAGTTATTTGCCGCAGGTCAGGTAGGTGGCACATTGGATAGAACACTCGGTTTGGGATCAAGAAGACTCATCTTCATGAGTTCAAATCTAGCCCCACATCCTTTCTAGCTGTGTGACCCTAGACAAGTCATTTAACCCTATTTGCCTCAGTTTTTCATTTATAAAATTAGCTGGACAAGGAAATGGCAAATTGCTCTAGTATTTTTGCCAAGAAAATTCCCCAAATGAGGTCATGGAGAATTAGACATGGCTAACATAACTGAACAACAGTAACACATGTCTGAGAAGTATCTAAGACTGAATTTGAACTCAGGTCTTCATGACTCTAGGCACAGTGTTCTATCTACTGTATCACCCAGTTGTCTTTAAGATCTAACTTGGCACTCCAGATTGAGAGCCAATTATGTGCCAGGCCCTGTGCTAGATGTTATGGATACAAAGCCAAATATGAAAATAGTTCTTGCTTTTAAGGAGCCTACATTCTCACCAGAGAAACAGAATGTGCATATACAGGTACAAACAAAACACATAGATGAGATAGGAGATGATGGGAGGGAAAGGCACCAGCAGCTGTGGTAGAAGGGAAAGGACCCATAGAGAAGGTGGTGCTTTAACTGAGATCTTTAGAAACCAGTGATTTCAGGCAGAAATGAAGCGGAAAACTTTCCAACATACAGGATAACCGGTATAAAGGAATAAGATGGAATATGTGATGCTCTGTGTGAGGAAAAACAAGAAGACAATTTGGACTCTGCTAAAGGTGCCATGGAAGACAGGCTCAGTTCTTGGAAAAGACCTTTAATTAATTTGTATGAAAAAATAGCAGTTACAAAACCTTTCTCCCCCAAACTTGGAGTCTATTCCCTCACAGGTATACACAGTTTGCAGTGAGTAAAGGATGGGGAGAAACATGTATTATTATGGGTCACATTCTGTGCTCAGTGCTTTACAAGTAGTATCACATAATAGCTCATGGGGTGAGACAATCTCTTATCAGATGAGAATAGCCATAACCTTACAATACAACGATAGTGAGGCTCAGATGCAGGAAAAGTAAGTACCCATGGCAACTTGCAACATTGTCGTGAGAGTAAAAACTAGGAATTTTCCAGTAGGAGCAAACAAGAAAATACACAAAGAGAACATGTAAAGGGAATTGTGCTCTTACTGAGGGAGTGGGCATTCATATACATGCCAGAGGTAGCAAAGATTCCAGAAGAGCAATGTAAGACTACTGATGAAGAAGTCTGTCGACAGAAAAAAGAGGTAGTGACTGGGAGAGTTCATTCTAGCATTCCATCTGGTAGTTTTCATTTCAAATAATAATTCTTGCTTACTAGACTGTTTTTGTTTCTCTGCCTTTGGAACATTGTGAGTTCTGTCAATGACCTGTTTTTGACACCCTGGTCCAACACCCTGATCTCTTTACCCTTGTTATATCTCTAAAGGACTGCAAGTTCATCTATAGCAGCAGTTCTCAACCTGGGGGTTAAGTTCAATTTGTAACAATGAAAATACATCCTGCATATCAGATATTTACATTATGATTCATAACAGTAGCAAAATTATAGTTATGAAGTAGCAATGAAAATTTTAGGGTCACCCCAACATGAGGAACTGTATTAAAGAGTCGCGGCATTAGGAAGGTTGAGAACCACTGATCTGTAGGGACCAGGTTAAGGACCAGAGCTATGTTATCATCAGTATAGAGCACCCCTGGAAGAGACAACAATTCAAGTCAGCACTTTCTCAGCAATTTATAGTAGAGACCTGCCTAGAGCACTGTGGCATTAAGCAACTTACTCAAGGTCGCAAGGTAGTATATGTCAGAAATGGGACTCGATCCCAGATTTTCCTAGCTTCATGGCTGGCTTTCCAAGCATTATACTTGCTACCTCTCAAGCCATAGACTATAAAACAGATCACAAGAACATCATTTTTCCTCCCTCATCCTTGTGTCAATAGTAGTTTCTTTCCAAAGGGAAGGTATAGTTAATCATTAATTACTACAACAGCAACAACAACAAATGGCATTTAAATAGTGCCTACTACAAGCCAGAAATGAAACTTTATAAATATTATATCATTTGATTCTCACAACCCTGGAAGGTAATTGCTCTTATTTTTCTCAATTTTGAAATAGAGAAAAATAAGGCAAAGAGAGGTTAAGTGACTTGCCCAAGGTCACAGAGCTAGAAAGTGTCTGAAAATTGATTTGAACTCAAATATTCTTGATTCCAGGTCCAATGATTTACCCAATGTCTAGCTGCCTTCCAGAAGACATCATTGTACTAGACACATCAACATTTTAACTTGTTTTTCATGAATGAAAGACTAGAAATAAATGCTAGTAAGAGATGAAGCAGTAATATCTATCTTTGCAGTGATTCAATTTTGGTCATATGACTATGCATTTTATTTTTTTAATGTATATTTCATGTTTCTTCTTTATTAAATCAAGGTAGGAATCTTTTCTTCCTGGTATTGATTAATCATTTCCCATGAGCAATTTTAGTTCAGTAACATGAAAGAAACTTATTAGGATTGTTTTGAAGTTGGGTGTTTGTTTCTAGAAGATATAATTAGAATGATAGGTAAGTCTGACATCATGCTGTTTTATGAGTGTGAAAAGTTTACAGTTTATAAGCATTTATAGGCCAGAAGCATTTATCCTACCTAAGATTTTGTTTCAAGCACCAGTGAAGGAATTTACATATTCCTAGGCCATTAAAGAAAATTAGTTTCTACTTAAACTTGAGTCGTTCACTATAAAAAGGTAGGGCAAATCACAACACCAGGGAGCTTATGTTTGCCTAATGGGACAGATTAACATTAAAAGATCTGTAGTAATGCATGAAAGCCTGTGTATGAAAAGTCGATTTAAAATCTGAAGTTAGAGAATTTTCATGATATTTTGGAAAGACCACTGACCTGAGTGATAGAGAACCTGGGTTCCATTACTTCTGCCTATGGAGCTAACTTGCTACAGAGTCTTGGGGAAAATGATTTAACCTCATTGAGCCTCAGTCTCCTCATCTGTAAAAAGAGGAGGTTGGACAAGCTGCCATTTAATTCCATTTTAGGGCTGCTATTCTGTATTATATGACAATAAGTTGTTATCACAAGTATCCCTGGATAGACAGAGGGACAACATGATATGCTAAATGAAAGAATCCAGGTAGAGATCTTAACTGAACATATGGGGATAGGAGAATGAGAAGAAGTGCTAGACCAATTGAGAAGAAATATCACAGATGTTACAAGACAGTTGGTTTGGTGAAAGAATTAGTGAACATGGGATATTTACAATGATAAATCTGGCATGGTCTTACAATTAATTTAAAGTATAGATAAGTTCATATCCAGTCCTTGGAGGAATATTAGGTTAGAGGATAGAAGGGGAGAGCCTAAATAAATATAAGAAAACATTAATATAGCATTTTTTAAAAAATCAGTCCTCTATTGAAATTTCTGACAGTTGAACTTTATATAGGGGTTAATCTCTCTGTGTATGCATGTGTATACATCCATGGAGACATATTCATAATCACCCCTGAGATTAAATTTTATATCAAAACAAATATTCTACCCTTGAGCACTTTAATGATCTACCATTACATTCATGTGTGTGCTTCTTCCACTAATGCAAATCCTAAGATTAATAAATGATTTTCAAGTCTAACTTTGCTATACATATTCATCCCTTCATGGCCAGTCTTGCAATGCTCAGTGACTAAAGTAAATACACAATAAGTAGGAAACAATTTGAAGAAGAAGAAGACTAATTTGAAAGAAACAGAAAGGTTTTATGGGAAAAAATGGCAAAAGTTCAGCCTAGAGCCATATGACAAAGTATCTGCTGAATGTAAAATACCATGGGAGGAGCCCAGAAAGATACAGAGTTAAGATAAGATATGGTTTTTACTCTCATGGAATTTAAAATCTATTAGACACAACAAAAGAAAGACATAATACACACTTATATTATAAGTGCATTTGAGAGTTACAAAATTTATGTCTGATGTCTGAGAGAAATGTCATTACCACCTGAGAAGAACAGTGTGAAAGGAAGTGTGATACAGTGAAAATAATGCTGGACATGGAATATGGAGACAATCTGATGTGAATCTTGTCTTGGGCATTTGCTAACCATGTGAACATAGGCATGTTACTCATTACCGGGAGTGCATTGGGGTCAGGTGCACCTCAGAAATCAGCAAATGCCTTGAAATTGGTCCTTGATTTGTTCTGTTGATTGTCTAGATGTGGGAAACTGATGAATGAAATGTTAATAATGCAGATTAAACTTAATAATGTGCTATGTGTTTTCAGAGGACTGGTTGCTAAATATTTACCTGTACTACCTTGCTTATGATTCTCTCATAATCATCTTCCCAGTCTATAAAATGGGTATTTTAATAGGATCTATAATTCCTTGTTTTCAGTTCTATTGTAAGGTCCTAGAGGGATAACATGTATTTGATACTTAGTTCATCTTCAGAAGTTATTATTAAATTATTAATTTCAATCATTAAGGCTTTTTGAAGGAAATAGCTTATACTTAAAGAAATTTGTGATCTCATTAGAGTAGGTATTCTCTCCATCAGTGCAGCTGACATCTCATTCTATGCATTTCTTGCCGATGTCTTTTTCTAAATCCTTTATAAAGAATCTATCCAATGCAATAAAAACTTTCTTCTGGTTGTTTGAACATCTTGTAAATACTATTGTGACATTCTGTCTACCCCTCTCTTATCCCTAACCCTCATTGTATGGGTGGCCATGTCCTTTGCCATTCATATCCTTGCTTATCTCTTTAACTCCACTTCTTGAATGCAAATAATTATTGACAATGTGTGATAGTCTACTGATAACAACTGTGCTTTCCTATTATGCTTTGGACTTGTTATTAAGGCTATTCTTCTGAGAGAGTGATATTTCATGGTGTTTCACAACCATGTAGCATCACTAGGAGAATACTGATATTATGGGGGGAAATGGTTTGGAATTATTGAAAGGTCTATGAAGCTTCCCAGATGGAAACTGATCCACTTTATTTTTCCTACTCAGTGTTGAGTCCAGCTCATTACTTTCTGCAGTACTTATGCAAATTCGATATAAACCATAGATGATTGAAAACCTTAAACCATTTTTGAATGACTCCCCCACTATTTTAACACAAAGCCTAGAATAACCAAATCTTAGAAATGGAATAGAACTCAGAAGACTAGTCCAACATTTACCTGAATAAGAATGCTCTTTACAATATTGAGAGCAACTCGTTCTCCTGCCTTTCCTTGAGTAAGGGGGAATCCACTACCATTTGAAAAAGACCATTCCATTTTGGGGTTATTCTGATGGTTAAGAATTATTTTTTAACCTTATTTCAAGCCAAAAGTTGCTCTTTTGGACTTTCTACCAATCACTATTAGTTCTACACTCTGGGAAAAAGCAAGTGTGATCCATCTTGTATATGGTAGCCTTAATAGTAGAATATGGTAACCACTAAACCCCACCTCCACCTAGTCTACTCTTGTACATTAAATATTTGACATTTAAAATAATCCTATGAAGTATGTATTTCATCTTCATTTTACAAAGATGGAAACTGAGGCCCAGAGAGTATAAGTGGCATGTATCTCTTCACATAGCTAATGAGTATCAGAAGCAGAATTCAAAACCAAGTCTCTCCTGATTCCTAGTCCAACACATTCTACAGTTATCTGTTCTCCATTCCCATCTCTATCCTGGGCCTACATTTCTGGAAATGTTCTTCCTAAAATTTGACACCAGGAAATAAATACAATATTCCAGATGTGGTCTGATCAGGGCAGAACACAAGTGCTATGCATCTG
Source organism: Pseudochirops cupreus (assembly GCA_028627135.1). Lineage (NCBI taxonomy): Eukaryota > Metazoa > Chordata > Mammalia > Diprotodontia > Pseudocheiridae > Pseudochirops > Pseudochirops cupreus. The sequence continues at coordinate 526,230,780 of CM053582.1, read as the reverse complement.
TTAATGCAGCCTAAGATCAAATTAGGTTTTTTTGGCTTCTACAACACACTGCTGAATCAGAATGAGTTTGTAGTCCTCTAAGAGTTCCAAGACTTTCTCCTCACTTTTGGGTACTCATATCCTTGTCCTAACAGGATAATATTTATAAGGTGCTTTGAAGACTTCAAATCATTATAAAAATGCTATTATTATTATTTTATACTTGCCCAGTTATTTTTAACTCATCAATAGAACTTTACATTTACATTGGAAATGTATCAAAAGTTGTCTTTTTTTGTTATTTGTTGTTGTCTTTTGCTGAAATCGAGGCACAATATGTATATTACTTAGTTAAACTATCCGTTAAGTAACCTGCCAAAAAAAGAGAAATGAGATAGTTGAGTCCAGCATGATCCATGCTGAGTGATATGCTTGGGTAGAAGTTGCCGCCTTCAATATCTGCCGTATAGATCCTCAGTTCCCCAATTTGTTATGGTCAAATGGGGGAATACTAGAGTTTGAGAAAATGGAGGCTTCATGGTTATAAATGAAAGTGAGATTTAAGATATGAGTGGCCCTCACTGTGAGTGCCTGAGGTTGAGTGAAGATGGAGATTATATGCATTGAGGAAGTTGATGATCTAACTAGCCTGGGTATTTGAGAGGACATAACTGTGTATAGAGGATTTGCAAAGTATGATGGGGTAGAGTTAAAGTACAAAGCAAAAAAATTGATTTAGATACATAATAGAGTGGAGGATATGAGTCTTTATTTCTCTGAATGGCAAGGTTTTTTGGGAGGGCAGCATCATTTCTTTCTTGAAGGTTCTTCAGCACATTTTTATGGCAGTATCCTTGCTAGATTGTTGTCCAAGATCCATCCCCTAACTTGATGTACATAGAAGTACTTTCTTGAGTCATGTTCTCTTGCCTGTTTTTCTTGGTTTTCTCAACAGTTCCCAGGGTTTCAAATATCATCTCCATGCCAAAAACTGCCAGATGTATATATCCAATCCTATCCTATCTCCTGATCTTCAATCCCACATTACTTCATACTGAATATTTCCAACTGGATGTCTCATAAATATTGCTAACTCAACATGTTTTTTTTGAAAGAATCTTTTATTTCCTATTCCTATTCCAGAACACTATAATCTAAGCCCTCTTTCTACCTTCATTTTATCTGAGACCACAACAAACTTTATATTTGCCAAGAAGACTTTATTCTATCTTGATCTTCATATCTAATTTGTTGCCATCTTGCAGATTCTATTTCCTTTTTTTATTTTTTATTTTTGCTTTTTGGAGGCAATTGGAGTCAAGTGACTTGCCCAAGGTCACAACAACTAATAAGTGTTAAGTGTCTGAGTCTAGATTTGAACTCAGGTCCTCCTGATTCCAGGGCCAGTGCTCTATTCACTTTGCTACCTAGCCACCCCTGCAGATTCTATTTCTAAGAAAACATCTTTCATTTATCTTGTTTTCTCACAGCACACTACCTTAGTTCAGGGCATCATCAATTTCTAACTAGATTACTGCACTCTTAATTGTAATGAGCACTAAAGCTTCTGTTAAAACAGAATCTATCTGTTTTCTCTACAACCATCCTCTCCTCTCTCTAATTCTCCAAACAGTTGCCAAATTTGTATTCTTAAAATACAGATCAGACCTACATTACCTCCTTTCTCAAGAAGTTTCAGTGACTATGATATAATACAAATTATTCTTTTCAGCATTCAAAGTCATTCAAAATTTAGTTCCAACCTTTCTTTCCACTTAGATTGCACATTACCAATCAAGATACCTATGTCATACCCAATATGGCTTACTTGATTTTCCCTATATATAAAATTCTATTTCTTGACTAGTTGTCTTTGTTCAGACTTTCCACCACACCAGAATGCCCTCTCATCACCCCTTAGACTAATTATTTGCTTTCAAAGCTTAGGTAAAGCTACACAACTCTGATTCTCTGGCTGCTAGTTATCTGCCATAATAATCTCTTTGAACTTATAGGGCAGAACATTCAAAATTTCCTACAATTTACCTCTACCTTCTCCTAGGTAAATAGTGCATAAAGTTCCTTCCATCTTCCTCAACCTACTGCTTATCCAGTGTAAAAAAAAATGTTGTTAATCATGAATTTAGGTAGAGGTGCCTAGCAATTTGAGAAAAGAAGGTAGGTGACTGGTCTTGTATACTGGTAGATAATTTGACAAGGCTCTGGAGCTTATGATACATATGGTGGGAGTAAAGCTCAAAGAATAAAAGTTTTATGTGATGGTGACAAGGGGTAGTCTGGAAGTGGTTCTAAGGATTAGAGAGTAATCTCCTCACAGTTCAGCTATCAAATGGCAAAATATAAGTAATTTTCTGTCCTGAAGAGGGTGGTCAGCATTTTTATGTCTTTTGGAGGGATCAAGGTGAAAGAGTGAGTGAAACATGATAAAACAATGAAATACAATACCCATACTCCAGGGTTCTCTGATGATTATAATAGTATCAGGAGTATGATAATGTGAAAGAGAACATCAGGAGAGAGAATAGGCTGGACATAATGATCCAATCCAATAGTTATCTACATAGATGTATTATTTCAATCCAGGGCAACTATTGAGATTAATCAGACAGACAGTACAAGGAAGAGGAGCCTTCATTTATAGGCACAATTAGAGGATGGTTCTTTGATGATGATCCAGCAATGATGTTGCCTGTAGAAAGAGCAGGGAAGGATGTACCCTTAGGAAGATAATGTTAGCATCTCAAAAAAAGATACGACTCTGAGAGGGAGAAAAAAAGGCCCACATCTTACATCATGTTATAGCTCTGCTTAAATTAGTCATTTCTTTCCTCTCTACCAATCCCCATGTTTTCATACTTTGGAAACTCAATATACATAAAGATATATTTTCACAGACCCTGGATGGTCATCACCCTCTTCCCCTAAGAGAATTTCCAACTGATGGTTAACTGATGTCTTTGATCTCACTATCACCCAATAAGCTCCATCTCTGATATTCTCCTATCCCATATATATCTCCTATATCTCCTGATCCTAGTTCCTATATCTATATCTCCTTTGCCTCATTCCTCATAGACTTTCCTTTTGGCTACACCATGACTTTCAATTTCTGTATCCTCCCCACCTCCCATTCCATGAATTTATTACCCCTAAGAAAACCTCAATCTTCCAATCTTAACGTTATGATTAACCAATTAAAACATGCACCAATCCTGACTCCTTTATTAGACTGAAGTTCATGTATTTCCAAAACCCAGCTATGAATTACTACCACTATTTGCCTTTTTTACCCCCTCTCATGTTGCTGATTGCTTATGAAGTAAGTTATGAAACCATGCCAATTGAGTCCACTGCAAGTTTATTTTAATCTAATCTCAACTTGATCTTCACTGCCACACAATATTGCTTTTATTCTTTTCTGATTTATCTTCTGTCACACTTTCAAACTTTTTATTCTCTTTTAAAGTCCCTTCTGATACCATCTGACCCCCTCAGTAGAAGATCTCATTTCCTACTTCAGTCAAAAAATTGAAGTCATCTTCTATGAGTTCCTCTTTCACAATTCAAAACCCTTCTGTACTGATTAATATCTGTTCAACTACCATTGATTTCTTTATTATCACTACTTACATATATATACCACCCTAATATCTCTCCTGAGTGCATTTCAACATTAACAACACTTCTTTGGTTATCTCTAATTGGTGGTTCTGTTAGCATTTTAAGATCAAGATGTTCAAAACAGAACTCAACCTTTTCTTTCCATCTCAAAATGTGCTTATTTCTGTTGAGGGCAATGTAATTTCAATCACACAAATTCACAAGCTAGAAGTTATATTGATTTTTCTCTGTTCCTCATTTCCCATGTGTACTTGGCACAATGAAAGGAGGGATAGATTTAAATTAAGAATATACTGTTCAGAAACTCAACTCTTCTCCATATTATCCATATGACATTGAGCAAATCACTTATCCTCTCTGAACCTGTTTATTCATTTGTAATATGAAAGTTAGACTAGATGACCTCTGAGATTTCTTTTTTCCAATTAGTCCCCTTACACACCTCTAAATTATTATTACTAAAACACATTTGAACATGTCATTCTTCTGCTCAAAAATCTTCAAGGGCTACCTATTGTATATAGCATAACATGAAAGATGCTCAGCTGAACTGGTATAACACCTTAAATTTCCCCTTTATTCTTGCATTCCACCCATTTGTTATCTCAGTTCCCATCACCAAGCCTTTATATCGGCCCACTAGCATGCCAAGTCCTTCCTCTTCCCTCTCACCCTTTTATCAAGTTTTATTTTCAAGACTCTCCTTGACTTTTTCCATGAATTCTTCCATCTACCTTTCCATTTTAACACTTTCTCCCTGATAAAAATAATTGGATATTTACTTCTCTACATACATATTGTATCTAAACATTGGATTCCTAGCAGTGACACTGTTTTTTCTGCAGTTTGTCTTTGTCTTCTCAATACTCAACAATGAGGGGATAGGTGGCAGCTGGCATTTACGTGATTTGCAAAGTATTTTACACAATCACCTCATTTAAACCCAGCAGCAACCCCTGCACATAAGCTCTAAATGTTCTATTATACCCATTATACAGATGAGAAAACTGAGGTTCAGAGAACATACATGGCACTTCTAAGAAGTGATATAAGCCAAACTTGAACCTAGGTCCTTCGGACTTCACGTCCAGGATTTTATCTACTCCAGCAAGGCAGATTGCCGTGGTATTTCATTTCTGTTTGCTATGAGTCTCTTTGTTATTGTTGTTGATGGTGATAGTAGTCAAAACCTTTGGTTTCTTCCATGTAGAGAACTCTCATTGAGGCTCCATATGTGTCCTTCACAATTCTAGCTTTAATGAATCAAGTTCTTTAGGCAATGAAAATTTAAGGGACTAATCTATGGTTACATAGCAAATTCCACATTGGAACAGCAAGTTTTGAAATTAGGTCTTTCTGACTCCAAGATTTGCTCTCTCACTATTACACCCCATTGCCTCTCATCAGTAAATCGATAAATACCTAATACCTGTTGGCTGAACTTAATCAAATGCAGCCATCGTGCCTTGGAGTGATCACTCATGAAGTTTCATAAAGCCTTTCCTTAAAAAAAAGATCCTAAACAAACTTTAGTATAAATTCATATGCCTATGATGCTACCAAATTATTAAAGCCAAAACACCTGCCCTTATGATTTCTGTTAATGAATAGAAAGTTCCAAATATGAAATGAAATCAAGTCGCAATAAGTGGTTAGGGATTTTGTGAAGATAGTATAAAACATTTTAAAAATAGGTTTTAGATTTTTTTTTCCCCTAGGAATCACAAGGTTATGCTCACTGACCTATATCTTGCAGACACTTTCCTCTTCCATTTTAGTTTTTAAAAATTAGGACAATTGTTGCCCATCCACAGTCAGGCAGTACCTCATATCTGTCTCTACTGTCTCCCATAATTCCTCAAAGATCACTCACAAAAGCTCCACATTCATAGGAGCAAGTTGTTGTTATACCTGGGCATATATTTCATCCAGCACTGGTAATTTTTGATCATTGAAGGCAAGTAGTTACTCTCTTGTCATTTTTTAATGTAGCTTTGATTCCCTTTCTCTTTTAACCATTTGGTAAGAATTTCTTAGAGATTTTTCTTCCAATACCATCATCAGTTCATTACAGTTAAATGAATGTTGAATCCTGCTTCAGACTTATACTAGTTGTGTAACTCGGATTAAGGCCTAGGTCTAGCTCTCTCTGCACTGTGCCACTTAGCTGCCCATGTGACATAGCTACAATTATAGTTTCAATATATTCTCAAGGGGAAATTGAGCCAGAGAGTAAGGGTCTGAATGACTTACTAGGAAGAGAAAGTGACACTATTCAGGGTTTTCTTGGAAAAGACAATGGAGTAGTTTGCCATTGCCTTCTCTAGCTCATTTTGCAGGTGAGGAACTGTGGTAAAGAAGGTTAAATGACTTGCCCAGCATCACATAGCTAGTAAGCATCTGGGGTCAGATTTGCACTTAGAAAAATGAGTCTTCCTGACTAGCCTAGGCTATGTTTATTGTGAGAAGAAGATGAGTTGGTGAATGAAACATGCCTTGCAAACATTAAAGTGTTATATAATTATCCTCTCTATAAATGCAAATATTCACATATAGGGGAAAAAAGGTAATAGAGTAGGTTAGGGTGCTGAACTTGAGGTCAAGAAGAACAGAGTTCAAATTCTGCCTCAGTTAGTTACTAGCTGTGGGACCATGAGAGAACCTTTTACTCTCACAACCTCAGTTTCTTCATTTTTAAAATGAAGATAATAATAGCATGTATCTAACAGGGCTTATATGTGAATCAAATGAGACTTTAAGTTCCTTAAGAACAGGAATTATCTTTCTACTTTCTTTGTATCCCCCAGTTGACATATAGTTGTTGTTCATCCCTCATTTTCTATTTTTAATAAATGTATTTATTTTTAGTTTTCAAAATTTACTTCCATAAGATTTTGAGTTCTAAATTTTCTCCCCATCTCTCCCCTCCCCCACCCCAAGATAACAAATAATTTTATATAGGCTGTACATATACATTCATACTGAACCTATTTTCACATTAGTCAATATGTGAAAAAGAATTAGAACCAATGGGAGAAACCATAAGAAAGAAGAAACACACACTCACACACACACACACACACACACACACACATACACAAAGAGAGAAAAGAGAGAGAGAAAGAGAGACAGAGAGAGAGAGAGAGCAACTAATAGGCTTTAATCTGCATTCAGACTCCATAGTTCTTTTTCTGTATGTGGATAGCATTTCCATCATGGGTCTTTTGGAATTATCTTAGGTCCTTGCATTGCTAAGGAGAGATAAATTTATCAAACATAGTAATTGCACAATGTGATTGTTAGTGTGTACAATGATTCTTCTCGTTTTGCTCATTTCACTCAGAATCAGTTCATGTAACCCCTTCCATGTGTTTTTTCTGAAGTCTGCCTGCTCATCATTTGTTAAAGCACAATAATATTTCATTACATTCATATACCACAACTTGTTTAGCCATTCCCTAACTGGTGGGCATCCCATCAATTTCTGATTCTTGACCACCACAAAAAGAGTGTTATAAATATTTTTGTACATGTGAGTCCTTCTCCAATTTGTATGATCTCTTTGGGATATAGACCTGGTAGTGATATTGCAAGATCAAAGGGTATGCACAGTTTGGTTACCCTTTGATTGCATAGTTCCAAATTGCTCTTCAGAATAGTTGGATCAGGTCACAACTTCACCAACAATACATCAGTGTTCCAATTTTTCCACATTTTCTCCATCATTTATATATTTTTTTTCTCTTTTGTCATGTTAGCCAGTCTGATAGATGTGATGTGATAGATACTTCAGAGTTGTTTTGATTTGCATTTCTCTAATCAATAGTGATTAAGAGCATTTTCATGCGACTACAGATAGCTTTACTTTCTTCATGTGAAAATTGCTTGTTCATATACTTTGACTGTTTATCAGTTGGATAATAACTTGTATTCTTATACATTTGACTCAGTTCACTATGTATTTTAGAAATGGTGTCTTCATCAGAGACACTGGTTGTAAAAATTGTTTCACAGTTTTCTGCTTCACTCCTAATCTTGGTGGCTTTGAAAACTTTTTTGGGGTGGTGGTGCTCCATATTCATTTGCTTTTATCATGATGTTGTAATTATAAGACTGAACAAAAAAAACAAAAAAACAAAAACAAAAAACCAAACCTGCTACCCCAATCACATGTTCTGAGGATCTCCAAGAAGACCCCTTGACAATTAGGACAGAAAAGAGAATCATGTCTTTTTAAAGATTTGGTTAGACTCAGTCATATGGTCTGTGTTTCACTGTTGTCTCTTCTCAAAAGCTGGTTTCCACTGTATTGTATTGTATTTTTTGCTTATTTTCCCAAGTATATGTCAATTATTGGCCATAAGTCCAGGTCCTCCCAAAGTCATGTTCTGGAAACATTGTCATAGCTTCTCTCTTGAGAAATATACTGAGGCAAGAATGAATGTGTTGTAGGATTGAATGATGACAGCAGAATGATATCCTGAGCCACAGAAAAAATCTCTATTCCAGAAAATGTCATTCATTCATTCATTCATTTGTTTGTTTATTTATCTATTCATTTATTCATCTAGCTAGCTATTTATCTATTAACTCATTAATTAATTAATTAGTTTCTTTAATTATTTATTTTTCACATCAGACATTACTCTGGAACAATGGTAAAGAGGAAACAAAACCAAACATGAAAAAGAGAGTAGTTAGTTTGCTTCAGGATGCATTTGAACTCTGTTCTTTCTAGATCTTTCTCTGAATATAGACATCTCTTTCCATCATGAGTCTTATGCAGTTGTCTTATAACCTTGCATTGCTGAGAAGAATTCCCTCTATCAAAGCTGGTCATCACACATATGTTGTGTCTGTAATTGTGTACAAATTTCTCCTGGTTCTGGTCTTCTCACTTAGCATCAGTTCATATACGCCTCTCCAGGTAAATATGAAGTCCATCTGCTCCTCATTTCTTATAGCACAATAGGTTTCCATTACATTCATATACCACAATTTGTTTATCCATTCCCCAATTGATGGGCATCCCCTTAATTTCCAATTTTTTGCCACCACAAAAAAGAGCTACAATAAATATTTTTTGTACATATAGGTCTTCCTCCCATTTCTATGATCTCTTTGGGATACAATCCTAGAAGTGGTATTACTGTATCAAAAGGTGTGCAATTATTTATAGCCCTTTGGGCAATGTTCCAGATTTGTGCAAAAACTTTTCAATTTAATGTAATCAAAATTATCCATTTACAGTTTCATGATGTTCTCTATCTCTTGTGTAATGTTAATTTTTTTTTCTGTTCTCCATAAATCTGATGGGTGAACTATTCCCTCTGTTCCTAGTTTGCTTATAGTATCAGTCTTTATATCTAAATCATGTACCCATTTTGACTTTATTTTGGTATATGATATAAGATGTTGGTCTATGCCTGGTTTCTGCCATACTATTTTCCACTTTTGCCAGCAGTTTTTATCAAATAGAGTTCTTATCCCAGAATCCAGAGTCTTTGGGTTTATCAAACAGTAGATTATTGTAGTCATTGACCATTGTGTATTGTGTATCTAACCTATTTTACTGATCTACCACTCATTTCTTATCCAGTACCAAATAGTTTTGATGATTGATTCTTTATAATACCATTTAAGATCTCATATGACTAGGCCACCCTCCCCTGTATATCTTTTCATTAATTTCCTTTATATTCTGGAACTTTTGTATTTCCAGATAAATTTTATTATTTTTTTAGCTCTAAAAATAATTTTTGATAGTTTGATTGTTATGGCACTGAATAAGTAAATTGTTTTGTTTTGTAATTGTGTGAACATAGTTCCTGTGTGTGTTTTAGCAGATAGACTCCCAAATATTTTATAACATCGACAGTAACTTTAAATGGAATTTCTCTTTCTATCTCTTGCTGTTGGGCTTTGTTAGTAATATATAGAAATTCTTATGATTTATGTAAGATTATTTTAAATCCTTCAATTTGATGAAGTTGTTTATTATTTCAAGTAATTTTTTTACTTGATTCTCTAGGCTTCTCTAAGTATATCATCATATCATCTGCAAAGAGTGATAGCTTTTTTTCTTCTTTGCCTGTTCTAATTCCTTCAATTTTTTTCTTCCTTTTTTGCTAAAACTAACATTTCTAGTACCATCTTGAATAACAGTGGTGATAATGAACATCTTTGTTTCACCCCTGATCTTACTAGAAATGCTTATAGCTAATCCCCATTACATATAATGTTCACTGGTGTTTTTAGGTATATACTACTTATCATTTTAAGGAAGAATCCATTTATTTCTATGCTCTCTAATGTTTTTAATTGGAATGAGTGTTGTATTTTGTCAAAAAGCTTTTTCAGCATCTATTGAGATAATCATATAATTTCTCTTAGTTTTGTTGTTGATATGGTCATTTATGTGTTTTGTTTTGTTTTGTTTTTTTCCCAAAAATTGAACCAGTCCTGCATTCTAATATAAATCCTACCTGGTCATAGTGTATTACTCTCATGATAAGTTGATGTCATCTTTTCTCTAATATGTTATTTTAAATTTTTTTATCTGTATTCATTATGGAAATTGGTCTATAATTTTCTTTCTACCTTTTGAATCTTCCCACTTTAGGTATCAGTACCTTATTTGTGTCATTAAAAGTATTTGCTAGGACTCCTTCTTCACCTATTTTCCCAAATACTCTATGTAGTATTAGAATTAATTATTATTTAAATGTTTGATAGAATTCACTTGTAAATCCATCTGGCACTAGAAATTTTTTCCTAAGGAGTTCATTGATGACTTGTTCAATTTCTTTTTTTTTCTGAATTGGGGTTAAGTGTTAAATTTCCTCTTCTGTTAATCTGGGTGATTTATATTTTCATAAATACTCATCCATTTCACTGAGATTGACCAATTTTATTGGCATACATTTGGGCAAAATAACTCCTAATATATATATATAAATTTCCTCTTCATTGGTGGTGAATTCGCCCTTATCATTTTTGATACTGGTGACTCAGTTTTCTTCTTTCTGTTTTGTTTTCAATCAAATTAACCAAAGCTTTTTCTATTTTATTGTTTTTTTTTCATAAAACCAACTCTTAGTTTTATATATTAGTTCAATAGATTTGATTTCAAGTTTATCAATCTCTCCTTTGGTTTTCAGTATTTTTAATTTAGTATTTAATTGGGGATTTTTAATTTGTTCTTTTTCTAGTTTTTTTCACTTGCATCCCCATTTCATTGATATCTTCATTCTCAATTTTATTCATGTAAGTATTCAGAGATATAAAATTTCACCTAAAAATGGCTTTTGCTGCATCCCATGAGTTTTGGTATGTTGTCTCATTATTGTCATTCTCTTGTATGAAGTTATAGATGGTTTCTGTGATTTGTTGTTTGATCCACTCCTTCTTGAGGATTAGATTACATAGTTTCCAATTAATTTTTAGTTTTTCTTTCCATGGTCCTTTATTATATGTACTTTTTAATGTATCATGGTCTAAAAAAGATACATTTTTAAATTTCTGCCTTACATTTAAATGATCTCGTACATGGTCAATTTTTATGTACCACTGAGAAAAATGTATAAGTCTTTCTACCCTCATTCAATTTTCTCCAAAAGTCTACCATATTTAATTTTTCTAAAATTCTGTTCACCTCCTTAACTTCTTTCATGTTTATTTTATAGTTAAATTTATCTGGTTCAGAGAAGGGGAGGTTGCAGCCAACTTTAGTATAGTTTTGTTGTCTGTTTCTTTCTGTAATTCCCTTAACTTCAACTCTTAAGAATCTGGATGCTATACCACTTGGTGAATATATGTTTAGTAATGAAATTACTTCATTGTCCATGGTGCCTTTTAGTGGCATCTAGCTTCCTTCTTTATCTTTTAAAATTAGATCTATTTTTGCTTTTGCTTTGTTTGAGATCAGGATTGCTGCCCCCACTTCTTTTTTTTTCTTTTTTTTTCTTTTCTTTTTTTTTTTAATGTAGAAGATGCAAGGTCCTTCATAATCCTGACTGTGGTTCCACGATATTTGAGTCGTTTCTTTCTGGCTCCTTGTAGTATATCTCCTTGATTTGATAATTCTTTAATTTGGCTTCAATATTCCTTGACATTTTCAATTTGAGATCTCTTTCAGTAGGTGATTGGTGAATCCTTTTGATGACTGTTTTACCCTCTAGTTCTACATCCTCAGGGCCGTTTTCCTTAATGATTTCTTGAAAAATGCTTTCCAGGCTCCTTTTTTGATCATGGCTTTCAGGTAGACCAATAATTCTTAAATTATGTCTCTTGGATCTATTTTCCAGGTAAGTTTTTTTTTCCAATGAGATATTTCATGTTTTCTTCTATTTTTTTTCATTCTTTTGTTTTTCTTTGACTAATTCTTAATGTCTCATAGCATGTTTTGTTTCCTCTTGTCCAATTCTAATTTTTAGCAAGTAGTTTTCCTCAGAGAGCTTTTGTACTTCCTTTTCCATTTGGCTAATTCTACTTTTTAAGGAGTGATTTTATTCAGTGTACATTTTTTTTATTTTGCCAATTGTATTTTAAAAGTAATTGTTCAATTTTTCTTCTACTGCTCTTATTTGTATTTAAAATCCTTCTTGAGCTTTTCCAAGAAGGCTTTTTGGGCTTGAGATCAGTTCATATTACCCTTTTATGTTTCAGGTGTGGGTTTATTGACAATGCTGTTCTCTCTTGAATTTGTGTTTTGATCTTCCCTGTCACCATAATAATTCTCTTTGGTCATTTTTTGTTGTTGTTGCTTTTTGCTCATGTTGTTTACCTTTTTCATGGTATTTAACATTGATCTCTGCTTCTTTGGCACAAGGGGGCATTGCCCATGATTCCTGTGCAGGGGACTAGTGGCTTAGTTACAAACTTTATGTGATCGGGCCTCAGGTGATGGCAGCTGAAGGTGTAGGGGTCTGGTAGCTTACCTAGTGATGAACTGGAGCTGATGATTGTGGCTGGTGTTTGCTGAAGCCAGGTGGTGTTTTTCTGCATTTCCCTGGGTTTACACTGAAGTTTGCAGGGTAGGGGTTTGGGTTAGAGGTGGTCTGGCCACTAGAGGTTACCTCCTCACCAGGGTGTGTGCTAGAGCCCAGGTAGGTTCAGTTACTGGCGGACATCATTCAATGGCGCATATGGTGGTTTTCTGTCCTGGCACCTATTGGTTCCCCTGGCTGTGCTTGCTCCACCACCCTGGGGCTCCTGATCTCTCACTGGTTTGCTAAGGTACAGTTTTCCACTGGATTACCTGGATAATTCTGGTGGTGCCCTTCAGCCACACCCAACGGGAATTTCCCATTGATCCTCTTAGCCACCAGAGTTATAAGACCACACTTCGTCTTTTTCCTGGCTCCATTATTCTAAGATTTTTCCTGGGGATGTAGTTTCTGGGTTTTTCAAGGTCAATAAGAGAGGATGAGAGTGACTTACGACTTACTCTGCCATCTTGTCCATGGAAGTCAAACTAGGTGCCTTTCAAACATCATTATTCTCTTACAATTAATATTCTCTGTTTATTAAGTTTCATAAGGCCTGTTCCAGTTTTGTTGGCACCCTGTGCTTGACTGTACTCTTTTCTCAACCTGGTGCAGCAGACCCTTCCTGTTGACCTTACAGGTTGTCCTGTGCTGGAAATTTGTTTCACTCTTTTTTTGTGCATTCTATCATTCCATAATTTGTTCCATCATCTTTTAAAGGCATTTTAATGGGTCAGAGGAGAGCTCAGGCAAGTGTCTGTCTCTATACTGCCACCTTGGCTCTGCCCCCTCTCATTGCTAATTTTCAAAGAGGATCAATGACATCTTGAGTTGTGCATGAATTTGATTTAAATGAAGCTGTTACACAAAGTCATCAGCCCTGTTCCCTCTTCCTGAATCATCAAAGTTCAGTGGCAAGACAAAAGTCAGGATGACTTAGTGATGGCCCAGGATTCACTGGATGACCTTGTAACTTCTGATGCCTGACCAAGCTCTAAGTGCTCCACAGTCCCTACTTCAGCTGCCTTCATGGCTATTTTAACAAATTGTTCTTATCCTCCTATTCCACCAGTGAAGTCTTTACATGCTTGGGGTAGACGTTCCCCTTAGTCACTAATGGGTTTGCAGTCTATGACTTACTCTCAACCTGGCATAGACCATCTCCCATGATGGTTTACCTGATTGTGGTTACTGTGCATGCTCTTCCAGCTGTAGTTTAGAATTGCGTGACAGATGGACACCAAAGGTGGATGAACAGACCTGAAAAAGCATACACACATTAAATTTTAATGAAGTCTTATTCATTCACTGCTTTTTGGCATATAAAGCAATTTGTAAACTATAAATTGATATATAAATGCTACAGTTTATCTTTATGTTATTATCAGTTTTGAGCCCTTAAGCTTTGATATCAATCATATGTATGATGTTTCAGATGAATTTATATTTAACATTTTTAGTTGGTGAGAATCATGCTACTTTTAGTTTTATGAATTAACAATGTCCAAAGGTCATAAAATTTAGAGCTATAATCAAATTTAGAAATCATCTATTCTATCCCCTTTTCTCTTTTTACAGATGAGAAAATTGACACCCAGAAGTTTCAAGCAATCACTTAAACTCTTTGGTCCTCAGTTTAAACTGTAAAATGAGGAGGTTTAATTAGGTGACCTCTAAACATTTTTTTGTAGCCTCATATCTATGTTCATCCTTCGCTCCTTCCTCATTTTGATGCCCATGCATTTCTCCATTCACGTTAAATGCTGTCCTTGCCTTTCATGATTTAAAACATGGTGAATAAAGCCCTATTGTTCGTAACATGATTGGTCCAATCTATTTCTTTTGTGAAAATTTCTGAGTCCTCCAGTTGCAGCTGCAACAAACTGGGACATGAGATAATTTAATTGTTGAACTGGAGAATGGGAAATATGAAAACTCCTCATGTGGTTCTTACAGAGATAAAGGCAAGTTTGATGTGCATTTCAACTGTATGACCAATGATTTGTGAGGTCTTAGAAAGATTAATCTTGTATGGTTGTGAGTCATAGAACACCATAGTCCCTAAAAAATTGAAAATAGGTTATCACCTAGAGGGCAATGAAGGAGCTGGAGTGGGGTGGGGCAGGGATGAGCAGGCTGCAACACACCATGAACAAGAAGCAACAAAAGAATTAAGGATGGCACCCAAAGGATAGAACACATTTTGGGAAATAAGAATAAGCATTGGAAAGCCATGTGGTACCGTAATACTTTAGCAATCAATAGGAGAAAGGAAACAAGACCTCTAGCATTTTGGGGGGACAGTCTTGGTGAATCTACAGAAGGACCTGGGTAAAAAATGGCCTGCACATAGGTAGGCACAGATGGGTCACAATCTGCATCATGGGATGGAATAATAATATCAATGAGATCACAGATCTATTTGAATGTTCAAAAGATAACAGAACTCAGAGTCCCGGAGAAATCAAAAAGTTTGTACAATGTCAGCCAGGTAGTCAATCCAGGAAACATTAATTAAACAACTACTATATGTCAGGCACTGTGCAAAACATTGGGGAGATACAAAAAGTGCCAAGTCCTTGCCCTCAAGTTACTTACAATCCAAGTTACATACAAGATATATAAAATATAATTAATTAAGGGAAGACACTGAAAACAAGAAGGAAGGCTTTCTATAGAAGATGGAATTTTTATGGGAACTTGAAGCCAGGGAGGTCCATCATTGGAGCAGAAGAGGGAGAGCATTCCAGGCATTGGGGGCAGTCAGAGAAAATGGGTGGAGGGATGAGATGGAATGTCTTGTTCTTGGAATCATGAGGTATCCAGTGTCACTGGATTGAAAAATTTGTATGGTGGAGTAAGGTGTGAGGAAACTGGAAAGGTAGGAGGGGACTAGGTTATGACTTTGGATGCCAAAGAAAGCATTTTGTATTCAATGCCAGAAGAAATAAGTAACCAATAAAGTTTATTGAGTGTGTGTATGGGAAAGGTGACATGGTCAGACTTGTGCTTTAGGAAAATTATTTTGATCCATTAATATAAGGGCAATTGGAGTGGGGAAAGACCTGAGATAGGCAAACCTACCAGCAGGCCATTGCAGTAATCTACTTGTGAGGAGATAAGCACCTGTACCAGAGAGGTGACATAGTCAGAGGAGACAAAGGGAGATATTCAAAAGACATAAGATGTTACTAAGGTGAATTTACAGGCCTGGGTTATAGATTCAGCAGAGAAGATAAGAGATAGGAGGCAAGGATGGCATGTAAGCCTGAGAGACTAAGAGGATGGTAGAGTAATGGAGATACTAGGAGAGGGGAGGATTAAGGGGGATTGGGATGGGTGGCAATGATAATGAATTAAGTTTTGGGTGCACTGATTTTACTAACTTGACTCAAATTCCAGAGGTCTAGAAATGTGAGATTAGAGATCAGTAGAGAATTTGGGACTGGAAAGGTAGATTTGAAAATTGTCTGCATAGAGATGGGAATTAAATCCATGGGAGCTAAAGAGATTACCTAGTGAAGTAGCATAGAAGGAGAAGAGAGAAAGGCCCAGAGCAAAACCTTTTAGGACTCCTGTGATTAAAATGTGATCTGGATGAGGATCCACCAATGGAGACTGAAAAGGAATAGTCAGAGAGGTAGGAAGAGAACCATGAGAAGAATGGTATTACAAAATCCTGGAGAGATAAGCATATTAAGGAAGAGAGGATGATCAATACTGTGAAAGGCTTCAGAGCTATCAAGAAAAAGGAGGAGTGATAAAAGGCCATTGGATTTGGCAACTATGAGATCTTTGTGGAGAGCAGTTTTTAGTGGAATGATAAGGATAGAAACAGAATTTGTTTATTAGTGGCAATCCAATGAATAGGCAGCTAGGTAGTACAGTAGATAACAGTACCTAACCTGGAGCCTGGAAGACTCATCTTCCTGAGTTCAAATTTGACCTCAGACACTTACTAGCTCTATAACTCTGGGAAAGTCACTTAATGGTTTACCTCAGTTTCCTCTTCTGTAAATTAGCTGGAGAAGGAAATGGAAAACTATTCCAGTAACTAGGCCAAAAAAATCAGAACTAAAACAAAACAAACAACAAAAAACCAAATGGTGTCACAAAGAGCCAAACTCAAGAACGACAACAATGAATGGAATAAAGATCTAACTCCCAGTCCAGGGAATGTTCCATCTATATCCCATCTCTGCCAACATGTAATGGGAAAATAATTTGGCAACTGAAGCAATTTTACCTGGAATCCAACCAGGAGAGGCATTAATCCTGGCTAGTTCAGGTACTCATTTTAGACACAGTGAGAGTATTTATATTGGGAAACATTGTACTTTCTAGAATGGAGTTTCTTAATCTTTTCTTGAGTCATAGGCCACTTTAGCATTCTGGGAAAGCCTATGGATCCTTTCTCAAAATCATGTTTTAAAATAAATCAAATAAAATGCATATTTTTGTAAAGGAAGTTAATTACATTGAAATAAAGTTATCAGAATATAAAAATAACAAACAAGTGATATACTAATTAACATATTGTCTAAAATTTAACTAAGGTCTTCTTGGGAGTTATAGACTCACTCAAAAAATCCCTGTTCTAGACTAATTATACTATTGCTATTAAAAACATAACTTCTGAAAATAAGGTCAAGTGTACAAATAATACATAGTATACAAGCAAATGTCTTCTAGGAATCAATTTTAAATCATATGCATATGCTGAAACTCATCACAAATTATTCCTTTCATTACAAATTTTTGTGAAGATTATTAACCTAAAGACTACAATTACAACATAATCTCCTTGGGACCAGCGACTATCTTATTGCAATGTAGCATTTGTTGGTCTAGTGTTTTTGTACATATCCAACAGGTCATGAATCTGTGATTTTCTTATGATAGGGAATGTCCTCTACTAACCCCCCCCATCTCTCTATGACTTAAAAAGTAAATCCTAGGTATTAACTTGAGTCCTTAGAAAGTTAAATGACTTTTCCATGGTCACATAGGTGATAATCAGTCAATAAGTCTATATTATTATGTGTCAGGCAGTCTTCTAGCCACTGGGCTTACAAAAACAAGAATGAAATAATGTATTGGATTAGCAATTTAAACTAAGCTCTTAATTCCAAGTACAGAATTTTTCCTACTCTATCAGGATGGCATTTCACTTTTGTTTACTTAAAGCTTGTTGAAATTTGAATTAAGAATAGTTGCCCAAATATATAGGCAAGGAGGATTACATAGGTGGGAAAAATGATAAACAGTTACCATGGGGGGGTGGAGCCAAAGATGGTGGCGTAGAAGCGGGAAAATGCTGCAGCTCCCACATAGCCACCTCAAATACCCATAAAATATGACTCTAAACAAATTTTAGGGCTCCAGAACTCACAAAAATACAGAAAAACACACGTCCCCCTGAAGGCAGCTCGGCAGGAAGGGCTCACTGCAGCATGCTGGGAGCAGAAACCAGCCCAGCCTGGAACCATGGCTTGGCCCTAGGGTGCCCAGGACAAGCTGTAGCTGGAGCATTCAGGAGAATGGATTAGTGGACACTCACACACATGTACATATATGAGTATATTTCTACATATACATTTTTATATAGAAAGAGGGATTTAGACCTAGAAATAGACATATGTCTCACATATACCTCATGGCTTAAAATTACAGTAAGATTTGGGGGACATTTGTGTTGTGAGTTTTGTGTAAAACTGGTTCCTCAAAACAGCCCTATAAGAAAACTATTTGACAAATGAGGAAATGGACACTTCCAATGAGGAAAAGCAGCATGGAGTAACAAAACACTGAAGTTCAAGAGGTCTCTTTAAATCCTATTGAGACACTCACTAGCTATATGACCCTTCTTCATCTATTAAATATAACTCTCTTTTTGGTGACAATGTGGAATATGTTGGCTAGACAATATTAGAGTGATTTGAATTCAGAACTGAACAAATATCTGAATCTAGAATAGTTAATATAGGTTTTAAATTAATTATAAAATTATTAATTAATACATCAATAATTTGGCATAATATAATTAATTAGTAATTAGTTATGTAATAATTAATTATAGATGTTTCCTTGAAAGAAGATTCTTCAGTGGAATAAGTGTCCAGAATCTGTGTTTTTCTCTCCTCTATTCTAGACCAGTTTTTCAATGGCTTACATGTATATGTAAGATATAAGTACAGTGCACCTATCAAATTTACAGATAATAAAAAAGTAAAAATTGTTATCATATGGTATGCCAAAGATTTAGTTGAGCAAGATTTATTAAGTACCCCATTATGTGGAAGATATTGAGCAACTTCTTGGGGATAAAAATCCAAAAATTAAATAATTCCTGCTTCAAAGAGATCATATTGTTCTAGTTCTTATAAGCTAGAATTAGGGCAAAATCAAATAAAATTTAATTTTGAAAAGGTATGCTAACACCTTAAACATTGGTTCAAAGAGTCATTTTCATAACTACAAATGTGGGGAAGCCAAGTGAACATTTTAGTGGACTTGGAGCTCAATATGAGTGTATATTTTTGATTTGAGGACCCTGAAAACCAAAGTGATTGTAGGCTGCATGAAGGAATTCAACAAATGTAAAACCAGGAAGATGAGTCTCTTGCTGTACTCTGTCTTGTTCACACTGTCTCTAGCCCATGTTGTTCTATGTACTATATTTTAGGAAATACACTGTTAAATCAAAGCCCTGCAAAGATGGCAAAAGTTCTCGAGGTAATGCTAAGGCATGAGAAGGTAATTCACATTTCACTTCTATATTTGGTGCCCATTATAGTGTGTAATTCATATTAGGAACTTAAGAAATTCTTGTTGCTTGTCTTTCATGCATTTTGTAGAGGGAGATTCTCATTGACTGGAGGCTGGACTAGATGGCCTAGTGATTTGAACTTTAGCAATTCTATGAGATCAGATCTATCGTTTAACTCAAATTCAGTCTGATCATTTTTTTTCAGCCTATAGACTATGACACTTTGACCTAGTACTATTTTTGGTTTTATGTTTTTCTTTAGTCATTTTTTCTGCCAATTTCACCGCCCTATCTAGTGGATGAGTTCCTTTTTATAGTAGCCTTCCATATAGTTCCAAAATAAGATCCTGAGTTTGAATAACAGCTCTGCTATACATACAGTGATTAATTTAGGATAAATTTACATATAAATATGACATATAGATAGGAAGTAGCTAATAGTTTCATATATAAATAGATAACATATGAGGCATTAATAGGAAAATAGGGAGATAGATAGATGATAGAGATAGAGTTGAAGATACATAACACAACCTTCAACAGTTACTGAGTACTTGTAAGCCTTGATTTCATTATCTACAAAATTAGCATGATTGATTACATGATGTTTAATATCCATTCTAGCTCTAAGTCCTTTAATCTTTCTTGTAATTGTCAATGATAAAGGGGAAGAGAATATTTATATTTTATATTTCATATGTTTCTATAATTAGGATGCTGACTTTCAAGTTTGATATGTAACATATGTTCTATATAACACATGTA
The DNA here is from genome assembly GCA_028627135.1 of Pseudochirops cupreus. Classification (NCBI taxonomy): domain Eukaryota; kingdom Metazoa; phylum Chordata; class Mammalia; order Diprotodontia; family Pseudocheiridae; genus Pseudochirops; species Pseudochirops cupreus. The sequence continues at coordinate 526,210,638 of CM053582.1, read as the reverse complement.
TATGTAAACATGTATAAGTATAAATGCATATATGTATATTATACTGAAACACCTTTCAGGCAGTGATGTCATTTTAATGTGTTTTTAAGGTGCTATATAAGTTCTTACATAGCAATTAAAATGACAGCCATAGATACCCACATCCTTCTATTCATACGAAACCATAAAAATGATGAGTAATATAAACAGGAATATCATAGCATGTTTGTTGGCTCTTTGTATCTAAAACCAAACATATTGTAAGCTATAAATGCACAAAAATGTAAATGCTCTTCTTCCTTTGGTGACAAAACAGAACAAAGTTAGTGCTGGCATTCTGCCTTTAGCCCACTACAGAAGGGAAAATGAAGAGAATATGAATTATTCTGTCCACCCCTTCCTTTTCCATCAACACACACACATGCACACACACACACACACATGCACACACACACAATGTGAAGAATTATAGACATGAAAAGCAGAACATAGACTTACAAAGACATTGTAGCAGTGATGAAATTTCTGGACATGCAAATTCTCCAGCAATGGATATGCCCATGGCGCCAGATGGGTGGCTAAGGGAGGAATCATGCTGAGCCCTGACACAAAGCATGCTGGGACATTAGTTCCAGCTGGATGTAACAAATGCAAATAGTTCCAATAAGGAGTGAAAAGATTCATAGAGTCAGATTAAGTCACATAGCTACTTGGTATGCCTCTCATTCTGGTTTTTCAATCTCTCTCAATAATCAGTCTTCCTGTTCATCACATCCATAAATTCCTTTTGAATTATTCTTAGCTTTTCAAATTTGCTTCTCTTCCCAACCTAGTTTTATCTCCTCATTCCCAGGCAGAGATAATCCTCCTCCCCACCCAGGGTATTGCCCAATCATTAACAGGTGCCCATTCTATCTTAAGCAGAATGTTCCAAACACTTGGCAGTACTAGAGCTTATATCCATTAATTTTGATTTGGACTATTTTACAAGTGTAAGGTACTGGCCCTTTGTTTGGAGGGGTGTAAAAAAGGGAATGAACACTTGTAATCAAACTTGCCTGAGTCAAAACATGGCCTTTTGGATAAGATGTCCAGTATAGACCTAGACTGTTCTGAGAGCCAGAGAGAACAGCATAGCACATACAGGTATTTAGAAAAACTGATTGAAGACAGAGCATACTGCTAAAATAAAAAAAAAGAAAAAGAAAGAAAGAAAGAAAGAAAGAAAGAAAGAAAGAAAGAAAGAAATAGCTATAATGCGTTGTGGACAATTAGGTGATTGCATATGGCAGTTTACAGTTGCCTGGAGTTATACCGGGTATAAAGCTGCTTTTTTTTTTTTTTTCAGTTTATCATCACAGCTAGCATTTATGTGGTGCTTTAAGGTTTGAAAAGTACTTTCTATGTGTTATCTGATGTGATCCTTATAGCAATCCTGGGAGGTCATCATCATGATTATAATTTTAAAGATGAAGAAACTGAGGCTAGAACACGTTAAGTTTCTTACCCAGCATCACATAGCTAGTGAATATCTGAGGTAAGCCTTGAAGTCAAGTCTTCCTGACTCTGAGTCTAGTGCTCTACCACTGAACCCCTAGGATGTCAGGCTGTCATATGTCAGAAGCGAATCACTCTTAAGAGGAGGCTCTCTTTCAAAGCACTAGCATTCCCAGAGAAAAGATATAAGATGGATCAGATAAAGAAGGTAGCAGGAAAGGAAGTTGAATTAAGGACTTAAGGAGAGAAGGTACAGGGGGCCATAAAGGAGCTGCTGACAGAATATAGGAGTGGATAGAATTTGATCAAAACTGATATGCTAGATGTTTGGCTGGGAACCATACTAGCTGAAAGAGAGCCATTGATTGGCAGAGAGCTTGGATTGGAGAAATTCAGATTTGCCCTTTAGTGGTATCTACATCCAGGGAAAAGAGAAATTTTGAGGGTTTTCCTGGGCTGCTCTTTGCTGCCCTCTAGTATGAGAAAGAAAAATAGAGGAAAAGAGAAATGAGTGAAAAGAGAAATAGGCTCCTTAAAATCTGAATTTTGAAGAGTTGCTTTGTAAAACGCTACATGGCCCTATTGCTTAAGAGGGAGAGAGCCCTGGAGCTGAATATCATGTGTGGGGAGTTTGATTTAAGTTTAAGGAAAACCACTTGTTACTGAAAGGACACAATGCTTTCCTGGCACAGTTCTAAAAGGACCTGTGTGCTGAAAGAGATTGTTGTTTCAAATCATTTAATGGCCCAAGAATAGCTAGAAGCAGATTTGCCCAGCAAAAATATTGGGAAGACCAGAAGGAGAACAGATAACAGAATAGTTTTGCTCAACAGGTGGTACTGATGGTATTATGGGATTCTTGCTTGCACCCCTAAAAGGAAAAGACCATGTCTTTGAATGCAAGCCAACCCCTGAACTTTCCCATCCATTTCAGCAGCCCCGATTCCTGGCATCCACCTGAAGCATCTGGTCCATCCCAGTATACCATAATGCTTTCAACTATCTTTCCATTGTGGCTCTCTTGTCACTTAACTCCTTTCATTGTCTGCACCTGGACCACCTCAAGCAATTTACCACTCCTTAATCCCATCCAGATCTTCTCCCTGAATTTTCTTATATATAAGTACCAATCTTACCCTCATTAAATTGCAGTAGACTCACTAGGAATCTTGTCTGCCCTCTTGCATTGGCTTCACAAATAGCTCAGATTTACTAGAAATCTTGCCTGCCCGATCGGTGTATAATAAAACCTCAATACTTTGACTGTAAGTCTTGAGTGGTCAAATTCTTTTGAGTCATACACACCCTGTACCCCTGCATTTTGGGGCTCCCAGCAACCCCAAATCTTATTACATCTGGGCATCTGGGATGCTGAAATGGATGGGGAAGTTAAAGAGCTGTGTTGGGTTCAAAGATATGGCCTTTACTTTTCAGGGGCCCAGTGCTGAATCCTACAGCCTCATCAGCATGGGCTAAAGTCTATGCTCTCTAGGGCAGTAAGCTCTTCTAGGCACTTGGGCTTCCCTACTCGTATGCCTCCCTTCTAGGTTTTTATGTGTGCCCACTCTATTCTCATAGAATTACATACGTTGATGAGAGTGTGCAGCACAGGTATATTGGTAAAGTGTTATTCTTTGATTTTTCCTTTTATTGAATAAACATTAAGATTACTTCAGCATTTGTCTTATTGTTGAGAAAATGGTTCCTATTTGACAGTTGGTGGGATAATTGTGATTGATTTTTTATAAATGGAAAGAATGCCAATGTCAATCAGATATTATAGGCATATATTCTTTGAAAATCTCCCTATTCCCTTCTCCTTCCCCTGTCCAGTCTCCCTGCCAAAGAGAAAGGATGGGAGTATGGCTGCGACATAAGGCCCACATGGAAGGGTCCATAGTCACACCTAGAATACATACATGCCTAATAACTGAGGATCTACACAAGGCGGTGCATAGACTATTATAACTGCAGTCAAAGATCTGAGTTTGAATCCTGATTTTAGCATTCTCTTTCTGTCTCTTTGTGCTTGACTTTATTGGTAATATATATGGAAATGCTGATGATTTGAATGGATTTATTTTATATCCTATGACTTTGCTGAAGTAATTTATTTCAACTAGATTTATAGTTGATGCTCTGGGATTCTTCACGTATATAATCATATCATTTGCAAAGACTGGTAGTTTTGTTTCCTTATTGCCTATTAAAATTCCTCCAACTTATTTTCTTTTACTATAACTCACATTTCTAGTATAACATTTACTACTAGTGGCAATAGTGCTTTTAATAATTTTTCCTTGAGCTGGGGATTTCAGAATTTGCCTATGAAATTCTTATGAATTTTCCTCACAGGATCTCTATTAAGTGGTCATTGTTGGATTTTTTTTCTATTTCTCCTTTCCCCCCTTGTTCTAATGCTTCAGAACAATTTTATTTGATTATTTCATCAAGTTTTTTTAATTGTAATTTTCAGTTAGTTCAATTTATTTTTATATTTTTCTTCTTGATCTATTCTCCAAATCTGTTGTTTTTCTTATAAGATGTTTCACTTTCTCTTCTAGTTCTTCATTATTCATATGTTGTTTAATCATTTCTTGATCTCTTATAATTTCACTGGCTTCACTTTGCCCAATTCTCATGTTCTTTTTTTAAATTAAATTTTATGTTTATTTTTAGTTTACATCATCCATTTCCACATGATTTTGAGTTACAAATTTTCTCCCCATCTTTCCCCTACACACCACCCCAAAACAGTGATCCCGCTGAATACCCTCTGTCCCAGTGGCTCTCTCCTATATACTCCCCCATCCCTCCTCCCACTTTCCAGTAGGGCAAGACGGATCTCCATACCCAAGTGCCTGTATATCTTACTTCCCAGTTGCATTTAAATAATAATAATAATAATAAATTTGTTAAACATTTGATTTTACAACTTTGAATTCCAGATTCTTTCCCTTCTTCCCTCATTACCCACTCTTACTGGGAAGATAAGTAATTCAATATAGGTTGTAAATGTGCAGTTATGCAAAACATTTCCATAGTGAATATATTGTGAAAGACTGACTATATTTCCCTCCATCCTATCCCACCTCCCACTTGTTCTGTTCTCTACTTTGGCCCTGTCCCTTTTCAAGAGTGTATGTTTCTAACTACCCTCCACCCCCCAACCTGCCCTCCCCTTGATCATCCCACCTCTCATTCCTTTCCCCCCTACTCCCCTGTAGGGCAAGATACCCAATTTAGTGTGTATGTCATTCCCTCCCTAAGCCAAATTCAATGAGAGTAAGGTTGGCCCATTCCCTTTTGCCTTCCTATTCTTCCCCTCCATTGTAACAGTTATGCCTTGCCTCTTCTATATGAGATAATTTACTCCATTCTGTCTCTCCCCATTTCCTCTCATTATATTCCTCTCTCACCTCTCAATTTCACCTTTTAAATATCATCCCTTCCTATGCAATTGGTCCTGTGACCTCTCTGTATTTATACCTGTACCCATTAATACACACACTCAATATGTATTCATATGCACATACACCCTCCTATATAAACATATATATGTATGTATACATACACACACAGATATACACACACACACACACACACACACACACATTTATATTTCCTTCAAATATCCTCATACTGAGAAAAGTTTCATAAGTTGCAATTATCGTTTTTCCATGTAGGTATGTAAATAGTTCAATTTTGATAAGTTCTTAATGATTTCTTTTCCCTATTTACCTTCTCATGCTTTTCTTGCTTTATATATTTGAGTGTCAAATTTTCTATTCAAATCTGTTTTTTTTTTCCTTCAAGAATGCTTGAAAGTCCACTATTTCATTGAATGACCATATTTTCCCCTGAAACATTATACTCAGTTTTGCTAGATAGGTGATTCTTGGTTTTAACCCTAGCTCCTTTGACCTCTGAAATATCATATTCCATGCCTTTCCATCCCTTAATGTAGAATCTGCTAGATCCTGTGTTATCCTGATTGTGTTTCCACATTATTCAGATTGTTTCTTCTTGGCTGCTTATAATATTTTATCTTGATCTGGGAACTCCAGAACCTTGCTATAATATCCCTAGGAATTTTTTTTTGGGGGGGGATCTTTTTCAAGAGGTGATCAGTGAATTCTTTCAATTTCTATTTTGCCCTCTGGTTCTAAAATATCAGGGCAATTTTTCTTGAGAATTTCTTGAAGGATGATTTCTAGGTTCTTTTTTTTTTGATCATTTGCTTTTAGGTAGTCCAACAACTTAAAAATTACTTCTCCTGGATCTATTTTCCAGGTCAGTGGTTTTTCCAAAGAGATATTTCACATTGCCTTCTATTTTTCAATTTGTTTGTATCTTTTTAATAGTATCTTGATTTTGTATAAAGTCATTAACTTCCATTTGCTCCAATCTAATTCTGAAGGAATTATTCTCTTCAGTGAGCTTTTGAAATTCTTTTTCCATCTGGCAAATTTGGCTTTTCAAGGCATTCTTCTTCTCATTGGCTTTTTGGACCTCTTTTGCCATTTGAGCTAATCTTTTTCTTAAAGTTTTATTTTCTTCAGTAAGGTAGTTGACTCTCTGTTCATGATTTTCTTGCATCATTCTCATTCCTCTTCCCAATTTTCCTTCACTTCTCTTACTTGATTTTCAAAGTCCTTCTTTAGCTCCTCTAAAGCCTCTAATCAGTTCATATTTTTCTTGGAAGCTTTTGGTGCAGGAGTTCTGACTTCATTGTCTTCCTCCTGTTCTGTGTTTTGATTCTTTTTGTCCCCCAAAAAGGAATCTAAAGTTGGATTGCTGTGCTTGCTTTGCTTCCTTTGCTTGTCCATGTTGCCACTCATTTACTTGACTGTTTAGCTCTTTGCCACAGTAGAACTCTGCTTCCAGAGGGGAGAGCTTTGTCCCAAATCACTGGTGTTTTCATAGCTGCCAGAGCTATTAGGAGGCTGCCACCTTTGCAGCCCCCACAAACTCTGGCTCACTGGTCACACACCTCAGGACCTCCACCCAAGACAATGATCCACATCCAGGCAGGTCAAAGCAAGAGCAATTACCGTCTAAATGTTTGCTTGGCCCCCATATGATCTGCAGTCCTGGAGCTCTGAACAGTAGATTTTTCTTTGTTTATTCTAGTTTCTTTGCCCTTCATAATACTGTTTTCTAAGCTCTCTGATCCTTTAATGTAGAAGCTGCTAAATCTTGTGCTATACTGACTGGGGCTCCCCAGTATTTGAGGTGTTTCTTTATGGATGCTTGCAGGCCTTTGATCTGTGACGTCTGGAATTTGGGTATAATATTCTGGGAGTTTCCATTTTCAAATCTCTTTCAGGAAGCGATCAGTGAATTCTTTTGATTTGTATTTTACCCTCTTGTTCTAGGATACCAAGTCAGTTTTCTTTAACTTCTTGCAATATGATGTCTAGCACCTTTTGTTTTTAATCAGGGATTTCAGGTAATCAAATAATGTTTAAATTATTTTTCAATATATTTTTCCACATCAATTGGTTTTCCAAGGAGATATTTCACATTTTCTTCTATTTTTAAATTTTGATTTTGTTTTATTGTTTCTGGATGCCTCATGGAGTCATTAAATTATACCTACCCAATTACAATTTTTAAGGAATTATTTTCTTTCCTGAGCTTTTGCATGTCTTTTTTTTTTCCATTTGGTAGATTTTACTTTTTAAGAAGTTCTTTCGTTAATGAATTTTTGTATATCTTTTTTCCATTTATTTTAATTTTTGAAGTTGTTGCTTTTTTCACGAATCTTTCACATCACTTTCAATTCTTTTCCAAATTTTTCTTCTGTCTCTCTTATTTGATTTAAACTTTTTTATCTCTTTCAGTTAACTGTAGGGTGTGGGGGGCTGAAACCGTCTGCTTTTTCTCCCAGGCTTTGTGTATAACTGTTTTGACATTGTTGTACTTTTTTTTTATTTGTCTTTTGAGCATTCCTGTCACCATGGCAACTTTCTGTGGTCAGGTTGTTGTTTGTTGTCATTGTTGTTATTGTTGTTGATGCCTGCTCTTATTTTTCCAGCTAATTTCTTTATCACCAACTTTATGGTAAATTCAGGCTTTTCTGCCAAAATGGAGGGTGTGCTCTCCAAAGCTTCAAGGTTTTTTTGTTTTGTAATTTTCATAGCTAATTTGGGGGTTCTGTACGTTTTCAGTTCTTCCAGTATGATATTATCTAATATTACATTTTGTCATTGTTCTCTTGGTCTGTATTCTGGTCTGCAAGCTACCATAGACACATTTTTCTTCCCTATAACTGTAATCAGTATCCCCATATGGGTAATGTGACAGAATCTTATGCCCAGTGCCAACTAAGGATCTCCAGTATTCTACTTGTGACCAGTTGTCCAAACCCCTTACCTTCTATATGCTAAAAATTTGAAAAGTCACTGCCACAGATTTAGTTGCCCCCAAGGATTATTGCTGGCTGTCACTGGGGCTTAGGGTCTTGCTGCTGGCTTGCAAAGGGGCTTAGGATCTTGTTGCTGGCTTGTGTTGGCTGCTTGCTGTCACCATGGCTTGGGATTGTGCTACTGATTTGCTAGACACTATGTGCACTAGACTGTGTTCCTCTCTTATTCACCAGTGAGACAGAACTTTCTAGCCAACCTTCTAAGTTGCCTGATCTAGATGACTTTTGCTGTTCCTGAATTCATTTTGAGTCATAATTTTAAAGTTATTCAGAGAGGAATTTGGGGGAGTCCCTGCCTTTACTCAGCCATCTTGACTCCACCCAGCACATTTATTCTTAATTTCCTATCTATACTTAAATTCCTCATAAACACATATAATTATAGAGCTAAGGGAACCATTGGATATGACTTAAGCAAATCAAACATGCAGAAATTCAAATAAGGAGCTGAAGTGAATTGCCCAAAGTCACTAGAGGAGTGAATTGAAAAGGTAATTCTTCCCTGCAACCCTCTCTAATACTCCTAACAGCCAGATGCTGTCTTTTCTATCTCTTAATTTCAGTAACGCTATTCTACCTCTTATTGCACTTTCTTATATACCAGACCATAGCTAGTTATTTTTATTACATTTCTGATTTTTTCTACTGTTCTCCCCAGGGACAAAGATGATATCTTATTCATTCAGTAGCTCCTACAGTGCCTAGCCCAGTGCCCTGCACATAGGTCCAATCAATATTTGGCATAATAAATTGAGCTTAGACTTCTTTTAGAGCCAATATTCTGCCTGTGTGGCTGAAATACAAAGAATTTCCCACCTACCCTCCCCATGTCCCCTCACTGTGTTTTTCCAACTGATTAGGAGGTTTTCCACTCTCCTAGAACAAAGTGATTTCCTCTCCCCCACATCATGTAAAACATTTTGCAAGCAGCTTGCTGATGCCCCTCTTCTCTTCAGGCCTGGTGAATTTGAAAGCAGCAGCAGGAACAGGCAGAGCCCAGAAGCTACTCAGTGATTTTCAGCTGACTGTCTAAGTAGCTGGATTACAAAATAGAATCATTTCCTTTTAAATTTTCCCAGTTTGGCAGTTTCAAAGGATATCTGAGAAACATTGCACCTTCTGAAAAACTGGCAGAGTCAATTGGCCATTTTGCACTGCTTTTACTACTAGGGAGAAAATATCCTCTTTGGTTCTGGAAAAGTGTTTGCCGGCTGTGTTACAGGTGTGCATGAGGAGCTCCCTATGCTGAATGCCATTTCCCTGTTCTGTAGTAGTTTTTTCTCTGGTGTTGTGAAGTTGAATTTGGGGGGTTGCCACATCTTAGGGAAACATGGCAGAGAAGATGTCCATTGGCACAGCTGTTTACTGCCTGAGAAATATGGCCATCACCCCTGGCATCAGCTTCCATTCTCCCTAGAACAAAGCACTCAGAAGCAATGCAATTAGAGAAGTAATGATTGCTATCCATGAACATGCATAGTTAGGCTTCTTAAATGATTCTGACAATACAGAGGGAAAACATCTGGCTCTGCCATAGACCCTCCAGAAGGAAACATTTTCATTTTCTTTAAAATATAATAAAGAGGTAAAAAGGGGGAAGCGGAAATGAGAAACATCCCTCTCAGATGCAGTAAGCCAAGTTGTGTTTAATCTCTGTTGTCAGGCCTTTTACATTAATTTGGGGACAACCTTCCCTTCTTGGCTTGACTCCACACATCCTCAGGTGAATTCCAGTGTTTGTACCATCACTGATCATTTAATAGGCAGCTGGAAATAGTCAATAAAGTATTGGATGTGGATTCAGGAGGTTGTGGGTTTGAATCACACCTTGAATACTCACTAGCTGGCTGACCATGGGCAGTATGGTAGAGTTAAGAGTACTAGATTTAGTATATAGCACTTGGATTCAAATTATGCCACTACTACTTAGGTACATGTGGGAAAAGTCATTTACATCTTCTAAACATCATGTTGCTCATCTCTAACATGGAGGGATCAGACTAAATGGCTTGAGAGGACCCTTTAAATTCTAAATTGAATATCATGATAATGGAGCTACTGATGAAATCTTTTAACCCAAGAGTCAGTAACTTCTTCTGTGATAATATAAGAACAACAGCATCTAGTTTAAAAGGTTGTTGTGAGAATCAAATGAGATAATTCATAGAAAATGTTTTACACACCTTGAAGTATTATATAAATGTCAACTCTTACTACTATTTTTATTATTTAGAGCCCACGTCCCCACTATTGTAAGATACTTAACATCAATGACAATTGTATATTCATGACTAGCTATGATTTCTTCCTGATTGGAAACACCTTAAGGGCAAGAGACTTTGAAATATTCACATTTCTACATCCCTAGTCTGCTAGCAGAGTGCCCTGCAATTAAAAAGATAGCAATCAATACTCATTAAATGGAATTTCTCTCACTGAGAGGTTTCTGAACTAGTCAACTTTTATCAATTTTACCTACACTTTTCATCTTCCTCTGCAGTACATTTCTATTGGGTGGGTGGGTAAATTATGTACATGCATGCATACACAAATGCATATGCACATGATATGTGTATATACACATATCAACACATGTGTACTTATATACACATGTGTGTTGCACACATGTATATATGTATATGGATGTGTGTATACAGAGACACTATATATGTATATTATGCATAATCCATATATATGGACATGTATATATAATATGTATGTATGTGCATATATACATATGCATATATAGCTGCCTTGGTTTGTTCAGATAAGCAATATTTTTCTAAGGAAGCTTTAGCCCCTCCAGAACTTCTGAGGACCCTGTTTTTCCCCTTAACTTTGCAGAAGCATGTGCGTGGTACATTATATAGCACACTGGGCTTGAAGTCAGGAAAATATGACTTCTAATCTGGCATCAAACACTTACTAGCTGTGTGACTTTGGGCAAGTCATTTAACCTCTTTTTGCATAAGTTTCCTCTACTGTAAAATGGAGATTAAAATGGCACTTACCTCTCAAGATTGTTGGTAGGACCAAATGAAAAAAAAATAATATGTGCTAGCACAAAGTAAGTGCTTTAAAAATTATAATTATTATGATGTGACATAAGATGGTCATTGACTTCATCAAGGCTACAGGGATGAATAATCATTCAGTCTATCTTTTCTCTAACAGCAGCTGCTAACGTTCTCAAAAGTTTGCTTTCTTCCAAAAAAACAGACTTGATGGCTAGTCCTTCACACCCCCAGTTTAATTTAAAATTAGTCTATTTTGCTCATGTACTTCTCCCAGTGTTTGGAAACACTGTCTCCACCATGTAATAACAGATAATGAGATGTATCAGTGTTGTGTATCATTCTCTCTACCTTGTGTAAGGTCAGAGGAGCGAAATATCTTAAGAGATAAGATGCCTGAGCAAAACTGTTTTTAGTCCCATTATTGAAACTTATTACTTAAATAAGCAGATATTGGAAGCATGAAAGCCAAGGGTAAGGCAGATAACATCTGGCCAAGGACTACGTGAGGTGCAATAAGGCAACTGACATACTTGATTTACTGTAGACTAAAGGCCAGGCTTGAGAAGACGATCACCTTCTTTATTACCTTTCTCTTCAGACAGGTGAAATTGCCTTTTACCTCTGCTAGGCATTAGTGAATATTGATCATCTGTGGGCAGATATGACAAGAGAGGGAATGGACGGAAACACTGTCAAGCCAAGATCTTAGCATATATACAAGAGTTTTCTATTTCATCTCTTAGGTTACTCCTGTGAATGACTGTTGGAGGTACAATTCTTCAACAATCACAGATAATCTCCCTTCCCCTCCAACCCTCATACATACATATATACATACATTCACACATATGTACACACACATATGAATGTTTTTGCTAGTTGCCTCTCTTTCCTATAGAACTCTTTCCCTTCTCTCCTCCATCTTCTAGCTTTCCTGTTTTTTCTTTTAAATTTTTCTAAGTCTCAGTTAAATTTCAATCTTGTTTAGGAAATCTTTTCCAGTCTTCCTTATTCTTAATACCTTCCCTTGGAGGCTACCCCAGTTCATCGTGGATGTGACTTCTTTATGCATGATTGCATATATCTCCCGTATTGAATTCTTGAAAGCAAGAACTTTTATTTTGCCTTTCTTTTTTCTCCTCAGCACTGAGCATGGTGCCTGGCATCTCACAGGGGACTCCTTTCTCCTCTGGGCATTAATGATGGTCTGACTATAAAACCTGACCTAGGCTTATACTCCCCAAATTCCAGACATCGAATGGCCCGCACACTCTCAGAGGTGTTCTCTTTTCTATATTCACAAGGTCAGATCCTCTAGATTAATTTTCACTTAAAATGAATGAACAAATGATAAGGCATTTATGTATAAAACAGGGGTCTGCATTCACAAAGCCACATGTTGGCCTCAGAAAAAAATGCCCCTTTACAGCATTTTCTCTCATGGGACACCATCAGCAAGGAATTCAAACCATAGAAATCCCCACACACAAGCAGGTCAAAACTTTTATATTTTTTCTCTTATAACACATTGTTTCTCTATGAAGAATAGGCCTGTCATTGATTGAAGGGATTACTAACTCTTGGAAGTTATAAAGGTATTCTCATTGACTTGAGCATCTTAGAATTGAACTATAGGCATCAAATCAACAAACATTTATTAAGCCTCTACTAGAAGTCATTTCATCCAAGCAATATTGAAAATATGAATCACCATGAAGATGAAATGGCCTTATGGCCCTCTTGGGTTTCTATAAGTCAGAAAGTGCAATTTGAAAGGAAAAAAAAAGAACTTTATGATAATATGAATTCACTCTCAGACGTTTTCTTTCCATATTGAAGAGCCTTATTATTTTTTAATCTGCAATTATAAGTCAATTCTCTATTCCCAGTAACTGCAGCCTAAAGTGTCAGCCAGAAGTCACCTTAATTGATTTAATTGCAGTTCTCTAGACTTGTTTGTGCATTTCTGGAAATATAGTCACCAATGATGCGCATAGCATTCCAGGTGGGAACACGACTTAGCTCCATAAAAGGGAAGGGTAATGTTTTTGTTTTTATTCTTCCCCACTCCTTGGAGAACCAGGATTTTGATTATAGCAGACCTCAGTGTGGTGTCTTCAGGAAATACTCTACAATGAATCCTAAGTACCTTTACTAGGTCATAACTGAAAGTTCACAATTAATTATCTCATGAATTTGGTGTGGATTATTTTTCCTACCTTACACTGAAGCTCATCTCCTATTTTTCTGTGATCTAAGTCACACAACGTCTTGAGATCTTCCTGCACTTAAACCTCATTAGCTTGACATTTAACTGTCTGTACAAGCTTTGAGCCATGGGCAAATCTAATGATTTCCCTGTGTGTTCCCTTTTCCAGATCATTTATAAAAATGTTAAGTAAGACTGTTTCCAGCACTAATCCCTGAGGGATCCAAAGTATAGTCTCATGATAGGTGTCCAGAATCACATTGGTACAGTCCAAGCTGAATGAGGAAAACATGTGTTTAGCTCAACAGTGTCTTAAGATGATTCCATCATTGCAGCAGACAAACTGTCACTTACAAATCACACTTGGTCTAAGCATAGTTATGCCTTATTCTTACTAACTGGAAACTTAACTGTCCATGATATTTTCAGCATAGAGTGGCTGTGCTCATTCTACTCTCCTCATAGTATGATTCGACTTACTGTGCGTTGATCCTGTGTTCCACCTCCACTTACCTCTGGCATCTTTCTACTGTTTTCTCTGAACTATTTTACCAGTCCTTCCTTTTTCTATCTTGTTTTCTCCATGACCTCTGACTTGATCTAATGTGGCACCTTTTGGACAGTCCTTTGGATCCTAGCTTGGACTACACTCTCTGATTCTCCTCCTCCTGCTGCTCATCCTCCTCTTTTTTTCTCCTCCTGTTCCTCCCCCTCCCACACTCTTTCATTCACATTAAGTCACTAGAAAACTTTGTTAATCTGGACCATCTTCCACAGAAGTTTTAGTGAGTATCAGAATAAAGATGTTTGGAAGAGCTTATGGTATGAATAATGTACATTTGGAAATTAAATATTATTTTGACCATCCATTAACATATTTGTTTAGTTTAAATTCTGGCTCCATTCATGTGCAACATAAAAGAAACCACATAAACCTCAGTTTCCTCATGTATAAGATGAAGAAGTTGGATTCAATGCACACTTAGATCCTTTCAAAATCTAGCTTTATGAGGCTAACAGCTGAAGGAAATGAAAAAATGTTGTTTTTACATATAATTCTAGATGTATTTCTTTTTTAAAAAATCACAAAAAACTGTTGCCTTATCCAAAGGATGTATTTTCAGTGTGTTTTTTATAATATAATATTAAAATAGATTTTCATGATGCCGTTTGTTTTTATACCACAGTCATTGCTGGAAAGTATCACTCTTTCCCCACATTCTCCCTCTGAAATCAAATCTTCTCATGACAGAAAGAAAAACAAAGAAGCAAAAATATTTTATGCCTACTTCTCAATATATTCCACATAATATACTATTAAGCCCCCAACTCTCTGCTGAGATGAAAGAGGTATGCTTCATTCTCTGTTCTCTGGGTCAGTTACTAGTTTTTCCATTGCAGTTAAGTTTTCCATTAGACATATTGTAAACTGATAATGGTATAGTTGTTATATTTAACTTTTTTTGTTTCTGCTTACTTCACTTTGCATCTGTTCATATAAATCTCCCTTTGTTTACTTGAATTGCACACTGTCCTCACCTCTTTTTGTAAAACATTATTCCTTTACGCGCATATACCACCATTTATTTAGCCATCCCTCAATTTATGATCATCTACTTTATTTACCATTCTTTTCTGCAAGATGAAGTGATGCTATGAATTTTTAACACCTGTTTGATCTGATGTTTGTCTTTAACCTTTTTGGGGTATATACCCAGTAGTAAGTCTGATAGGTCAAAGAGCATGAGACATTTATTCACTATTTTTCCTTATTTTAAATTTATATCCAAAACAGTTAGAGGAATCTATGACTCCACCAACAGTGTATGAGGGAGCTTTATAATTAGGGTTTTTTTTCTCACCAAAGTTATTTAAATGTTGCTTGTTCCCATTATTTGGGGAAACAAATTTGGGGAAACAAAAAATATTTTGGGGAAACAAATGTGACAAACATGAATCAAGTAATTGCTAAATCTTGGGTTTGTAAGAATTAAGGGATGGGTTTCATATATGTGGAGAGAAGTAGTCAGAAAGACTTTAATGGAAGAGGTGAATCTTGAGTTGAGCTCTGAAGGATGGGTGTGATTTAGATGATAAGTTTAGACCTAAAACAATTCTTACCTGATGCAAGACCTTCATTTTACAGATAAGGAAGCTGAGTTCAAGAGATATTAAATGACTAGGTCAAGGACAAAGAGGTTCTTAGTGCCAGAGTCAGGATTCAAACCTCTAAATGCAGTGCTCACTCTATTTCATCTTGTTATTTTTTTCTAAGTGAAGTTCTCATTTCTTCACATTCAGAAATATTCTTTCCACTATAAATTCTGATCTCTATTTAGTTCTTCTCCTTCTGACTCTACTCTAAATGTCCTCATGTTGAGTAGTAAAGGGAGAAGGGAGGGGATTCCCAGCAATAGGGGGGAAAATTTTCACTATGGGAAAAAGAGGTAGTGGTAGTTTATGGATATCTGTGAGTGTGTAGTCCAGAGATATTTGAGCCAAGGCAACAATACTCTATGAGAGGAGGTCAGATCAGGGAAAGAATCTGTAAGGTAGTGACTAGTTAAGGTAAACTGGAGTGGAAGAAGGTTTAAAAAGGTAAGCATACATGAATAGGAATAAAAGCATAGATTTTTTAAAAAGAGAGATAAGTAGAAGCCAGGGCCATTCATGGGTTAAAAATAAATAAAGGAAAGTGACACAAACTAAGATTCCCAGGAACAGGTGGAGCTATCCAAAAAAAGAAAAAGAAAAAGAAAAGTACATGAGAAGAAGCCAGGCAAAATTCTTGTTCAGCTAGAAATTTCTTATAGCTTTTCTGTTAGAATTAGGGGGAATCAAGAATAAGGTACAAGAAAAACAAAAAGTGGGGAATATTTAAAAATTGTTGTTATAATTGATGATGGTAGTAGCACTTTATACATTTACTAGACCTCATTATTTGAAATAGCATTCACAGGTATGTTGTCATTAAATGAATCTCTTTTATCTCCAAAACCTGCGAATTCCCTTTTGCTGAGTGCTTTTTGATTACTACCTGGTTCTGTTCTGAGAAATGAATAAAGAAAAATTACACAGAGAATCTGTGACTTCTAGCATCTTACTATCTAAAAGATTCATAGATGAGGACAAAGGTGTTAAGTATAACAAAAGGAAAGCCATTGACCAAGACATAATTGGGTATTAAAGTTTTAACAGCCTTGCCCAGTGATTTTAGGATTAAGCTCTTTCTATTTTACCCAGAGTAATTTCAGATATGCCAATTAAGACTTGAAGTTAAAAAGAAAAGAAAGAAAAGAAAAAGAGGATATTCTCAACTCTAGTTTTACTTCTGTTTTCTCTGCCAAGGAGCCTTATACTTGGAATGGAAGGGTCAGAACAAAAGATGGCCAACAGGAACATGATGGTTAAGGTTGGCTGGGATATGATAAAAGACAATCTGGCTGCTTTGGGGTCCAGTCACCAAATCTAAGCAAGCTATAATTGAGTACTGAAAGAACTAGTGGATGTGCTTGCTAAGCAACTCTCAGTGGTCTTTGAAAGTTCCTAAAGTAGAAGAGGAAGAGAAGAAGAAGAAAAAGAGGGAGTAGGAGAATGAAAGAGTGAAAGAAAGGGTCCACACACTACTGGCCAAAGAGCTTAATTTTCATTCTTTTGAAAAATCTAGAAGATATTAATAAAAGGATGGGTATGGATACTGGCCATAGAGAACTAGCTTTAAGAAAAAAGAAAACATGCAATAATTTTCTCATTTCCTTTTTTTTTGGGGGGGGGGGTAGAGGGGAGGGTTACTTAGCTGGAATAACAAGAGAAAACTGTTCATAGAGTTTACCTAGATTTTAATAAAAACATAACAAATTCATTGAATTCTACTCTTTGGAGATAGAAGCTATAACATAGTGCAGTAAAGGTGATTCAGAGCTGCTTGATTGGCCAGATTCTAAGGAGCCATTAAAAGTTCAATGTCACTTCTGAAGTTCTGCCACTGAAGTACCACATGAATTTGTTCTTAGACCAGTGTAGTTTTAACATTTATATCCATGACTTTGATAAAGGCAGCGATGACATACTTATCAAATTTAGAGATAACAGAGCTAGAAGAAATAGCATGCATGTTGAATGATAGAGTCTGGATCTAAAAGATATTTCATCATGCCAAAAACATTGAACTGCTTATATTGTTAAGATATAAATTAAAAGAAATGAAATAAAAATGTATTGAGTTTTATACTTGGTTTGAATTAAAGTAAAGAAAAATACTTCCTAAGGCAGTCAATTAACATTAGTAGGTGCCTACTATGTGTCAGACATGGTCCTATTGGAATATATTGGAAATATATTTAAAAAAAAAGTTTAAGGAAAAAAAAAACAATAGTCTCTATTTTCAAAGAGTTCATAGTCTAATGTGAGAGAATACATATACAAACAAAACCTATACAGGGTAAACTAGAAATGATTAACTGTAACAAGGCACCAAAAGTTAAAGGAATCAGGGAAGGTTTTGCACAGAAGGTAGGACTTTGCCTGGGACCTAAAGAAAGTCAGGAAAGTTAGAAGGTAAAGATGAAAGCATTCCATACATGGGAGAAAGACAGTGAAAATGCCTGAATTTAGGAGATGGAGTATCTTGCTCTAGAAACAGGAAGGAGGTCATGTTACTGGATTTGAGAATACATAGAAGAGTATAAACTGTAAGAGACTTCATATCCTTTATCATTGAATACCAAATGTGATTTTATGTTTGATCCTTGAGGTAATAAAGAGTCTATGAATTTTATTAAATAGGAGAGACATGATCAGACTTGCATTTTATAGAAATCATTTTGACAACTGAGTGAAGGATGGACTGGAGTGGGCAGAGACTTGTGTCAAGTTGAAAAATCACCAGACCATTATAGAATTCCAGGATTGAAGTGAATTGGTCTTGCATCAAAATGGTGGCACTGCCATTGGAGAGAAGGGACATATGCAAAACTTCTTAGAAGATAAAATAAACAGACCTTGACAATAGATCAGACATAGAGGAGGGGACAAAAGAGCTTGTGGCACCAAGAATGACTCTTATGTTGTGAGTCTGGGTGATTGGGAGGATGGTAGTGTCCTTAGCAAGATTAGAAAAGTTTGTAAGTGGAGAGAATTGGAGTGGGGGAAGGGTAATGAGTGTAGTTTTGAACAAGTTGAGTTTAAGATGTCTGTAGAATGTCCAATTCAATATGTTCAATAGAAGATAGAGATTCAAGATTAAATGTGAACAGAGTTTAGAGTTGGATAAGCAGATTTGTGAATCATCAGCATAGAGACAGTAATTGAATCCACAGGAGCTGATGAAATCATCAGGTGAAATACTATTGAAGGAAGAAAAAAACGACACAAGACAGAGCTCTGTGGGTTACCCACTGTTAGAGGGTGTAACAATTAACCCAGCAAAGGGAGTGAGAAAGAAGGATCAGATACATAGGTAGACAACCAGGAGAGAGCAGTGTCACAAAAATCTAGAGAAAAAAGTGTATCAAGGATAAGAGAGAGATCAACAGTGTCAAAATTTGCAGAAATGTCAAGAAGGATGAAGAATAAGATATGGGGTTGATATAAAAATTAGGTCAAACAGCAGTTCATCTGAACAACAACAAAAAGATCTGGGAGTTTTACTGAAGTGTAAATTTAACATGAGTCAACAGTATAGTATGAGAGATAAAGATTATATTTTCTTAAGCTACAATATGAAATGCAGTACCGGGGAAAAACATCAGACTAGGGAAATGATAGTCTATGTTCTGATTTGGTTGCACCACAACTAGAATAGTGTATTTCATTCTCAGCACCAGGTTTCAGGTAGGACATTGGTAACATAAAGGGTCCAAAGGAGAATGGTCAGAATAGTGAAGGGCCTGAAATTATTGACACATAATGATTGCAAAGATAGTGGAAGAGTATAGCCTAGAGAATATTTGGTTGGGATGTGGCAGCAATTTTTAAGAATTTGAATGTCATACAGAATTTTGATGTCATGTAGAAGAGGGATTAGCCAGAAAGAAGAAAATTTAGGTAGAAAATAGAAAAAGAAAGATTTAAACTTGAATTGAGGAAGAAGAAAAACAACAGAAATATTATGATCATTTGATCAATCTAAAAGTGGAAAAAGCTGGCCCAGGAGATTGTGGATTTTCTTTTACTAAAGGCTTCCAAGCAAAGTCTGAATGGCCCTTTGGCGTGGCTAGAGAGGATTGTTTTTCAAATATAGTTTAGAGCAGATGGCCTCTGAGAATTTCCGAATATAAGATTGTTTTCAGTAGTTATTGTTGTTTTTCTGTGAAGATACTATTCAAATATACACTTAGGTGTTGTTTAAAATGTACAAGATAAAAGTAGGAAATGTGTTTAGAGGCTTCCCACAGAGTTGGGGAAGATTACATGACAGGCTGCTTCATATCGGAAGGTTTTGAGGACACGCTCATCTTTAGAGGGGCAGACCGTGAGGCTTATTCACATATTGCGTACTTTTACCCCTTTATATGAAGGTGTGTTCAATTCATAATTTCCTTAATCTTTGCAAACCACGAGCAATGTTGCCTTGCTCTTGAATAAGAGTGCCAGAAGAATCTTTGTAGTTGTCATACTTCCTATTTTAAAGGGTTATTTTAGCTTTTGTGAGAAAAAAAAAATTCAAGACACAAAAAATTGCTGAAAATTACACTTAAAATTTAATTTTCTTGAGTTGTTTTCATTTAAAGTGAATCAAGTAACAGAAAAAGGCATATAGGTATCTTGAACTCCTATAGGCATTTTATGTCAACTGCCTGTCTCAGGGCCTCAGAGAATCAGACATTGCCTCCTTGCTGTGTTTCATTGGCACTTTCACCTTTTTTTACTGAGCTAATCGAACTTTGGTTCTTCAGTTCTGACAAAATTTTGATGATATTTTAAAATCACATCAAACTACCAATCTGCTGTATTGAGTGACACCAAAGGGACACATCATTAGCTGCACATTGTAGAAATCTCTTTTCAAATCATAGGAGCAAAGATCTGGAAAAGACCTTAGAAATTATTTAGTCTATAGTATTTTTCACTCTATTTATTTTAATTATAAGAGAACTGAAGGTCAGAAATAAAGTTACTTGCTGAAGATTATCCAAGTTAACTATTGCCTGAGCTTCCCACCTTAGTATTCACAAATCTCTCAATATTTGTCAATTACTGGTCATACTGGTTTCCCATAAGGATATTTAGAGGAATGGCAGCATTTTAATACCAGGAAGCTCACAAAATGGAAAACAAAAAGATCTGAATTTAAGACAAATTCTATTTTTGACCAATTGTTTTGTCAGACACAAGTCTTTTTACCTCTTTGGGGCTCAGGTTTTTTTCACATAAAGTTTGGAGGTTGGTTGATAATGTCTAAGGAAAGATCAAACTCAAAGTTGCTTTGAGAGCCTATTCTAAATATATATACACACACATACATGTATACATATATAAAGAGATATGCATGCATACATACATGCATACACACATACATATGCATATATACGTGCATATACATGCATGTATATATAAATAATCAGGAGATTAACAGACTTCTGAAATAAACAGTTGTGTGCTTCAATCTTTAGGTAATTTTTACTCTTCTTACCATTGAATTATATCATCTTTTTTGCAAGTATATTAGGTCTAATGACAAGATACTGAATAACGTGTCAGCAGAGATGCACAATTAGAAGATTCATGAGTCAGGATTCTCTTTGTACTTCTATCACAAAAGATAATAATTTATTAGCTTACACAAGACACTTCTTTATCATGATCACAGGTTTCGTTACTTAACATGTTGACTTAGCATAGTTCACTATTGTAATTATTGAAAAATACTGTGCAAAGTCAAATACATCAAAATTTATTTATGAGCATTAATAATTTTGACTATCCCTAAGGAGAAATCTTAGAAAGGATGTATTGTGTGTGTGTGGGTGGGGGCTGCAATATATTCTTCTCTCCAGTTTCTTTTATTAGCTCATGGTTCAGATTTGAAGGATAATAAATTAATATGAAAAAATGCAAAGAGAATAGTGAAGTGCCTAAAGAAAGGAAGTCCCGGGAAGGAAGAGACATTAAAAAGGAATATGGATTTACTTTTAGATGTGTTGAGACTGAAACAATTATGGTTTGTCCAAGTGGAAATCTGCAGTTACAAGTGAAAGAGGCAACAAGTTGTATTAGAAAAGGAGATGGAATTGAAGCAGCAGAGCCCTGGATTCTAATTCCATTTCCAGTAACTTCTAGCTATATAACAATAGGCAAATCAGGAAATCTCTGAACCGCAGCTTCCAGCTTCTTGATCTGTAAAATTAAGATGAGAAAAAAACTATAACTTTTTTAATATTAAAAAAATTAGGAAGTTTAAAAGAATTCAGCTGACACCAACTCTCAGCTTCTTAGAATTCCATTATAAATCATACGTTGAGTACATCATAACGTAATAAAAGCTAGCTTTTATATAACACTTTAAGGTTTGCAAAGTGTTTTACATATGTCTTTTTTAAATTCATACAACAGCCATGTAAAGTAATTGCTTTTAATATCTCCACTTCATAGATGATGAAGTCAAGGCTTATGTGAACTGGCAGAGTGACACAGCTATAGAGAGTCTAAGGCAGAATTCAAGCTAAGATATTTCTGAATCAAAGTCCAACACTCCACCCACTGTACTGACTAGTTGCCCATTAGAGCTAATTTATAACCTCAATATGGTAGTAGTTGACGAATTCAAAGGCTAGAATATATGAAGAGGTATCTGGCAGTAACTATGATGCCTACCTGTGGCCAAGGTAGTTGTTAATTACTCTAGGCAGCTTGTAGCTGACTTAGTACTATATCAAGGACCTCTATTTTCTGGAGCTCTTGAACACATAAAAAGTACAAGATCTCATTCATGAGAGAGACCGAAATAATTAGCAATAATCCTTTGAGCTCCATGCTTTTCAAAAATCAGCAAGTAAGGGAAAAAGATCAAAGTCAGGTCAGCTGAACGGTAGTGAAAGTGAATAGCAGGTCAACTCAAATCATACTCATAGAAAAGTTGCTGTATCCCTGATCTTGGAACTTAGTGAAATTTCATATAGATTCAGCTCCCCATGGGACATCAGTGATCTCAATAGGTTACAGTTTTACCATTTTGGGGTCCTCCATAATTTGCCCGAACTCCCAAATTTTGATTTTCCTGCCATTTCTATCAACTGTTATCTAGAATGCTGGAAGAATAGGAAGACTTTAAGCTATATTATAGGGCTTGTGTGGGAGGATAGTCAAAGGCTAAAAAGACATTGAAGTTGGACTTGTTAAAAGTTGCTTAGTATAGAAAGACAACTACAAAAATGTTCCCATCTCTCAAGTAGTTTGACTTGTAGTCTTCTACTTAGTCCAATTAAGCAGTCCATGCCCTCAAGGAGCTTAAAGGGGGTGTGGTGTATTCATATGATAAGCCAAGCCAGTAAATACATTGGAAATATACACATAAAGGCATCTACAGGGTGTAGGGGATAGAACTCTGGGCCTGGAGCCAGAAAGACCTGAGTTCAAAAGAGGCTTCCAACACTTACTAGTTGTGTGACACTGGACAAGTGACTTCACTTGTTTGACTCAATCCACTGGAGAAGGAAGCAACAACCAGTTTGGTATCATTGTGAAGAAAACCACATAGCCAGTATTGATGTGCTATGGCCATGGGACCTATAAAAACTCATATATGGTATAACTAAACAACAAATATATACACATATAAACACACATGCATAACAAAACATACAGATGTATACATATACATATACATTTATATGTGCTGTGTGTTTATGTGTGCATGCATATGCACATATGGGCATATGTAAAGATACATTTACAGACACTGTAGATATATGAGGGAGATAGATGATAGATATTGATATAGATATAGTTGTTAGATAAAAAGAGAAATAGATATCTCCACAAAGTATTCTGGAATAAGAGTCACTAACAACTAGATGAAAGGAGAACAATTTCCTGGAGGAGACATCCTTGAACTGAAACTTTATGTATTCTAGGAAAGAGGGATGTGACCAGACTGCATTCCAGTCATAGGCTAACAGCCTGGAAAATAGAAGAGAGCTGCTAAATGAAATAATGAAATAATAAGGTTGGATGAATGTAATGGCAAGCAAAGTAGTACTTTGCTGCTTCTTTCAGCTATTCAAGTACCTTTAACCTTGGCTTTTGACAATATCAAAATTCTTGGGTTTTGTGTTTTTTTTTTTTGCAATGGGAAAGGCAGGGCTATTGGGGTTGAGGTACTTGCCCAAGGTCACACAGCTAGTGTAAAGTGTTTACTGTCTGAATTCATATTTGAACTCAGGTCCTCCTGACTCCAGGGCTGGTGCTCTATTCACTGTGCCGCCTAACCACCCCCAAAAGTCTTTGTTAAAAACAGTATACATTGTATTGCCCTTAATAGGCCTAAGGGAGTTTGGAGATCTCCTCTGCCCTTAATAGGCCTAACATCATCACATGGAGCCCATGGGGGGAGGAGCTCACCTAAAGAGTGAAAGAAGAAAGGTAGAACAGGAAGGTGCAGAGCAGAGAAAAGGTCATACATGAGCTGGGACCAAGCAGAATTGAGAGGGAAGATGCTTGTGATTTTGGCACTCTGTAACACTCTGTCTGTTGGTCTGTCAGACAAAAGCACCCTGTCTGTTGCTTTTAACAGAAGTCCTGAAAGAGGACTTCACTACTGTGGAGAATCAGAGTTCAAACAGAGTTCAGGGAGATAATTGAGGATTTCATTCAACATGAGATAATTGATATATTAAGAACACTCACTCAAAGGATGGGAGAATCATTAGTGTCTTGGATAGTGGGAATCAGGGATTAGGGGGCTGGAAGATTATGAGTAGATAGTGTGGATAGCTTGAAATTTATGGGTATTTGTCAGAATCTGTTTGTCCAGCCAACTTTTAGAGATTTTTATGTGGCAGGAGGTAGCAATACAACTTATCTGTTAGTGTTAGCTGCCAATGAATGCAATAAAATATATCCTACTGATTCTATGTGGCCTGTTGGAGAGAGTTTGCTTAGAGAATGGATGAGAAAGATGAAAGAAGAAGTAATGAAAGCTATCATGGTTGGAGATGCAGATGCATATCATGATATCCCCTTAGCAATTCCTCCTAAAAATATGGTGAAGACAGTTCCTCCTGCTTCTAAGCACTTATTTCTAAGTATACTAATTGGTGCTACAAAGTCCTGAAAGAGAACTTTGCTGCTGTTACAGGAGCCCTGAAAGAGGATTTTACTGTTATTACATAAACCCCAGGACTTTACTGTTGATTTGTGTTTGATTTCTCAGACAAAGACTTGTCTGTTGATTTGTGTTACTTCATCAGACATAAAGTGAATTGAGATGATAGTGCTGGCATTGTGTGTAAATACTGCTGTGGCCCTGTTAAGATTTGTTTTCCCAGAAACAGAAACTTTGAAGAGCTTAGAGTGTAGTAGTAAGCTGAAGTATGAAGTAGGAGTGGGGGCAAGAGTCACGTGAGTCTAGGCAGGAGCTAGGAGAGCTGCTTACCAGTGGATCCAGGCAATAGCTGGGAGTGGTCAGTCCATAAAAGAGAAGTGTGGGTTTGGAAATGGGCCATAAGTTAAGATGAAATAAGACTTTGCTTGAGTACTCTGTACTGACTAATGAGATTGTGACTTACTGTGCCGTAGGGATGGGTGATGTTTGTACTTTCTGCTATTTCTTAAGGATGATTACCCCCTTAAAGATGATTGACTTAAGATGATTGGAAGTCAGCTGAATAAAAAAAGTTTATTAAAGATTCACCAAAATGGGTAGACTCTTAGGGAGTCTAAGTATTTGTGATGTTTGCATTGACAAGTGGGCCAGAACAATCTGACACAGACTTAGTCTACGCTAGACTGAATCTCAGAACTTTCAGGGAGGCAAGATGGATCTTATATACAGAAAGACTGTGGAGGGACCTAGGGGTGGTCTAGAGGAGAGATTTGGGGAAGGTCTTGAGAAGGAGTCTGAGGAGGATCTTGAACTGAGGTCATACTCCAGTAATGGGATTAATAGTGGCAAGCAACTGAAGGCTACCTGGTGATGATAGACAATGGAGGGCTAGGCTAGTTTAAGGGTAACAGAATTAGGTATGGTTATTTTGATAGGATCAGGAGTGGGAATTAGCTGGACAATGGAGGACTAGGATAGGTTAAAAGTAACATATTTAGGCCTAGCAATAATGAAAGGCTTATGACCTCAGGCAAATGCTTCATCAAGTGGGAAGATTCAATCAGAGTTCAAGGGGTTTCCCAGAGCCTATATGGCAACAGAGTCTTAAATAAAACATAGCATTCAGTAAGTTGCAATCTCCTCAATCAATATAAAAAAAACATCTAAAGTCTTCTCTCATCTTGATTGGGGACTGGCTTCCAATTATCCTTAGACCTGTCATCTTTAAGGGGTAATCATCCATAAGCTAATCATCCTTAAGGGATAGTGGAAAGTACAAAGACCATCCATCCCTATGTCACAATAAGTTACAATGTCATCAGTTACTACTGAATGCCCAAGTAAAGCTCTCTTTCATCTTGACTCAAAACTGGCTTCCAAACCCCATGGCTCTTCTTCCATGCTCCCAACTCTTGCCTGGATTCACCTGAGTGCTGTCTGGTTTTGCAGGTAGGCAGCTTTCTACTTCTGTTCCATATCTCAGCTCACAGGAGCTGCTTCACCCAACCTCTTCACAGTTTCTGTTTCTAAGAAAACAAAGCTCAACAGAGGTACAACAATATTTGCACACATTGCCAGCACTATCATCTCAATTCACTTTCTCTCTGAAAAATCACCACAAATCAACAGAACAGAATACTTCTGTTTGACAAAGCAACACAATCCAACAGAGTGTTTCTGTCTGACAAAGTAACACCAATGCAGAACAATAGACAGAACAACAGGTAGAGTGCTGATATCACAAACATTCTCTCTCTTCACTCTGCTTGGGCCCGGCTTGTACATGAGCTTTTATCTGCCCTGCTCTTTCCTGTTCCACTCCTCCTGTTCTGTCCTTCCTGTTCTGCTCTCTTGGCAAGCTCCTCCCACTGTGGGCTCCATGTGATGACCTCAGGCCTATCAAGGGCAGAGTAGGTCTCCAAACTCCCTTAGGCCTATTAAGGCAACACAATGTATACTGTTTCCAACAAAGGCATGACACAATCAAAGGTAAGGCTCCAAGATGCTTGATTAGTTGAAACAAGGAGCAAAACACTACTTTTCTTGCCATTACAACTAACCATAGATGAAGTCATAAATGTTAGATCAAAAAGCTATTACAATTATAATTTTACTCAAAAAGTCTTGGAGAAATCTAGTGCTCCTGGAAAGAAGAGTATTCTAACCTATGAAATTAAAATTCAGGTAGTTTTGAGGACAACTAAGTGATGCAGTGGATAGCATGCCAGAAGTCAGAGTCAAGAAGATCTGGGTACAAATCTGATCTCATGAACTTGCTAGGTGTGTGAGTATAGGCATGTTTGTCTCAGTGTTTTTTATCTATAAAATGGAAATAATAAAAGTACCTATCTCTCAAGGTTGTTCTGAGGATCAAATGAGATAACTTCTGTAAAATGTTTAGCACATATTGTTGCTGTTACTGTTGAATTATATTTTCAACTCTGTCCCTGCAAATCAGGCTTTTTAACAAATATTGATTAATGCAACCCCCTTCCACAAACCCCCAAAACCCCTGATATTGATTGGATGTCCAATATAACACAAGTATTGCCTTTTCAAAGAACACCCTAAAGTTTAATATCCTTACTTAAGCTAAGCAGCCACATCCTACACGCATCAGTTTTTTGAAAATGATATTTGACTTTAATGTGGTTACAATTTAAATACATTTTCTTATTATTTAAAATGTTAATAAAGAAGCACCCATATTACTGTGTCCACAAATTTGTTTTAAAACTAATAGGCACAGTGAATAGAGCATTTTTCCTGGAGTCAGGAAAAGCTGAATTCAATATGGCCTCAGACACTTGACACACTTTCTAGCTGTATGACCTTAGGCAAGTCACTTAACCCAAATTGCCTTCCCTTCCCCCTTCCAAAAAAAAAATATTTGTTAACTATGTTTTAGAAGCTTCCTTTAGAATCTCATATATTATATTTTGTGCATTTAAAGATGAATCATAGGCTTACCCAGAGTGATTGAGGTCTCCTTGTATAAATAAACAAACAAGTAATATGCTGTCCTTGATTATATTTTATTTTTACAAAGAAGAGTTTCATTTTTATTTTACTTTTTGGTAAAGAAGTATGGAGGAAAGACTGATGAGGTAGTAATATTGAGGAAAATCAAATATTAAAAGGAAGAAACGAATGGAGGAGTCATAGAACGTATAGGTGGCATAAAAGACAGAGCACTGGACCTGGAGACCTGAGCTACTTGAGCTCCAGTCTGGCCTCAGATACTTACTAGCTGGGTGACACTGCACAAGTCATTTAACCTCAGTTTGTTTTAATTTTCTCATTTGTAAAATGGGTGAAATAAAACCTACTTCACTGGGTTGTAGCAAGGACAAAATTAATATATTTGTTAAAAAGTTTTACAACCCTTAAATAGCTAATACTAGCTATTGGTGTTATTCAATGAAATATTTAAAGGTATATAGGATAGAGAAGAACAGAGTTCATAAGGGGAGATAGACTGGGTAGTGTTGATAATGCTATGCTAAATTTAATATCTACTTAGCTTAAAATAAATTGTATCTAAAAGAGTTTCAGTTTCTCAGAGAACACTTTATTCCTGTTTCTTATATAGGACAATGTTGATATTTATTAATGTTTGCCAAGTATAAAATAAGGGTAAAACATTTTTGAATGCAATACTGACTACACTAAGCAGTTTTTTTACACTATTAAATAGTATTGAATTAATTCCAATGTGTATTAAACAATTACCATATTTAGGGGGCTGTGAATCTATGTAGCTATGAAAGAGCTACAAGAGGGTAACTCCTTTCTTGGGTCAATAGCCAGTGCCTGTGCTGGGAGCAACCATCATCTGTGTCTCTGTCCCATTTTGATTCAAATTTGTCTTTGAGATAGACAATAGCCAAATTATATGGCCCAACCAAGCACATCAGAAAGGAGATCAGTAAAATAGGTGAAGATACAGAGTAAATTCATTCCTTCAAATTCCGTTATTCAGGGAAAGATACAGAAAAAGTTGAAGAGTTAGAGAGAGCGGTATCCATGTGAAGGAATAAAAATTGGAGAATCAAAGTAATATGGTGTGTAAAGGAAGATTCCTAACTGCCTAAGATGGCCCTTTGAGTTAAAAGTAGATGTTATTGAAAAATTGAGAATTCTTGGAAATTCAAGTCATTCTGGACATAGGCACTTTAGAAAAGATTATGACTGTAAGCCTACTCCTATTGACTCTTCTATAGAGCCAATTCCTTCTTTTATAAAGAACTGAAACTGATTTAAAAAAACAACAAAAGGAAAATGACTAGAAGGGAGAAGAAGTCACAGCAATTGATGAGGTGGTGTCAGAGGGATGAATGTCTAGAAGTTGGACTTTGGAAATGGCAGGAGGGGGAAAGAGAACCATCATGGTCAGGAGCTGGAGCATAGAGGAGCTAATGCAAAAGAATACAGTGACAGAAGGAGGAAAGGAGTAGCATACATCTCTCCTAATTTAGGGCCCATCCAGACTAGAACTACAAGTCATCAGTACACCCTAGAAAAGGTTGGCTCACCAGAAACAGCAAGTTCTCTTCACTTGTTAATGACCACCAAGTTCTCTATCTTTTTTTTTTAAGATGAGTGTATCACTGAGAGAAGTAATATCAGGCAAGAGAAGTATATAATTCCTTAGAAGGGACAGAAGCTAATTTGAAAGGGACTGGGCTATTTTACTCTTTAGAAAATCCTATATTTTTCTTTTTGTTGGGGCCCTCCTCCAAAGTTGAGACAGATAGGAAGCACAATGGATACAGCATTGGACCTTGAGCCAGGAAGATCTGAATTCAAATCAGACCTTAAATATGTACTAGTAGTTTGACTCTGGACAAGTTACTTAAACTGCTAGCTGCTTTAGTTTCTCCATTTGGAAGAAGAGGATAATAATAGCTGTAATGCCAAGCAAAGGCAACTTCCAAGGTTTGGATTACCAGCATAGTAAACCCCATTTATTCAGCAAACATCCACAGAACAGAAAAAGTCAAAATACAGTGTAACTTGTTCCTTTAGCAAGTTCTCAATTCAGTCCAGGT
>CM053582.1:526161165-526180692 GCA_028627135.1 Pseudochirops cupreus | reverse complement strand
CATAACTAGATAGATAAATAGACAGATAGACAGGTAGATAGATAGATAAGCATACACACACATATCTAGCAATATATATGTATGTCTCTATATACATATATGTATATGTGTGTACATACAGTTGTTTGAAGGTTTTGTCTTACACCAAAAGAGACTAATCAAGGCCGGCTAAAATTTTATAGCTTTTGGTCTAAGGAACCACTGTGATGCTTAAAGAACACAGTGCTCAATAAAGTGGGAAAGCAGCAAGAGAACATCAGAGAATAGAATTCAGGCCAAAACTGAGTCCTGACATTCCCTCCAGAACTGCATAGAACTGATTCCTAAAAAGAAAGTACTGGGGACAGTTAGATGGCACAGTGGCTAGATCAATAGCCTTAGAGTCAAAAGGACCTGTGTTCAAATCTAGCCTCAGACCTTACTAGTTGTGTGATCCTGGGAAAGTCATTTAACCCCAATTTCCTCAAAAGAAAGTTCAAATGTGGGAAGTAAGAAGTCTGAAAGAATGAATAAATAAGGAAAGACTCACAGAAAAAGCACTATTATGATATAAATCATACTCAAGGTAAAAATCCAGAAGAATAAAATACATACAGACACATACACACACACACATACACAGAGAGAGTGCTGTGGCTTGGTTACAAAGTTAATTAGAATTCCTAGAGTAAAAGAAGATTTTTTTGGACGTAAAAATGACATAAAAATGAAAGTGATAGAAGAAAGAATTTGTAAAGAAATGAGCGCTATGGAGGAAAAACTTGACTAGGAAATTTATAGCTTAAAGCAAAAGATACAAAACCTTACTTAAATCAAACTCCTTGAAAATCTGAATAGTCCAAAAAAAAAAGTTAATGTCTCCATGAGACAATAAGATTAAAACTAAGTCAAATTGATAAAAAAAAAAAAATAAAGTATTAAGTATCTCTTACCAAGATCAACTGATCTACCTAGAAACCAAACCAAGGAAAGGTAGTTTAGGAATTTTTGCACTACCTGAAAACCAAAATTGAAAGAGAGAGAGAGAGACAGAGACAGAGAGAGACAGAGACAGAGAGAGACAGAGACAGAGAGAAAGAGAACAAGTGCTTGTTCAAAGAAATCATGAAAGTAAACTGCCCACACACACACACACACACACACACACACACACACACATATTAGAAAAAAGGGACAAAATCAAAATTGAAAGAATAAACCAGTCACTTCTTCAAAGAAATCTCAAAATGAAAAATTTCAGTCATGTAATAGCCAAAATCCACTGTTCACAGATCAGTGAAAGATAGAAAGAAAATGTTTCAAGCACTGAGGAACCACAGCCAGCTCTAGTGGAGGTATAGCCACCACTGTAATAGAATGGAGGTTATGGAATAAGATGGTTCAAAAGGCAACAGATATAGACTTATAACCCAAAATAACTTACCTACTCAAAGTGATAATAATTCAAAAGGGGAAATTGATTTTTTATTGTCTTTTTATCGTTATTTAATTTTTAATTTAATATTTTATTTTCCCCAATTGAACAAGTTTTAATAAACATTAAAAACTTTTGAATTCCAAATTCTTTCTCTCCATCCTTCCCTGCCCCCAATATGAAGGCAAACAATTTTATGTGGCTTATAATGTGCAGTCATGCAAATGTGTTTCCGTGTTAGTCATGTTGCCAAAGAAAAAGCCAAAGAAAGAAAGAAAGAAATTAAAGAAAAAAGTATACTTTGTTCTGCATTCAGATTCCTTTACAACAGATTTTTTTAATAGGATAGAGAACCTCCAAGCATTCTGGATGAAAAGAGCAGATCTGAGTAGAGACTTTGAAATACAAACACAGGAGTCAAGAGACATAAAAGTGAATATGAATGAGCAATTAAAAGGGACAATTTAAAGAACTATTTATATTCATATGGTGGTGGGGGTAGAAGAGGAGATGCTGATATGTTTCCTCTCACAATCTAATGTTATCAGAGATCATAGAAAAATTCAAGTAAGATGGAGGGCTTGGGAGTGGTTTTGTTATATTTTAAAGATAGATAGATAGATAGATAGATAGATAGATAGATAAGGAAATTTGAGGTTTTCCATCATTGGAGGACTTTTAAGTGAAGAGTTGAGGAATACTTGCTGGGAATTGGTAGAGGAGATTCTTAACTGGGTATAGAAGCTGAGATTTGATCTCTGGGAACTTTTTCACCACTCATATTCTGTGATTCTATGTAATTTATATTTTAAATCATTAGGAAACCTATGTTCAAATTGTGCCTTAGTTATTAGATGTATGATACTTTGCCAATTACTAACCTCTCTGTGTCTCAGTAACTTAATCTGTAAAATGGGTTTAATAATAGTATGTACCTCATTGTAAAGCCAAACATGAGCAGCTTTCCAGAGCACTGCTGCTGTGAACAGCTTTCAAGGTTCTGATTACATAGTGTAGTGAGCTCTCTGTTTATTCAATAACAAATCAGAGCAAAACACTCACAGAAAATCAAAATATAGCATTCACAATGTTAAAACTTATCACAAAAAATCAAAATACAGCATTCACCATGTCACAACCGAACAACTTATCACTAAAATGGCCACATAGTTTTCACCAAAGTGGTCACATCGTTTTGAACAAAGTACATTCATTTAGGCAACTACAATATCCTTAATTCAGTCACAAACTACAAAACTCAAATTCTCTACCCCAGGTCACAGTAAATCATAATCTTCTCAGTCAGTACACAGTATCCAAGTAAAGTCTTCTTTCAGCTTGACTCAAGGCTGGTTCTCAGCTTCCCTGATTTCCCTTCCACAGTCCCAACTCCTACCTGAATTCACCAAACTGTCACCTGGGGTCAAAGGCAGGCAGCTCCCAGTTCCTTGTCCAGTTCTCTGTGCAGTTCCTGTTCCACACTGAAGCTAATAACATCCAGTCCATTTTAAATCCTTCGTAGTTTCTATTCCTGGGAAGTCAAGACTTAACAAAAACACAAACAGACAAAGTACTGACACCACAGTCATGCTTCCTCTGGCAGCTCAGGCTGGCCTTCAGAAGTCTTCAGCACCTTGGCTGGCCTTTGTAAGTCCTCAGCAGTTTGGCTGGCCCCCAGAAGAAGCTCTGCTACCACAAGTTCCCTGGAAATTCTGACTTTCCCAATTGGGGTTTTTCTTTATACATGGTATTGCTCCTACCTGTTCAGCCTCTTCCTGTTATGTCGGCAACAGGGGTTCCCTGTTCAGCCCCTTCCTGTTATGTCAGCAACAAGGGTTCATATCTTCTGTTTCTTTAACAGAGGATTAATTTGAAACTAGGTGTGAAGTACCTGTCAGCTTAGCAATACAAAGGGATCTTCAAATTTCATTACCATTACACTCATAAGTTGTTATGAATATCAAATGAGTTACTATATGTAAAACATTTTGTAAACCTTAAAGTGCCCTATAAATGCTAGCTATTATTCATTATCCTTCTACCTTAAGGAGTTTAGATGAATAGTGTTTACTAGACAGTCTTCAAGTATCAGAATTTGTCTTATAGAGTGCATTGAGGCCCCTTTCTACCCAAGTATTAAAAGGCAGAGATGAATCCAGATAACATATATTTTTGACTAGAATTGAGCTTAGAGGTCATTTAAATGGTACTTTACCTTCCATCCTTTAAAGACACTCTGATTTGCATCTAGAGAAATTTCTTTGTGAATATTGAAAGAGGAATGCATCTGAAGCTTTTCAATCATTCTCTAAAGAAACACAAGTAGGTAAGTAAGGACTGAATAATACTAAAGTTACGTGCTTTTTGTGTGTGTTTATGTATATACACCAAAAAAAAGTACATAAAACAAAATCACAACCCACAGTCTGC
Organism: Pseudochirops cupreus; assembly: GCA_028627135.1. Classification (NCBI taxonomy): domain Eukaryota; kingdom Metazoa; phylum Chordata; class Mammalia; order Diprotodontia; family Pseudocheiridae; genus Pseudochirops; species Pseudochirops cupreus. The sequence goes on along the minus strand of CM053582.1, from coordinate 526,176,848 downwards.
CATCATATGCCCATAAAATTCTATTGCCAGGGTTTCATTATTCAATAATGAAGTATTTATGAATAATATTGTTCTGACAAGAGGTATTTTCCTTTGAAATCTATTTTGTAAAAGAAAAAGATAGGGAGGTATTTGTAGACACAGGTCAGCTTGTGACTCCTTACAAGCTTATTCTTGGGGAATTAATTTAAATGGGCTTTGTTGTTGTTGCTGCTATTTTTCCTTGTTCTCAAAGAGGACCATGTTGGTGTTTTTGTTATGGGTGAATTAATTTTTATTCCTGGCACTTAAATGCCACAATTTCCTATATTAGGAATCATATAATGGTGGAGTTAACAGGTAGTTGATAGATTTACCTTTGGGAAGTTTGGTCAGATTTGTTCAGGAGAAAAGAAGCCTCCATTTGACTCCAGATAGAATGTGCTGGGAACATAGGTGTTCATAGAATCCCGTTGCTAGGATTATATTTGTAATCAAGACTTTTCGAACTTCATAAATGAAGGAAAGAAACATGTCCAATAAGTGTCCTTATTTCTTGATCTAAAGTGCTTTCAACCACCTCTTCATGAGCACAAATCAGCATTTCACCATTTCCTTTTATTGTAAGAACAATGTCTTTTTTTTCTTACAGAAGAGTTTTGTCTTCAAGTTAACTGAACATATTGTTTGCCTTCCAAGCAGAAATTTGAGGTCTCTGAATCTGAAAGACACAAATTATCCATTACTTGTACTATCCCTGAACTACATGACCCAACCACTTGCACTTGACATCTCTTTGAGCTAATAAAGTCTCTGCTCATTTAGACAATTGTCACAACCTTTGAACTGGATGTCCTGCCCTATAGACTATCTTCCATCCTGCCTATCTATCCTTTATATTGCTGCTTGGGTAATCCTCTTAGTGCAATCAGGTAATCAATAAGGATTTATTCTCACTAAGTGTCAGGCATTATATACTTATTGGCTTATAGGTATTTAAAATCTTTAGTGTTTTTTCAATTATAAAACACTCAAATGGATCTGTGATCAGATCAATATACCCTTCCTTCAGTGAAGATGATTACCACTTGCCCATGCCATGAAACTCTTGTCCCCATTTTACAACAAGTATAATTAATGTTTCTCAGTAGTACAACAATTGGGGAAGAACATCCATATGAAAATTTGGACTTTTGTTTCTTGTAGGATCTGGACTCATTAATAGAATTTTACCATTTCCCAAAGGTATTCAACTAATTTTTAACAATTCTTGTGTATTTACAATGTCTGTCCAATGAAAGTGAATACTAATGGAAGAACTCTATAGATTATTTGTCCAACTTTATAACATAATCTAGACAAAAAAGATATGTTCATTCACCATTTTTTCCTATGTGGAGACTTGGACCTAATGATTTTAAATGGCTGTAGTGCCAATGCAATATTCACAGCACCAATGGTGACTGTAAATATGCTGGCATAGTTTTCAATTGCAAAATATAGCAGACTCTCCATATAGAAGACAGAAGCAAAATATTTATTCAGACACTAGAGAGCCAAATCCCAACACCAGAAAGTCAAATCCATCATAGTAGCATAGAAGTTAATACACCATAGCACAGCATGAAGCCGTGTCATCCTTTAGCCTTCTCACAAACAAACACTTAGAAGCCTAACTGTCACAGCAGGGGGCAAACACTCATGAGCCTAGCTGTCTCCCTCAGTGTGTCCTCCCTCTCCCATTGTCTAGCTGCTCTGAAACCCAGCTTCCTGTGAGTTCTGTTCCACCCTTAAGCAAACTCCTCCCACCACAGGCGCCATGTGATTACATTCAACCTTTTAGGGGTCAGGAAAGATCTTCAAAAGCAGGGAAGATCTTCAAATTCCCTTAGGTCTATTAAGGAGCAGGAAAGAGCTTAAAATTCCCACTACCATTACAATGGCTAAGGATCCCATCTAGGAGACTTTGATATATTCCAATTAGCTTAATGTCTTTTGCCAACAGGATAATTTGGAGGCACTTTGTCAACTACTGAAAATCCCTCTTTGACTCTGATGCTATCCTGGTCATCCTCCATACAAGTGATGAACACTTTAAGCAAAGAAATATTTTCTGGTTTAGACTTTACCAGTTATAAATAATCAGTAAACAAGGTTACGTTTCCTGTTGTATTTTTCAAATAATTTTACATAACTTTGATGTAGGCTGGACGGACATAATTTTGTAGAGGAGCTAGTCAGGTAGCATTTTGGTCTACTCTTTCATACTCAACAAAGAAACACAAAAAGATCTTGAGTTCTCTATTTTTTAATCAGTTATATTTTGACAAATGCATGGTCTTCTGTGGAGAATCAATCACTCAACAAGCATTTATTAAGCATCTTATATTTTCTAGGCAATATGATAGGTGCTGGAGATGCAAAGACAAAAGTGATATAGTCCTGCCCATAAGAAGCTTGCATTTTACTGAAATAAAACATGTGCATGTTAAATACATTGTCCCCAATGAATAGAAGTTATCCCCAATAAATTCAAAGTAATGTGAGGTTAAAAACAATCTATGGAATAAGGAAAGACTATGGGAAGGAGATTATACCTTAAAGGGAGTTAAGGGTTGCAGACAGCAAAGGGTGATGAAGACAGATAAAATATTGTACAAAGACACAGAGGAGAGAGAAATAGAACATATTCTATTAAGTACAGCAAATAAGCCACTTTTGACTGAATATATGGGGGAGAGGAAGAGAAGATATGAATACAATCTGGAAAGATAGACTGGAGTCAGATTGTTAAGGGCCTTTAAAAAAACAAAAATAAAAGAAGAGATTTTATTTGTTTTTTATGAAAGTCTGAATTTCCTTCTGACAACCTAAACAAGTATGCACCCAATACATGCTAATTTTTCTCATAAATATTTTAAACATAGATATTAGGGAAAGTAGTCATATGCAGGTCAATCATTATTGATGATCTCTAAGCTCCCTTTCTAGCAATAATAAGATCTGAATTTTTTCTTCCATTGTGATATTTTCCCCTCTTTCAGATATCCTGAGATTTGATCCCTCAATGCTAGCAAAATTTTGTCAGCATCAGCACAGACCTCCTCTATTTACTCTTGATCCAGTCCAGCTACCTTTCCTTTATTTTTCTTCTTTAGGATTATTTCAGTCTCCTGCATGAGTAAATTGTAAGTCAAGGCAGTGATGTTACAATGCTAGTTGGGTACTTCTGCTTTTCTCACATGCACACATACACATAGAAATGGTGTGTGTGTGTGTGTGTGTGTGTGTGTGTGTGTATGTATATACGTATATATACACACAAACATATATATATAATCTGTATATATCTCTATATTTCTATGTATACATACACATATATGTACAACATATGCTATGCATATATACATATGATGGAATGTATATGTGTGTATTAACAAAAAATAAAGGTACTTGTTTAGGAAAAGATGGCCAGTTCTCTGGGAGAATAACTCCAAGAATTATACTCTTGGGCTAATCCTTTTCCCAGCTACAGTGGCAATGAGAATAACTATAGCAATGGCAATGGTGTTTCCCTTTATCATAGATAATGGCATGAAGAAATAGTTGTTGACCACAAGTTCTGTAGAGGTAAATTTACCATCTTCACCTTTTGTATAGACTTCTAGAACATGGTAAGGACAATGGGCACATTCCATTTCTTCAATTCAGTTGAACATTTCCTAAATATCTAAGATTTATTTGATCCTTTGCTGTAGGCTAAGGGTTGAAAAAAAACAAAAATACACAACTGAAATAATTTTACTCTTATGAATATTAATCAGAAGGCCCATCAATTTGAAAAGGGAAAAAAAATACAACTTCATTTTTCACTACCTTTGGTTTCCTTTGTAATCCCAAGTATTGTTTTATATATTAGAGACAATACTGTTAAAAACAAGCCTGACAAATGGTCCATGCCACAAAAATGCTTAGGTCCACTGTACCTAAAGGAGAACATATACACAAACAGAGTTTGGAGGTTAGGTGCTTGTTTTTGTATTGTGATGATGATGTTGTCATGTCAATTTAATTTTGTTAACTATTTTTTTTGCTATGCCTACTTAGTAAAAGAGACAGTTATAGCACTTAAATATTATAGGCCCCATGTAACTGTGGAAACCTTTGTTCCTCCAATGTTTAGCATTGCCTATTTTGAGTCATCATAGTTACACAAGCTGATCTATTACACTCTATACCCACAGACCAATCATCATGAATCAAAAAGGAAATCTTGTAATTTTCACAGAATAGCAAAGTTGCTGACTTGAAAAAAGATCTCCCTTATATACAAAATGGCAAAATCTTTCCTAGATTTCTATGTTGTCAGCAGAAGAGGGAGCACCACTGGCCAACTTATGTTCCTAGGGATAAGTATGTGCTATCGTATGTGATAGGACACCTCTAAAATGGCATCTCCCAGCAAATGGAGATGCTTCCCAGCTGCTTTATTCCACTAAGAAAGCTACCATTCCTCCTAGTCTGCTTCTCAAGCTGATGTCTGATGTTTCTCCACAAAGCTGCTACTATTTTCTGCTACTGAATTTTTGTCTTCTTTGTTTAACTTCTTTGTTTAACTGTTTAACTTTGTTTAACTGCCCTCCATCTACCAGTGCAAGCTTTGATTTCTAGGTTTCTTTCTTTTCTAAAGTAAATCTTTCTCCAAAATATTGGTAGACACATTTTCAGCCAAGTAAGTAGCCCAATAAGATGATTTCATAAAGGTCAAGATCCTTTGGTCAAGATCTTTTTTTCCCCAACTATATTCTTCACACACTTGACTCTATCTCTACCACCACCTTGGTAGGAATTTCCTCTGCCTCATTTTTTCATGTAGATGGACATAAATAAATTCTTTGCAACTCCAATTATGTCTTTGGTACCTAGCTCCAGGACCCTGAAAATTAATCCTGAGTCTTCAGGAGGAATTTAAGAACACTGGAGGGGGTGAGAGAATGCTGGCTTACTAAGCATTTGATTCCCAACTTTGACATTAAAAATGTCTAACCTTGAAAAAGTTAGTTAATATCTCAATTTCTTTATTAGTCAAATGGAGAGAGTGATTTTTTTTCATAGCTTCCTGTGGCTTGTTGAGGAAAGTTCTTTGGAAATTTTAAAGCATTATACATATATAAGTTCTCCTTAATTCCACTTGATTGAATTGTTATCTGATAAGTGAGTACTTTTCACATAGATCTTTCATGACCCCTCCATGTTTTCCTATCCTGCCTGTTTCTTGAAGAATTTTCTTTAAATCCCGTATAGAGGAATGATTCAAAATACTGTAGTACTAAAATTATTTGGTGTTTGTTTTGTAGCATAATGAATAACATGTTTCTATTGTCTTCTTTATTACCCTCAATAAAGATACACACACACACACATACACATACACACACACACACACACACACACACACACACACACACACACACATGCACACACTCCACCTCATCCCCAGCCATGTAAGATAATGCAAAATTTACTATCTGTAACATCTACTCCATTTTTCCCCTTAATCACAAACTCATAGAGACTTTCCTCAAAGGTGAATTTTGCTTTTAGTCTATCTTTTATTTCCTAGATAGCAGGTTATGATGCCCAGATCCAAACTAGTCAACATACTCTGGCTTCCTTTAGGGTAATTTCTATAAGACAGGGAAGATATTGGGGCAGGTAGATGGAGCAGTGAATAGAGCACCAGCCCTGGAGTCAGGAGGACCTGAGTTCAAATCCAGCCTCAGATATTAAACAAAAAAACTAGCCATGTGACCTTGGGCAAGTCACTTAACCACAATTGCCCTACCTTCCCATCCAAAAAAAAAAATAAAGGGAAGATATTTTCCCTTGGCACTCAACTCCTCATTTACCCAGAATATTTCAACATATCCCATATTAAAAATGAATTTTAAGAAACAAAGAGGTGTGAACAACTCAAAGAATTTGAACGATGATAGCATGTCTTAAACCTTTCAAGATGAAAGTTCACATGTTTCATTAGACTTTATGGGTGATGAGATCCCCTGGGCTCCTTGCCACTTCAAAGGGTCATAGGATCAGAACTTCGAAGATAGATACTTTTAAACTTTTTTTCCCCTGAAGAATATAAAGCTTCCTCCTAGGTTTTCTACTGGCATATTTTTACATTGTTTCATCTTGTAATTCTCCCTACCTTGTAATATATATTTTTTAAAAAATACTTAGAAATCAGTTCTTATTGCTATTCTCTCTTGGAAGCCATTAGAGTAGGACAAGCTCCAGAAAGTAAACTAGGCAACTTTCTACTTTCCTCCCAGGTGTTCAGATCACTGATGCTCTCTCCTCACTCTTTAGAATAAGGCTGATCTTCTCACACATTAATAGGCAAATATTAAGCTGGCCTGTCTTTAACTTAGGGAACAAATCTGCTTCCTGCACTGGGAGAATTAATCTTTTCCTTAGAGCGATATGGTCATTCCGCTAAGTCTGCATGAGAAAAACTGTGTTACTGGGTGAGTTGTTAAGAATGCTAATTGCAGTTAGTACATCCCTATGTACCTCCTAGGAAAGAATTGACTCCTAGAAACTAGATAAAAATTAGTAAATATTATGTAATTATTTGCAATTCTGTTTAGTGGCAAGAATGCACCAGCTTCTTCTATTAGTTCTGCTTGCCAGGGGAAAATTTTCTTGCTAATTTAACATTTCCCAAGGCAATTCTCTAACTTCAGGTCATCCCCAAAATGATGATTTTGAGAGTTTCACTAATATTTCCTTGAATATTTAAGCCATTAACTATAAACAGTGCTAGTTGGGGTTTGAAATTTACTAGGTAGAGACAGCAAGAACAACAACAAAACTGAAATATTTATATTTGTATGATCCAAGAGTGGTCTGTGATGAGCAGATGCTATGAAACCAGTTTCTGGCAGATGGTCTTTCTTTTTTTTTCTCCCCATCATAAAAATCAGTAACACATCTGGCATTAGTACACACTTACTGTCTTTCTCAGGTCCAAAGATTATTCTCAGTATTGCACTTGAACTACAGGTAGGCAAGAAATAGTCAGGACTTTGGGAACAGTCAAGATAGAAAATAATTGACAAATATCCACTGAGCCTTATCATTTACCCTCCTGTGATGCCCTCTAGAATCCTGAACATTGCCTTTGGACTGTTGTTGCACCCTAAAAATTCCTCATTTTTGGCTTATTCCCTTGGGACCATCTGTCCTACAGAGGATCTACCCTATACATGTTCTTTCCCCTAACTAAAATGTGAACTTCCTGAGATTAGAGACTGCTTTACCTTTTTCTTTGGATCCCCCAAGCTTACCACTGTCGTTGATACATAGTAAGCTCTGAATAAATGATTTACCATCCCATCCCATATATATATATATATACGAAGAGAGAGCAAGAAATGTTAATATCCATAGCATGATTGTATTTATTTTGTGATAGGTTCCATATATTCTCAATGGCCTATTTAAAAATATGTATATATTTATTTTTGGTTTTCAATATTCACTTCCATAAGTTTTAAATTTTCTCCACCTCCTTCCCCAAGACAACATGCAATCTGATATACGCTCTACACATACATTCTTAATAACCATATTTTCACATTAGTCATGTTGTATAGAAGAATTATAATGAATATGAGGAACCAAGAGAAACAAGACAAAACAAAACAACAAAGAGAGCAAATGGTATGCTTCAATCTGCACTCAGACTCCCTATTTCTTTCTCTGGATGTAAATGGCATTTTCCATCATGAGTCTTTTGGAGTTGTTTTAGGTCTTTACTTTGCTGAGAAGAGCTAAGTCCATAAAAGTCAGTCATTGCACAATGTGGCTGTTACTGTGTACAATATTCTTATGGCTCTTTTCACTTCACTCAGCATCAGTTCATGTAAGTTTTTCCAGGTTTTTCTGAAGTCTGTCTGCTTACCATTTCTTATAGCACAATAGTATTCCATTACATTCATATATGACAACTTGTTCAGCCATTCCCCAATTGATGGGCATCCCTTCAATTTCCAGTTCTTGACCACCACAGAAAAAAGAGCTGCTATAAATATTTTTGTACATGTGATTCCCTTTCCCATTTTTATGATCTCGTTGGAATATAACCCTAGACATGGTATTTGTGAGTCAAAGAGTGTACATAATTCCAAATTGCTCTCCAGAATGATTGGATCAGTTCACAACTCCACCAACAATGAATTAGTGTTCCAATTTTCCCACATCTTCTATAACGTTTATAATTTTTCAGTTTTTCCATGTTAGTGTAACAACATGCACAAGCAGATTCCAAAAGAATGCTACTGTGAACAGCTTTTAAGGTTCGGATTACACAGTATAGTGAACACTCCATTTATTCCATTACAAATCAATATTTAATCATTCAATCAATTCACAATGCAATAATCAATCTTCCACTCATGGAACAATCATTAATTTAATCAATCACTCACCTAGCAATCAGTCACTAAGTACCATTAATCACAAGATACAATCATTATAATTACTAAATATCATTAATCACTAAGTACAGTCATTGGAAAATTACACAAACCGTCCACCCCTTGGTGTTTAGTAAACTCATTCAATATCCAAGGAGAGTCCTTTTCTTCATCTTAACTCAGGGTGGTCTCTCAGATTCCCTGGATACCTTTCCATGGTCCCAGCTTCTACCTGAATCCACCTAACAGTCACCTGGATTGAGAGGCAGACAGTTCCCAGGTATTTGTCCAGTCTTCCAGGCAGTCCCTGGTACACACTGAAGTTCACAGGGTCTGGCATATCTCAGACCATTTACCACTTCTGTTGCTGGGAACTCAAGGATCAGCCAAGCCACGAACTAACCAAAGCTTATCCTGGTCATGCTTCTTCAGTCCTCCAGCAGCTCAGCTGGCCCTAGGACCCAAAAGGAATCTCAGCCTTCTAGGAGGCCTTCCAGGAGATTCTGGTCTAGGGAAAACTCCAACTCAGTTCTCAGTCAGCTTCCAGATGCTGGGAGGGAAAATGTCTCTCTCTCAAGAAAACTCCAACTCAGTTCTTCAGTCCAGCAGCCCAGCTCCAAGATGCTGGGACAATCCTGCTTCCTCCAACAGGAGCCACCAGGAGGAACATTTCTGATTCCGATTCTCTGGCCTTTTGTCTCAACCAACCCCCTCCTGCCACTTCAGCAACAGGGGAGTTCATGCCCTCTCAACAAGTTACAGAGCTCACACCTTCCATACTTAACTCTAAGTTACCAAGGGCTGAATATCTGCTAAATTGATTACTGTTACATTTAGCCAATCTGATAGGAGCCAAGTGGCACCTAAGACTTGTTTTGATTTGCATTTATCTAATCAATAGTGATTTAGAACATTTTTAATGACTATAGAAAGCTTTAATTTCTTCCTCTGAAAATCCCCCTATTCTTATCCTTTGGCCATTTATCAATTGGGGAATGACTTTTAGCCTTATAAAGTAGACTCAGTTCTCTATATATTTTAGAAATGAGGCCTTTATCAGAGATACTGATTGTAAAAAATCTTTCTTAGTTTTCTGTTTCCTTCCTAATCTTGGTTGCATTTGCTTTGTTTGTGCAAAATTTTTTCAATTTAATGTAATCAAAATTATCCATTTTGCATTTCATAGTATTCTCTGTCTTGTTTGGTCATAAATTCCTCTGTTCTCCATAAACCTGATAGGTAAGCTATTCCTTGCTCTCCTAATTGTCTTATAATATCAGCCTTCATATCTAAGTCATGTGCCCATTTGAAGTCCAATGTATTTTATAGCAAAAGCTTAAAGCCACTGATGGGTTAGTAATACATAAAGGGCACTATTTTCAAACAATGACTCAGGAGCACACAATCTTATAACCTTATCCAGGGTACAGATATCACAAACTGCTTCTGTTTTCTTCCAGAAAGGAATTAAGCCCATTGGAATAGCTAGCAGGCCAGTGTTATCAGAGTGGCATTTTTCAATTCTATGAAACTCACTGGCATAAATCTTTTTTTTTCCAGAATTCTGTCTATCCATGTTTGTGCTTCTAACCTGCTTTTGTAACATAATAATCACTTATCAATGCAAAGACATTGCCTTTCTACCCCTACCTTCTCTCACTTGTAATTGTGCTAATGCTTTTCAGAAAAGAAATAAATTTCCCTCACAACTGTAGAGACTTGGAACAGAAACCCAAATTGCCCTGTAACTAAATGTTGAGTTTATATGCTGGACAAATACCCCAGAAATTTGCTGGTAAGCTTAATGGGTGCTTTATCCTCCTAAATCATACAGGATCATACATACAACACATTTAACTCATTTTCTGTGACATGATTGTATGCTTTTTCAATTCTTAAGCTGTTTGGAATTATATACCTAAGCCAACATGAAGTTAAATAACATGTCTTGTCTCTGTGATATTCTTATTCTCGCTCTCTCTCTTTCTCTCTCTCTCTTTTCTTTCTTTCCAATAACAAAGAATTAGGGTTATTTTAAACTTGTACTGCAGGTATGCGAGACATAGAAACTCAGATATATTGAAAATGTTATTATTCTTAGCATTACCACTGATTATTAGCATCACAGGCTCTTGAAAAGCCAAATAGAAAACACAGGAAATTGTTGATAATTCTATATAAATTCTGATTGAGTAATCCAGAGAGTTCAGCCAAAAGCTCAATATACCATTCAAAGATCAGTTCAATTAAATACATAAACCCATAGAATTAGAATCACTAAAGATCATAGAAATGATCTAGTTAAAGTTGTTTGTTTTTTTTAAGATTAAGAAACTAAGACATGAAGAAAGGATATATCTTTCCCCTGGGAACTTAAGTCATAAACATTGGAACCAGAATTTGGGTACTGCTTGTATCACTTCAAGTCTAAACCTCTTTTACTGCACCAGAGAAGTATTCCTTTAAAAAAAATGTAATTTCTCTCATGTTGATCCTTCTCAGATAAGGGAGCAGGTTAGAGGCAGCAAGGTAGAGTAGCAGACAGACTGCCTGACTAGGAATCAGAAAGGCAAGTTCAAATCTCTTACCTCAGGCATGCAATATCTTTATGACAATGCAAGTCGCTAAATATCTCTCAGTCTCAGTTTCTTCACCTGTAAAATAAAAATAATAAATAGTACCTACCTGGAAGAATTATTGTGAGGACAAAAGGAAATATGATATATGATAAGTGCTTTGCAATCCTTAAAGTTCTATCTGATAAATGTTAGCTATTATGAAGGCAGCATGTTATAGTGAATAGGCTACTGCAATTGCAGTTAGAAATACCTAAAATTAAACCCAAAGGGTTTAACAAAAAGGGGCAACTAAGACTCAGATCCTTCTGTAAAAGATGTATGATGTCTTTTGTACCCACCTCATAGAGATGTTGTGAAGCTCACTGAAGTATTATCTATAAATTTTAAACATCTTTGGAAATTCCAAGTAAGGAAACCTCAGTGGTAGAGCCAAGATGGCAGAGTAAAAGCAGCGACTCACCTGAACTTTCCAACAAACTCCTCCAAATACCTTTAAATAATGACTCTAAACAAATTCCAAGCTGACAGAACCCACAGAAAGATGGAGTGAAACAATTTTCCAGTACAAGACAACTTAGAAGGTCAGCAGGAAAAGGCTATTGTAACAGGGTGAGAAAGGAGGGCAGTCCAATGCAGGTCATGCCCACACAGATCATGCCCCAGCAAACTAGGAACAGTCCTCATGGCAGCAGTGGCAGTTTCCAGACTTCTCAGCCCACTATTGCAAGCAGATTAGACAATAGTTCAGAAGGAGATTTACAAGGGTTCCTTTGCTGGCACCAGGGGTAAAACTCTATTGCATTGCTTATACTTGGACCTGGGCTACAGTCCTAGGTTGCAGTCCCAGTGTAAAGAGGAACACTAGCATAGTAGAGATTGTGGCCATAGGGGAACAAGGACCCTTAGTACAGTTCTAGGGTGGAAAAGGTTGCTTGTGGTCACTGAAAGACAGTATGCAGTACAGAAGAACAGTAAACACACCACTCCCTAGATCATATACTGTGGAAGAATCAAGAACTTGTAGGTCTCCAGAATTACTTCTGAAAACATCTGCACAAAAATCCTGAAGCTTGGGACAGTGTCCACTCCACTTGGCAAGCAGAGTCCAACTTTAGCATTGAGTTAAAAGTCAAGAAACAGGCTATAAAATGAACAAACAAAGCAAAAAAAAAAAAAAATTCTGACAGTAGATTATTACTATATTGACAAGGAAGATCAAAACATACACTCAGAAGAAGACAACAAAGTCAAAATTCCTACATCCAAAATCTCAAAGAAAAAGAATTGTTCTCAGGCCATGAAAGAGCTCAAAAAGTATTTTAAAAATCAAATAAGAGATGTAGAGGAAAAATTGGGAAGAGAAATGAGAGTGATGCAAGAAAATAATGAAAAATAGTCAACAGCTTGGTAAAGGAGGCACAAAAAATACTGAAGAAAATAGCAAGTTAAAGAACAGACTAGGCCAAATAAAAAAAAAAAAGACACAAAAAGTCCAATGAAAAGAATACCTTGAAAAGCGGAACTGTCCAAATAGAAAAATACATTTAAAAATTCATTGAAGAGAAGAACTCCTTAAAAAATAGAAAAGCTCATTAAAGATACTAATTCTTTAAATTAAAACTTAGAATCGGGCAAATGGAAGTTAATGACTTTATGAGACATCAAGAAACAATTTTAAAAAATAAAGGGAATGAAAACAGAAGAAAATGTGACATGTCTCAGTGTAAAAACAAGTGACCTGGAAAATAGATCCAGGAGAAATAAGTAAGGAATTATTGGACTAGCTGAAAGTGATGATCAAAAAAATGGCCTAGGCATTATCTTTCAAGAAATTGTCAAGGGAAACTGCCCTGATATTCTAGAACCAGAGGGTAAAATTGAAATAATCAACCAATCACTTCCTAAAAGAGATCCCCAAATGAAAACTCCCAGGAATATTATAGACAATTCCAAACCTCCCAGATAAAGGAGAAAATATTTCAAAAGAGCTAGGCTTACAACCAAGAATCACCTACCTCGCAAAACAGAGTATAATTCTTCAGGGAAAAAAAAATGGATATTCAATGAAATGGAGGACTTTCAAGTATTCCTGATGAAAAGACCAGAGCCAAGTATAAAATCTGACTTTCAAATACAAGACTCAAGAGAAACACAAAAAGGTAAACAGGAAAGAGAATGCATAAGGGATTTGATTAGGTTAAACTGTTTATATTCCTCCATGGGAAAATGATTTTTATAACTCCTAAAACTCTTTTACTATTAGGGCAGTTAGAAGGAGTATATATAGACAAAAAGCAAAGGTGTCAGTGGATTGTGATGGCACGATTACCTAAAAAAATAAAAGTAACAAATGGGAAAGAAGAATGTACTAGGAAAAGGGAAAGTGGGATAAATTATCTGACATAAAAGAGGTCTGGAAGAGATTTACAGTGGAGGGGAAAATGAGAGAGGTAAGGGAGGGAGCACATGAACCTTACTCTCAAAGTAAGGCTTACTCTCAAAATTGTCTCAGAGAGGCAATAATACATACACTCAGTTGGGTGTAGAAATCTATCTTACCATACAGGAAAGTAGGAAGACAAGGGGATAAGCAGGGTAGAGGGAGTTGGTAAAAGGTAGTGTAGTTTTGGAGAGGTAAAAGTTAGAAGCAAAACACTTTTGAGAATGAACATGGTAAAGAGAGAGACTAGAATATACAGAGGAGAAGTAGGGCGGAAAGAAATACATTGTTGTCAACCATTTCTGTGGGAAAAAAATTACAGTGAGTTTCTCTGATAAAGACTTCTTTTCTCAAATATACAGAAAATTGAGACAAATTTAAAGAAATAAGAGCCATTCCTCCGTTGACAAAATGGTCAAAGAACATGAATGGTCAGTTTTCAGACAGAGTAATCAAAGCCATCTATAGTCATATTAAAACAATGTTTTCAATCACTATTTGTGAGAAGTGCAAATTAAAATAACTCCTCTAGAGAAGGATAATTATCAGTAGTACAGTAATCATCAACTCTACTAATTATCAGAAATTGACAATCTGGTATGGAATTTTTCAAGTTAACTCAGGACTTATTTTATGTGTAGATCTGGGATTTCCTTTATTAAATAATAATATAAGAAGAATGACATACTATTATCCACATAATATTAGTTTCTCCATATTTCACCTGAATTATAAAACCATTACAAAATTTGCACAAAGCAGTATATGCTCTGGCTGTTGTCACATTAAGTCAGTCAGTCAATAAATATTAATTAAGGGTCTACTATGTGCCAGGCACTGTGCTAAGTGATGGGAATGCAAAGAACAGTAAAAGACAGCCCCCCCTCTCATAAAACTCACAGTCTAAGGGAGGAGAAATCCTGCAAATACACACACACACACACACACACAATCACACACACACACACACACACACACACACACACACACACACACACACACACAAGCTATATAGAGAACAAATTGGAAATGCCAACAGATTGAAGGTGGTAGAATTAAGAGGAGTGGGCAAAGGCTTCCCATGGAAAGGAAGATTTTACCTAAGAACTTAAAGAAGCAAGGGTCGAAGCTATCAAGGTAGAGTTGGTGTCAAACAGCATCAGGACAGAAATGACTTGAGAACACAATCAGAAACCTGAGAAAAGACATCAATGGATCACATCACTATCTGGCCACTGTAGAATTAGAAGACTTGAATACCATCATGTATAAATACAGGTAATTGAAAAGAAACACGGAATAAATGAATGAAGCTGACAAATTTCTAAGCAAGACACATGGAATGGATGTTATGGGAATCTGAAGATCTTCCCTGCCCCGAGGCCCTTGGCTTAAGTGGCTTAATTGGCTCTGAGAACCTTCCCAGATTTGAAAGTATACTCTGCCCCCTAATAGGCTGAATATGGTCACATGGAGCCTGTGTCTGGAGGCTTGTTCTTCAGGAATGCCCACGCCTTACCACTTTGTAATTGGGCAGTGGGTCAAGAGGGCTGTGACATTCTCTGAGCCAGGAGAAGGCTATATACACGCTCTGATGTGAGGTTTTGGTTTGGGGCTCACTTTGAGAAGAATTGTGTGATTTGGCCAGACGAGACTCTGGGCAGCCGTTGAGTCCCCCGGCTTTGAAAAACCCAGATGCTGGTGCTTCTCTCTCTGGTAACTGAATAGGTATGGATGTAATGGTCAGAGGGTTGGAAGCCCATCTGCTGATCTGTTTCTTTGTTTGCTTGTAACTTCTGCTTGTAACTGTTTTTATTCTCTGAAGTTCAGGATGCTGACTTTTTCCTCTGAACTAGGTAAACGATATACATTTGATTGATTAAAGTAAAACTGTTAACCTATTTTGAGTTGCTTTCCTTTAGAAAAGCAGATCTAAGAACCTGTGCTAGCAGCCACCCTGGGTATGCTAGGGTGCTTGCTGATACGATCTAAAGGTAATAGAAAACTAGTTGAATTTGTTAAGAGATTGACTGGCATCTTGAAGACAAAACTTCCCTGAAAAGAGCATATTTAGAACACATAATGCTTTGGGTATGGTAAAATGGACAAAAAATATTTAGAAAATGTCTGAACAGAAACTCATACAAATGGTAATAAAAAATAGGGTCTATCTTTAAGACAACTATACACAGAAAGAATAAT
>CM053582.1:526141893-526159393 GCA_028627135.1 Pseudochirops cupreus | reverse complement strand
AATTGCATAAGAGGGCAGTCACAGAAAAGAGATCAAGTTTGATCATTTGATTAGGCAGTACTCAGCAGAGGTAAAACATGCCATCTCTATTAGATAGTACTATTTAAAAAAAAACCTCTTTGATCTTTTTTTTTCTTTTTTCTTTTTGGAGGGCAGGGTAATTGGGGTTAAGTTACTTGCCCAAGGTTACACAGCTAGTAAGTATTAAGAGTCTTGAGGCTGGATTTGAACTCAGATCCTCCTGACTCCAGGGCAGGTCCTCTATTCACTGTACCACCTAGCCACCCTTTGATCTTTTAATGAGGGTAAATATCAGTCTCTCACCTGAGTGTAAGCATAGTTATAAATTGCTACCAAATTTGTCAGTAATGTAAATTTACCTAATGTTTGGAAATAGTTCTTCCATTGTTAGCATGTATTTTGATGTAGGAATAAACTATCTGTCCCATTCCCAGTATATATAATACTTTTGGTACCTCCTTTACTCCCCTGAGACTTGTGAACCATAACTTTACTATATTTAGCATCATCTTGGTGTGTCAGATTTAAAATCTGTGAATTGGAGGGCATGAGAATGAGGAGCTCAATACTGCTAATTAGAAACTACCCATTCCCATGCTGCAACCTGTGTGAAAATCCAATGACTAAGTATAAAAAAGTGTGTAATGTGGAATTCCAGCCCCTGTGGGCCTGTCTTAGAGGCTCTCTATGATAGAAGAGAAAGACATGATTAGGTGGCTAGAATTATTTATTACAAGTCCACTGTCTTTTATAAACTAAGAAATTACTAAACCCTGAACAACAAATACTTCCTGAGAATTTAAAAAACAAACTACATTTGTACTAGAAGGTGATTACAAGGCAGAACTTTGACCCACAACCTCCTGATTATATCATTGATCCATTAAAAACATAGAATAACATTTTTATAGATTTTGCCAACTCATAATCTCCAAACAATACGTAATAAAAGGCACTAAAAATACAGCAACATAATAAAATAAACCAGCCACATAGAGACTGATATTTTGTCTGCTCCTGGAGTTGACTTGAAACAACTTTGGCTGAGTGTCCAGAAGCCTTTACATTCCACAACTCATCTTCAATTAAAAAAGCTGTTATTTTATCCACCTTTGTAGTAGTCTGTACATTAAATCTCTAAGGTCTTTAGTAGGATAATGACTCATCTCTAAATTATTTCTATTTGGACTCCATCAATATGATGAGAAGAGATGGCAATCACCATAATAGTTTCCAGTTGCATAATGCCTAAAACTTTGAGAATTGTTTTATGTGAATTATCTCCTTTGATTCTCACAGCAAACTAGAAGTTAAGGAGGCAACACATTGTTGAGTTTTGTTTTTTTTTTGTAATTGAGTGGCAGTCAGAATGTTTTACAAATGCATATTAAGACTCATTGACTCCTGTTGAGTGCAGGTGTTTAAAATTGCCTTGCTTAATAATGACAGTGTTTTGAGGGAATATTTTTTTATATTAGCCAAGAAGAAGTTGATGTGCTGGCTGTGTTTTTTTAGACAGTCATTCAACTCAACAAGTATTTATTTACCATCTCTTTGATGAAAGCCATTTTACTGGGCAATTGGAATACAAGAAAAAAAAAATAGATCCTTCCCACAAGGAGCTTATATTCATGTGCTCCTTCTGACATCTCACCTAATAAGCTACTCATTTAACAGATTCTGGACATGGCATGTTTCTAAATGGGTCCTGCTTGCTTGGGGGTGATGTGTACATTCCAAGAATGGAGAACATTCCAGGTATGTGAAAGTGTGTCAAAGCCATGGAAATGGAAAAAACAATGCCACATCTATGAAACAGCAAGGTGATAAGTTTGGTTGGAATGGAGTTTGAAGAGAGGAGAATCACAGAACTTCTGAGTTAGAAGGATTGTTGCAGGGGAGTGCTAGTAAATGTTAAAAACTGGTTCTCTGGATACTATTCACACACCTTTAAGTTTAATCTGAATTATTGTCATTTTCACCATTAATTTCTTATATCTAGACAATCAACAAACCAATAAATCAAGCCCTGATTTGTAGCATTTGCCAATTTCTGAGGCGTCAATGCTTACGTTATTTAAAAATTGACTCTGATGAACAGGTAAGAGCTGGCTCCAGCACACCCTTGGTTGTTATTGAGCGTCTAGCCCAACCTCTATCTTAAAAATCCAAATCCCTTCTGCAAATTACACAAGTATCTAGTTCCTGCCGGCAG
The DNA here is from genome assembly GCA_028627135.1 of Pseudochirops cupreus. Classification (NCBI taxonomy): domain Eukaryota; kingdom Metazoa; phylum Chordata; class Mammalia; order Diprotodontia; family Pseudocheiridae; genus Pseudochirops; species Pseudochirops cupreus. The sequence continues at coordinate 526,157,157 of CM053582.1, read as the reverse complement.
ATCTGCAATGAGGAGGAAAAATCTTTTTCCTGATATGGCACTTTCTCAACTTGAACAATTAATTGTTCAGTGTTTTTTTCCACCGATAACATTCGAAATTTCTTCCCTTCAATTTCTGCCTATTGACCTTTGTTTTGCCCTCTCTATCCTTCATGATCAAAGGCTAAATGTAACCAGTCAGTCTCCCTTTTTCATCTGACAACTTTTCAAATTTTTGAAGACAAATATCATTTTTTCTCTTCTCTGTAAATCTTTTCTTCAACCCAAACGTGAAATCTGTCCAGAAATGAGATTTGAGTGAAATTATGAAGAAATTTAAAATCTAAGTAAAAAGAAAAAACTTTTTAAAAAATTCTCATAGAGGATATTTGGGGTCCCTGAAGCTTTCTTTTATATCAGATCTATTCTTTGGGAAAACCAATTTGACAGCTATATGGAGGATATATAGAGAAGGAAGACTAGAAACAGGGAGGTCATTTAAGAGACTGGTACAATCGTCACATGAGGAGGGATAAGTGTCTGAATGATTGTGGTGATCTAAAACTACGGATGTGGGAGACATAATGGAGGTCAAAATTTAGAAGACCTGGAAACTTGGTTAAATTGAATATTTGAAATTTACAGATATTGCAGCAATAGAATATAGGTGTGTATTACACATACATATTGTGTGTATGTATTATATCTACAATATTATGTGTATATATGTGTGTTTATACACACACATAAAGACATAAAGGGAAAGAGATAGTTATCCTTATGTTTATTGAAGTATTTCAGATCTTGATGGGGGGTTAGACAGAGATAGAGAGACAGAGAGAGAGAATCATTTTATAGAATCTTTCCATAAAACTAGCAGCGACTGAACCACATCCAGAAACCACAGCTGGAAACAAGGTAGCTGACAGGCAGGAACCAATCCATAATAGGTAAACATTAGTTGTTGCTTTGTTGTTGTGGTTGTTTTTTCCAAATGCAAAAGTTTAAGCCACTAGAGGGGCTGTCAGTGATTAAACCTTAGGAAAGCTTAGGAAGAAGTCATGCTCAAGGTGGTCTAGGAACTGACATTTCTCACTGATGGAGTACCATGATGTCCCCAGTACATTTACAGTATGTTGCCTTTCTCTAAGTCTAAAAGAGCTGCTCTCTTTGTCAGTAGCTTCAATACACTGGCTGGTGACAAAGAGACTGGCTGCTGGGCAAATGGCACTTCGCTGAGGAGTTACAACTTTCAAGCAAGGATGAGTGGTGTGAACATTAAATTCCAATGGTTGCAGTTGCCCTATCACCCACCAAGGGCACAGTCAGAAGCAGTCACCATAATGAGAGAAAGTAAAACATATTACCCATTGCCCCTCCAGGCTATGCATTTCTTGTTATTTATGTCATTGTACAGGCTCGTTGGGGAACTCGAAGTATTGAGCTTCTCAGACCGTAGATAGGCCTTGGGAAGACAGAGCTTTAAATTAGCATGGACGGTCTAGGTATTACTCAGGTCATAAGGTGAACAATTTACCAACTGTGATGATACTTGCACAAAGATCTCTTCTTGATGTGAAGCAGATGATAATGAGCTTACAAAAATTGTCAGCATGCTCCAGCAAACACATATTGTAACTCTATAGAAGATTGATTTGGGAAGGTGCTCTATTTAACAGAATTTTTAATCTAGGACCTGATTATGGGTTTTATGAAAAAGAAGAATCTACTCTCTGTCCTCCTCTAACCCCACCAAGAAAAAACAAAAAACAAAAAAACTGCCAATCACCAAACACCTGCACCAAATTAACATGAGACTGGTTGGCAACTTGCTGGAATTCCAAATGACCGCCTCCTTCTCTGATGTCAGCTGTGGAATTCCCAGGCTGATTCCTCTGGCAATACTCAGCACCTGCTGCCAGGGAGTCTGACAAGAAAAATGCAAGTTAATGATAACCAAATGAGCCAAAATCTCTTGGATAGGTTGGTATGGCATGCAAGGCACCTGGCTTTGAGGTAAAGGATGCCCCCCCCCCCCATTTTCCTTCTGTCATGACATTTTTTTTTTCTAAGAAGCAACTGGGTAGTGGAAGTAGATGGTTCAGGAGTTGGGAGAAATTAGATCACTGGGGACCTAAGAAACCGGTTTTTAAAAAGTAGAAAAGGCAAATGGTTTTGTAAACCAGGGAGAGGTTTTATAAATTTGTTTGAAAATAGAGTCATAGATGTTGAAGGAATGTGTGAAAATGAGGAAACAGAACAGGGTGGTGGAAGGAGGAATGTATTTGGCATGAGACACCATGAGATGTAATCTAGAGCTTCTTGGGGTAGGGGCAAGGGAAAGTCACATAATGTTTCTTAACCTTCATTTCCTCATTGATAAAATAAGAGGGTTGGACTCAGAAAGAAGTAGGTTTAAGTTAGGTTACTGGCATCTGCTGCCTGGGAGACCAAGTACCAATCACTCAGTGTCTAAATGCAGCAGTAACTCATTATGGTTAGAAGTTACAATTAGCTAATCTGCATTAGTGGAGTGATTCTGCATGCCAGGACACTTTAATTCAGATTGTGGTCCATATGTCATCCCTGTTGAGATCTTTTAGGCCAGGAATTTAGTACAATGTAAAGAACACTGGAACTGAAATCAAAGGATTTAGGTTTCAATCCCAGATCTGCTCTTGCTACAATGAGGACTTTATTTGATCATTTAACCTCTGTGGATTTCCATTCCTTATCTTTCAAATTAAGGTTTTGGAATAGATGACCTCCAAGATATCTTCCATGAACTTAGAATACTAGTTCTAGATCTCAGGATCTTAGTTTTAGATCAATAAGAATTTAGATACATGAAGTTAGTAACAAGAACAGATCAAAACAAAACTGTAGTTTCAAAATCATGAATGAGATGAAGCCAATATGAAAAAGAACTTTTGGGGAGGCAAAGGAATTACTGTGTAGAGTGAAGAGGTCAGAGAAAAATTGGGGAGCCAATGACCCTGACATCTCTTTAAGAAGTGATTTTCCATTTATGACACCTGCTGTCTTTTCATGGCATCTTGCTTGGGAAATTATTTCTTTTTTTATTCTGTTATATTGCCTGGGTGAGAAATGCATGATAGGCCATAGTAAGTGTCTGTAGATTTTTAAACAATAAGGCTTGTGCTGAAAGGGTTTAAAGTATGGGTGTGATTCTTCATTAAAAAAAAATTCCAAGTTATCAATTGCAGAAAAGTTGGGGTATTATATAAACTAAAATCAATAAAAAAAATTTCATAGAAGATACCTGATGGAAACCATATTATACTGGGAAAAAAAAAGTCTCTTTCCCCCCCTTGTCTTCCTTTTCTTCTTCTTTCTACTCTTCTTTTTTTAAACCAAATTTTCTCCACTTCATTCTGCATTCTTCAGCAAAATGTATACCACCAGAGAAATCTACACTCCTAAGGGAGGCTGTTACAGCTTGGGGAGACAAAGGCACCTTCTGCCCTAATTAAGCTGGCCAAATCTGGCTGGCTGATTAAAAAACTCTGGGTGTTGGTTGTTTTAGGAAGAGTGGGATGGAAGTAGAGTTTGGATGGCAATACTCTTGGTTGTGATAAGCATTTATGAAGTATCTTCTGACTTCTTTTCTTCTGCATTTGAAAGCTGGTGAGCCAGGAAGACCTGGCTTTAAATACTATCTCTGATACAAACTGGCTTTGTGACCTTGGGCAAAACAGTCAACCAGCTAGGGGCTTCTCTAGGAGTAGAAGTTCCTTGGTATTAGGAGAGGAATTCTCCTTACTCCAGAGTTCCATATAGAAGAAAATCCTTTCTCATTTCTAGCCTCTGCCCTGATATAATGTAAAGTAATATGGAGTTAAGTAGAATTTCAACTACTGCTGGTCCTAATTTCTTCAATACTATATATCTAGGGCTTTTCTAATGGTTATTCCCTTTGCCTCAACTTCTATTTGAACCCCTTTCATACGTCATTTTTTTAATGAGAAGGGAGGAGCTCTAAACCACGATCTTACACGTTTATTTTTCTGTAAGGAGTTATCCTGAAGCACAAGTAAAATTATGTATGTGTGTATGTATGCATATGTATACATAGATAAGTGTGTGTATACACGTACACATACATATCCTGCATATTTAAGAGAAAATGAGAGAAGGGGGGACTTCTTTGAGGAATACTGCTTCCTAATCCATTTGGTCGAGGTACTTTTTGCAAGTACTGTGGAAAGAAGGATGTCCCATTATATCCCTTGCAGGAAATCCTGTGTGAAGGTATCTGTCTCCCTCTAAACCACACTTGGGTGCGTTGGCTGGCACACATACCCGCAGACATACACAGTCAGTCACACATGTACATTCCCTCGAGCTTCAGATGAAACCCTATTGGATTTTAGCACCCGAGATGGTCTGAGAACCTGTCGAAAAACGGATTTTGCCATCCACCTCCCGGGTGCGGTGGACAGGGGGGTGTTGAGCCTTGCTTGGATCATTTATTTATCTTATGCGCATTAAGAAACCACCATTAGGCTTTGGTGGGAGGCGCTACACTTTTCCTGAAACCCAGCCTGCTTCCTTTGACTCTGCCCTAGGAATATACAATTGAATCGGGAAGCTGCAAGGTTGGCAAAAGCTGCCTTTTGCCTGTGTCTCTATCCAGTGACTCTACAGATATTTCCTCTTTCCCCTACCCTCGCCTAAAAAAAAAAAAGCTGGTTTGGGCATCAACAGGATTTGCGTTAAAAATATATATGTGTGTGGATATTCTTTTCCTTTTTCTCGGATATCTGCCCCCTAACCTGACTCTGTCTCTATTTTTCTTGGATCACTGATGCTGGAGAGAGCGCTTGCCTGAGTTCGGATGTCAGGTTGTTCCTGGCGCTGGTGCTGATCCTGGTAAGGAGAAGGCGAGAGGGAAAAGCTGTGGTCTCCTCTCCCTCCGCTCTGCTTTCGGATTGGTCTCTCTTAAAGTGCTGTCCAAGGGTTGGCTGCAGGACCGCTGAATAACAGGTGCATTTCGTTGCTCCGTCGCTCTCAAAGAAGCAGCCTAGGAATGCTAGTGCACCAAGGCTAGAGAGAAGAGGGAGGAGAGGAAAGAGAGGGAAAAAAAAATTGAAGAAGGGTGGGTGAAAAATCGCTCGTAAAGTGGGACCGGTTCCCTGTGTTGGAATGTGGCTTGGTGTTTCTCCATCCGGATGGTTGGGATCGTAAAAAATCCAGAAGGTTGATTGCTGTGACTTGCAAGGAATCAAAGGAAGAACCGGGGAAAAAAGAAAAAAAAAAGAGAGGGGGAAGGGAGAGAGCCGGGTGGTGGTGGGGGTTGTGAGCGAAGAACCCCGGAGAGCGCCGAGGGGCAAAAGAGGAGGATGTTGGAAAGGCTCTTGTGTGTGGATGGAGACAGCATGGTGACTGGACTGATTCGGCAGATGCTCGGGGGCCAACACAGGAGGAGAGCTCATTTTGGGAAAGGACCAATGCCCCGAGATTAACTGACTCCAAACCTGGAAGACTGGTGATTTTGGGGGGAAGGGTTTTTTCCCCTGCCCCTTTCCTCCCTCCCCTCCCCCTTTTCTTTCCTCGGCTCCTTCCCCTCTCGCTGTCTCTCTCCCTTTTTTTAGGGGGGGGGGAGGGAGGGAGAGTGGGGGAAGGGCGAAGATTCGCATGCTACTGCTGCTGCTGCCGCCGCCGCTGCTGCTGCTGCTGCTGCTGCTGCTGCTGCCGCCACCGCCGCTGCTGCTGTTTTCTGCCCGCCGGCTCTGGGTCCCTGATGTCTCTCTGGCTTCCCCGCGGGGGGCGAAGGTGAAAAGGCTCCTAGGATGAGTGAAGGGGCGAGCGGTGCCTCCCCACCTGGTGCCGCTTCTGCCGCCGCTGCCACAGCGGCCGCCGCCGCTGCCGCCGCCGAGGAAGGGGCAGCAGCGGCGGCGGGCGGGGGCCCGGACGGGGAAGGGGCGGCCGAGCCCCCCCGGGAGTTACGCTGTAGCAACTGCATTGTATGGAACCGGCAGCAGACTTGGCTTTGCGTGGTGCCCCTCTTCATCGGCTTCATCGGCCTGGGGCTCAGCCTCATGCTCCTTAAATGGATCGTGGTGGGTTCCGTCAAGGAGTACGTGCCCACTGATTTGGTGGACTCCAAGGGGATCGGCCAGGACCCCTTTTTCCTCTCCAAGCCCAGCTCCTTCCCCAAGGGCATGGAGACCACCACGACCACGACCACCACATCCACCTCCACCTCTACCCCGTCCTCCGGCACCGCCTCCTCCAGGACGCCCAACCGGATTAGCACTCGTCTGACCACCATCACACGGGCGCCCACTCGCTTCCCTGGGCACCGGGTGCCCATCCGGGCCAGCCCCCGCTCCACAACGGTGCGGCACACCGCAGCCCCCCCGACAGTACTCTCCACCACGGTCCCCTTCTTCAGCAGCAGCACGCAGGGTTCCCGCCCACCCCTGCCAGGGGCCCCCAGTACCCAGCCAATGCCCTCTTGGCCCACTGCGGCATACGCTACCTCCTCCTACCTCCACGACTCAACTCCCTCCTGGACCCTGTCTCCCTTTCAGGATTCTTCCTCCTCCTCCTCCTCCTCCTCTTCCTCTTCCTCCTCCTCTACCACCATCACACCAGAACCTAGCACCAGCCCCAAATTTCGTAAGTAAAAACGAAAGCCTTCTTGCTTTTGATTTACAGTATGTCTACAATACTCTTCCCTTTGGGGCTCCTGCGTCTCCCCCTGTCCCCCTTCAACAACTGCTCCAGACTCGTGTCTGGGTACTATGTGAAAACTGGTTCATATTGCCAAAGAAAGAATAAAATTTTTTTCTCTAGGAGGAAGTCTCAAGGCTCCTCCTTCCCCTCTCTGAGTCTCGGACAAGTGTGACAAGAGGTCTCTTCCCCCTCCCTCTTCAGAGGGTTAAAGCCAGTGCGTCCCTGATGACTGCAGAAATGCTAGGCTTGAATTTAAGGGGTGTGTGTGTTGGGGTGGGGTGGGGGGAACCTATAAACATCCCCCACCTCTTCAAAATTCCAAAGAAACACCCCCAAACAAAACTGAAAACAAAGGGAAGTTTGACCGTTTGTAAGAGCCTGTAATATAATAGAAGCAGCCGTTTAAACCGAGTACGTATATAAAATGATGTATATAAACCGCGAAGCCGCCCTACCCAGCCGGCTGCCACCTGGAAGAGTTAATAAGAAACAATTGAGGGGAGGAGGGGAGAGAAGGGAGGGAGGGAAAAAAAAATCGATGGTGAGAAGGCTTAACTGATGACCCCAAAATTCGCCACTGGCTATCTGGAAGGTGCTGAAATTGATTCTGTGGCGAGTGAGATTAAGTTAAACAGGGGGAAATATGATGGAAGCCCTGCAGAGATGCTGTTCGCCAGCCAGTATTCCTGACAATGGAGCGCGCCCCCCTATCCTCTCCAAGAAATATATTTTTTTTCTTATCTCCAAATGCTGAGGTTGTAACACTTCCCCATCCCCCACCTGGTCCCTTCACATCTGGGTCTGAAAAATAAGAAAAGCTGGAGTGGCATAATTTCTGCCATCTATATGAGCAAAGCACCCAACCATTAGGAAGTAGCTCCCTTTGAATGCACCCTCTACTTTCTCTACTACATTATTGGCATCACTCCCTGATTTACTGAAGAATGATATTTTGATAAAGGCAAACTGTTCCGTGCTAACGTTTATGAAAATCTTCGCTCCCCCTATGAGCATATCTCCCTGGTTTAAGGTTTTATACTAAAATCCCTCAGGAACCAGCTTAATCTGACAATTGATTGGGATCTGGTAACACTTTTCTGCAACCTGTGAAGGTTATTTAGGACAAACACAGAGACCGCCAGTTGGAGTTCTGAGCAGTGCCCCTCTGCAAAATGCTTTAATTATGCTGTCTTTATCTGGCTTTTAATATTTTGGATCATAGCATCTAGGAAGCAAGGAGCAGTGTCCTCCATTAACTCTTCAGTATCTCTCCTTCAAGAAGAGTCAATTGTTTAAATTCTGCAATTTCATAGCCCTTTGCATGCCTTAGTTATTATCTGAACTAGGTATTGCATTAGGATGTTTAAACATATTTTTCAAAGAATTTATTAATTCTGTTTTTATGAGCCCCAGGACAAAGAGTCTATATACACAGCAATATCATGATGGGAATTGGAGAAACAGGCAAGAACTCTAAATTGGGTGCTGGTGGGAGGGAGGGAGCCTACCACAAATCAGAATGGCAAACAAGACAGTAACTTGATACTTGCCAGCCTTGGGCAAAGGCAGTCATTAGTGACAGATCCTCCTTTCCTTGGAAGTAGGAAGACCCTTTGGGGTGGGGTAGTAGAAACCAGACTTGAGTTTTCAAAAATGGTTCATTGTTTAAGCAAAGGTTATGGATAAAGAAACAGGGCATTTCAATATCCCCTAATCTGGGGAACAGCAAGATTTTGGATTTCTTCTTTTAATGCCATTTTTTTTTTAATGAATAAGGTAAATGGGACGTTCCAGCAGTAGAGGCTACCTAGTTAGTTGGAGTTGGGTTACTGTACACAGTGGCTGAGCCTTAAGGTAGGAAGAAAGTACATCTTGAGGCTTAATTCCTCCAATTGATTTACCTTTTGTGTTCCCTTTCAGGGGTCTTTAAGGGGAAGCCCAGTGTTGTTCCCACCCTTCTAAACTCCCTTCCTAGAGTGTGTAAATGTGAACAGCAGCCTGGTTAATAAATAATGATTCCCTTGGCAGTACCTTCCACCCCAAGGAGAAGAAAAATTCTCTAAATGGTATCAGTGTTCACATGGGCAGTGGGCAGTGAGACAGTTGTTGCCTTTGGAACAATTAGGTCTGAGTGATCTATATTTTTGTTGTTGCTAGTTGTTTTCTTTTCTTCTTTTTGTTTTGTTTATTTGTTTGTTTTGCTGATAGGTGTGTGTTTGTGTGTTGTTGTTGTTTTTGACTTCTCCCCCCCCCCTCCCCCCGCCAGTTTAATCAAGACCTGAATTGGAGCATAAGGTGGGAATCCTATACCTACCACAAGACGTGTTTTGAGTCCATCAGCAGCAGAGATCATCATTAATGGAAGATTACACAGCTTTCTTAAAAAGAGGGATTTTCATTTATAGGTTTTGTAATCTAAAGAAAAGAAAGGGAAACAGTGCTATACTTTTACTCCCTCCCCCCATTTTTTTTTCCTGAGGCTGCAGCATTATCCATACACACACAAAAGGGAGTGTGTATGTGTGCAGTTTTCATTTCAGGGCTTTGGCACAATGTTGTCCTTGCTGCTGCTGAGGACTCCCCAGCTTAGCTCACATTCACATCTTTCATCTGCTCTGCTCATGTGACTTCAGGTCCCATGGGGTAAATATTTCCTTTTTCCTAAGTTTCTGTTTCCATCCTTCACTTCTGTTTCCTTGCCTCCTTATAGCTTGGGATTTGATTAAAAATGAAAGCCATGGATCTGAATGAAAGAATGCTGGTGCCTTGAGTTTTAAGACAAAGTGGTGCCCTTCTCTGGTGCTTGATAAGGGGTTCTGCTGAATGATAGATACACTTAAGATAATGAACACATTTACTTTCCTTTTGGCCTTTTCTCTATGGGTGGTAGAGTACTTAGGCTAAGAGCTGTCTGGCCCATTCAGAAATTCACATGCTGCTATGGAGGTAGTAGCTGGCATCACTTAGAACTAAAACCTGCCTTTACAAATGGGCATGCCCATTGTAGAGCAAGGTATTCAGTTTCTCTGGGGATTCTCATCACAGAGACTAAGCCTGAAGACCCAAGTTGGAAAAAGGAAAGGGGAAACAATCAGAATTGGCTCTTCTTTCCTTATTCAGTCTCTGGGCTGAACTATATCTTCTTTCCTGGCACATCCTGCTTGCTGATCAATCTCATTCTTATTACTTTCTTACCCATCTTTGAAAGTTTCTTGCAGTGTTTTCAAGGTAAATCTCTTAAAGCATAGGGTTATACATTTACATTTTCATAGTCAGGCAATAAAACAAGGTTCAGAGAATTTAGACCAAAAGACAAAGGCAAAGAGTGTTCACTGCCTTATTGGAGCATAGTGCAAATAGAGCATCAACACCGGTCAAAGGCATAGGGGGAGGGACAGGGAAAACCATGAACAAGGAGTGTGTAGACAGCCTTTTGACCCTATTTTTTTTTTTTTAGATTTTAAATACCTTTATGCAATAGGATCATGCAAGAAGTTACTGCTTAAGAAATATAAAAGTTTGATGACTTAAAACATGAAATACACCATATTTATATTTAAAGAAAAAGAAATATAGGTAGAGATGATGACTTTTGGTTGAATTATCCTATTGCAGACAAGTAAGTATGGCCTATAGGATATTCTGCTTTATACTTGCAAGATCATCAAGGCTATTTTTTGTTTTTCTTTTCTGAACATTGGTAACCAATATAGGATGGAAAAGTTGTGAAATATTTTTACATTCCCAAAAGGAAAATTGCCATTAATGAGTAAATGTGGTATATTATAAAACTTGATAACTAAGTTTATACCAAACTCTTATCTGGTTGAGTTTCATTTTAAAAGTTTCCCGTTAAACTTGTTATTTTGACTGTCTAGCCTGTCATACAAATAGATCTATAAGCTTTTACAAATAAAGTTTGTTAATAAAAATACAGTATTACATTTTTGTCTTTTATCCACATGAACCAGGGCTTCCACAGAGAACTCTCTTATAGGAGGTAACTGACCCCAATCATACATGGTAGCCAAGAAGAGAGAGGATACAGAGCTACAGATCAATACTTCTTCTGAAATCCAATTGAGAGCTTTTTTATGAGCAAATGCTGCAACCTGAGTATATTTTGATTTCCTTTGACTTTAATACAGGCTTATGAGTCTTCTCTGCTTTAATCAATTATACTACGCAAGTCGTGACTTCTAGTTGCTTATTCTGCACTTAGCTTAAAGAAAAAAAAAGAACACCTGGTTACCTATGCTTCTATTATTTTTGTGATTTATTAATGGTTTATCCTAGGGAGGAAAAAAAGAGAATTGATTTATTTCTTCCTTAAGGAAATTGAGCATTGTGAATGTAGTGGTTTATAGTCAATACTGTTAATAGTTTATAATTATGTTCCCCTTTCTTATTGTTTAATCCATTTGCATCTCCCATTCTTTTGCAATTGTGCTTTTTATATAGAGTACACAGCTATTCTGAGTACCCAGTTTTCAAAATTTATTAAGAATCAATTAGTCAAAATAGATTCTGGTCTGAGGCTGTGTATATAATGTATCTGGTCCTTGGGACAAATTTTTTTCTCTCTCTAGAATCCAGGGAAATTCTATATCTCTAACTCTCTAGCAGTACCAAAACATTCTGCTTTCTGATCTTGTACCTTGAATGAATGGGGTATTTGAAGATGTAGTTGGGTTTTTAAAATGTGTGAGAACAAGTGGAGTACCATAAAGTTGAGACTTTCTCTGCATCTTAATTTTTCTGTTTTGCATTTCATTCACCAAGGAAAATGAAAATCATCATCTTCACTTCTGAGAATCAATTTTCACTTTCAAATTTTCATGTTGTAGTATAGTCCTGGCATTTGGGTTAAAAAACACCACAGAGGAACGTTTGATTTTTCTAAGGAACTCTATCATTTTTTGTTTTTTTGTTTTTTTTGAATAATCTATGCTTAGAGAGACAATGGATAGCATGTTGAATTTGGTCTTCATGAAGTCCTCAACTTTTCTTCCATTCTTCGCTGTGCTCTTATTAGCTTTATGACCAAGATTGGGATTACAACCTCTCAGAGCCTCAAGTAACTCTAATACTGTTACTTTTAAAAATATAGAAGAGCAAAATACAATCTGCAAGATTTATATCATCAGTTGTAGTATTAAGAGAATTTGTGTGCCATAATGGCTGGATTGATGATTGCAGAGGAAGAACTTGATTCTGACACATACTGCCTCTGTGACTCTGGGCAAATCATTTAAGTTGTCAGTGCTCCAGCCAAATCTTTAACTCACCTCCACATCATGCCTTCTGTTTTCTAGCCATCATCCTTATCTTCTTCCCACAAGGACCTTGGACCTTTACTCTACCTCTGATAGATGAATTCCTGCCTTTTCTAAAGGATACCTAGGTCCTCCATAGCACTTCCTATTCATCTACACATCTTGTCACCTTGAATATATTATTTTTCTATCACCCCCTTTAAGTGTTGTCTTCCTCATTAGAATATAAGCTCCCTGAAAGCAGAGACTGTCTTACTTGCTTAGATTTTTATCCCTAGAACAGAGTACAATTCCTGACACTTACCTTCTTGCGTTTCTTCTCTCTCCTCCCCTAACCCCTTTCCTTCTTTCATCCATCCATCCATCCATCCACCCATCCAGCTATCACTAATTGCCCAACTACATTGATAGTGAGAGGGAGGGTCCTCCCTGGAAGGTGCCTACAGCAAGGCAATCACAGGTTAAAATGTATTTTAATGCAGATTAAAATTTACTTAAACTTGTGTAAATTAGGGGAAAATTCATTTTTTAAATTAAAAAAAAAAAACATGATGGAATAATTATGGGGCAATAATTTCCCTAAACTCTGCTATGTGGAACTCTGTTGTTTCATGTTGTAAATTGAAGTTCAATGAAACTATGGATAATAGCAGCATTGAATATTAAAATGTAAAACATGAAATTATACGTCCATCAAAATATGATTACATGTTTGAAAATGTGCATGACAAATTCCATTATAGCATTTTGCTGCAAAATTTCCTGGCTCTCCTTTATATCTTGTAAGCATTCCACATCCCTAAAACCTGGACCAACATTTATAAGTTTTGTCAAGTTATTTCAAGCCCTGAAGTGTTTCATTGCTAAATTAGTTTTCTGGAGTGGAAAAACAAAGAGCCAAACAGTTTTTGTTAAAGATTCTTTAAAGGGTAATGATAAAGGATTCTAAATCCTGGACCATCTATATTTATATAGAAATAAAGGACTACTTTTGATGATTTAAGGAAAAATTGCTTTATAGTATAATATACATTATTTCAGTTTGTTCTTTAATTGAACAATCCTTTAGCTTTTCTGGCCTTATTTTTTTTTTTTTAATTGTTCAAGTCAGCCCTATTTACATTAAGGCATTAAAGACTACTAAAATCAGATTTACAGAAAGAATTTTAGAAGTTCTGTTCTTATGTATGTTTGACTACTAAATAGGTTTTAGATTTGATTTTTTTTTAAACCTCATAGTTGTGATTTCAAAAACAGGATTCAAGACACTAATGCCCTAATCTCCCTTTTTTATCTCATTTTTTTTTAATTATTAAAGTCAGCTGAGTCATTTATGATCTGTTTTAAAATTAGTAATGGGCAAGTGAATATAAGTAATTATGACAATTAATTATCCTTTGGTAAAAGGGTTGAGCTTCAGAAAGACTATTACTCTCAGAAAAATGTTTTGTTTTGTTTTTTTTAATGTATCATTTTCCCCTTTTCCCTATACTTGTACCCTTAGAATTAGGGGAATTTGTAACAGCTAAAGGTATTGAAGACCTCTGATTGAGTTCTTAAATGGGCATAAGTATCCTGCTTAATGACTGCTTAACAGAGTAATGGACTTTAGTCAAAGAGATCTAGATTTGAATGACAGCCATGACATTTCCTAACTATATGACCTTGGGGGAGTCACTTAACTTCTCTGAGCCTCAGGTTACTTATCTGTAAAATAGGGATAACACTTGAAACTCATTACTTCCTAGATATGTAAACTGGACAAATCAACCTGTTATGGACTTGAACAACTGTCTAAGACAATAGATTTCAGAGTACATACTGATTTGCATTGAAATTCAATGAAATAAAAGGACCAAACCCTCCTACTCTGCCTCATATCACCAAATAACTTATCTCATAGAGTTGTGGTCAAAAGAGAAATTTTATTAATTGATTTATAAATTTTAAAGTGGTAGAGAAATTGGACTTATTTGTGTTTTTCAAACTTAGGTATCTTTCAGGATGATTTTAACTTGCAGGCTTTTGTAATAAGTTAATAGATGTCTCCTAAATCTCTGTAAGAAAGTACAATGATAACAGGAACTCATATTTATATGACACTGTAAGATATGTAGTAAAATTGTTATAATTCCTAATTTGTAGGTGAAGAAAGGGTAGATAGTAAGCAATTAAGGCTAGCTAGCAAAGAAAAAATTGGAATTCTTAGGCTAAGCCTTAAAAAAAAACACACACACAAACTCACTACAACTCACTCAAATGATTCTTTTTATAATTCCTTAGAAGGAAGCAGCATAATTCAGTGATAGAGAGCAGAAATGAAAGCCAAGAAGATCTGAGTTCAAATTCTACCTTTGACAACATTGGCTGTAATCCTGGATAAGGGAAAGAACTCGGTGTTGTAGGCAACTTTCTAAGCAATCAATCAATAACCAATCTATAAACATGTATTAAGTGCCTACTATGTGACAGGCACCGTGATAAGTGCTGGGGATACAGAAAGGCAAAAGACGGGGAGCGTAAAGACTTGCATTGTTAAGGGGGAACTTTCTCACGTGATAGTTGCCTAAATCAATCAAGTTACAGGTTCATTCCTTATTCCTTCAGAAATCACATTATTGAAAATAATGAGGACTACTGAATTAGGAGTCACAGGAGCTCAGTTTGAATCTTTGTTTCTGATATTACTTCTGTGGGTTTAAATACTTCACTTTATCATTCAGCTTTAGCTTTCTCACATGTAAAATAGGACCTCTGTGTTCTAAGATCTATTCTCGCTCCTAAGAGATGCTACCAGGATTTGTTGATCTAGAGAAAAGTTTACTTCTAAAGGTTTGTTTCTTTGCCTGAATCTCATACCTCCAAATGAATCTGTTCTTTTGCAGGGTCTTTATGATGAAAAAAAAAAGAGGCAATAAGTATGTTCACACACTTTTTTCTAAGTAAAAGACATTGGCAACTTTGATTTAGGCAGCAGTGAATCCAACAGACTGAATTAATCAATAAAGAAGATTGTTTAGATATGTGTGCTTTTGCATTTTCAGAATTTTAGTGGAAAAGTTTTAAAAAGACTCATGCATAAAGTGTGTGTCTGGGTGGAGACAAAACTGAGTTATGTCTTGTAGCTTTATTGTATCATTATAAACCTTTATCTTTGGTGACAGGATGGCGATCTTGCATATCTCATAAATGGCAATGTCTCAGCATAAAGGAAGAGAATAGTCAGAGAAGATTTGCAAATGTTACAATTCTTTTTTATTCTGTGATTTTACACAGAGTCTTGTTACTAAAACACAAATGATAGCTA
>CM053582.1:526112454-526141393 GCA_028627135.1 Pseudochirops cupreus | reverse complement strand
CACCTCAGTTCAAATCCATGCTCAGATTCTTAATAGCTATGTGACCCAGGGCAAGTCACTTAACCCTGTTTGCCTCAGTCTCCTCATTTGTGAAATGAGCTGGAGAAGGAAATGACAAATCACTCTAGTATCTCTGCCAAGAAAACCCCAAATGGACTTGTGAATAGTCAGACACAACTGAAACAACTGAACAACAGCAAATATGCATATGTATGTGTGTATGTTCGATTAAATTCACTTAATATTTATTAAGTGTTTGCTACATAAAAAGTACTCTACTTAATAAAACAGCATCCATACAAAAAGCAGCTCTTTCCTTCAGGGAGTTTACATCCTAAGAGGAAGATAAAACAGATACACAGTTAAAAAAAACATATAGTACTTTGAAGAAATCACTCAAAATTGGGGGGGTAAAGAGTCAGGAAAGATTTTGTAGAGAAAACTCAAATTACTGAAAACAAATATAGTCAATATACAATTTAGAAAATGTCTCTTTCCCCATAGTGTATAATTTGGATATTTGGAACTTAGATTAAGTTTGTCCTAGTAACAATGTTATCAGTTGGGATTTGGTTCAGAATCTTGGATGAAAAACCCATGACATAGCTGAAATACTATGTATTTGCCTTGAAAAAGAGGCAAAAACAAGGCAGGGACTTGCCAAGCTAACAATTAAACCAAATAGGAGAAATGGGAAAATTGTGTAAGAGCTTAAAATCAAATTTATCTTGCATACCAATACTTGAGAAAAAATAGATTTAATTATAGGAAGATGAGAGGTACCTGGATACTTATAGAAATTATGAAGGGGGCTTCTAGTCCCTTTCAAAAGCTTTTGACATGGATGATATTGGTTTTGTACAACTAATTTCATTTTCTTACCTATAAGTAAGAGCTGGAAGGAAAATAAACATGTATTTAAGGAGGCCATAGGCCTCTGTGCAAAAACAAATAGGTAGAAATGTGAAGAAAAATGATCTTTCAAGGCATGTACATAATTCCATTAAGGGACAGAGGAGGAAATGATATGAAAAACATGTTAACTCACTAAATTCCCTCTTCTTATAGTGAATCCTATCATTGCCCAAGATATACTGGTTGCCATCTGGAATAGGTTTGGCATCTAGGAAGTATAGTAATCTAATGAGAAGGATCCAAATAAGAGTGGCTTTGAAGTAAATGAGGAGTGGGGGCAGTGAGGTTGCAACTGGACAAATATAAGAGTAGGATAGAGACACCAGGGCTTTGAGCATAGATGCCAACATGTGAAAGAGGTTGGAGACTTCATCCCCATGGTGGTCATGCTGCGTGGCACAAGGCCAGCAGAGTACTTAGAAGTATGAAAAAAGTAGGCCTCCATATGTGGGCTAGAGGAAGTATGAGGGGATTTGTTCATTTTTGGTCTCAACAAAAACATTCTTATATTCTAGTAAAAATGTGGCATGAGCTCTTTAATTGGAAAGAGGATGTATTTTTTGTTTGTAATCCTGGCACCTGATATTCCTAGAGAATAGGAATCCTTTGTCTCACAGAAATTGACATTTGCTTTCATAAATTTGATAGAGCTAAGTTATAAAATCAAATAATTCTTGATACTGGCACCAAAGATATTAAGAACTATGTAAAAAGAAGCACTGTGATTAATTAGGCTTGGCATGTAACTGTCTCTACACTAGCCCACCAATTTCACAAAGTGATTGACACCTTAACAATTAACCTCTTTAGCACATCTACCTGGCTTCTTGCTGCTCCTTGCTTTCCTGTTCCTAAGGCAGGAGGGCTCCAACTCGTTCTCCCCATCCCCAATTTGGAGCAACATTAGTAACAACTTCGTTCCCGACCTTCAGATTCCTTTTGGAAATCTCTTACAAAGGAGGTCAGCCTGGCCATTTTGAGGATAAGGATTTTAGGACTAGTTGAAGGAAACAGAATACATCTCCATTAAGGGTACCCTTGCTGTCATGTGCTCCAAGATTTGACACCTACAACCCCATCAGTGTGAATTCTGAAAGGACCACATCGCTTCCATCCCAGGATCAGTGATAATGACACTGTGTAGCAGACATCTCTGTGTTCCTATTTCCCTAATTGAATTTATCCCATGTGGCAGAATATGCAGTTAAGCATTTTCAACTAGGTCCAAGATTTTTTAGTCGGTTTCTTATAACTCTAGATTGTACCTGCACCTAGAACATTTATATCTGTCCAGTATGAAATTTTGCCCTGGTTGTTTGGTTATTCATTCATATCAGACTCTTTGTAACCCCATGGATCATAACGTCCATGGGGTTTTCTTGGTAAAGATATTAGAATGGTTTGCCATTTACTTCTCTAGTTTTATGCTGGTAAGTGTTGATTGGCTTTGTATCAAATATCTCCCATGCCTTAAATGTTCTCTCTCTTCCTTGCTACCTTTAAGTTTCCCTGTTTTGCTTCAAGGCCCAGTTCAAATCCCATCTGCAGATGATCTCTCCTGATCTCTCCAATGACTAGTGCCTTCTTCTCCCATATCAAATTACATATATGTTGTGTATATCTTGCATGTGCCTGCCTACTTATTTATGGGTTATTTCCCATATTAGAAAGAATATTTCCTGAGAACAGGAATTTTCTTTGCCTTTCTTTGTATATCCAGTTTTTATTATAGTGCTGGCACATAGAGTTTAATGATTGCTTACTGACACATACACACATCCATGTACACATATATGCATGTGTTCAGAGCTACATATATGCATGTCTACACATGTGTGTATATATATATATATTTGCCAATAAGTGTTTCTTAAGTATTTGTTATATGCAAGGCAGTATAATTCTTTCTGATGTGAATATGGTTTTACTTATACACACAAATATTTATTAGGCACATACTTACTAAATACATACATATATTATATATGTATTTACATATTATATGTACTATATGTGTAGGCATTTTGTATCTTCCTGACTTGTTCAAATATTTCCCTTCAAAAATCCATATTTGCTACTTGCTTTATGTTTGCAAACAATCAAATTATATGCTGTAATTGTTTCCAAGCAAAATTTTGGCCAGCAGTCATTTTCATAAAAGATTAGATATTAGTCATACATGAAGTTTTATATCTATGAGAACTCAGGAAAAAAAATGATGAACACCAACAACAATACCAGGATTAATTACTTGGGATAAATGTAGCATAACTGACTGACAATAAGAAATACATTTTCCACAGATCATAGCTTGCAATTGAATCATTTTCCCATTCCTGTTGGATGACTGTAGTGTAGCAGTGGTTGAAAAAGAAAAGTCTATTTGTAACGAGTATATCATATGGTCAACACTGCATACTTTCCAACACTTGAGTGAACCCATCTGGTGAGTCTTGGCCACTTGGGTGCAAAAAGGTTCATTAGCTTTCTTAAAAAGACCTTGCTCAAGCAATAATACAAATCACTGTTGTTTTAAGCTGGTCATATAGAAGAGAAGAAAATAAACAATTCAAATGCGCTCTCTCTCTCTCTCTCTCTCTCTCTATCTCTCTCTCTATCTCTTTCTTCCTTCTTCCTCGCTCTCCCTCATTCCCTCCTTCCCTCTCTCTCCTTCTCCTCCTCCTCCTCTTCCCTCCCTCCTTTCCTGTGTAAAAGTGAATCAAAATAATTTAGTTATTAGTCCCCCAGATGATCTGAAGATGTAAATATTTATGTAACTTTCTGGTGTTTCTCAGCAAATACTTTTCATATGGCTGATCAAGAAACTTTTACTGAACTTCCCAAGTGCCTTACCTTAATAAACATTCTCTTCCCTCCAGGATATATTTAAATCCCAGGCACTTATTTTTAGCTTCCTCTGGAGCCATAAATAGCAAAGTGAGCCAGCACTGGGGAGCAAATAATTGCAAAAAGTCAGGAATAGGCTGTTAAGTTTGGGATTTCATGTTCTGCTACTTTTAACAACAGTTCATTTCCTAAAATGATAAATCACTTCTGCCACCACCCCCAATTTTTAGGTCAATGTGAAGATAAAGTAGCCAACTCAAAGGCCCAACAATTCCTTCTCCCCCTGCTCCCCAAAATGTGACGATCACCTATTTATCTTTGGAGGAGCATCTCAAGCTTGTCAGCTTCCCAAACTAAATTAGAATGGTGAAATTTTGAATTTGTAGCTACTTAAGAGGTTGCTTCACATTCTTTAGGAAATATAAATGTTTTGGAAGGAACACGTACTTAAAAGAGTAATTCTGGCTCTAATAGCGACCCTATATTTAGTAGTATGGGTGATCTTTTCTGAAATAATGACTGTGCTTGCATCTCTCAACAGAGAAAAACTGGAGGAGTAGATGAATATTTAAAATAACTAGTTTTGAGGAAAACATTAAACACTTGGGGGTTGCAGAAGTAGGAAGAGGTTGACTGGTTGGTTTTCAAATGTTTACATTGATCACAGTCATTGGACATTTCTTCACCTCTCCTGCTTTGAACATACTTCCCTGATTGTCCTTTGCTTGACAGCATTAAACTACTTTAAAGTTTTAATTTCACATTTGAATTATATGGAATTTCAGCTTGTATATCTTTGAGGTTTTATATAAAGAGCTAGGCCTGATGCCTTGCAGTAGTGCTGTTCCCAACAATCATTTATTTTAGTGATTAGAATTCAGAATAGGAATAATATTTGAAGATCAGAGATTGCTTTATGAGGTATCCACAGTTGACAGATAATGAGATGGATTTTTTTTTTAATAGCACAAGTTCAAAGAACAAAGAAATCAGTGGGAGAGTATCCTTAATTTGATTTACCATTAATTTCTGTCTCTAACTGATGCCTCAATACAGTAGAATCCTGTATAATTTGTTGAGGCTTAGATTTATTGGCGCTAATCTTAATTAAAATAGTGTTCAGTGCTTTGAAGTTTTTAAAGTACTTTTCCTCTTAGCATTCCCAGCAACCTTTAAAACATAGCTAAGGTGTCACCTGATATGACCACTTTCCCGATCTCTACAGTTGTGACCTGGAGATATTAATTTCTTTCTCCTAAAATTACTTTGTATTATTTGCTAGCCATCTGAATATACATTTCATCCTATAGTAGAAAGTACATCCTCGAGGGCAGTGATTAAAACACACACACACACACACACACACACACACACACACACACACACGCACACCATCCTCAATGCTTAGGCCAATGCCCAAAAAATAATTGGCACTAAATAAATTCTTTTTGGATTGAAAGAAATTGAGTTGCATTAAATGATGTTCCTCTTTTTTTTTTTTTTTATAAAAGAAATCCACATAATTTAATTTGAACCTAGGAATATTCAATGACTTATCTTTTGTCAATATTCCCTAGCAGTAGAAACTTTCTTGTGTATGCCTTCCCAATTCTAGGATCTATCTTTCTTGAATCCTATGATTTATCTAGGGATCTTCTTGTAGCTAACAGTGATTATTTGAGTAATTATGTGTTTGAGAATGGGATAAACTTTTTTTCCAGATGGGTAAATTGGGTCTTGATTTACTGAAGTAAGAACACAGAGTTAGACAGTAGCAGAACAGAGGATGAGAGAATAGAATTAACTTTGTTTCCTAGTAGTTGAAAGAGTTATTGAAGGCTTCTCACTTCTATGTCTCCTTGTCTACTTTGTTCTTGTGCGGGTCTACTGCTAGAATTTCTTCTACTCTACAGTGGTATTGAAGGAAGAGAAATCTAATAATGCAAACATATAGAGAAAAGCCATATGTCAGTATAAACTATTCATCTCACACTTACAACAAGATAAAGATAATGGGATATTTTTGTGAAAGGAAAAATGAGATTTAAAAAAAATTTCAAGCAAGAATCTTCCTTCTGCTTTTTCTCAAGGCATGTATGTATACAAATTAATTTAGGAGCTCAGGTTCTCTCCCTAAACATTTTCATATTATTTCATGATGGCCCTAAAATGGGCAAGACAATATTTTTCTTCCATATTATAGCAATAATCTAAAATATATATTTAGTTCCACAGTACTTTGTCTTACATTTTCATGAGATAGGTAGTAAAAGAATTATTATCCCCACCTTTACAGGTAAAGGCAGCTTTGGACTAATAGATAGAATGGTAGGTTTGTTACCAATGAGACCTGGATTCAAATTCTGCTTCTGACACAAGCCATTTGGCCCTGAGCAATTCTCTTGATCTCTCATTGCGTTACTTAGGAGTTTTCTGCTGTATCGTAAAGAAGTGATCAGAAAAAAAAAAAGAAATGATCAGCATTTTGTAGATGATAAAATTGAACTCAGATTTCCTGAATTCTACCATATTGCCTCTCATAATTGAAAAATTGCTCTGGTATTTATACAGGGTTTGCAAAATACCTACAATAACAATCTATAACCTTTACAATTTGTTGAGCTGAAATGCCCTTACCTGTGTAATGTAGAAGAGAAGACTCTTGAAACTGTTCTTCTAGCAAATAGGAGAATTATTTATTTTTTCTCCCCTGAGGTGTTCTTCCATTATCATGTTCAAGGTCAAAATTGACTCTGCTATTCTAGCAGGAGGACATTTCCCTCCAGTAGCAAGTGACAGTTCATTTAGAGTTTTTGAATTTTTCAACTCCATCTTCTACTCCTCTTGACATTCTCCCAGCAGGAATCATTATTACATTGCTTATTTCAGTCTTGGATTGCATATAAAAGGTAAAGTGAAAGTGAATAAAAATTGGGGAGAGCAAATAGCTAGAGTTTGGGTTTGGGGAGTAGAGGAGAGCCAGAGAATTTGGAAAGAAAGTGAGTTATACAAAATGGCGTCTTTGAAAGCTATAGCAATGAATGTTGTACAAATAACTTTGAAGAGAAAAATTACTGGAGAAAATAAGAATTTATAAACTAGAGAGAATGATATACATGAAACATACTCTATCGAAAGCTACAAAAATTCCCTGTTAGAGATACATTTTTTAAGTTGTAACAATGAAATATCTGAGATCTAAATATGAATCTCAAGGGCTGCCTATTTGTCACAGAAGTCATTTTTCATCCTGTCATGGCCAGGAGTGAGCCACTGCGTTGTGTTAGCATTCATGCCATCAAGGCTGAATGGTTTTGGAAATAGGAGTTTGGTGCATATTATTATTTTGATAAGTTCTTCTCTGTGTCTCTTCCCACGT
The DNA here is from genome assembly GCA_028627135.1 of Pseudochirops cupreus. Classification (NCBI taxonomy): domain Eukaryota; kingdom Metazoa; phylum Chordata; class Mammalia; order Diprotodontia; family Pseudocheiridae; genus Pseudochirops; species Pseudochirops cupreus. The sequence goes on along the minus strand of CM053582.1, from coordinate 526,134,252 downwards.
TCAAATATTTCCTTTTCAAACACAGCTCCAGTTCGGTGAGAGAAAGAAAACTGAGGATAATTCACTATTTTGTTAGCTTTGGAATAAGCTGATCTAAATTTTTAAAAATAAAAAAAAATGTTCTCTCTTAATTTCCCATTATAGAAGAATCATTTATTTCTACTTAATTTGGCTTGTTCCAGGCATTTTTTTTTACCAGCCCTGTAACTACAGCTATATCAGTAGCAAGGAGAAGAGAAAGTCTAGATACTTTGGCAGTGATCCAAATGATTGGGGATTGCTCTACTTACCCAACTGGATATTTGCATATAGACTTTGGGGCTAAAAAGAGACACAAAAAAATGTGTAGTTTTCACTTGAGGGAATGGGTAAACAAGAAGCCTTTACTGACATGGGAAATATCCAAGTCCTTGCTCCCTCCACTCCAGTCTCTTCCCCTGGGATTCTATGTATAGCTCTCTGTCACTTAAAAAGCAAGATCTCATATTGGGATTTTATTTGTAAGTGATCACCTGAAATAAAATTTGGCAGTTTGAGTTTTTCCTTTATTTTATTTTAACCAGAGTGGTGATTTTATCAGTTTGGAGAAGTTTTTGAATGAAAACTACAAAATTTAGATCATAGGGTATATATTTAGAGCTGAAAGTAGCTTTAGAGTTTATGTAGCTTAACTCCCTTGTCTTACTGGAGAAAAAAAATGAGGCCTATATAGTTTAAGTGACTTGCTTAAGGTCACACAGGTAATAAATATCAAAAGTAGGATTTGGCATGGATTCCTCTGACTCCATAGCCATTGATCTTCCCACTCTACCATGCTGCCTTACCTAGTATTTAATAATTATCAGTAATCAAAATCAGTTCAAAGCAAACTCTATCTTTGAAACAAAGAGAATTCTGAAGTTTTAGTTTAACTTAGAAAGCATGTATTAAATGCTTGCTGTTTATAGAGCAATGAGCAAACATTAGGGGAGCTACCAGGTTGAGGGGGAAAAAACACTGAGGTAAACAGGGTTAAGTGACTTGCCTGTGTCCTATGTCCTATGCCATGGGTTAATCTTAATAAGAAAATGAGAAATATATACTGATAAATTTGCTTAAGGAATTTTTGTTATTGCTGCTGTTGAGTCATTTCAATCAGGTCTGATTCTTCATGACCTCATTTAGGGTTTTTTTTTTTTTTTTGGCAAAGATGCTGGAATGTTTTGCCATTTCCTTCTCAAGCTCATTTTGCAGAAGAGGAAACTGAGGCAGAAAGGGTGACGTGATTTGCCCAGGGTGAGACAACTAGTAAATGTCTGAGGTCAAATTTGAGCTCATGAAGATGAATCTTCCTGACTCCTGGTCCAACAGTCTATTCACTGTGCCACCTAGCTGCCCCTGTTTAAGCACACAAATTACTTTCATTTATAATAATATATGGTAGGTCCATTAGAGACATGAAGAACAAAAAGATATGTGGGGATCTGAAGAAGAAGATCACTTAAGGCCTTCCTCAATCTGGATCAAATGTGTCTATCCTGTTCATTACTTCTCTCACATATTCTACATTCTATACAAAGTGTACCACAAGCTGTCAACTAAACTTAGCATTCCATTCCCCATCTCCAAGGGAACCTCAAAGGTTATGTAGACCAACCCTTACATGCAATAGGAACTCCATGCACAGAATTCCTTACAAGTGGTCATCTGAACCTAATTTGAAGGTCACTGTGGCAGGGAAACCTATGACTTCCCCTCTAAGAGAGCCCATCTTGCAGTTGGATAGCTCTGCTTGATAGAAAGTGAGTCCTTTATATCAAGCAGAATGTTTTGTACCCATAGTCCCCCATATCTCTTCAAAGAAGGGAGATACATTTTCTCTTCTTTTCAGAAAAATGTTTCTAATTACATTATTCAGTTATTTTCTGTTGTTATTTTTCATTCCATTTATGCTACACTACTCCTTGTGTATGTCATTTTCTGGTTCTGTTCATACACTGTGAATCATTTTGTGTAATCTTCACAGGCTTCTCTGAATTCTTCAGTCAGTGTTTGTTCCCTTCTTTCTTTTGTTATTGCAATATTATTTCACGTCTAAGAGTGTCAGTTTATTTATAGTCATCCTTCACACAGTAACCATGTGCTCTGAAAAACTGCACTCTAAAAAAATGATTTTTGGGGGGGGGTCTTTTCTTTTATACTAACTGTGCTTTGCTCTAGCAAAGAATTCTGAAAAATATGCAGTATGAGTAGCCTTCACTATGCAAGATGGTCAACAATAGAGATGGAAATACATAAATATACAATACACATATATACACTATATGAACATATTTATATAAACTTGACATATTATACACATGTATGCACATATATACACACATGCACTCGTGTGTGTATATATGTGCATTTCCTAAAGGTTCATGCTGTAAGATGCCCTCATAATGTGGTCCTTTAGTTAATTCAGTAAATAAGCTTTATTTTGTTTGGGGGGGGCGGTAATTTTGTCTTACTTATATTGAATTCTCCCAAGAAATGAATCACATTTCTACTATGTATCTAAGTAACTTCTGAAGCATATAATTTGGATTTTTATCCCCATGGTGATTTGTGAGTATCATTTGATCATTAAGGAGACATGAAATAAATATTTCATCTTAAAATCTCTAGTTTTTGTTAGTAAGGGATTACACTTTTAAAAATTCTAGTAACATTTCTTTATGTCAAGCTATATAAAAACGATTTAAAGGTCATATATTACTTTAAAAATATTCCCTTTATCAGACGATTTGTGATAGCTAAAATGAGCCTCAAAATAATATTTTAAATACATTAAATATTTATCAGACACTTCAAAGTAGAGGATATTTTATCATTCATCAAGCATGGTACTTAGTTTGCTATTTCACCCTGTCAATGGCTAAACAAGTTGCATTTCCATCCTGTTACATAGGCTAGAAAATAACCAAATAATGTATATTTGTTATTGGAACCAAATCTATGGTACAGCACCAGTATTATTTGTCATCTATAGTAGCTGATGATGTCAACTGCTTAAAATCATTGTATTTTCAATTTTATATTTGTGTGTTAAGGCAATTCCAATTTGGAAACTCAATTTATTGTCAAGAATCATTTTAGATATATGTTAATATTTTGATCAGTCTACTTCAAAAGGCTAAATAGACTAGAGAAAATGACCTCTTTCCATTTTAAGCAATAGAAGAAATGTTAATAAAATTCCTCTCTGGAATTCTTCCACAATTTAGTCATTAAAAGTACTAATCTTTTGGCCTTGGCAACAGTGCATCTCCTGGCAAATTATACACAGTAATTGCTGACACATATTCAATTCTCCTGTTTGAAAGGAGTATGTGAAAGGAGTACACACACACACACACACACACACACACACACACACACACACACACACACATACACACAGCATCCCTTGATGATCACATATGAAACTTAACTCAAAAGTTAATGTCAATCTTCTTTCATGATGATTTTATCTCCTACAAAATTAAAATCCTATCAATCGTTCATACAATGGAAATGTAAATACTGAAAGATAACAAAATCATATTATACTCTTTGCTTTTCCTGTTTGTATTTAGGACTTCTAGGTCATGTACACCAAAGAATCTATCATCAAACAGGGTTGCAGTGGTTTGCAGTGATGATCACAAGTAAGACCTACCTCCTGTCTTCAATTTTATACTCCCTTCTTTCCTTCGCTACCTTCTGGTGTAGGATTCTTCCAACTTTCAATGCATTTATAGGATAAAAATGTCTGATGCTTTCTAATTCTATGAAGTTAGTTTACAGAGTGACAGAGAGAGAAAAAGAAGAACATTCTCCTGAAACTTTCAAGGTCCTTTAGGAAAATAGGAGATGAGCTGAACTATTATGACACATTTTTTATGTTCATTAGCAGAAGGAAGCATGTACTATTGAACAGTCAGACCTGTGGGGTGTCCCAGTCCTTTTAAAATAAGAGATCAGTGGAGCCTTAGAGATAGCTTCTTTTTTTGCAGGATAACTTCTCTTACCTAACCACACCATTCCTATATACTTGCATCAATAATAGCCCCAAGTTTGTCTGTTCCTCACACCTGGCTCAGCATAGAGCTGAATTGCACCAAAGATATACCAGTTGAGCACTGAATGATCACACAATTATGAAGACGCAGTCTGACAACTTGATTAAAAGCTAGCTTCCTTTTTTTTGGTAGAACTAGTAGTCTAGAAAGTGACAGTTTAGAAAGAAAAATTAGCATTTTCAATGCTGCTAGACAAACTTTCAATATACCAACCCCACAAATGCTTTATAGCAGTAATGAGAGATTATTTAGGTAAGCCAATATAGATTATTCAGAAGACCCAGATTTTCTTAATGAAAAAAATAAATTGTACTTGACATCAGGAAAGATAAATTCAAATCTAGTCTCAGGTGCTGCATAGCTCTTTAAAGGTAAATAATCCACAGAGCCTCCCTCCAGCCCCACCCCAATCCCTCTGTCCCTGTTTTCTCATCTGGACAACAAAGAGCTACGGATATTTGTAACATGTATCTCACAGGGCTTCTTTGCTATGCTAGCCGTAATGCTTTTGATAAATTAGGGTTTTTGTGGTTGTTTTCTAACAAATGCAGTTACATGGAGAGTCACTTGACAACATCCCCCAAGATTTTAGGACAAGCTCATAGTTAGAGCCTAACAAGAAGCAGATTCTACAAAGATATTTGTAGAAAGCATCATGAGCTTGTCATGCAATTGTGTTTTCATTCAATCAGTAAATTTTTGAGGATGATACTTTTTCAGGAAACAGATGTCTACCCATTTTCCTTATGTGCCCCCAAATATAGTTTCGGTCCAATGAGAGTTATATGGATTTAAGTTCAGCTGTTCCATTTTTTGGTGGCATCCCTATTACCACTGTGATTTCCTGTTCAAAACTTCATTTCTAGATGCTTTATCTCATCAGTGGGAATTGAGATTAGGAAAAAAAAGGCTTGATATAACTCTGCCACTGAAGAATTTTCTATGCCTGAGAATATCTGTGTAAAACTACAGAGTGTACGTTAGTTGGCAATTTGGCATGCTACATGTAAGGAGCTCAAATGGAGATGGAAGAGATTCATGGTGGTTTCACTTGGACCATCTTAGCAATCTTATTCTTTTTTATTGCATATTTAACCTTTCTGTGATGTGCCTTTTTTTTCTCCTGTGGGAGGAGTACAAGTAACAGGCCAAAGCAAAGCTCAGCCAACAACATGTCAGATAAGCAAGGCCTTTGAGAATTTTTATCTGTAGATATGTTGTTAATTACAAATAATTTCATCTATTTTTTTTCTCAGTGGATTGCCTCAAATTAGATTAAATATATAGTCTTTTTGCTGCTAATGTTTTGACATGCTATATGATCATCTTCTTTACTTCTCTGTTTCTAAATCATCTTCCGTATGTTCAGCATTAACAGTTGGTAATTATTTTAATGTAGCATAAAGATAAGATATTTTTAATGAATGTATGTTTTGGAATTAAAACATTTATCTCATACCTTTATATTATTAGAATGTTATTTTTATTCTAGGCTAGGTAAGAATTTAAATGCAATGCAAAGAAAAACAAGTCCCCAGTAATGGAGGGCCATCTACTTTGCTTCTGTTAATGAAACACCATTCATTTTTTCCCCTTGCAGTTTGCTGCTACAAATTGCATTCTTGACTTTTACTCATGTCTCTGATAACTTGGAACTCATTTTTTTTTTCCTATTTGGCCATTTAACTTACCAAGCCCAGTGGAAAGAACCATTGCCTTTTCATGGCAAGTGAGTTCTGAAATTTATCTGGCACTTAACAGCTCATTGTGTTTTTTTGTTTTTTTTGTTATTTTGTTGTTGTTTGTTTCATTTCATCTCATTAACTGTAATTATGTCATAACTAAATACGTATGCTGCTTTGGTTCAACTGTATTTCTGAGACCACCATATCTTCCCTGTGGTTTCCTTTTGTATACAATCTTTTCAAAGCACTTGATTTGTTCCTCATTAAACAAATGCAAGTTTAATCTGTAGATGAGAAAACATAAGAAGTGAGAGCTATCTACACATATGTGAAGAACTGCTGTGCAGAAGAGGGGTTGGACATATTCTGATTGGCTTCAGAGAACAACAATGGGTATAACTTAGAAAGGGGCAGAGCAGATTTAAGTTCAATGTGCAGGAAATAAGTCTTAAAGATAAAACTGTCTTAAAATACAATGGAATTCTTTAAGGGATAGTGAGTTGTCATTCACAGAAAGTCATCAAGGGAAAGCTTAGATTACTTACTGTTTGACATAATGGATTCCTAGTTAGATACTGGTTGGTTTTTTCCAGTTTTGGGAATCTATGATTTTGTGAAATAGTTATTGGATGCCTAGGATGTGTAAGTTATTAAGGTGGTAATTGGGGGGAGAGAGGAAGGTAGACAAAAAATAAAACAATGTTCTTACACCTACACTCACTAAACAGAAGCTAGTTGTGGAAACAAGAATTTACCCTCAAAAAGTTCATTAATAAAAATGGCATCAACATATCACAAGGCAATATGTGATTAAGAGCTACATGAGTGGTTTGGAAAGTTTTAGCAGTGGTTGAGAAGAATAAGAGATCATTTGAAACTGGAGTGAGATAAGAAGGGTCATGAAAGATGGAATACTAATTGGACACATGAAAATGATCTGAGAGGATAGCCTAAGGCAGTGGTGGGTAGGAATGTTGACAAAGACATGGAATTGGGACTGTGTCTGCTTTATTTACAGGATAAATCTGATCACCCCAGATGGTTTGTATATCAGAAATTGTAAGGAAGAAAGTGGCAAAGGTAGGATGAGTTCCAACAGTTAAGAGACCTCAGCAGCCATCTAGGCCAATGAATATGTAAAAGAAATCCTCACAGTAATATCACCACCAATTGACCATCTAACTCTACTCAAAGACTCCAAGGAGGGGGAGCCTACCACCTGTTGATTCAGCCTGTTCTACTTTTGGGCAACTCTAATGTTGGGATTTTTTTTTTTTAGCAAGGAGTCAAATCTGCATCTTTATAACTCTCACTCATTTCTCTTTGTTCTGTCCCATCTTGGGCCAGACAAAACAATTCCTCCCATGATGGCCCTTCAAATTCTTGAAGAGAGTTTTCATTTCTCTCCCTCATCCCAAGTCTTCTCCATGCTAAATGTGTCAATTTCCTTCAAGTAATATCTCATATTACATGAACTCAAAGCCCTTCATCATCCTCATTGTCCTCTTTTGTATACTCTCAAAATTACTAATACTTTTCTTAAAGTGTGGCACCTAGAGCTGAACACAGTACTCTGTCTAAGTTCCAACTAGTACCTCAGAGTAATGCTATCACTTTCCTATCTCCAGAAGTTGTAGCTGTCGATACAGGTGAAGGCCACATCAGGTTTCTTTGTTGTCAAATCTCCCTGTGAACTCATTAAGCTGACATTTTGCCAACTCTTCCAGTCTTTTCCAGAAAAATTCCTCTTTTTCTATGCCTCTCTTTCCAGAACTATTATGGGGATCATATGAGATAATAATAGCAGCTAGAATTTATATAATGCTTTAAGGTTTATGTCATCTCTTCTGATCCCCATTACAACCCTGTGAAGTCTCTGCTATAATCTCCATTTTACAAATGAAATTGAAACAGGTGAGGTTAAATGACTTGTCCAGAGTCAAACAGCTAATTTTGTTTGTTAGGCTGGATTTGAACTCATTTCTTCCTGACTCTGAATCACCTTAAATAAAATGCCAAATATTTTTTCAAACCTTAAATACTACGTACATGCAAAATATTCCTATTAGTATTGATTTATTATGGCTGTTGTTTTAAGCTTATGCAATCAATTTCTTTTGCACCCAAATGTAAGACTTTACATTTATCCTTAATGAATTTCATTATTTTAGATTTCACTCAATGCACAGTCTTGCCAAGATCTTTTTGAATGCTGGCTCTCTTTCATCCTCTGTGTTAGCTATCTCTTCCAAATTTGTGTCATATTTATTTAGGGTATGATTTGATTTGAGGGTATTATGATTTGAGGGTACCGTCTATATTTTTTATCTAAGTTATTGATGAAAAATGTCAAACAATACAGGATCAAACAAAGATCTCTGGAGCATTCCACTGGATACTGCCTTTCACATTGAAATAGATCACCTATTCTTAGAGTTCAGTCTTCAGACCAACCCAGAATTCACCTAATTGTGTTGTCGTTTGCATCTCCATAACAGCAGCAGTAGATACTTTATCTAGGAGAGCAAGAGTTTTCATGGTGTATATAAGACATTAATGATGGTTGTCTGTACATGTGAGATATGCTAGTTTTTTTCCACTGTAAAAGTATGATTACAAGATATAGAGGTATTATTCATTTTCTGAATAAGCCTATCCTTTAGAGATTTGACTTGGGAGGTTTAAGACAACTTGAGGAATATATTTCTTGTTGTTTTGCATCATGTGTATGTTCCTTTAAAAAAAATCTAGCATTTCTTGGGTCTCAGTTTTACTGGAATGTTCAGATAATGCTTTATAAAAGCTAACTTGTATAATAAGTATAATAAATATAACTGTAAAGATATCAGAATTATTAGAGACATGCCCTTCTCTCTCTGGATTTCTGCCTTTCACAACCTCTTCTTTAATTGAGGCTACTTTGTTTAATTCTAAAGAGTGTATGAAGATATTTCTAGCAGCTCTTTTGATGTTAGCCAAAAATGGAAAATTAGGAGGTGTCCTCATATGGGGCAATGTCTAATCATATTACAGCATATAAGCATGTGAGGGATATTATCGTATCATTAGAATTGATGAAATGGACAATTGCAGAAGAAATTGGGAAGACCTTTATGAAATGAAGCAAATCCAAGTGAACAGAACTAGGAGAAAAGTTTATAAGTTAACATTACAGAGAAAAGTAATTTTAAAAGACTTTAAAACCAATCAATGCAATGATAAAGTCTGAACATAATGAAGATGAAAAATGTCATTCATCTCCTGACAGAGAGGTGATGAAATTAAGTAAAAAGAGAGGCATGGATGATGAGGGAATTTGTTTTGCCACATTATGGACATATGTATTGAAGGATTTTATTTGTTTGTTTCTGTTGAGGATGGTAGTAGGAAGGATGGATTAATTTTTTAAAAAATATTTGTTATTTGAAAAATAAAAAATAGTCATTATTTTTAAGAAAGAATTTTTTGGGGGAGAGTATATGCCATTTAGCAAATGTTAGCATTAATCTTACAAAATCAAGACTTACAGGGAAATATACCAATATGATGTTATCATAAAAGATATTCCTTAATCTTTACAATGGGAATAATTATATATTTCCCAGGGATTTTATGAGGCTCAAATGAGAAGATGTATTTAATGCATATTCAAAACAGTAAAGTATTATATACTGGTTATAAGTCAGTGGGATATATTAAATACAAAAATAATTAAATCAATTAATCTATTTGATCAAAGCAATATTCAGGGGAAAATAGGAATTTGCATCTTTTTTGTCAATTGGCATGATTATTCTCATTATTAAATGAAAAGAAAGTGAGTTCTTGAAAACCAGTTTTTCTGGGATATGCAGTGTTTTCTACTGAAGGCTTATGTTCCCTTCCTTCCAGCCCCATTCTCTGCCTACTTTATTTCCCATGCATTTAAAATATTTTGCCTGTTAGAGCTATTTCTTTTCCATCTTCCTAGGTCTTGAATTGACCCAAATAAAACATAAGTATTCTTAAAATCAAAAGAATGGTGGTATATTTAGTGAGTTTAAAGAGAAGTGGTATTGACTCTTTAAACAGAGAAAGAAGGACTAGAGGACAGCAGATAAAGGTTAGCTTCATTTAGAATCCTTTTTTTTTTTAAATTAAAGAACTAAGAAAGTTGGGAAAGAAGAATATTCTGCAAAATTTATTGTTCACTAAAATAGCAATGGAAAAGCATCATTATATGCCAGGTGAAAACTGGTGACATTTAGGCCATGTTGACAACAGTGAAGTAGAAAATTGAAGCAATTATCCAAATTGTTCAGGTTAAAAAAAAATTAGGTAATTGAGACAAAACTATCTTTTAGACTGGAATTAGCAAGACTGTTTTTAACTCCATTCTTCATGTGTGTAGTAGGGCATGTTCCTCCTTCAAATTGGGCCTGAATTCTAATAGGCATTAATGAGTTTGGAAGCTTTTCCTTCTTTACAGAAGGAAAAAAAAATCAATCTTGATTGACAAATGGACCCTTCTGTTTTATGTTTTATTGTTTTTAAAGATCAAGGCTTTGATTTCTAGCCAGCTGGCTTTCCAGAAAGGACCTCAGCATTGCTGAGTACTGATTAAAGAGCAGTGGGATATGGTGACTCTTTTGTATGGCTCCCTCCTGAAAGGTAAAGATGCCAGAATTACAATGATCATAGAAGTGTTTGTTACAAGCTGTAAGATCAATGTGGTCTTGTGAGCAAATCCAACTTTGGGAAAAATCAAGCATTGAATAAATACAAGCAACATCATGAAGTGGGTTAATTCCTTGTGTTTTTATGGAGACGACTTTATCAAAGAACTTAAACCTAGTTCATAGTGAAATATTTGAGTACACTGGGGAGAGGATGGGAACCTAAGAATGTTTTGCTAGTATAGGGTATGTTCTGACAGTATTGGCCTAGTTAATGCAGAACATTAGTGATATTTTCCCCACATCTTTCTAGGACAGAAGGAAATAGCAGAGCATTTGATTTTTGAGTCTCATTAAGTTTAGTAGATTTAAGGCACTTAGGTTGGTTAGTGTTTTTCTGTGATTAGCTTGGTTAGATTTGCTAAAATTCTTCCAAATCTCTTGGCATTGACAGTCTCAATTAATAATCCTCTTTCAAGAAAAAAAAATCACTGTTCCAATTACATTTAAGAAAAAAAAAAGCTGGTTCATTTCAGTATTCCCAGATGTTTGTTATTAGTTTCCAGAACATTAGCCTCTGCTGGTGTCCTTCTTTAAATGCTGCATGATGTTTTGGATAGACAGCTCCTTTGCATATATCTATATATCTAATAAAATATTTGTCTTTAATTTCCATTAAATATGTCATATGCAATTCAAAATAAATGCAATGTGTTGTGTGTGTGTATTGCTTGCACATGTGTGTATTTTTTTTTAAATAAAATAAGACCTGGGATTTCATTGCTATAGGGAACTTTCACTGAGAAAATTTCCTCTGCCAAAGCAGGTTGGCACTTGGTAGATTATTCAGATACTTAGAGAGTTAGGTTGGACCCTGAAATGTTAAGTACTGAAATCCTCAAACCAATATGTGTCAAAGACAGGACTTTAATTCAGGATATCCTGATTCTGAGGTCCAGTATCTATACCTACATGAATATATCATACATATACATGTGTGTGTATTCATTCATATTTCCTTTGCCTGCTCTCTCCCCTCTCTGTATCTGTCTCTCTCTCCATATACATAGCACACATATGTGTATATTCAGGGGATCAAAAAGGTCATTGAAATATTAATAAATCTGCTTCCTTTGGGAAGAAAGAAATTTCTCATTTGTAAAACCTTTTTACAACTTTGCTAAAGTAATTAGATATTACTTTTCAAATGTGTAATTTTTGTTTTTAAGTCAAATGCTTACGAGATAGCTTTTAGTTGATACGGGGGTCTATGGAAAGAAACTAAGAATTTTAATCACTATCCTTGTTTGAGATCTTTTCATAAAAATTTCTGAGAAGAGATTTATAGAGATACAATATTAAGTAATCTTCCTTTTCTTCTGGGGACAATATGTTATATGTATCTTGTTATCTTGCTTCTCGAGATTTGTTTACATTTAATACTAACATTTTAGTTTGGTTCAGTAAACATGTTTTAATCACCACTTTTGTTCACAGTGTTTAGTTATACACTGGATATACAAAATCAAAAATAAAATAGCCCTTGTTCCAAAGGAGCTTACTTTCTACCTAGGGAGATAACATTACAGACATATGTAAATATAAAGTGATTTGACAAGGGAGATAACATTAATAACTGGAAGGGCAACTTTCCAGAAGAGGTGATATTTGAGTTTAACTGAGAAGGAAACCAAAGGTTTAGAAAGGAAGAAGTATATTCCAGACATGAAGGATAACTTCTTACAAATGCATAAAGATAGAATATTGAATGTCAAGTTTAGGAAACATGCTTAATAGAATATTGGGCAAATGAAAAGAAACAATAAGAAAATTGTAAAAGTTAGTTAATGTCCATTTGCAACTTATCCAAGAGGCACTAGGGAACCAAATGGTTTTTCTTGTTGTTTCTTTGTTTAACACATACAGTAAAATAGTGACTCTTATAACAAATGGTAAGATTATTTGAACAACTGGATGGGACATGTATGAGAGATTCTCTAAGTATTCAGTTGCATCAAGCCTTGGGGAAATCCTTAGTATTTTAGGAAATACATTGACTAAGCACATAGATTAGAAAAAACACAGTAGATTAAAAGAAAAAAGATTTCAGAGACTATGGCACGGAGCTAAATGAATTAATTTGTGCAAGTGCATATCTTAGACAAACATGAAAGACCAAAATTTAGCTGCACCCAAATTGAATAGGAAGCAGAGATTGGACTACATTGTTTTGGGAAATTTCGTAGTGCATTCAGTGGTTTCAAACTGTTTTCTACTTTAAAAGCCAATCTCTTTCATGTCAATAATGCTACATGGTTACAGATTACGAAATACCATGATTTCAGTAGAAATAAAGTAACAAATGTCCCACAAGACAACACAAAGATGCATACGGAACAAAAGATTGGGAGTATATTCCGAACAAAATTTCTAAATAAAGAAGTGAATTTTTAAAAAAGTTATTGATCCTATTTATTACTAGAAATAGGTATGGGCTACTGACTAAATGAGAATAAGGAACAACCAACAAATAGTATGGTTGCTACGTTGACTGTTTGAAGACAATTAATTGATAATTCACTTTTACCTACCGTTGTAAGATTGTAAAGTGGTTTCTTTACTAACATCCTGTGAGCTATGTGATTCAACCATTACATTGACAACCGACAAAAGAAGAAACAGTGGCATGAGTTACTTAGAGAAGGAAAGTGATTTTAAGTCCTGAAGCTAATAATGATACTAAGTCATATTGCAACTTAATTCTTTCGCTTAAAGGTCAGAGCTCCTTCCAATGGACCATGGAGGCACTGAGTAGTTTTTCCATGTAGAAACATTGAGGCAACATTAACAGAAATTGTAAAGCGTCTGGGGAAGGTTATCATCTGTATTTCCCATGCCAATGACATAATGCACCTCCACAATATTCAAATGAATTAATTGTCCATTAATTCATTTGGCATGAATCTCTAGTATGCTAATTAGCTTTATTTTGTGGGGAAAATTTGTTCGATACTTCCTCAATTAGATTCTACAGTCCCATGGTCTAGGTCAAATACTTTTAAAAACTGAGATGTTCTGGAAAACTGCACTAGCACAGAATAGGAAGGAATGATTGATAGTTATTACAGAGTGTAGAGTGCTTCATCTCAAGTCACATTTCTGAAGACTCAAAGGTTCTTCACAAAAAAAGCACCAATTTCATGAACTGGATCTTTTATCAAACAACTCCATCAGAAAGGCAAGATACATTTTCCTGACAGTACAGGATAATAGAAGGTTATCAAAGTAGATTACTCTACTTGGTCATTCTTATTCTGCCACTTCCAATACAAGCTTAAGAAACTTTTATAGAAATTTTTCATAGACCACATCTTCCATTATTATCTCACACATAAGCTATCAGATTCTCTTGGTTCAGAGAACATGTGTTTGTGAAATTAATGAGACTGATCATTTTCCAAACTTTAATTTTGCCAGATGTACTTAGGTATCTTCCAGATGTCTATTGCTCAGGGTGAGGGTATAGTGTTTCTAATGAGTATTTGCTCGTGATCTATTCCATAATAGTTAGTTACTCACTGATATGAGTATGTATATATTTTCCACTTGATCTTTCTATGGTGGTCTACTTAAAAAATAAGAGTGGAAACCTATTTTGGGCACTATAGTGAAAATGAGATGATGATATATTTTATTGATAATTTGTTTTATGAATTACTTCTGAAATATTACCCATTTTAATGCTTGAATGCTGATTTACTCTGAAAATTGACTAAAGATTATTAAATTTTTAAGAAAAGGAATAGTAAATAGATTGTCATTTTATTATGATTATGATTATTATTAAGTATGATGGGGATAGTATCTTATAGCAGTAAGGCTATTGAATAGAAGTCAGTATCCTTGACTCAAGTCTCTGACACTTCCTAACTTTGTGATTTCAAGAAAATATAAATTTCCCAAATATTTATAAGATAACAGACTCATAGCTAGTTAGGGACTATCTGGTCCAATACCTTAATTTTACAAAGGAAGAAACTGAAACCCAAAGAGATCAATTGACTTGCACTAAATCACATTAACAGTAAGGGATAGATCTGAGATCTGATTACAGATCCTCTGACTACAAATAAAACAACATTCCCATTCTGCATATTTTTAGGCTTTAGTGTTTCTTATCTATTAAATGTCTATCCTAGTGGTACCTGTGGGTTTTGCCTCACAAAATATTTTCCTAGAACTCTTTTTGAAAGTCAAGACAGCAGGGTGGAGAAAATGCTTTACTTAGCTCTCCCTATATTCTCCTCCAAATAACTTTAAAATAATGCCTTCAATCAAATTCTGGAGTGGCCAAGTTAACCAAAGGTCAGAGTGAGACATTCTTCCAACCCAAGACATTATAGAAGGAGTGAAAGAGATGTGTGATAGAGGGGAGGAGGCTTAGTAGTTCCAGATTTCAAACTATATTACAAATAGTAATCAAAGCCATTTGGTATTGGCCAAGACATAGAATGGTGGATCAGTAGAATAGATTAAGTAAACAATACATAGTAGTAAATGACCACAGTAATCTAGTGTTTGATAAACCCAAAGATTCAAGCCTTTGGATTAAGAACTCAGTATCTGACCAAAAAAAAAAAAAAAACAACAACAACTGGAAAGCAGTTTGAAAGAAACTAGGCATATCTTACAGTGTATACCAACATAAGGTCAAAAAGTATAAATCATTTAGACATAAAGGAGGATATCACAAATAAATTATGGGATCATAGAAAATGTACCTGTCGGATCTATGCATAAGGGAAGAGTTTGTGACTAAACAAAAGATAGAGATATAAAATGAATAATTTTGATTACATAAAATTAAAAAGGTTTTGTACAAATAAATCAAATGAAGCCAAAATTAGAAGGAAAAGCAGAAAACTGGAGAAAAATTGGAAAGCAAGTTTATCTGATAAAGGTCTCATTTTTCAGCTATATAGTGAACAGAGCCAAATTTATATAAAAATAAGAGACATTAGTCATTTAATAAATGATCAAAGGATACGAACAGGCAGTTGTCAGAAGAAGAAGAAATCAAAGCTATTAATAGTCACATAAAAATGTTCTAAATTGTTACTGATTAAAGATATGCAAATTAAAACAACTCTGAGGTATCATCACACACCTATTAGATTGGATAACATGACAGAAAAGGAAAATTACAAATACTAGAGGATATACGAAAAATGGAGCTAAGAATGTACTATTGATACAGTTGTGAACTGGTCCATCTGTCTGGAGAACAATTTAAAACTATAGCTAACAGGCTTTAAAACTATGCCTACCTAGTGGGGCAGGTAGGTGGTGCAGTGAATAGAGCACCAGCCCTGGAGCCAGAAGGACCTGGGTTCAAATTCGGCCTCAGACACTTGACACACTTAACTAGTCATGTGACTTTGGGGAAGTCACTTAATCCCAATTGCCCTACAAAAAGGAAAAAAAAAATATACTTATCCTTTGAGGCAGTAATACCAATATTAGATATATCCAAAAGAGATCGAAGAAAAGGGAAATGGACTTACTTGTAGCATCTCCTTTTTTGGTGGCAAAGAATTGAAAATTGAGGGGATGCCCATCAATTGGGGAATAGCTGAACAAGTTGTGGTATATGATTGTGATGAAATGCTATTCTGCTATAAGGAATAATGAGCAGGATGGCTTCAGGAAAACCTGGGAAGACATATATGAACTCATGCAAAGTAAAGTGAGCAGAACCAGGAGGACATTGCACATAGTAACAGCAATATTTCAAGGATGATGAATTATGAAAACTTTGTTACTCTGATTAAGACAATAAACTAACACAGTTCCAAGGCACCCATGATGGAAAGTTTTCCCCATCTCCAGAGACAGAATTGATGAATTCTGAATACAGATTGAAATATACTCAAAAAAAAAACCCAACTTTATATTGATTGATTTATTTTGTCTGTGTTTTCTTTTGACACATAGAATGGAACTGTATTTTGTAGGACTTAATTTCTATTATCAATATAAAATCACATTCCTTCTTCAAAGAGGATAGAGATGACGGAGGGGGAGAATTTGTAACTAAAAATTTTTTAAAATGTTAATTTATTTGCATCTAACTGGGAATTATTTAATGACATAAATAAAACTCATTTTTTTAATGAATGTTTTTTAAACTTTGAAGTTTTAACAATGTTAGTTATTGCTGTCATGATCACTGTCATTGTTACTCATTATTAGGGAGTGTGAATCTCTGATTTTTTTGTAGTTGGATCTCTTATTATGGGAACTTCCTCTACTGATATAGACTAGCAATTGTTCTATTACTTTGAGTCATTTTTTTCTTTTTTGGAGGGGGAAAGGCAGGGCATTTGGGGTTAAGTGACTTGCCCAAGGTCACATGGCTAATAAGTGTTACATGTCTGAGGCCAGATTTGAACTCACGTACTCCTGACTCCAGGGTTGGCACTCTATTCACTGTGCCACCCAGCTGCCCCTACTTTTGAGTCTTAGTGCATTTTCTGGAGGGTACTAGGAATTTAAGTGTTTTGCCTATGGGCACTCAGCTAGTACCTATCAGAAGCAGGTTTTTAGTCCAGGTATCCTTCATTACAAAACTCATCTTTAATCCACAATGTCACACCATGGTACTTCACCTGCACTAATTTTTACAAAATATAAAAAAAAAAATCAAAGGTGTCCATTACAAATGTGATAATCCCCTTCGATAATACAGACTTTCAGCTCGTGCTTCTGCTTAAAGGTTGGTCCCTTTAACACACTCAGTTGGTCAGATCTTGTTGTCAGGATGCTATTATCAATGACAACATCAGTGTATTGAGTGTCAGCACAACAAACCACTATTTCATAATTTTACACTATGAGGAGACATCATCAGTCATTTCCATAGATACCAATTTGTAGAAAAATCTTATATCTTGAGAAATATAATTTGCATAGAAAGAATAGCATAATGAATCTCTGGGTCAAAATGAATGTAGTTGCTAATTGCCTTTTTGACTGTTTTGTTTGAAATTTCCATATATAACAGCCTTTTAGATTTGTTTTAAGTGATCAGTTTCCAGGTCCCAGGTTCAGAAAGCAACACATGCTGTTCCAATGCATTATGCAGAGCTTACATCAATTAATAGCAGAGTTCAACAATGCTGATTCAATTTCAGCAGGTACTATAATTGTAGATTATACTTCTCCTGGCTTCTATGGTGTGGGAATCATAAGTGTATGAAATCTTGAATCAACATTTCTTTTTATGTTGCATAAACATGACTGAAAGTCTAAAGATAAGTAGATGAGAAGAGGCGTAATGAATAGTTGTAGCATTGTTCATTAAATATCGTGGTGGTTTTTTGCCATGAAATGTGCCACTCATTACTTTGCTTTCCCCTCCTAGTCTGTCAGTCTCCTTCCCCTTTGGACACACCTACAGCTTTAATTGTTCTAATACAGAGAAAGTTTCTCTCTTTGAACAATGGGACATGTCTCATTTCCTTTCCTCCAAGTTCTCTTTCTGGGAGATTATATTGCATACTGAAGGAAGGGAAGATTGTAATAAACCATACTACTGTAACAATAGTGGGATTTGAAGATCTTCCACGCCCCTTGAACTTGCTGATGTAGCAGGAAGAGGTGGAGCAAGAGAACGCCAGAACCAAGCTAGTCTCAGTGCAGTGCTGACTGGACACAGAGGCAGAGGCAGAGGCTGCAGTTGCGAACTCCTTTTTCTTTGAGCCGGCCAGAATCTCTGCTAAGAACTCCTGCTGAGGACTGCCAGGGATGGGAACTACTGGGGACTGGAGCTGCTGGGAACAAGCTGCCTGGATGGCTGAGCAGTTGCATGCGTGAGGAAAGGAGGATCTTTGCCTGAGGTAGCCTGTCCTGTTTTGAAGGCTTGAGAATGTGGGTGTTTACTACTTTAACTACATGTGCCAACTTCATAACTACTGCGATGGCTTTGACTTTCTGGTTTTGGGACTAAGTTTTCTGGTATCTGAATAAATGTTCTAGCTATATTTTCCACATAGAGAGTCTGTTACATCACAGTGAGAATAAATACACTTTAATGTTTTCTGGTACTCATTGCAATAAACCGTCAATATGTGATATTAAACTTGTCAAGTCATACATCTTCCATTGCTAAAAAATATAAGCCCTAAGGCTTGAACACGAATTAAAAATAAATTCTCCTCTCATCAAGCTCAGGTACAAATTCACCTTCCTTTGACCTTTTTATGTCTTTTTTTTTTTGTATGTGTATACATGCCCTTGTTCACCATCAGTTCATTGCAGAAATTTCAACTCCTGGTGTAGAATAATAGTTTGGATTTGGTTATGAACTGATTATATTTTATATTTTGACTTAGCATTTTACCCATGATTATGAAGTTAAATGGTATAGTTAAAGAACTATGTAACAGTTGGTGTTGTTGTTTTCATCTATTTCAGTTCCTGAGGACTTCAAACAAAGTTTAAAAAATCTGTTAATTTCCCTCCAATATTTTTAAATGAAAATAAAGAAAATAATCATTAAATAAGTAATGTGATTAAATCAGTATTTTCATTAATTTTGGTAGGATATTTCAACCTTAGAGTTTGTTTTTCTTAATATATTTATCTCATAGCCAGTAACCAAAGTATTGATGCTTCTTATACTCTATTACTTCAATGCCTATTCTTTATACTCATGGTTAATTTCAGTCCCTTTGATATTTCTCTTCTCATAATGGCTAAATCGTAACTTAGTTTCATTTTTATTCCTATTTAGTCTTGTTACTATAACCAGTACCTTCAATAATAACTGTTTCACCCTTGAATATCTTTATTTAATGGCACATTGATGACTCCTGACCTTGAGTGATTTTTACCACATTCCTCTTCTATTTCAATGTGTAACTTCATAAACAGTTGTAAGAATCACAAACTTTGTTTACATGTTTTGACCCACCATTAACCTATAATCTTCTTGAGAGCAGAGGTTGTATTGTGTCTATTTATCCTTAGACCCAGCTGGGTCTTGCTTGTAGTATCTACTTATTAAGTGTTTGTTAAACAAATTTATATTTTAAAAGTTTTGATCTTTTGGTAGAGGGAATGATGTTATGGCTCTAATTCTTACACTGATTGTATAAGACAAATGTGACAGAAAATGTTTTGCTTAATGGAATGGGTGGATTCCTTTTATGCATTTCCTTAGGAAGCATAAAACTCTTTGGGTTAAGTATGATTATTAGTTGATATTTATTAAGGATGCATGAGTCCTCGGGCCTTTTAGGTGTAAATGCACTAATTTTTATTCATAATGAAAATGTATTTATTGTCTAAAATTCTCTAAAGATTAAATCACTCAAGGGCTATCTATGTTACCACATAGAGCATTGAAGAGTTATCTCTCAAGGATTTAGAATAGTAAATGACAAGAAATGAAAAGGACCTTAGAGACTATTTAGCCCAACTCTATCACTTGACAAGTGACAAATCTGAGAGTCATTGAAATTTAATTATTTGCTCAAGGTCATATAGATACCTAATGGTGTAGTTTGGAATTAAGTTCAGTTCTCCTGACTCTTTTCATAAAGAAAGATACTCTTTTCTTTCTTTCTTTCTTTTTAATAACTAGATTTTCTTTCTAAATTAGGATATATTATGTTTGAGAGAGTTGAATTGCAGCTACAACACTCCTTATCCCCTCAAAGTGGGTGAGGAGTGATCCATTTGTCATCTATGACTTTCATAAGGAGAAAAAATTGCAGTTGTGATCATTCCTTGTTACTTATTTTTCTTATGGCACATTTGTGCCTAAAATACTATTTCCTTAAGGCTTTAAGAAAGAGAGTTACCTTTGAACAAGTTATCTTTTGTAGAAATAACAATTGAAATGAGAATAATATTATGAATAAAAGTAGCTTTTATGACTATGTCCTACAGGTCAAAGAGTGATGAAATATTGATAGCCCCCCCCCAAAAATAGAAGTTCTACTTTTTCACTAACACCACACACATAAGCACACACACACACACATACACACACACACACACACACACTCACACACACACACACACCACCTCCACCACTACCAATTAAATCCATCACATGCTCCTTGGCCCAATATTCTGCTTTGTCCTAAAAAATTGAGAAGTAGAAGCAGTACAAAATTGAAATAGCCTAATGATTTCCTCAGTTTGCCACTTCCCATTAAGTTTGAAGACAAACCCTGGGAAATTGACTTTCTAGGGTTTCATGGGGTCATTTGATTTAGACTTAACAAAGACATTTGGAAATGATCTAAGTCAGTTGTATGGCCAAGATCACATAAGTAATAAGTCGTGGATGCAGAATTTGAATCCATAGCCTGTCACTTCATATCCAGTCTTCTTTTATTCCTTTGGTTATCACTATGCTTTGAATATATAATTCTTATTATGTTCAATCAATATGATTTTTAAAGTTCCATTTTAGTACAGTCATGCTACTATGTCTTTTAGTTATTTTTTTTTTACTATTAATACTCCATTGTATATCTTAATGTAAATATAATAACATCTTAGCCTTGTTGGATGTGTCAGGATAAGAAATTTTTTGTTCTACTAAAAACCCCAAATATGTCAGTATATCAAGAACATGTGGCATACTGGGATAAGAACTCCTGCTGGGTGACCTCTCTCTAGTTTACCCATCACTTACATTTTTTAAATTGCCTGAGACTCAGAGAGGTCAAGTAGCTTATAGCTAGAACTGTAAGTGTCACTCTTAACTAGTACACCCTGAAGAGTGTGTGTGTGTGTGTCTGTGTGTGTGTGTGCGTGCGTGTGTGTGCGTGTGTGTGTGTGTGAGACAGAGAGAGAGACAAAGAGAGAGAAAGAGACAGAGACAGACAGAGAGACAGAGAGAAGATAGAATATGAGAGAAATAGAATGAACTAACCTCCAATTACAGCTTAGTTTTGATATAAATGTAACAATATAATACGTTTTTTTCCTGTTTGGGGAGGCAGAATTGCAGGTATCTCATGTGTCCTTAAAAGATATAAACTTGCGTTTTCTCATTTATGCACGCACAGAACTCCAGTGCTACCTTTTAAAATAAAAAAATTGTTAGATTTACCTCAAGACTAAGTAATAATTGAAAGTTAGTCCATTCTCCCTGTCTCTTTCATCCATGGAATTTGATGTTTGTGCCTGTGTATGTGTCTCTCTTTCCATATTTATAGTCACCCATGCATATACAGATGTATATGTACACATGCACATACACAGATATATAGAGATACATACTTATACATGTATATACATATACATATACATATATGGATATATACTTATACATGGACACACATATACTAATAT
>CM053582.1:526091336-526111954 GCA_028627135.1 Pseudochirops cupreus | reverse complement strand
TACAAAAAAGATACATACACAGACACATATATATACATACATACATATATTATATATGTATGTATGTGTATATACACATATATGCATATATGTACACGCATATACATACACATACATATATACAAATACATACATATATACACATATCTATCTATATCTACATCTCTATCTCTCTTATCTATCTATTAATCAATCTATCTATCTATCTGTCTGTCTATTACTGGAGCTAATATTCGAGAGAAGGCCCTGGCATGGAGGGAAATGGTAAGAATTTAGGTGGGATATGAAGGAAGCCAGGATGCAGAGATAAAGAGGTAGACAATTTCATGCTTAGGACACCAGCGAAAATGTGCTTAGGAGATGAAATGTCTTAAGTAAGGAACAGTAAGGTGGCCAGTACCACTGCATCATGGACATTGTGAAGGGTAGTGAGTAATAAGCTATTAGAACACCAGAAAAAGGTGAGAAGAGACCAGATTAGGAAACTTTAGAAGCCAAACAAAGGGTTTTGTGGAGGTGATGCACAGCCCCTAACATTTATTGAATATGAGGGTAATATAGGAAGACCATAGTGACAGCTGACTGAAGGATGGTTAAGATACTTGCAAAAGCCAAAAACCTAGTTAATGTCACAGACTAGATTTGAAATCTAGCCTTCCTGACTTTCCAAGTCCATCGCCCTATTCTCTGTACCATCTACTTGCCTAGATAGATCTATGTAAAATACTCTGTAAAACTTAAAAAAAGTGTTATATAAATGTCAGATGTTATAATTATCTTAAGCGTTGGCTGCCCCAGTCTGGTGTTGTAATGAGCTGGACAGTGCTCATTTGTAGACAATAAGATGTTGAACTTTAGGTTGTTTTTCTTGTGAAAAATTGTCACCCAAATGGTATTATTGTAGTGTCATACTGTAGTACTGTATAATTAGTTTCTGACATTACAGGTTAGGGAAAGTGATAAGGACTGGGCATGTAATTTTATCAGTATGGGGAACTCCTTGGCAAAGAAATTTCCTCTTCCAATGCAGGTCAGCAACTCATAGTTTTAGAGAGTTTTCAACTAGCACTGAGCAGTTAAAGACTTTGTTTAGGTTCACATGACAAATGTGTTTCAAAAGCAGGACTTACTCTCATGTCTTCTGGCTCTAGGGCCAGCTTTCTATTTACCTTTCTAACATTAGAAGTTATGTTCTTTAAAATGATTCTAAAAATATTAAACACATTTAATTAATTTCCGTTGAGGCCTCATTTCACTTCATTCAAAAAATATTCATTTAGTATCTGCTTTGGCAAGGCATTTTAATAGACAAAAGTGATTACATGACCATTCTCAAGGAGTCTAATGAGGAGGTGGAGTAGGTCAAGAAAGACACAAAGACAAGAAAACACATAAATATGATATAAGGAAGAATGTGATAAGAAAGGATGGAATGATTCAGGAAAAATATGTTCTGATAAAACTGAAGAAGAAGAATTAACATACATTATGATGAAGAAATCAAGGAAGGTTTCATAAAGAAGTTAGTCCTTGAGTTGGGCCTTGAACAAAGAGAATTCTAACAGATGTTATTGTGGGAAGATTATATTGCACTCATGTGGGACAGGCTGTGTTATTAATAGAGGTGACAATATGGCATAGTACAGTGATTCTCAAAATCTGTGGACTCCTGGCAATCCATGAGAAACTTTCAATGTGTTTGTTACATTAAAAGTATTTCCATAATAGTCCTGAGACACTGTTCGCTTATTAAAATGCTCCTCCCTTATCCAACTCCTTATCTGTGTGTGGCTGGATTTTCTTCAGATATTTTAACCAAAACAACATATGACAGCATATTGAATGCAGAAGGAAATATCAGAATCCACACATTAATGGAGGATATTGAAAAAATTTGCAAAATCATATGTAGAAGAAAGCCATTCTCACCAATATTTTTTGCTTTAGAAAATATTTTCACAAAAATATTTTATTTATATGAACTTATAATGAGTATATTCTTATTTTAAGTGAATTAATAAGTAGAATAGAATTTTCATTTCCAATGCATTAAATATTGACAGATGTCATCCAAATAAATGAAAATTTTTCAGTGTTATTTAGAACATTGTAGAAGTATAAAAGACTCCTGAGACTAGAAAGTTTGAGAACCACTAGTGTGGTAGATAGGTTACTAAACTTGAAGACAAGAGGATATGTGATTTAATCCTGACCCAGCACTGCTTTGTGTGACCTTAGACTGTTTACACTTTTTGAAATACAGTTTCTTCATCTGTGAAATGGGAATAAGATTTATTTTGTTTTTTTCACATGGTTGTTAAAAGACTCAAAAGTACATAACTTATAAAACTTAATATATACATACTAATTATAATCATCAGCCTCTGTATTCTTTATTATCATTATTATCCATATTAATATAATGCACTATGAAATCAGTGTACAATTTGTACTCCAATTTGTTTGGAATCCAAAACACATGAAGGTGAGCAGTGTGAAGTAAGGATAGAAAATTCTATTGAAGTCACATTTGCCCAATTCCTAGTGTGAGAGGAAGAGACTTAAATATTAGACTAAAGAATTAACCATTTTATCCCATAGACAAGAAATAATTGCTGAAGGGTTTTGAAGTTGGAAATAACACTCAAAATATGCATTAGGAAGAAAATTTTACAACTGTCTGAAATATTGATTGATGATAGAAATACGAAATTAAGACAAAACTGGTTAAGAGGCTACTAAAGAAGGATCCAAATGCTTTTGATTATGTGGGTTACATTGATCAATAGTAATTTATTAGAAATTAAAAATGTGATTTTAAAAATGATTATCTCAATTTACAACGTTCTTATATGTAACATTTTTTGAAAATAAATATATTTTCCAAATTATATTGGCAGTTAATTGAGGTGATTAGAGTCTGAACTAGCCTCAAGTGATTATTTGAATGAAGAGGAGAGGAAGATAGGTAAGAGATATTTCTGAGTTAGAATCCATAGGACTTAATAATTACTTAAATTTTGAAGCTGTGGGAGAGGGAAGAGTAAAAAATAATTTCAAAATTTTGACCATTTGGGGTGGAAAGAGAAATAGAGCCTTTGGAAAAGGAATCGGTTACTACTACTAGTTAGCATTTGTGTACGGCTTTATTGTTTGCAAAGTGGTTTATAAAGACTATCTCATTTTATCCTCACTATAACCCTGGGAGGTAGATCCTTCAATAATCCCCATTTTCCAGTTCAGAAGACTGAGTTATACAGAGTTCATTTGGAATGTCCAGTACCATACAGCTAGTAATTATGCGAGGTTGAATTTACATTTAGTCTTGGTCCTCCAGGTCTAGCATTCTATCCAATGCACCATCCAGTTGCCCCAACAAATTATAGAGGAGAAGATGATGAATTCAGCTTTTAATGTTATCAGATCTATTTTGTTCGTGATAGGAGGAACCTGGTATAGCATAAGAGTTCTGGATCCCTGTTAAACATTGACTTAGCATGTCCAAAGACAAAATTCGCCTACTTCAAAAATACCCCTAGAGTTTCCCCTTGCTTTAATGATGACTACTATTCAGTGATATACTTCTCTAAGTCATTAGTTACATAAAAGTTAAGATTAAGTTCTCTAAGTCATTGCCTAATAGCAGATTGGTATGATTTCCTCTTTCTAGATCTTTGAGTTCATGTTAGGTGCTGCAGCTTCAATGAGCTAGAATTGAGTTCTTAAGACATGAGTCACACCTATGGCAGCCTTACTGCACTGGAATTTTTCTTCTTCAGATTGATGACTGTTGCTTCCTTGCTATCACTAATGATAGAGCTGTTGCAGTGGGGGCACTGCCCACTCAAAAACTGTTGGGGTTTCATGATGTGCTGTGGTGGAATCATCTCAAAGAATGCAGTCAGACCACCTCTACTCCAAGTGTAGACATTCATTGAGATTGATGCCACTCATGAAGCAAGCTAAATTCCAAGAGGAATCAGAAGCTTCAGTGAAAGCAAGATGGGTTTTATAGGGTAGATGCAATTATATAATAAAAATTTACATATAATAGAGTAATATGATTAATATTTAAAAGGCAGGAGGAGTTTGTTAAGGGATTAGATAATGGAGGAGGGGTCTGATCTACAGTTCAATGGTTAAGCATTCTGATCCTGCTGCCCTCCAATTGGCTAGTTATTGTGGTCCTGTCTTGGGCTAGATGGGTGATGTGATTGTGATTGAATACAGGAACACACCTGTCCCATCACAAGGACATGCCTGCTGTTTCTGTGAGAACTAGGAGTTCAGGGACACTCCTGTTGTTCTAGTGAGCAATGAGGCATATATGAAAAAAGTTAGGACATTGGCAGGGAGCTAGGTAGGTACAGTGAGCCTGCTGTTTGGTGGGTCCAGGCCTATAATGAAGTTAGAATATTGGGGCTGGGGGCAACTTTATTAGGATTTCATCATTCTACCCTCAAAGAGCTGGGGCCCAAATTCATTTGGGAAAAGAGATGAAGGTCTCAGCCTCCGTAGCTTCTTTAGGATAAAAAGGGGCATAGAGCTGTCCCTGTCTCAGTGGATCCCAAGGAGGAGGTTGGCTGGAACTGAGCATAGATCACATCCAGGGGATGGTGGGTGAGTATGGACTGGTATCCACTGTTTGCTGCCAACTGTATGTCTGAGAGACACAAATTTGACAGGCAAGTTCAATAAGCAAGGCCCCAGATATAACAAGAAAGACAGGTTTATCTAATATCTCAGATGTATCCTAGCCTTAGTATGTGGGATAATGATTAACACTGTGTTTGTACCTTTGTTTCACAAGCTTGTTTTCCCTTTGTCTAATTGTTCCCATATCATTCAGAAAAAAAAAAGTTCCATTCCAGGGATTTAAACTTTCACTTTACTATGCACGCAAGCATATGACAAGCCCATCTTTTGATTTACCCAGTTGTTTGGGATGTGGAATAACTACATATTCAGATTGAAAACAGCAAAATTTAACATACCTTCATTTTACTTATATCTTTTACCAACCCTTTTTTCTAATTAGGTAAATTTTTCATAAATGGAAAAAGCAAGGACATGCCAGATATGACAGGATAAAACATCCTTAACTCTGTTTGAATTCAGATAAGAGTCACTTTAATTCCATCATATAACCATATCAGGAATAGCCAAGTAGAAAGCATTCCTTTTCAAAAGACAAGAGACAATGGGGAAACTGAGCCAGGAGGGTCCCATATTAGATTGAGGCTAAAATTGTCCCCTCGGCTTTTCCCAAAAGCAAATCTTCACCTGTAGCAGGATTGCCTCTGGGTAAATTGTAGCATTTCTCTCAGATACTGATTTAATGCAGACAACTATATCTAAATTCAAACTCAAAATAAAGCTAGTTGTGGTGCCAATGGATTTTACCTCAAATGACAAGTCTCATCAATTACAGTTTGGGGCTTGATACAATTGTTTTTACTTTTATGGAATGGCAATAAGCAACAAAAATTTACCATTACCTACATACATAAGATATTTCATTTCTCAGTAAGTCAAGTTCATTGTATAGGAACTCCACAACCCAAACAAGCTCTTTTAAATTTCTTCTCCCCTGGGGCAGATGACCTTGCCCATGAGATGGTTTCTGGGGATCTAGCAAGTTTGCAAATAAGGAGAAATCAATAGGACCCCAAAGAAGGGGCTGATCTGCCTTTTCACCCTATGATATTCTTCCTTTGGACTGATGAAAACCATTTACTTTCTGGGTGGCAAGTTCCCTATCTTCTTTTTATTTTCTTTCTTTCTTTCTTTCTTTCTTTCTTTCTTTCTTTCTTTCTTTCTTTCTTTCTTTCTTCCTTTCTTTCACCTTTTGGAGTGGCAATTTGGGTTAAGTGACTTGCCCAAGGTCACATGGCTTGTAAGTGTTAAGTGTCTGAGGCCTCATTTGAACTCAGGTCCTCCTGACTCCAGGGCTGGTGGTTTATTAGCTGCACCACCTAGCCACTCCAAGTTCCCTATTTTCAAAACTGATTTTTCTTTGTCCTTGCCTGGATGTCTTTCAGAGTTCCCATACTTTATTTTTAGGATCCCAGTATATGGCAGCTGGTACATGTGGCCTCCAGTCACCTGCCTACATTGGAAGCAACCCTAAAGAAAACACTTAACTTTTATATGCCTCAAGCAACAATTTAGGACATATCTTTTCTGTTGTAAACTGGTTGCAAGGACCATTGCAGAAGGGAATTCCTATACTGGAAATTCTCTGTACTGATAAAGTCGTAAATACTTTGCATACTTCCAGGAGCAACAACAACACATTTTTACATTACTTAAATATTTATATGATGCTTCTTCACATCTTCTCAGGATGGTAGTATGAGATTATCACCCATTTTATAGATGAGAAAACTGAGACTGAGAGAGGTGATGCGATGTGACAAGATTTAGTGTCTATTAGTAATTAAATACCAGTACTAAATTAAGACAGGATAGGGGGTGGCTACGTGCTGCAATGAATAGAGCACTGGTCCTGGAGTCAGGAGGACCTGACTTCAAATCCGGCCTCAGACACTTGACAGGCTTACTAGCCATGTGACCTTGGGCAAGTCTCTTAACCCCAATTGCTCTGCCCTCTCCCCTCCAAAAAAAAAAGAGCAAAAAAAAAAAAACAAAAAACAAAAAAAAAAGCAAATAAATTAAGACAGGATGTAGTATGGGCAAGTCAAGTAAAATTAACAAGTATTTATTAGAGTACCTACCATGTGACAGATAATTTGTTCATTGTTGGGGATACAAAAAAATGGAAAACAAGTTCCTGACTTCAAGGATCTCACAATCTGATGGAGCAAAAAGTGTAAATTTAGATACTGGTTAAGTGGGTTTTTAATCCTTGCTTGGTCACTTACTATTTGTGTAACTTTGAGAAAACTACCTATTTTTTTTTCTTAATTGCCTTATCTATAAAATGAAGAGATTGCACTCAATGAATTCTAAGACTTCTCACTCTCCGCTGTAGCTCTGTGGTCCTATCATTTTTGAAAAGTTCCTCTGTGTTGTCCTTATGTTATGCCTTCAGTGTTTTGGCAGGATATCTTTATTACCCAGAAGCCTTTTAAAGTGCTGAATATGTTTAGTTCTTTTCTGTACTACATATTGTTCTAAGTTTATGAGATCTATAAAGGCCCCACCAAAAAGTAAAAGTCACTGAATTTTGCAGCACCTTATCTGTGACACAATGTTCATCATTTAATTAGATGATAAAAAGATCATGGTGATGTTATAAATGCATTTTACACAAAGAACAAAGCAATTATTGGTCCAGGATACAGATAGGGTTTATATTTGTTTTTACAGACATTATTCCCAAGATTGTATGGTAGTATTTGGCATCTAGTTCTTCTTTATTCCTACTTTACTAATCTTACCTGCCAAAGCATATTACAACTTAATGACTTTCATAAAAATGAATTTTCTTCTTTTTATTATTTCTAACAGAACTTCAGAATGCTGGTATCTCTTATACATATAGGAAAGAATTGCAGAAAAATCTTCATCTTCTCCCAAGCCTTTGAACCTATTGGGAATGGGGGATACTGTATACCTTTATCATGTTCAATATTGACAAAACAAAGGAAAAATGAAACAGTCCTTACCATTCATAAGCTCACACTCTCCTGGATATGTGTGTCTATGTTTGTGTGTATAGATAGATAGATAAAGATGTATGCATATACATGTGTGTGTGTGTGTGTGTATGTATGTGTATACAAACATACACACACACACACATATATATATCCTATCTAGAATGCTACAATACAATGAAAATATTGTACAGAGAATATAGTATGATGATGTGTAAATTCCTGTAGTTAGATTCAAAAAGACCTGGTTAAACCCCATCTTAGATATCTATTAGATGTATGAGCCTTGGGAAATCATTTAATCCTTCTCTATTTCAACCAAAAACCTAAGCCTGGTGGCTCCCTGCAGAGAATTCTGCTGATGAGCATACTAGATATGATGAATCTCATAAAACAAAACAGAAATCTCAGTCGGGAAAGTAGGCATAAAAATTAGGTGGTGGTTAATTGATCACTTTTTTGGTATAAATAAGGGACTGATGTTTTCAACACCTATCCAATCTCCCTCTACTTTGTGTACCTTATGAGTGATTCATTCCTTATCACATTTGTTATACTTCTAGGACAGATTTCCTTTACCTATACTTGGTCGAATACAGCTGCCTTACTCTCCTTTGGTCCCCCTAAATCCATTTATCTTTTTTTTTTTTAATACATCTGTTGCTGTAGCAGCTCCATTGTCCTTGAATGTTTTAAAAACGTCACATAAATCTTGGCAGATCTTTTCCTTTTTTTTTTTTTTTTTGCTGTTCTTCCATTTTCATTCTCAGTTTTCCTTGAGGTGACTTTGCCTAGTGGGGCCTATCATCAAACTTTCTTTACACTCTTTTCAACTTTCACTACCTCTGTAATTTATGAGAGGCAACAATGCTCATAATCTTCCATCATCTTCCTCCACAAGATTTTGCAAAAGAAAGTATAGATTCTTAACTGGTATTGCCCTTGATTACCTAATCTCTGAACTTAGAGACAAGTAAATTTTCTTCTGGCTAAGTTGCTTCTTACACTCTTGTTTTTGTTGTTAAGGTATTTGATTTACTTTAGATCAGTTTCTTTATCAAATTATTGTTGTTTATTTTTCTCCACTTGTATCGCACTCTTCATCATCAATAATTTGTTTAAGTAAGTCGAGATTATTTAAAATGCATTCATTTGGTCTCATTTTTTCCCCTTTTTTCCTAGCTTTTCATATAATTCTGGCCTTTTCTATATATAAGAAGTTGGCATACTGATTACACACAGTAAAATAATTTAGGAATGACTCCCACTTCTAGACCAATATTTCCATATGTTTTTCATGACCATATATAAAATTTATATCATATTGCTTGCTTTCTCATGGGGACTGGGTTGGGACAGAGGGAAGACATTTGGAACTCAATTTTTTAAATGAATGTTAATTTTTACATGTGATTGGGAAATGTTTAATGAAAAAATAAAATATGTCTTGAAAAAATAAAATTATTTCCGATCTATTAAAATACAGCCAATGTCATTTTGTGGTATTATCTATTGGTCACCATGTCCTGTATTTTTAAATTCTTTTTCTTGAATATATAATTAAGCATATATGAATGTGTGGCTTCTCTTATAGTTGTATTACTCTTATAAGTCTTTGACTTGTCTCCTTCCTTATCCCTGATTCATATTGTCCTATATAATGCTCAGTATCCTCACCTATTGAAACCTTTATAGGGAAGTTACCAAGTGGCCAACTCTTACCACCTCGTCTCCATTTTTCTTTGTGGTCAATACCTATAGTGTCACTGGGAAAGTAAATGCCCAGTCAGGGAAAAAAAACACAAAAAACCCTCTTTTACTGGTTACTGGTAATGAATTGCTCTGTAAACTGGAGTCTTATAATATGTAAACTTAATTTTGACACTCTTCTTAAATAACTTATAGAATTTCATGATACTTTCATTCTCTAGAACAGATATTGATAGATAAATTGCAGTCCTTTCCCTCGTTATCTTTTTGCTAATGCTTATGAGCACTGTGATAAGAGACGGTCAATATTGCCATTAAATGATACTGTTGGCTTGGAGTCCACAATAAAATAATTTTGCCAACCTTCTATTTTGTATTGCCAAAGAAATCCCATGTACCATCATATTTTGTCACAACTCTTTTAAAAAATATATTCTTTTTGCTTTTAGTGACAATGTCAAAGTTAACAAAATTCAATACCCCTAATCAGTATTTTGACTTGTTAGTTATTATTAAAGGATCTCATTTTTGTTGTATCAGCTGCTGAATCAAAGTTTATAGATGACCTAAATGCTGTGAAATTTTAAAAGTCTTTTGTCTTTTTTTTTTAATCCATAGCATTTAGCACAGTGCCTGGCATGTAGTAAAGAAGTTTTTGTTGTCTTATTCACTACTGCCATCAAGATCATGTCACAGGACTGTAGGGCGGTTTGTATTTTACTTTGCCTCATCAATTGCCCAATAATTTATTACCAGGTGTCCAGCCTAGTGGTGATGAACTTGTGTGATCTTAAGGTAGTCTCTGGAAAAGAAATGTAGTAGAAGAGATAATTCAAGAATCTCTGACTGTTTAGTAGATTTTTCCTTTGATTTGAAAGCTCTGGATTTTGCTAATGATATTCCTTTAAGTTTTCATTTTGTGGTTTTCTTCATGAGGTTATCAGTGTATTCTTTCAATTGTCAGATGGTCCTCTTGGGCTAGGATATCTAATATTCTTTAATGATTTCTTGACATTATGTTCAGTTTCCATTTTCCTTGATCATGTATTTCAAGTAGTCCAATTATTCTTAAATTATTTCTCCTTAATCTATTTTCCAGATCAGTTATTTTTATATCAGATTTCTTACATTTTCTTCTTTTTCTTTTAATCCTTTGACATTGTTTAAGTATTTCTGGACGTCTCTTGGAGTTGTTAGCCTCTATTCTATTTGGGCCATTCCAAATGTTAAGGATTCTGTTTTTAGAGTAAGATATTGTACTTCTTTTGCTAACCTTTTAATTCTTTGTTCTTGTCTCTCTTCTGCTAATCTCATTTTATTTATAATTTTTATAACTCTTAAAGAAAATCCTCTTCCATCATTTCTTCTAGGAATTCTAATTGATTGTTTGGGGAAGCTGTTCATTTATGTTTTGGTATTCTCTGAGATTTTAATTTAAAGAGTTTTTGAATAATAATTATCTTTTGAGTTTGTGAAGGTATAAAGCCACACACAAGCAGTTTTCCAGAAGACTGCTGCTGTGAACAGCTTTCAAGGTTCTGATTACATAGTATAGAGAACTCTTTATTTATTCAATAACAAATCAGAGCAAAGTATTCACAGAAAATCAAGGTACAGAATTAATAATGTTATAACTTATCACAGAAAATCAAAATACAGCATTCACCATCTCACGGCTCAACAACTTATCACTAAAATGACCACATAGTTACACGAGAGTGGTCACATTGTTTTAAACAAAGTGCACTCGCTTAGACAATCATAAAATCCTTAATTCAGTCACAAAGTACAAAAGTCAAAGTTCTGCACCCCTAACTCACAGTAAATCATTATCTTCTCAGTCAATGCACAGTATCCAAGTAAAGTCTTCTTTCAACTTGACTCAAGGCTGGCTCTCAGCTTCAATGGTTCCTCTTCCATGGTCCCAGGTCCAAGTGTCACCTAGATTCAAAGGCAGGCAGCTCCCAGTTCCTTGTCCAGCTCCTTTTCCAGTTCTTCTTCCAGTTACCATTCCATATTGAAGTTCACAGCAACCAGTCCACCTCAAGTGCTTTACAGTTCCTGTTTCTGCAAAGATAAAACTTGACAGAGGTACAATAATATTCATGCACATTGCCAGTACCATCATCAATTCACTGTTTGCCTGTGAAGTCAATTCAGACCCACCAACAAGGTCTGAGAACTCAACACAAATTATCAAGATAGAAATCAACACAGACTCACAAACAAGGTCTAAGAGCTCAGCAGAAATCATCAGTGAATTCCCAGGACCTCCAAAACCTCCTTCAGGACATCTATAAACAGACAACCAGAAAATCCTCTTTCAGGGCTTGCAGTAAGGTTCCAGGGCTTCTGTACAAAGTATCACAAACAAACATCAATACAGACAGAGCAGACAAACATAGAGTGCTGGGATACCACAAGTTTTCTCCTTCTTGACTCTGCCACCACAAGAGTCCTCTTCTCAGTTCTGTTGTCTCTAGCCCTGGGCATCTCTTTGTATGTTGTCATTAGCTCCTCCTCTTTCCTTTTGTAGGTGTTCATGAGTTCTAGGGTTCATAAGTTGTGGGCTTCACACATCCTGTTTCTTAACAGACTTGAAGTAAGGCTTAAAAGAAACTTTAACTGGACTAAGGTGTTAATTCAATAGCTGAAACATAGCGTGAACCATTTCTGTGCTTGCCATTACAGAAAGCACATGTATACATGTATATGTGTATACATATGCATGCACACATACACGTATCTATGTGTGTTATGTATGCATATGTATACATTATAATAAATACCTGTGTATATATGCATAAATATATATATATATATATACATATGTATCTATTTAATTTGGAGACTCTTCTCCTTATATTTATCTATAACTCTGTGTATATATAAAAACAAAGAGTAATACAGAGCATAAGAGAGATTACTTATTTTTAGTATTAAGTTTCCTGCTCTTCTCATAAAGGCTTCAGCTTGGGTCAGTCTTCTTGAGACTCTTTCCTTTAGTATGGAGGCTTCTTCTTTGCTTCAAGGGCTTTGGTGTTACTGGTCTCCCCTACCCTGTGAATCAGACCAAGTTGGGGGCTGTTCTTTTGCCCTAAGTCCAGGTGGTTTAGAGATCTGAATAGCACTTTTCCTGTTACTTTCACCTTAACAAACATCTATTAATTGCTTTCTGTGACTAGACATTGAAGATATAAAGATAAAAAAAAGAAATTGTTTTTATGTCAGACAGCTTACATTATTCTTGAGAGAGAACTTGAATCAGTAGTGTGGGATGCCTTAACAACGTGTTTGTTACTTCTTTTTATCTTCATTCACATTTCAGAAGGGGATGGTTTTTTGAGGTCCCTGTTATGAGTATGACATCTTAATGATTCAGACTGAAATAAAACTTTTTTCCCATTGTGCTAGCCACAATGACAAATGGAACTTAATGCCAGGTGTTTTCTGCAGGCATTATATCAGGCTTTATATAATGGCATCCCAGAATTTTCTGCAGAGAGTTTTGAACAGTAGCAAGACAGTGTGTAGGATATTCTTGGTGCCTCTGACTCTGCTCATCTTTTTGGAAGAATTGTCTGGCAGGGAATGGCATTAAAATTACAGAGTAATCATACCCTGTTAGACTACATAAATTGGCTTTCATTTCCTAAACCTTTTTTTAAATGATTAAAAATGTTTTCATTGAATTCAAAGTCTTTGATGAATCATCTTTATGAGAGCAGAGGATATTAGAGTCAATGCCAGATGATGGTATGCTTAATACCCCTATAATTATGTTTGCACTTTATGAGTGGTAACTCAACCCCAGATAATATTTGTGTTCCACTATTTCATTCTTACACATCTGTATTATTTCATCATTCTAGTTTGTTTAGCTTTTTATCACAGTTACTTTTACCCTACATTATTTAATTTTGATAAGAGCCAGCTGGAGAAATTTAGATATGTCTATATGGCATCACTACTCTGTTTCTTATCAACCTGCCATTCCTTTCACTTTGTTCCCTTGTATCTCTGCTGTTCAATCATTTTAGTTATGCCAAACTGTTCATGACCCCATTTGGGGTTTTCTTGGCAAAGGTACTGGAGTGGTTTGCCAGTTCCTTCTCTAGTTCATTCTGGAGATGAGGAACTGAGAGAAACAGAATTAAGTGACTCACCCAGGGTCACATAGCCAGTAAATATCTGAGGCTGGATTTGAACTCAGAAGATAAGTCTTCCTGACTCCTAACCTGGCACTTTATTAACTTCCTAGCTATCCCTTTCCTCTGTATAGAAGACCAGACTTCTAATACCTTTTCTGGGTTAATGTTCTCTCTCTCTCCCTCTCTCTCTCTCTCTCTCTCTCTCTCTCTCTCTCTCTCTCACTCTCTTTCATGCACACACACACACACACACACATCACATCACAGACAAACACATGCATAATATGTTTTATTCCCAGAATCTTTCTCTTGATTATGATTCAGTCGTATGAAAGGGATGGGTATTGTTAAACATGGGGAATTTCCAGCCTGGTTTCTTTTCTATCCATTATGAGATATTTACTTATAAATTTCAGGAATATATAAATAGAATTTTTACCAAAGAAACATTACAATAGTACACATATAATGTTCCCTGTTCTTTTCTATTAGTCTTTGTTTATTTAGATTACTTCTCTTCCACCTACAATACTTATAGTTTGTTACACTGGTTCTATTCTTTCGATTTTTTTTTTTCAGTGTTTATGTCAACCATCCTTAAGATGTTGGTGCAGTAGAATAAATTCAGTCTGTGGAACTCATTACGTAAACTGAGAAAACTTCCATTTGTGATAGATGCCTACCATTTTCAAACACACACTTTAAAACCACAAAAATCTTTTAATGTACTTTATTGAAGAAAGCTTTTCAAAAGGCATTCCCACATAATGGATTAGTTTTATCCCAGTTAATAACAAAGGAAGGTTAAAGGTCTGGCCATTTTATTTATTTTATGCTGAAGTAAATGTCTTTTATCCCATTATTATTCTCCCTATAGAAAACGGCAAAATAATATGATATTAAGTGTTTATTTTTAAAGTCAAGGCATATCTTTTTTGAAATTTTAGTTAACATTGAACACTTTTTTTTTTCCTCTCCTGTATTATGCTCAAATTCTACAAT
The DNA here is from genome assembly GCA_028627135.1 of Pseudochirops cupreus. NCBI lineage: Eukaryota > Metazoa > Chordata > Mammalia > Diprotodontia > Pseudocheiridae > Pseudochirops > Pseudochirops cupreus. Next base: position 526,097,469 of record CM053582.1, on the reverse strand, counting down.
GGATATGCGAAGCATGGATGTGAGCATTTTTATCAGTAATGGAAATTATAATCTATTCATGCTTGCATAACATGTATAAGCCTTATTCATGTCCTTCCATATATATAGTATAAGAAGACCACATTGATGTACAAAGGGTCTTCCTTGGATACTGTCAGTATAATGAGGATTCCAGTGGAGAAAGAAGACTGTCTACAGTTTACTTTTATCATGTAACCAGGACACTCTTTTGATATGTTTTGCCCCCTACTCATGGCCATCATGTATCTTTCCATGATGCTCATTTGACCATTAAGTTTTTTGTAGATTAATGTTCTATGCCTCAAAGCTAAACAACAATGTTGGATAGACTTTCATTATAGGGAGAAAGAAAGGCTCATTAGGTGGTCAAGTTATTGAACTTTTCAAAGGAGATCCAGTTCATTTCGCTTTCCCTATTCAGTTTTGGGCCCAACTCGTTGTCCATTTGCAGTGTCATGTACCATTTACTGATGAGTGATCTCTCCAGATTGTTGATCAAACTGCATATCATCAGGGTAGAATTCAGATAATTACCATATGCTAGATATAAAAAGCCACATTTAATGATTGGGATTAGCATGTTTTAATTATGTGCCTCTTTGGTTCATAGAATTTGGCGTCAATGAGTCAGTGAGAGCTCAGACTCTGTAGCTGGCACAGATCCTAGAAGTGACCCTGTTTTGTTTTGCTTTGCTTTTAACTGAACGTTCAGGTATAACTTATGGTCACCCTTTCCACACTTATAACAAAATTTCATTGCAAAATAGACACATTTTTATTGTGGCAGGAAAAAATCAGTTTGGCCATAAGGAGCTTCTCTATTATGATTTCCAAGGCAGAGACATTGATTTAGGGCAAGGTTTTCACTGGAGACGAGGTGAGACTGATGCAAAACCTTTCCAGTTTATCCACTTTGAGTTTCAATATTAAGAATTCAGAAATGAATGGATGAGTAAATGTGGCACAAGGGAGATGGCCCAAGGTTCAAAGTCAATTTATCCTTGTTGAAAGACTTGTAGCATGAGCACATTTTGTGGAAAAGAAAATATATTCTAAAATGGAAAAGAATTCTTCATAGAACATCATATTTAGAATTGGAAGAGAACTTAGAGACCACCTTATCCAAATCTCTTATTTTTTTCAAATCCCTGAAAAAGACCCAAAAAGGTAAATTATTTGGCTATTGTCATACTGGTAGTAAGTAGAAGAGTTGACATTCAAGCATACATCTCATGACATCTTTTACTTTAAACCAGAGGTTCTCAACCTGTGGGGCACGACCCTGTTGGGGGTTGATCGACCCTTTCACAGAGGTCACAGGAGTTGCCTAAGACCATTGGAAAACACATATTTCCAATCAGAAAACACATATTTCCAATGGCCTTAGGGGCCAAGACACCACTTCTCTATCCATCTCCAGGTGGCTCTGCCCACATGCAGACACTCTCACGTATGAGTATTAAATGGTCTTGGCGTTAGGAAGGTTGAGAACCACAGCTTTAAACCATCAGATTGACTCTGAATGACCTATGAGACTGTGGATTTGAAAAAAAAAATTGAAAAGTCATGGCAGGCTTATAAATATGAAAAACAAGAAAGTGGCACAATATGAAATATCAAGAGAGATCAGGTCTACGAAAGTATGATGAGTATAGGCAGGCATCTTGTTCTTTGTTGAGCAAAAGGCATCTTCTCAAGGCACTAACTTCTATGTCCTAGCCTATAAAAAGAGAAGTTACCTTTAGCTCTAAGCTATCTCAGCTTGCATTCCTTATTAAATTTCTCTGTTTCCTGAAGCCCAACTTGAGGCACAGAAATAATAGAAATAATACATCAAGATACAGTAATTAGAGATGCATTAAAGAGAAGTAGGTATAAGCTCAGAGTAGGTGGTTGTAGGTTCCCTAGGCTATAGTTTTGTGAAGTTTTTTGTTTTGTTTTGTTTTGCTTTTGTTTTTTTGTCATAACTTGGCCTGCTTGATTTCTTTTTTTAAATATATTTATTTCATTAAATAGTCCCAGTTACGTTTTTTTAAATTTGCGTTATGTTTTTAATTTTGAGTTCCAAATTCTCTCCCTTCTTCCTGTCCCTCCTCCACTCCTTGAAAGGTCAAGTTATTTTATATCAATTATTATTTATATTATATATATTATATTATATATATATTATTTATATCAAATGTATTTGAAGTCATGCAAAACATATTTTCATATTATGTTGGAAAAGAAAATAGACAAAACAAAACAGAACAAAAACAAAATGTTTCAATCTGCATTCAAAGTTCATCAATCCTCTCTCTCAGATGGAGAGCATTTTTCACCATGGGTCCTTTGAAATCATCTTGGATGATTATCTTGATCAGGGTAGCGAAGTCTTTCATGCCAACCTGATTTCTCCCTCTGCTCTAAGTGATGCCTCTATGTTTACTACTGTTGTGAGTGTGACATCCATTCTAAAACAAAAGATGGAATCGACCCACTTTGACTTCTTTACCTTAGAAAATGTATTTAATGCAATTTGAAAACTTTATAGTGCACTATAAAATCCTATATTATTCTTCTGAGAATTTTCATAGTCCAGGGACTGTTAGTATAAAGGAAGGAGAGAAGATTTGAGTTTGTGAGTGTAAAAGACAAATAACATAAATAAAGGATTCTGGAACCTTTGCAATTTGGGGGATGTCAGCGATCTTGTTTCTCAAACTACTGGACTCCTGGGAGTATTATGGCCTTTTCTTTCCTTGTGCTATCTTTATTCATTGGACTTGAGTATATAGATGAGACTTCCCCAGTTATAGAGTTTGTTCATGGACACTGGAGAAAGAAAACTGCTAAGGCTTCTGCTCAGGGGAGTGAGGCCCTTCAAAGATTAAGCTGAGTTCAAGGGAGGAAGCATAAGACCCCTTCTGTTATCATCCACTGCATCAAAATGAGTTATATAATTATATTTCACAGTACCAGGTGAGGAAATAGGGAAGTGTTGCTCCGGCAGAATTCTGTGCCATAAAGGGTAGTTACAACATTGCTTCATTACCTCATTTCTCTTGTCTCTTGGGAAAAGTGATAATGGGGTGAGTTGACATGGTTATAAATCATGAGATATTTGTTTTACTTTGACTAAAGTGGCATAATTCCAAAAAAGTGGATAGAGTTCAGATTATTGAGTGTTTGGGAAACACATGGTTGGAGACTTCTCTGGAATACCAGAAACGGCTTGGAATCATGAAGAACTGAATACATGCCCTGAAGATTAGAAGCTCATCAGCTAAGCACCAAGTGCAAACAAAAACACAGGAAACTAACAGGGGAGTCAGTAAAGAACAAAAAACAGGGCTCATGGCAATGAGTAGAATTTGCAGAAAAATAGATGCAAAATCAGTATCAGGAAAAAATCTTCCTAGTTCCCAGAGGTGCCCAAAAGTGGAATGTGCAGCTGTAAGAAGAAAGGGGTTCTCTTTCACTGTGGATAATCAAATAGAGATAAGACAACAAATTTAAAAGCATATTATTAGCACTCTTTCCTTTTTGAAATTGCTGCGTATAGTTATTATCTATTGTGTATTCATTTACTTGTATACAATATTTCATTCTCTCTGTACAGGGAATGTTCACTGAAGTTATTTTTCCTTCATTTTTTGAACCCCAGGACTAAGAATAGTTTCCTGAAGAAGACAGGTGATTAACAGATTTTTACTAATAAAATGCTGTTGAAGGGATTTTTTTTTTTAACTTTGGCTTGTACCAAAGGCTCTCTGACTTTTCTGTTGCCTTGAACATTTTGTGGTTCGGAAAGCGCTGGGTCAGTTCCCCGTCACTATCAAGTAAAAGACATTAACGGGCCTGGATTTTAGGTTGTAGAATCAGTCAGTTAACTAGGATTTATTAAGCAACTACAACTTATAAGGAACTATGATAAGTATGGGTGGTTCAAAGATAGAAAAAGAGTGTACAAGTATAAGAAACTCAGTCAAAAGTCTAGCTGTCCAACATTGTGAAGTGTTTGTTATTGTTCATTCATTTTCAGTTGTGTCCAACTCTTCGTGACCCCAGTTGGGGTTTTCTTGTTAAAGATACTTGGGTGGTTTGCCATTTCCTTCTCCAGTTCACTTTAAAGTGATGAAACTGAGGCAAACGGGATTAAGTCTCTTAGCAAGGTTACAAAGCTCTTAAATGCTTGAGGTCAAATTTGACCTCAGCTCCAGGCCCAGCACTTTAGCCACTGACCCACCTAGGTGCACAGTGTAGTGTTGAGATGTATACTAAAAAGTAGAAAAATGGACATTGGTAAAAGACATTTTCTTTTTAGAAAAATTTGTATTTTGTTTTAAAATTTTGGTTATTTTATGACCTACCAAACCAACACTGATTTAATGTCTGTGTTCTGGCAATTTTTACTGAATTATTTAGGTACACTTTATTAAGTATCTATTTAGGTGCCAGAGGTTGTGGTATGTGCTTGTGTTCTGCCTGAATTTGTGGGTTTTTTTGTGTTGTTTCTTTTTTTTTTGTATCCCCAATATTAAGTTCAGCAAAAGGTGGAAAGACCTTGGGGTTTAGGTTACATCAGTATGTCACTTTGGGTGAAAAACTTTTGGGTAAGGTAAGAAACATCTTGAGAGTCAGTGTCAAGGCATATGGCAAAGCATGGTCATTCTCCATCTCGATAGAAGGAATATCATTTTCACTATCCTAATCTCATCTACTATCTATGGGCAGTCAAGTAGCCTAGGTATCTTCTTGAAAGATCCCAGGACTGGGGGAATGTGTAAGGTGGGAAAGTAACATTTTGATTTATTGATATAAAGAGAAAAATAAAACCCCCTGACTTCAAGATGTTTACATTCAAATGAATAACAACCTACATACATATAAATACATACAAATTATATATTAAGTAATTTTACAGGGCAGATGGTAGCAAATAAGGGAATATTGGTACCAAGTTATACTTGAATGCAAACATTCATCTAGCTTCTCAAAATTATAAGATGCTAATTTATTAAGAAAGACTGATGAAGAAACATTCTAAAGCTGTTTACTACAAATGCCTAAGTTGTATTTAATTATTTCCCTCATTGATGGAGGTCTCAACTGCACCTGGCTCCCTTAGTAGGCATCCTGCCTTCATGTGTTGCCATTACTCCTTTTTAAATCTCACTTGGAAGAATACTATCTGCGGTGAAATTTGCTTTAAGGGAGTAATAATTTTGGATCTCTTTCATTTTAAAATATTACCTACTATATAGGTATTCCTTTCAAAGTATTAATAATTTTATCTACAATCAACTTCTGAAAAATATTATTACAAGTGATGAGTGGCATTTCTGTAACACTTTAAAGTTATCTCATTTAATACTCAAAACATCCTTATGAAATAGATATTCCAAGTATTCTTAACCTCATGTTATGTAAGAGAAATAAGGTCTATAGAAGTTATTGTTGATAATAATAATAATAAATATTTACATAGTGCTTTAAAGTTTGTCAATTTCTTTACATATATTATTTGACCCTCACTGTGACTAGGAGATATTATCATTCTCTTTTGGAAAATGGGGAAATTGAGACTGAGAGAGTTTAAATGACTCGCCCAGGTTCATACATAAGAGTTTGAGGCAGGATTTTAACTCACATCTTTTTAACTTTTATTTGGTGCTTGAACTAATGTAAATTAAATTTTATTTAAAAATAATGAGCATCCATTCCCTCTTGATATATATATGTGTGTGTGTGTGTGTGTGTGTGTATACATATGCATATGTATATGTATATAATATAGCAAAACAGATTTTAAATTGGCTGTGTCCAGAATTGCATGTGTCTGTCTATATCCTGAGATGAGTAAAATGTTTCATCATTGATTTTCTGGAATAAAAATGGAAAGGCATTGCCTCTCATCAATATTTTTCAGTTTTTCAAATTTATTACATTTTAGCCTGTTGTTGCTCTGGTTAAAACTTTTGCCTCATGTACTATTTTACATATGAAGAAATGAAAACATTTATGTGACTTTCTCATAAATACACAGATAATAAATCCAGAATTTTGGACAGAAACCCAGTTCTTTGGATTCCAAAACCAATACTATTTAAGGATCAGTGATTTTATTTGT
>CM053582.1:526073075-526091236 GCA_028627135.1 Pseudochirops cupreus | reverse complement strand
ATAAGAAATGTATGATTTCAGGAAAAATCTTGAAAGACTTCCCTGAACTGATGCTGAGTGAAGCAAGCAGAACCAAGAGAACATTGTACACAGTAACAGCAGCATTGTATGATTACCAGCTTCAATAGATTTATTTACCTCTTTTTTCTAAGCAATGCAATGATCTAAGACAATTCCAAAAGTCACATGATGGAAAATGCTATCCAAATCCAGAGGAAAAACTGTGCAGTCTGAATGCAGATCAAAGCATACCACTTTCTCTTTGTTATTTTTTTTCTTTCCTGTGTTTTTTTTCCCTTCTGTTTTGAGTCTTCTTTGACAATATGACAAATGTGAAAATATATTTAATATGATTCTACATGTAAAACCTCTATCAGATTCCAAGCCATCTTAGGGACAGAGTATGGGAAGGAGGTGGGAAATTTAGAACTAAAAATCCCATAAAACTAATGTTACAAGATAAAAAAAATTAATTAAAGCAACAACAAAAATAATCAGTGGTCAATCTTGTCTTGATGAGCTTTTCCATTTAGTCTAGTCATGAAATGATATACACTAAGTTGGTCACTGGAACTAATAGACAGCTTTCTGGCTTGATAAAATGTAAAAATGGTGTTATGCTGGTTTATTCTGCAAAGAACATGGGTCACTTCCCAGTGCAGATGAAACTTTAGTGTATTTTTTTAAAGTGACATATAAGTGACCTATCAGAAAACAAAGAGGGAATAACTTGTAAGATAAAACATATAAGAGAATATAGCCAGGATTCTTTTGTCAATATAGTAATGAATCAATAGATCTGCTTTTTAAATGAAGACTGTGAATGAAATCCACGTAATTCAATTGAATTTGAAGTAGCTATTTTTTTTAAATCAAGCAAAGGACCAAAATAAAATAAAATAAAATAAAATGGAGTAGAAGTTTTAGTTTTTCTTTTTAAAATTATAATGTTCTTTACGAGAATACACTAAAGACTTCAATGAAAATCATATTACTCTGTGAATTAACAGTGTTTCTTTTTAAAATGGATGAAAATGTTAGGATGTCGTGGGTAGTACTGATGTCTGGGAGTTTCCATTGTCAATAGCAGTCCATTATTCATGAAATATGATCCATATTACTTGACATATACCATTCTTCATTATGAATGGTGGCTGTTTGTCTATAAGCTCTGGGGTAACTGGAGTTGAGGGACATCTACACTAATATATCTTCTTTATACACATACCATTTTCTGTCAAATGCACAAACACCCCGAATGAATTTTAATTACCAAATTTTAAATGCTAGTAGATGTTTTATAGGTTTATGTAAGATTTTCTTTACTAATAGTAGCAAGCAAGAAATGGCCGTCTTCAGGGTTTTTTCCTTCTTTTATTTCTGCATTACTGGCTTACCTTTGTGGATATAGCTTAGAAAGTTATAGAGATACATAGGGGGTTTATATAAGTATCTGCTGGAATTAATTGGTTGAATTGCAGGCTTTTTAAGGGAAGACTTCTTTTGAAGAAAGAAATAATTGTTTTGGACCTTATTCTCTTGCTTGTACCCTATCCTCTTATCCATTACCTTCTATTCCTATTCTTATTTCATTTCTGAAAGGTATTGTTTTCTGGGATGGATAATAATTTGAAAGGGAACTGATAAACTAATCCCTTGATGGTACAGAAAATGTAATTCCTAGGGAGGTGGGACCAAGAGGGCTTGCATTTTAATAGAGTAGAAAAAGCCTCTGTGTTGGTTTGTCCTTCTAAAAGGACCATGATATTGAGGAAATGGTGACATGACTTGCAACTGACTTTGATTTGAATGAAGGAGGGCTATGCAAAGTCACTAGCCTTACTTTTTCCTCTAGAGCCATCTGTGTCCAGTGGCTAGACATTCATCAGGACGAATAGAGAAGACCCAGTATGAAGTGGGAGACCTTGGACCTTTTAAACTAAGGTCTTTTCAAGTTCTCACTTTGAGTTAGTCAATGCCTAGCTAAAATCCCATGTCCTATCCAAAACCTTTCCCAACTCTTTTTAATTCCAGTGTCCTACTTCTGTTGATTTTTTCAACTTTATCCTGAATGTCTCTTGTTAGTACAAGATATGGTTGTTTGCATGTTGGCTCCTCAAAGGCAGAACTCTCTTCCACTTTTCTTTATATCTCCAGTGTCTGGCATATAGTAGGCACTTAATATATGTTCACTGACTCTCTTGGGCCAGTGCTTTTCCATTGTGAAATTGTAGGGGTGAAATAACCAGAAATTTTAAAAAAAGTCATTTATGTTAGGCCTTGTCAAGTTGGATATTTACTCATCTCATTTAATTGCCTATATTTTAACTATTACATTGTGAAAGGTTTACATTTTTTTCTTGGCACCAGAAGACAACATGACGAACAAAGGGTGGAAGTCAGCACAGAACTATCAAAGCTGTGCCAAAACAGAATGGGCTACTTCCCCGTCACTGGATTTTCCATCAAGAGCTGGATAACTGTCCATCTATCAAGAATATGTTTACATGGAGGGTCTCTGAGATCCTAACCCCTGAATTTACTTTACTTTAAGAAAGGCTTATTAACATTTGGATGACTCCCCACTTGGAACAAGTCAGGGGTTGGGACTAATAAATCTGAGTCAAAATGCAGAGATTTTCCCTTGAATCCCTTGTGCAACAACAGAAGAGACAGCCTGGTATTTGAGGATACCTTGGGCAATTTTATCTCTCTATCAGATCAAAACTCTGCTAAAGGGAAACATTGAGACTTCCAAATCCAGAGATTATCAAAGTCATAATCTGCCATAAAAGAAAACCTGGAATGATGCCTCTAAGACAAGTATTGGACCTCCTGTTAGAATTTCTGGTGCTGTGGTAATTCAGAGTGAGAAATTTGTGGAAAAGGAAACCTCCCCAATACACCTCAATTCATGTTTCTTGTAGAGCTACTTATTTTTCCAGTCTGTAAAGAAAGTTCTAATCTTAGTCACAATAACAAACTAACAAAAAAAACAAAGGGGCATTAATACATAATTTTACTAAAACAAACAAAACAAAATCAAAGGAGTATTAATAAATAATTTTACTAAAAGGTAAAGGTCTATGCTCTCAATGGAGAAAATAACATTCACTACTATGTTTACACATGCAAATTAGCTGGTTAGTAGAAAAAAGTCAAATAGCAAGTAGGTTTTTTTTTTTTAAGATAGTTTTTAAATATAAAGAATGATCAAGTAAATTATTTTGGGGGAAAAAGTAACCATGAAAAATAGGTGTTAAATTTCATGTATTTAGCCATCACTGTTATGCTGATGACTCTATCTTTTTCCTGAGATCCAGTCTCATATTTCCAAATATTTGATGGACACTTCTGCTATATGAAGCTCAATGTCTACAAAACAGAAGTTGTTATTTCCTCTCTAAACCCGCCCTTGCTCCTAAATTACCAATTGCTGTTAAGCGTCTCACCATTACTCCATCCAAATTATCAAGGTAGGAATTATCCTTAAATTTTCATTCAACTTCATTCCTTACTTCCAATTCTTTACCAAACTTTGTTGTTTCTAGCTCCTTTGGTCCCAGGACCATCCCCTTCTCTGTGAGGACTTTTTTTTTCTCTATTACATATAAATAAAACAATTTGATATTCATTTTTATTTAATTTTGAATTCAAAATTCTCTTTCTCTCCCTCTTTCTCTTCTCTCCCTGCTTCTTAAGAAGGTAAGCAATTTGATATAAGTTATATGAGTATAGTCATGGAAAACATTTCCATATTAGCCACATTATAAAAGAACAAAACAGACAAAAGACCCATCATTAATAATGAAGGATTTTAAAAAAGTATCTTTCAATCTGTATTCAGACTCCATCAGTTCTTTCTCTAGAGGTAGGTAGCACTGTTTTTTTTCATGACAAATCCTTCAGAATTATCTTGAATTATTGTCATGATGAGAGTCTTTCACAAGTGATCATCATGCAATGCTACTGTCACTGTGTACAATGTTTTTTTCTGGTTTTACTCATATCACTTTGCATCAGTTCATGTAAGGCTTTTCAGGTTTTCTGAAACCAACCCGCTCGTATTGTCTTATAGTACAATAGTATCCAATCACAATCATATGCCACAACTTGTTCAGCCATTCCCAAATTTATGGGCATTCAATTACTTTCAAATTCTTTGCCACCACAAAAAAAGAGTAATTATAAATATTTTTGTACATATTAGCCATTTTCTCTTTTCCTTTGGTCTCTTTGGATTCATAACTAATAGTTGTATTACTGTTTGAAAGTATATACAGTTTTATAACCGCTTGGATGTTGTTCCAAATTGATCTCTAGAATGGTTAATTAGTTCATAATTCTTTCCAAAGTTCTTTGGTGTCCTACTTTCGCACATTCCTTCCAATATTTGTCATTTTCCTTTTATGTCATATTAGCCAATCTTATATGATTGAGATAGTAGCTCAGAGTTCTTTTAATTTGATATTCTCTAATTAACAGTTATTTAGAGCATTTTTTCTTATTATTATAAATATCTTTGAGTTCTTCTGAAAACTGCCTGTTCATACCTTTTGACCATTTATCAAATGGAGAATGACTCATACTCTTACAAATATGACTCAGCTTTGAGAAATGAAGCTTTTATCAGATAAACTTGCTGTAAAACTTTTCCCCAGGTTGCTGCTTTCCTACTAATCCTGGCTGCATTAGTTTTCTTTGTACAAACAATTTTTAATTTGATATAATCAAAATTATCCATTTTATATCTACTAATGCTCTCCATCACTTTTTTGCTCATAAATTCTTCTCTCATACATATATCTGAGAGGTAAAATGTCCAATGCTTTGATACTTTGCTTATGATATCACTCTTTATTTCTAAATCATGTATTCATTTCTACCTTATATCTATATCTGATATTAGATGTTGGTCTATACCTAGTTTATGCCAAAACATTTTCTAGTTGTGTGAGCAATTATTGTCAAGCAGTTATTTCTTATTCCTAAATGTTGGATCTTTGGGTTTGTCCAACACTAGATTACTATAGTCATTTACTACTCTATATCATGTATCTAATCTATTACCCTGATCTACCACTCTTTTTCTTGGTACCAAGATTGTTTTGATGATCACCATTTTATAGTACACTTTCAGATCTGATATGGCTAGGACACCTTCCTTCACATTTATTTCTACTGATTCCTTTGATTTTCTTGACCCTTTGTTCTTCCCTATCTCCTTCTTTCTACACATACTAAAACTGTTCTTCATCAAGGAGTGTTTTAATAGTTTTTTTCTAAATTTATGGAATAAAATAAGCATTTTCACAAGCTACTATAGTACAAAAGAGTTCGCTTTCCACAAAGCTATTCAATTAATATTCTTAAAGCACATGGCTGACCATATTAAAACACTGCTTAAAAAGCTTCAGTGTCCTTCTACTGTCCTTACTTTAAAAATTACAAAATCCACAATTCATTTTTTAAAGACTTTTCATACTCTGGCTCCAGCCTGACTATGAATTACTTCCTTTCCAGTAGTCAATGTGGCCTACTGCCCATTCTTATTTTGAAAAATGCACCTTCCACCTCTGTGACTCTGTATGTGTCCCATAGATCTGGAATTTTCACTCTTTACATCTTCACCTTTGAAATTTTTAACTCCCTTAAAGGCTCTGCTGTGCCATCTCTTTCCATGTTCCTTTCTTCTTCCTCTCTGCACCATCACTGCATTTATTTATATCATATATATATATATATATATATATATATATATATGTAATTGTTTGTGAAATATCTTCCTTCAGAAGAATGTAAGCTTGTTAAGAGCATGGATTGTTTTGTGTGTGTATGCATATGTATGTGTTTATGCACACCTATATACATATATAAACATACATGTGTTCATACAGGAGTTTTTGTGTATATACAAAGATATGCATGTGTGTACATAAGTTATATAAGTATGCATATATATATATATATATATATGCACACAGAACCTAGAACATAGTAGATGTTAATAAATTTGTGCTCCTTGAATGAATATAGCTTCTTTTATTCTTTCATGACTCCTTGAGGAAAGGCTGTTCTACCTATGTAGGTATATTCAAGAAAAAGACATAAAAGTGCATAACAGGTACCTGGTCACAAGGCAGCTGCATGGTACTGACCATTGGACTTGAAATCAATTAGACCCGAGTTCAAATCCTACCTCAGATACTTATTAGCTGTATGATCCTGGCCAAGTCATTTAATATTTTTTAGGCCCAGCTTCTTTTTATAAAATAGAGAATATCTAACACTCACCTCACAAAGATATTGTGAACATTATTAACTAAAATAGCAAATATAAAGCAATTTACAAATCTTATATTTCCACATAAATGCTAGTTATTTATAAAAATTATAACAGGAATTGTTAATCTTTTGAAAAAGAAAGCCTTTGATATGTACCATTCTACAGCTGGAAAGCATGTTGTGGGGAACTCTTCTGCTGTCCTGGTGTGTTTTCACTGAAATGGTTTTCTCTGATCTCCCCACCTATAGATTTGCACTCTTGCTAACTAATGACTGAGAGGGAGCACAGGCCCAGTTCCATGGGACCACTCTAGTTGAACAAAGCAGATTTCCATTGGTACATAGAGAAATGCCTCTAAAATAGAATTCTAAGAGAAAGCATTACTGTTCTGATGAAATCTTGCGATTTCTCAAGTATATTAATATATTTATAGGCTATAATAGCTTTTCTGCATTAACATTCCTTTGCTTTATATCTGATATGTTATGGAAATTTACAAATTGACTTGTTATGGAAATTTACAAAGATATTTACCTAAATTATCTCTGTTTCTATGATAAAAAAAATTGGTGATATGATGCTGCTTAGCTTTAAAGGTGGAAAAAGAAAAAAAAAAGATTGGTCAATTTGGGTGCTGTCAATGTAAGTTGTAAGAAATGGAAAATTATACATATACATACATGTATAGATATAAATGCATAGATATATATATGAATGCATGAATGTATGTGTGTATATGTGTTTCTGAATTGGATACATTTCTTCATAAAAACCAATAAGGGAGTTATTAATAATTTTATCTAGTGCTTCCTTAATTTTAGCCTAATTCTAACTAGTTAAAATATTTTAAATTTTCATAGTAATAGATCTAGAAAAAGTATTTTTAGAAAACATATATTAAGTTAATTCAGTAGGTCTGTGGTTATCCCAATGTGATCACCAAGGTTTCTAAATGGAGCCCACTCATACTTCATCCTGTGTGATTCTTGTCTATATCTTCTCATATATCTTACTCAATACGCTGGAATCCTTCCTTTCAGCCAGTGGTATCAAAGTTTAGTTGTTGTGATTGTTTTTATCATATACTTCTATCTATAAAAAAGCAGTACAAATTAATATCAGCGTATTCTTCCTCCCCACATAGGTACCTTTACTCATTTATAAATTATTTAATATTCCAGAAGTCCCAAAAGTCTTAGTTCATTTTAAACTATTAAAGATTAAAACTTCACTAAGAAATTGGCAAGTTCTATACTGCCTAACAATTAATTATATACATTATAAAACTTACACATACATAGAAACCAAAAAAAGCTTGGTCAAAGGTGAAAAAAATCAGGGGAAAAATTATCAAAGGGCAAAACTACTTTTTCCAACTAAAATATTATTTTTCTTAGTATTTTAGGGAGAGCCCTGCAGTTGAATATACTTCAGTTTTAGTTGTGTTGTCATGTTTTATGATACAATGATAGGAAAGTCTATTTCTAAGTTCATTTTATTTTAATACTTGCTTTTAATGATTGTTCTAGCTAAAAAAAATTCAAAATATCTCCCCCAAATATTTAGACCCTAAAAGAAAAAAATGCAGTATTGACTGCACTTACTAAATCGCGATATTAATTTTTCAGCCCATTCATCCACAATGAAAATGTTTTTGTGAAGTGCAGCACGTAAATTTCCATTTTCCCTGATGACTAATCAGTTACTTTTGAAAACTCATTACAAATTTGAGCATTTATATACATTTGATTAATGGGTTCAAAACCCACCAAAATTTTTCATTTGTAAGATCCTTAAATGGATTAGAAAACTATTTCCAAGATTAAATGTTCAAATACAGTAGTTTTTATAGATTATACATTTATATTGCTTTCATCAATCTAGATAGGACAGAGTAAGAATTCAGGAGCAAAGGGTGGTCAGCACTGTTGAATGCTACAAATAGGGCAAGAAAGAGAAGGACTGAGAAAGATTTGACCATTTAGATGTCTTTGGTAGCACCGAATAGAATAGTTTCAGTTGAGTGTTCTTGAAGGATTTTGAAAAAAATCAGTAATCACTGTTTGGAGGAAACAAAATAGTAATGAAATTTGTAATTCAGATCACAACCAATCTGTTACCAGTTATCCTGAGCTCTTAATCCTTTCCTATCAAAAAGCAAAATAAAACAAAGCAAAAAGGAGCTGGCATGAGAAAAAGTAGAGGGGTAATGAGGAGGGGAGGGGCAGGGCCCATTTACCTTCTCCTGTGCTAAAGCATAGATAGAGCTTATACCCTGAAAGGCATCTATGAGAGCTAGGGAGATTATTTCCAAGTGAGGATATGTAGGTGCCTGTGAAGGAGGGACAGGAAATTTTGTCCGTGAAGCTGCTACAGCCCCCTGGATTAGTTTAGAGGTGCCCACAGGGATGATGGCTGTATAGTTGCTTGGGACTAGGCTTGCTGAGGGGTTGGAATGAAGAAATGTTTAATGGGAAAAGAGGGTTTTGTAATTATTTGTGTTAGAAACATTGGTCATTGTTAGGGAAATGGAGGCAGCCTGTCTTCCTACCCTTTAATTGCTTGATCACATACCCCTTGGCTTCCTGGAAGTCTAGGATGGAGACCACTGTCTGAGATCTCTTGACCTTTCTTAGATACTAATGAACCATGAACCATGGACATTAGTTATCTCTCTTCTCCCATTTTATGGCCAGATCCACCTCTTTCCAGTTTAGTACATATAAATAACAGATTAAAAAGAGACAAAATTTCTGACTAGTTGTTTGCCACAGAGATTTTATTTTGTCTTTCTAACGGTAGGATGACCTTGAAGTCATGATGGTTTGTGCTCCAGTCTTTCCTCTGACACAGACTGACTGGGTTGTGTGAGCCTGGATAAGTCACTTAATACTTCAGTGTCACTGGCAACTCTCTAAAATTATCAGTGGAGGGGAGGAGGCATTCCGTATTTGTAGGAGTTTCATTTTCTGGGAAGACCTTACACTGATAAAATCCAAGGGGGTAGCACCCAAAAAAATACATAAATAAATCTGAAAAGTTAAAGTGCTCTTTTCTACTGAAGAAGCATGGTGTGATAGTTTTATTGAACACTAATTCATGAGCGTGTAAATATTGTATTAATGACCATATAGAACTTTATGGTGGCTTAATTTACAAAACTTTTTACCTACATTATTTCACACAATCCTCACAATAACCTTTTTAGGTAGGAAGTGAAAATATTATGTAAAACTTTTTTTTTTAATTATTACTTGTAATGAGATTTTTATAGACCTTTTAGGGTTTCTCTGCTACAAGGTTCATTTTAGTGGTAGGGAAACTGAGACTCAGAGAAGCTGAATTAATTTCAGGCAAAAGAGCTAGGAAATGCTCTATGATTTGCATAAATTTTAAGTGTTCTTTTTGCAATTTAAATGGGTAAAGTATATCAATCAATTAATTATAAAACACTCACTTTGGCACCTACGATGTGCCAAAAGTGGGGCACATAAGTGATGCAATGGATAGAGCACCAGGCCTGGGGTTAGGAAGACCTAAGTTCAAGTCCAACCTTTAGACACTTACTAGCTGCATGACTCTGGGCAATTCAATTAATCCTGTTTGCCTCAGTTTCCTCATGTTTAAAATGATTTGGAGAAGAAATAACAAATCACTTCAGTATCTTTGCTAAGAAAACCCCAAATGAGGTTATGAAGAGTTGGACACAAGGCAGATGACTGCACAGTAAATCTGATAAGCATCGTGCTACATGCAGAGAATACAAAGACAACAACGAAACAACCCTCCCCTGTACAAAGATAACAGGTGATATGAAACAATTGTATACTAGTTATTATAAATAAATATACAGTTTTTTGGTAGCAAGGCAGTAGCAATTAGGAGGGAAGGGTAATCATGGAAAGTTTATCTTAGGTAGTAATATTTGAGCCAAACTTTTAGGAAAACAAAATTTGGCATCCTTTCTGGTCTCTCTCCCATATATTGAAATTATGTTCCCTACTCTTAAAAAAGAATAGTAACTTTTTATGTAGTTCATGATTTTGCTGCCCAATCTTTATTTGTCAGCAGCAGGAACACACTGGTGTTTTTTTTTTCTTTTTGCGCCTACTGCACGCAATGGGCCTTGCTGTGAACAGCTTTGCTTAAAAAAAAAAAATCCTGCCTTAAATTTAGGAAAATAAAAGGAGGGACAGGTGTATGAATGTTAATGCTATGGAGATCAGAAAAAAATGCAATATGTTAACTTATTTGTGACAAACAAATAGTGCTTTTCACAACAACCATTGTTAACGGGAAATTTGTCAAAGCATGTTGTATATTGCTTAAAATCATCGGTGGCAAGTCATAATATTTAAGGGAGGAGGTTTGAAAATTTTGCATCATGTAGATGTTGAGGCCCATAGAGTATCATCATGTCTGTTTTCACTGAGATGAGTTTCCAAGAAAAATGGCCACATCATCATTTGAAATGAGAGATGCAAATGGATAATAGGTCTCTGTTTTCTCAGCACTGCTTCCCCTGTCACAATATGGGAAGTGGAAATATGATTACTGATTGAAGCATATGGTTAATGAGAAATTAATAGCAATGAAACATGATGAAATAATGCAAGACATGGTATTCCTACTGTGATAAGAGAGCACCACAATTCAGCTAACTGGTCATTATCTTCAACGTCACATGCCCATGAAGAAAAATTATCCACAAGATAAGAGAGGGCATTTTCTACTTGTACAGTTTTATCAGTCAGAGAGGGTGATAAATTTGGTTATATTTACTCATGCATGTGTGTGTGTGTGTGTGTGTGTGTGTGTGTGTGCAGTGACACCCTTTATTTTTTTTATTCATTCATTCATTCATTCATTCATCTATTTATTTATTTTTTGAGAGAGAGGAGAAGGATTAGATCCTGTGATATCACTGATGTGAATTCCTGGTATAGAATGTGGAAAAGTCCTCTGTCAATGAAACTTGGCAATTCTTTTGTTGCAAGTCTATTTATTGGATTTGATTAACTGATTGATTAAAGCAGACCAACACAACACGGCAGTAGGAAGGGGCCAAAATTAAAATAGGCTAAACTTCTCCAGGCCAGAGATTGATTGCTATAGGTCACATGAGAAATAGGAAAGAGTATGTAGTGGCAACCCTACATTTTTCACAGGCCATCCAAAATCCTTTGGTGACTGAAAGCGGCCATATGTGTACAAGCCTGGATTAAAGAGATGCTTGAGTTGTGGAGGACATAGGCACTGACTTTCCCATGGTCACGTGACTAGAATGAGTCATATGTAGAACGTGAACCCAGATCTTCTCACCTTTGTTGCCAGCCCTCAACCCACTAGGCCACGCTGTTGTGTTTGACCGTTATGGGCATTATGAAACTTCAGTTTTACAGTATTAGCCAATAGTAACAAAACATAATTCATTTACAGGAAATACGGCTTACATTTCACATGATGCCTAAACCACACACAAACAAGCATGGCATAAATGCTTATGATCGATTATCATATCCATGCTGAAAGCCTACCTGATATTGCCATGTCATAATTAGTCCAGGTTTGGTTCAGATGGTACAGTTCTGGATCCAACTGAGAGCTCAAATGACAAATAATCATGTTTGTTCTGTCATTCTTGATTTTTTTTCTCTCTTAAAAGGATATTATTTAAATTCACTTCCACAAACAGGTTTGAGAGGAAAGAACATTTGTTCTTTGCATGGTCTAGTCAAAGTACAGACCTATTTTTATAAGCATCTAATTCTGTTATTGCCACGTAAAGTTCATGATGTCCCTCTCCTCTCTACTGTGTGGTATTTTTTTGACCTGGGGCTTCAATCTAGGTTCCAGCTTCTTTGTTTATTCCTCTTTGTTTGTTCTTCTTCTTCTTTTTTTTTTTTTAGAGACTGCAGTTATCCCCAGGACAAATATCTCTGCCTCTCTGTCACATTTTGATTCCCAATACAATATTGAATAGAAGTTTAAGTCTTCGTTTATCATAGTATATGCTATCTTCTTAGATCACCTTTTTGGTGTCAACAATAACTGACCTTTCCTTACGAGAGAAACATGTTGGGAATTGGACCCTGGAATTCTAGATGAGCAACGAGGATGTGTTCAGTGTAAATGGGAATAACAGTCTTTGTATAAGCTTTAAAGACCATATACGTGGAGAACAATTACAGCAATATTTATACTGGAGAAGGTTTAGGAATATAAACTGAATTAGAGCTAGAAGGAGACTAAACAGTCATCCACACCAACCTCCTCATGTTATTGATGCAGAAACAGAAGACCAGAGCTGTTATATGATTCACTAAAGGAAAAATGGCAAGCATCGTAGCTGAGATTTGAACTTAGGGCTTCTGAAAACAAATCCAGCATTCTTTCCTTTCTATTTGCAGTTACAAACATGTACATACTTGATGGAATTTTTGCATTTTCACCTAGACCTAACACTAAATACAGGTTAAAAATAACAGTGACAAAGAGGTGACCTTCTTCCTTACAAACTTATAGCTTGGTGGCACAGTGGATCTGGAGTCAGGAAGACCTGAGTTCAAATCTGTGCTCAGACACTTACTCATACTGGACCAGGGTAACCTTTTTTTGCCTCAGTTTCCTCATCTGTAAAAAAAAGACAATAATAGTTGCTTCATGGAAGGGTTATTGTGAGGATACAAGACAATATTTGTAAAGTACTTTGAAAATATTAAAGCATTACATAAATGCTAGTTGTTACTGTTAATGTCGCTACTGTTATTTTGGGAGGAGAATTTCAATTAAGGCCACTTAAAATTTCTGTTAATGCATCATCTGACCTAATACTAGTTTCTTACATTACAATACATTAAAATTTCTATATCACTCTTTAAGGTTTGCAAAGAGATTTACAACTGTTATTTCATTTTATCCTCAAAACAACCTTGAGAAGTAGAGGCTACTATTATTCTTACTTTTACCATTGAGGAAACTGAGATAAATGAGGTTAAGTGATTTACCCTGGGTGGCATCACTTCTTATAAAGATATGATTTACAAGTTTCTAAGTAAGGAAAATTGAATTTGAAGTACTTGTGAAAGAATATAACACCTAGATAATATGAGGGGAGAGACAGGGTAAAGTTTTTAAATTTGATTTAATGAATTTATGGAATTCCTGAAGTAAAAACTCCTCCACTGATGTAAATCAGTAACTTTTCAATAATTTATAGTTTTCTGTAATCACCTGAGGCATATGAAAGTTTAAATGACTTGCAGCAGGGATGTGTCAGAACCAGGACTGGAACCTAGGGCTTCAAGGCACATATTGCTACCATTTTGTCCACTGCCTTTGTACACATAGTAAGAATTTAATACATATTTGTTAATTTGAATTAAATCCAAAGTAGTACAATAATTCACTGCTGTGAATGTGCAACTTCTAAATTTATGAGTGTTTTATGGAAATGAAGCATAGTCAAACTTGTATTTTTGTTAGTTTACAAATTTACACTTTTCTCCTTATATCACTTCAAGTAAGCTCTTTTTCAGAATTAGTTCACATGAGTCTTTAAATTTAAATGTCACATTTTAAGACAGTGGGGTGATATTTTCTTAAATTAACTACCATAAAAAGTTTGGAGTTTGATAGCTAAGATGATAGCTGTTTGAGTAAAGAGAAGAAAAGAAAAAAAGTGTTAGCTTTGTCTGCACTTGCCAATTAAGGGTAAAATAATGTTTTCTTTGGGGGTAGCTAAATGGTGCCGTGGATAGAACACCAGGCTGGGAATCAGGAATGCCTGAGTTTAAATCTGGCCTTAGACATTTACTTGCTCTGTGACCTTGGGCAAGTCACTTCACCTTGTTTGCTTCAGTTTCCTCATCTATAAAATGAGCTGGAGAAGGAAATGGAAAATGGGGTATCTTTGCCAAGAAAACCCCAAAAGCGTCACAAAGAGTGAGACGTGACTAAAATGACTCAACAACAATGACAACACATTTCTCTTTAGTGATTGTTTAGAAAATTAAGTAAAAAATAGTCTGTAGCTCCAACACAATCTAAAGAAAATCCTTATTAACCAAGAAGATTCAAATTTATTCATATATGTTCCATTAATGTCTTTAACAAAAAAGGAAGAAGAAAAAATTATTCTATTTCATATGTGTTGAATTATCATGATGAGAAAGTTCTCTACTTAGTGCAATCTCTACTTATGGGTCAATCTTATATTAATAACTGATCAAAATAGATATACTCTTTGTCTAAGATCAGTATACCCCATGCCTTTCTAATGTGGCAGGACTAACTAATGCTTATAGTCAATTGACAAATAGTGGAAACAGATCTTTGTTGTTTAGTTGTTTCATGTGTGTTAGACTCACATCCAATTTGGATTTTTTGGACAAAGATACTGTGATGCTTTGCCATTTACTTCTCTGGTTCATTTTATAAATGAGAAAACTGAGATGAATAGTGTTAAGTGACTTGCCCACACCCACACAGCTACTAAGTATCTGAGGTCAGATTTTAATTCTGGTCTTCTTGATTTCCGACCTGGCATTCTATGTACTGCACCACCTGGCAGCCCCAGCACACAGTAGATACTTAATAAATGCTTATCAGCTTTCTCTATATATCTTAAAAGGAGTGAAGTTTGTAAATTTAGACCTGTGATTTTATCTATATGTGGAACTCTTAGTGTAAAAGCTCTCTCCATCTGTCAAAATCAACAACTTATACTTACTTTCAGTTATAGATAGATTGATGGATAGATAGACAGACAGACATACAGATGGATAGATAGATAGATAAATAGACAGACAGAGACAGACAGACAGACAGACAGATAGATGATAGATAGATAGATAGATAGACAGACAGATAGATAATATATTAAAGGGATTCTCAATGAGTTTTCATCACCATGCAGCAGTGGGTCCAAAGGAAAGTGAAGGAATGGCACAAAAATCTGAAACCATATCACATGAAGGGGTCATCAAAGGAATAAAATATATTTATTTTTGGAAAAGAAGACTTAGGGAGGGGTTTAAACAAGATGTTGTTTAAAATTCCTTCTTATGCTATCCATTTCTAGGAGTATCTTCAATAACTCATTTACTTCTTTTTTTCCTCCTACTGATTTACTTTTCCTCTCCATTTTTTAAAATGTTGTTGCCTTTTTTTTCTTCATATGCACATAGAAATAGTTAAGTATGCACATTTTTTCTAGTCCTGATTTCTTCTTTCCATCATCTCATCCCTCCACCCTAGGACACTGAAGGCAAAAAGTAGGACTACCAATAAAGAGCCTTGAGTTTTCCTCCCAACTCTAACTTTTGCCAAAGATACTCTATCTCTAGATAAAGTCTTATTGTTTTACATATTGATTATCTACTTTGGGACACACTATTCTTTTATAGGTGTATAACAAAATGCAGCAGCCCTTCCCCACTTTTGGACATATGGGTTATTTTCAAGCTGTTAAAATACTGGATATTAGGAATAACGATGTTCTTACTTTTTTTTAACCAATATCCCCCCCTTTATTATATTGTCAGAAGTATATTATATTATCAGTCTATAGGATTATTCTGGCAAAGGATATGAAATCTTTCATTTTATAGTGACAAAGAGGTTTCTAAGAATATTATTCTAACTCATGTTACCACCTGCACTAGTTGTCTTCCTCAGTACTCCTTTGCAACATCGATATTTTTTTGTGTATGTTTGTTTTTTAACTATCATTAACAATTCAGAGTGATGAAATTGCTATCTCAGTAATGTTCTAATTTGGATTTTTTTCTGATTATTAGAGAATTTCAGGTTTGCTTGTTTGTTTGTTTTTTCCCTTTGTGTTTATCAACAATTTATGGTTCCTGTTCTTTGAATTTTTTTTTATATATTATTTGCCAATTCATCTACAGGGGGATGATTTTTCTTTTACGTTTGTGTCAACTTTTTATAGATTTTGGTTGTCAAAATTTTATTTACTACATTTTATTTGCAGTAAATATATCTGATTTGTCATATATATGAGCTTTCTGTAGTCTTTTTTCTGTCCTCATTTTGAATTCATTGCTCTTTGTTTCACTGATCATACACTATACACACACGTATAAAACAACTGAGATAGATTTGGTTATGCATGTATTAAAATAAATAGAATCTGAGGGAATATATAATAAGATGTATCTTATGTTTTCCTCAATTATTTGTTTAATAGCAATTTTCTTACTTTTCACAATTGCGATCAATATATCATTGCCTTTACTTCTAATTCAGTAGGACACATTTTTGTATATTTAGAACATTGATCTATTTGGAATTCATCCTTTTCCTAGTTATTATAGTGACATGACATATTTTTTTTTCTTTTTCATTTTTGTTGGGGTCTTACTGATATTCATTGTATTAGATGGTTTACACTTCTTTCCAACATTCTATAATCTTGGAATTTTGAGATTTTTTATTTTTCAATTTTCATATTCCAGATGATCTGTTCTTCTTTTTTTGTTTGTTTTTGCTTTTTGGAGGGAGGAAAGCAGGGAAATCGGGGTTATGTAACTTGCCCAAAGTCACATGACTAGTAAGTGTCTAAGGCTGCATTTAAACTCAGGTTCCCCAGACTCAAGGGGCATGCTCTATTCACTGTCACCTAAGTGTCCTGATCTGTTCTTTCAAATGACCTTTTTTTAAAACCCACAATCAAATATTTTTTTATGAATTATTTTTTTATTTTAGTACCTCAATATTTAGGGTACAATTTTCCTTGCTTTGTCCTTTTTCTTCTACATAAATTATTTTTATCATTGTGTTGTTTTCATCAAATTCTACAAGTACAATACTTCTCTAGCACCTTTGTTATTGCATTAAATCTGTAAACCTTTTGGGATCACATTTAGCCATATTGGCTATCTTTGCACATTTTTTTTTATTTATACCCATTAACATTATTTTCAAAATCTCTTTCTTTGATCAGTGTTAATTGCCTAATTCCCAAATATTGGATACATTTGGTTTAATAAATTATATTTCTCTTTCTGTCAATTTCTTTTAAGTTGCCAGTGATATATAATATAAAAATTTTAAGTACATATAGTTTTCTTTTATGCACTATCTTAGCTTTTGTTAATCTTCTTTCCTTTTTTTTTAATTAATGGAGAATTACATTATCAACAACAAAAAAAAATAGTCTAACCCCTTCTTTTTGTACCTTTTTCTATTTACAGTATGGCTAAATTATGCCATATAATAAATAATATTGAAAATGGACAGTTCAAATTTACCTGTGTTCTTAGGGGGAATAGAGCTGGTGATTCTTTAGTTCATGTCAAATTAACTATTTATTTCACATATTTTTAAGCATCACTGAAAAATAAAAAAAAAATCCTTCTAATCCATTAAGTGTAGTGTTTTCTTATCCTAAAGGGACATTGAATTTTACAAATTTTCTGCATCTATTGATATATTTTTTCTTTATTTTTTTATTTTTTTTTTTATGGAAGGGATCAAGATGGAGTGGTAAGAACTTGGATTTAGAGTGAGGAAAAACATGGATTTGAGTCCAATTTCTAACATTTAATAACTGTGTGTCTAAAGGAAGGTCCTTGTAGCAATATTATGTTCCATGTATTCACCTATAAAGTGGAAGTAGTATTACATATAGCGTTTGGTCTGCAAGGCTTTTGTGAGAAACAAATGAGAAAATATAAATAAAGTGTTTCCTAAACATTAAAACATCTTCTAAATATAAAATATATTTTTCTTATTTGTATGATTTATCAAAATTCTTTTGCTATCAATCCATGTTTGCTTTACTAGTATAAAACCATCTTTTTCACACTGAATAACTTTAAATATGTTGCTATGTTTTCTTTCCAAGTATTTT
>CM053582.1:526058067-526072575 GCA_028627135.1 Pseudochirops cupreus | reverse complement strand
AGTCTCCCATATTTTCATGGGAGACTCTATAGAGAACTTCCAAATTATGTAATTATAAGCCAAACAGCAAGTCTATGAGCTAGAAGAGAACAGAATTTTGGCACAAACTGTTTTGACCCAATTTCATCTCCATTTCGTATGTGAAAATGAAGCTCATGTTGGCCAGTGTCACTGGAATATACTCATATGTATTCATTGAATACTCATTCACTCATTTTTCTGTTTATTATGGGCTTTTTTTAGCTTGAGAAAAGTTTGTGCTATTCAAAAATGCAAAATTATTCTAGGCAAGATTCCATTTGTTTACTCAAATTTTAATTTTGACCTAAATAAAAAGAGATTAGTTTCCATTTTTCATTTAGATCATTGTTATGGTACAACCTATCATGTCTTTTCTTCTCTTTTTTGGTAATTTTCTCCATTCTTGTTAAGCATCCTTAATCTCTCAGTGCTGGGTTCTCCTTGACCTATATAACACCTAGTTAAAATAAGACTTGGCTGATAGACAGAACTAACTCATACCTCTATAGAATTGCATTTTGTCAAAATCAATGGTTATATGTGCATAGCTATGACCACAGATTTTGGTCAGCCTCATGTATCACATCATGTTAATATGTCAAGAAAAGAAGCATAGTACAGCACATTAATAATTGACCTAGAAATCAGGAAATCAAGTTCAAGCCTTTCCTCTAAGTGACTATAAGGGAGTCACTTAACTGGCCAGGGTCCTAAGTATCTCTCTAAGATGTTGTTACAGAGAAGTTACTAACCTTCCATAGGTATACTTTTCCTACAGCTTTAAAATCCTAAGTCTGGAACCCTCCCCTTTAAGAAACACAACACTTATCAATACATATGCATATGTATATATATATATATATGTGTGTGTGTGTGTGTGTGTGTGTGTGTGTGTGTGTGTGTGTGTGTGTGTGTGTATGTATGTATATGCATATATATCCTCAAATACAAAGGTATATACATATATACAACACACATATATACATATGCATATACATGCATACATATATCTATATGCATCCATATATGTGTGTGTATGTATCTATATGTATATATGTGTATGTGTAAAATTTTTTGAGTCTGCATGACTCCAGGGATGTATGGAGTTTTATAAACACTCTCCTGTTTGTGAAGTAGGTTTCAAGATCATTCATGAATCAGATCCACCAAATATCTTTACTACTTGGAAAATTTATGGTCTGCTGCAATGGGTTGGATCTAGCCACTCTCGGGTTTCCTAAAACATTCCCAAGCTCAAATTGCTACTGAGGGCTGTCTTTTTTGCAAATAATCTTTTTCATCAGTCCTATTTAATAGCACATTATTTTAAGTAAAGATGTCTCACCCTAATGCACACATCTGTTAGTGCTAAACCATATTGGAAAAGAAAAGCACCATTGTTCCCCACAACCCCATTTCAGGTAGATGGGAGACTTTAATTAAATATCAGAATGAGTATTATTAGCTAAATATTCTTTGGAAAGCATATGTCGGGGTTAATATTTTATAAAGTAGCTTTGTGTGTTTCAAACCCTATTTATAATATTTCAAGCATTTTAGATCCACATCATCTTTATCCATCTAAAAGTGGCACTAGTAAAAATCACCTAATCCACTTAAATAATATATCAACTCTACTCATGATATTGAAAAAGTTCTGGCATATTCATATAAGTCCAGACTTTTATTTGAGTTTTTTTTTTAAATCCAAGAAATATATTATAACAATAGTAAGTGCTTCCAAGTGAAAAAGAAGAAATAATTGACATTTATAAAATTCTTTAAGATATTGAAAGCTCTTTAAATCCATTAGCTCATTTGATCCTCAAAATAATCCTCTGAGGTTAGTGTTAAAAATTATTATTAATCTCATTGGACAGATTGGTTTGAAAAAAAGTTAGGTGCTTGATCAGGGTCAGCATTTAAGCCTCGGTCAGTGGTTCTCAACCTGTGGGTCACTACCACTTTGGGGGTTGAATGACCCTTTCACAGGGTCGCCTAAGACCATGGGAAAACACATATTTCCCATGGTCTTAGGAACGGAGACACTGCTCCTCTACCTGTCTCCAGGTGGGTCTGCCCACATGCAGATACACCCACATACAAGTATTAGAGGGTGGCGGCATTAGGAGGGTTGAAAACCACTGGCCTGGGTCCTCCTTATTCCAATTTCAGAACTCCATCCATGCTTCACTCCTCTCATTTTGAGGAAAAAAATCGTAATCTATAATTTCATCGATACCCTTCAAATCTGTTTTAGAATAGAAAATAAAATCTTCCCTATAGGTTTAATGCTAAGTTATAAAATATTTGCAGAAAGTATTCCTAAATGAATCCAAAGGAAAAGAAAATGGCTTTTTGCCACTAACATCTCTTTCAACTCTTAATTAAAACAAACAAACCAGAAATCACCTTAGGGTTTTACTATTGTACCTAAATATACATACATACATACATACATATATATATATATATATATATATATATACATATATATATATATATATACATATATATATAAATATATTTATATTCTTACTTTTGATTTTGGCTATCGCTTTATTGTTCTAAATCTTGAACAAGAATTTTATGCCACTCACCTGAAAATTTTTAAAATATCCTGAAACTTAGAGTTTGTCTTACTGAGAAAAAAATGCTGCTGAAGCCTCCAAATAGGCAAATATTTCAGAGATCCCGATCAGTAACTCCTTTAACAAATAACTTTAGAGAATTACCCAGGACACTGAAAGATTAAGGGACTTGGCCTTTTGTCATATAACTGGTAGCAGTGCAAGACAGACATTAAACTCAAGTGTTCCTCAGTACAAAGTAGGACTTCTATCTACCATGCCATAATATGCCTTACTGATTTTATACTATGAATTCCCTCACTGATAAAATCATAGACCTGGAGCAGAAAAAGACGAACATTGCTCATAATAGAGATGTACAATCTGGTGAATATCCCTGGCAGTCAAGACTTCCTTTGTCTTGTCTGACCTGTTCCTTGAAGTTTGTACCAGGAGAATTCAGCCTACCCTGCAGGAATCACTATAGTGTCAGAAACATGAAGAATGAGGACTGACCTAGGGTTAAATGCTTCAACACTTTCACTGAAGTAATGCCATAGAAAATGACCAGCTAGATATCAATGCCTATGATATCCAATAAAACATATTCATATAAGGGTTTATTTTTAACTCCCTATGTGCTGAACCTGGATCCAATTTATATAGTTTATAACTTGGTTCCAATGGTCTGTTGTCGTTTCAATGACAATATTCTCTCCATACTCTTTTTACATCTCATAGTGCTTTGTCAGAAGCTAAAGAGAGCAGGTCAAACACACCAGAAAAAAAAAAAAGGATTCTCTTTTCTTACTTTTTCAGCGCTGTTGCTAAATTGTATTGCAATTTGGACCTTTTATTAAAACCATTCAGAATCTAAAGTCCTGTTTTCTTAATCTATATATGGTAGTCTTTTTAAAAAAGATTTTTACTATATATGAGTTAGGTAGCTAGTGTAGAGTGACCTCACTTCTACACCACTTAACAACAATGTAAATGATAGTAATTTACATTTGTATGACACACTTGGTTGGAGAACCAGTTTAACACACTGGATAGGGTGCTGAAATTGGGAGGTCCTGAGTTCAAATTTTGCTAACACTTAATGGCTATATTACTCTAGAGGAGTCATTTAATGACATCTTCATGCCTCAGGCATCTACCAAGGATTTATCTAGTCCTAAATCATAGATAAGTCTTAGCTGAAGGTATTCTGACAAATCCTTTGCTTATCTTTGGTTACAAAGCTCTGCACATAGGTACCAGAAGCAGCATTATTCCCATTTTATTGATAGGTAAACTTCACTGAAGTCTTATTCCACTATCTCTCAGTTCAGTGGAATTGCTGCTATGTTTCTGGTCTGTACTGTATAAGCTTTGGTGGGTCCAATTAAACAGAAAATTCCAAGACAGATCTAGTGATCGCAGATTAACGAAATCAATGAGGTCTATATTCAGCTTGGATCTAGGGCAATGCATTTTCCAGTCAAAGGAATTCCTCAGTGCAATATATATCACTGGAAGGGATATTCCAAACACTGATCAAAGCACAAATCCTGGATGTATCCAAATATAAACAACATAACTGAAGTTCAGAAAGATCAAATCGCTTGAAGGCCACACAATCAATAACTGGCAAAGCTGAAATTCAAACAAATCCAGGTCTTTTGATTCCAAGTCACTGCTACTTATAATACAATATGCTAAGTCACACAAGTGTGTGTATACTCACACGTACATACATACACATGCGTGTATGTTTGTATGCATATGCATATATACATGGCTCAATGTATATGCTTAATTTTAAGTGTAATACATATATTATATGTGTAAAAATATTCAGCAAGTTTTCTGAAAGATAATCTTTTTAAAAATACATCTTTCTGTAATACTATATCTGCAATGCATTTCTAAATATCATAGTGGTGAGGATGAGATGCATTGTGGGGAAATACTAGTATTAGATAAGGTAATGAATATGTAACTACTTCTTAATATGTTGTTGCGTATGAGATAATATGACACATAGAGTGACCTTAATTTTTCTAATTAACAATTAAGATTTCAAAGCACCCTCACCATATAGGTCAGTTCTCATCCCCATCAGTATAGTTCCTGCTCACTTTCCATGGAGGTCTGGGGAAGGAATCTTTGTAACTTGTCAGCTCTCACATTAAGTAACAAAAGCAGGAAGACCATGAGAAATGCAAGCTCCCTAAGCTGAAGTACCAGGTGATGCCTGTGATGAGGTGCAGGCTCTGGGAACCCTCTTGAGCTATTCTTCAATCCTTGAGGTACATGCTCTGGGAGTCCCCTTGAGTTCTCCTTGAATCTTTGAGATACAGGCTCTGGGAACCCCCTTGAACTGCGACTTAATGAGGCATTTGCAGAAGCCATAAGCTTTCATTGTGGCTGGGCCCAAACCTCAGTTACTAGCGTAGCCCTCCATTGTCCATCTACTTCCCACCCTTGAGCCTATCAAAATATGAATCCACCCGTGAATTTGCCTAGCCTGCCATTGTTTGTTGGCTCCTGGTAGCCTCCAACAACTTCCAGCCCTTAGTCACTCATTGATCTCATTAACTGCTCCTGAAGACACTCCCCAAATTCCTCCTCCAGACCACTCCAGATTCCTCCCAAAACCTTCCTGTATATAAGATCCCTTCTTCCCACCATTTGTGTTAGAGTGCCATAGAATGACCTAGCACAGACTAGCTCTGGCCTGCTCATTCAATGAAAGTGTCATAGATACCTAGGCTCCTTATGAGCCTATCCAATATGGAGAACTTTTAATAAACTTTACTTTTCTTTGGCTGAGAAGACTTGAGTCTAATTCAATTGGCAGGACCCTGTGTATGTTGATATTTTGGGATCTCCAGAGCACCCCTAACTTTAATGTACATTTGTGTGATTTAACATCTGTGTGATTTTCTAGACTGTTCTAATTTGATTCATTTCATAATAGACTTTTTTGACTATTTTGTCAAACACTCTAATAGGGGATAGAGACAAAAATACAAAAAAAAAAAAGGATAAAAATCCCGGCCCTCAAGGGGCTTGCATTCCACTGAAACAACTCTCCAGATTAGAGGAATAAAATGCCAGTACAAAGTAATTTGGTGGGGAGGAGTACTAACAATAGAGAATCCTCACTAACAATTAGAAAAGCCTTCTTTCAGTTCAAATTTGAACTTTTGAGCAGAAATTTGAAGGGAACTAGACATTTGAGATGAAGATGAAGAGGGAGATCAAGAGAGATAGGTTGAACAGTTTGTACAAAAACTTAGAGATGGGAAATGGATGTCTGAATATTGGGAAGAGCAAGAAGGTCCTTTCAGTTTCAATGGTGAGTGAATGAGGCAAGGTCATAAGTACTTAGCTTGGAAAGATCAGCTAGAGCTAGAAAGATTATTTAGAGCTAAATTGCTTTAAGGGGCAACAAGGAATTTCTATTTTACCCTAGAACAGTGGTGCTCAAGCTGTGTGTTGCCCCCTTTGGGGCTCAAACAGGGTTGCCTAAGACCATCAGAAAACACACGCGGTCTTACACACGCGGTCTTAGGAACTGAGACACTGCTCCTCTATCCATCTCCAGGTGGGTCCACCCACATGCAGATACACCCACATACGAGTATTAAAGGGTCGTGGCATTAGGAAGGTTGAGAACCACTGTCCTAGAAGGAAGGGACAGACTAAAAACATTTTTAGTTAACTGTAACTTTATTTTGTCGATTTATATGTTAACCAAAACGTGAAAACATGAAAAATGGTATTTTGTTATGCCTCCTTTTAAAATTTTTATTTTGTAATAATTTTATAATAAAAAGTCTGTGAGGGTCACAAAATACGTGCAAGATTCCAAAGTGGTGATGTTGAGACAAAGGGAACTGTGAGGCCCCGGAATTAGTTGGGTCACCTGGAAGTCAGAGCATATTGCACCATCCCTGTCCAGGGGATGTTGCATTACTCAAGACTCTCTTATGTGGGATACCCGAGGTTCCCAACTAGTGTCTCCACACCCTGGGGTGTTCGTGCCCTTGTAGTTGCACTTCCCCTCCCACAATTTACCTCCCCTCTCACAATTCTGCTCAGCTGGGCTGTGTCACGTGTGGTGTGTGGATCTGGGGTAGATAAAAGACCCAAGCCTTGGAGCGAGGGCAAGCCTGCCTTGAGATCTGGCTGTAAGGCTTCTCAGGTGAGACCTCAATAAACCTTCTTAGCATATACCCTCGAGCCGGGACTTTTTCTTTTCAAGAGAAAACGCCAGCGTCTTCTCCTTTGAGGTAAATAATCGGCTGCCCCTTCAGGCAGGTTGGGTGAACCCTGACAGAAGTCCGCTTTAAATCTTGTGCACATAATACACTTGATGCCATATACTAAATACTCCCGATTCATTTTGGATAATAGTAATAGAAGTTGTAGCCCAACCCCATTAAAACAATGTGTGTATGTGTATGTGTGTGTAATATATGTGTGTGTATCTGTATATGTGTGTGTGTATGTATATACACACATATATAATTTCTTTAAAAATAAACAGATGATGCAGTATATTTTTTACCATTTCTCTTTGGCAACACCACTGTAAACAAGAAATTATAGTGAAATAAATGTGACATATCATGCAAAAATATAATTTGTTTTACTTTTTTTTAAATTTATCTTTTCCTCCCTAGTTGAGGAAAATAAAAGGGGTGGGAGATGAGGGGAGAAAAAGAAAAAAAAAGTAAAGAAAAATCTTTAATATATAGATAAAATGGCTGGCAAAAAAAAAAATCCCATACTGACCATGTCTGAAAATGCATGTGTGTTTTTGCATTTTAAGTTCATCACCACTCTGGGAGGAGGTGAGTAGTATGTTTTCCTACATTTTTTTGCAAGTCCATAGTTTACCATTGTGTTGATCAGAGTTCTAAAGTCTTTCCAAGTTATTTTTTTTCTCTAGTGGTATCATTGTCCAAGCTGTTTTCCTAGAACCAGAAATGTCTTTAGTGGGTTCTGTGGTTTCTTCAGAAACATATCCAGAAAGAGGCTATCTACATGTCCACTGCATATGGACAGAAGGAAGCTTTTTGACCTTATACTTTTCTTCTTTCTCAAACGTAATAGGGCTTCAAGAACATCCAGGACAAATCTTTCCTTGGTCCAGAAATTCTGGTTGTGTTGCAGCAACAAAGGCTTGTGGGAACATTGTGTTGTGTGTGTGTGTGTGTGTGTGTGTTTTAAGGATGATACATTGGTCAAGAAAGATAGCTGAATTTTTATGCCAATAAGGACATGGAGACAAAGTGATTAGTAGAGGAAAGAACAAACCATGGTATATGACTGTGACGATATTATTGTGCAGGAAGAAACTGTTAATATGAAGATTCTTAGAAATGAAAGAAGATTTTTTTGAACTGTACCAGAAAAAAAGAAAATAAATACACAATAGCTAGCACAATCTAAATGAGACTACATAAATTTCAACTATTAATAAGTAGAATAAAATAAATCAGGAATAGTCTTAGAGAAACAAATAGTATGATTTCTTCCTATTTTTTACCCAAAACAATGAGACTATTCCAATTTGAGGTTATTTTGTTCTACATATAGTCAGAAGTGAACAATGAGGGCCTGGGTTTTGCTTAATTATTTTATTTGTTTATTCTTCAGCTTTTTGTTATTACATAGGGTTTCAGTTTTAGAGTAAGAACTTGTCTACTAATTAGTAATATAAAAACAGAAGGAACCAATAAGACAAACAAATTATAGTCACAACAGCTTCCAAGAATCAGCCTTTTTTTCCCTTTTAAAATGTAAAAGTACCAATTATTTCACATGTAAGATAGTAAAGATTTTCACTCCAATATTCTGGAGGGTTTTTTTGTTGTTTTTTGTGCTTGTGGTTTCTCCTTCATTCTTGAAGAGGACCATGATATCAGGGAAATGATGACATGACTTGCAATTGAAGTAGATAGAGTGACGGAGAGCTCTGCAAAGTCACCAGCCTCACTTTCTCCTCCAGTGACCAGATATTGATCAAGACGACTGGAGATGGCCCAGCATGCAGTGGAGAACCATGGTCTTTTTAAGCTCATGTCTTTTCAAGTTCTCACTTTGAGTGAGGCAACACCCATTCAGTGTCTTTAAAAAGTGAGTCAAGGGATGGACCCTTTAATTAAAAAGAAAATCAAACTGGCAGATGAAGACCTTCAGAGTGTCTGGGGACCCCAGGTTCTCAGTCCTGTCTGGATTTTAATACTGTTATGAGTTTTTGTAGCTTTTCTTTTTAGTTGTTAAAGCATATGTCACATTGTATGTCAATTCAGTTGAATACACTGCTTTTCTCAAATTATATTTTTATAGTTTTGAGATGCAAGAACAGATGGCATATACCTATGCATTTTACTTCCTGTTTGTTACTCTTATAGCTAACTGAAATTTATATAGTGTTTTAAGATAAACAAAGCATTATTGCTAAATTATCTCATTTGACCCTCATACCATGATTTTGAGATAGGTACTGCAGGCAGTATATAATTTTCTTCATTTTACGCATGAGAAAAAATGAAGTCAATAGTTTGCCCATAGTCACCTATCTAAGCAGTGTTAGAGGTGAGATTCAAACCCAAGGCTTATTGAGTCCAGGTCAGTTCCATCACACTCAGAATAAGTATCTCTGAGTTTATATTTGTAACATCTTTCTATTAGGATAGTAGATTGCTCCAGGCATAGAAGGACATGGCTTACTAGTTCTATTGAAATATATTGCCAAATGGATATATTTCTGTACAAAGATATATCCTAGTAACATTGTCCCAGGTAATAAAGTTCCTAATCCCAGCAGGTACAAGGGCTGTTTGATATGAGGGAAAGAATTGATTATGCAGCTTAACGCTCCTCAAAAAGTTCTCATTATTTTTATGCACCTACCAATATTGCTGTGCAAGTGCATCTTATTTGAGAATGATAATTAGGGCTGCCCAAATCGCAGTCACCAGTGAACGAGGGTGCAGTGAAATGATCCAACTTCCATTAGAAAATAATGACCATCCTGGCTGAGTAAAATTTTTTTAATTAAATACCAACAATTCCTTGTAATCAGGGAACCTATTAGCCATGAAATTTGATTCCATTATCATGGACTATTCACTTATCAAATATAGGCAGAATAAGTGTGGATGGCATTTACAGTCTTGGGTTGCATATGACTTTAAAACACTGAGGCAATGGTACCATCGGGGTAACTCAGAGGAAATGGAGTATTTTACATTCCTGTGGCAAGTGCTGGAAATGATTAGAAGTATTCTTTCATTAGTTTCTGTTGCATAAATTTGTTTCATTCCCTTAAAAGCCCAGTGCTTTCTAGGCCAGTCGACTGAATCTGAAATTTCTGGCTCTTTCCCTGGGCTTACTTGGTCTGGTCACCTTCTTGTTACCTTCTTTGCATGGGTCTTCAGGGGTCTCTGGTGCTACCGTTAGGAATAAAAACAAAAATGAACTTGATTATATTAGACAATACATAAAATAGAGCTAGAGGAGGAAATAGCAACCTTGTGGTGCAGGCAATCATTGTGTTTGGTTGATTGGTTTTGTTTGGTTGTTGTTATTGTTGCTGTTTTTATATCACAACTTATGGAAAAGGTATGGATCATCCTGGAAATATATTATAAAACTGCACAGTTATGGACTCTTCTTTCTTCACTATTGTCCTTTGGATCTTTATAAAATTAATTTCAGGGACAAAATAGAGGACTTTATATGTCTGAGTTGCTATTCTGATGGGAAGAGCATGGTTGTTAGCTGAGTTTGTTGATGAATTCAAGCTACTCAGTGCAAAAACATATTTTTAATTGTTAATTGGGCAGTTAGATGGCTGAGTGGATACGATGTGGCCTGGGAGTCAGGAAGACCTGAGTTCAGTTTGGACCTCAGACATTTACTAGCTGTGTGATCTTGGTGAAGTCACTTAACTCTATTTGCCTCAGTTTTCTCATCTATAAAATGAGCTGGAGAAGTAAATGGCCAATTGCTTTAGTTGCCAAGAAAACCACAAATGGGGTCACAAAGAGTGGGGCAAGACTGACTAAATAATAACAATGAAGTTTTTTTTTAATTAACTATTAATTTTAAAAAACAGCATTTCATGATACCTAAAGGTTTGCAAAGTACTTTGTGTATGTCATCTCATGTGATCATCAAAAAAAAACAACAACAATCTTGTAAAGTAGGTGTTATCCCTATTTTACAGATGAAATAATTGAAATTAAGTGACTTAGGCTGTTGTGTAGTTAGTTAATGTGTCTAATGAAGAATATGAGCTCAGGTCTTGCTGATTTCAAATCCACCATCTACTTACTATGCCATTTAATGAGCATATATTAAATTCCTACTGTGTACCAAGTACTACCCTAGATGCTAGAGATATAAAGATAATACAAAAACATAGTTCCTTGGTGCTATGGAACTCTTGTTGGCAGACAGCATATAAACATAAGAGTGTGTACTATAATTTCAGGAAAAAAAAGAAGTCTAACAACTATGGAGATTACATAAAGTTTCTCGTAGGAGGTGGCATGAATTAAATCATGAATGAAAATATTGATTCTAAGATGTAGAGATGAAGAACAGGTATATTTTAGGCATAGAAAATAGACTAAATAATTATAAAATGAGTATTCAAATTATTCCATTAGAGGCAATTTCTCTAAAATTATATGTCCGTTAATGACAGAACTAAATATTGTGGATTTTCCAATAAGAATAAAGGCATATGTGTGTGTGTGTAAGAAAAGTTAACTATATCCATACATGTATATGTGTACATACATACACACATATGTATATATGTGTGCATACATACACACATGTATATATGTGTGCATACACACACAGGTATATATGTGTGCATACATACACACACAGGTATATATGTGTGCATACATACACACACAGGTATATATGTGTGCATACATACACACACAGGTATATGTGTGTGCATACATACACACATAGGTATATGTGTGTGCATACATACACACATAGGTATATGTGTGTGCATACATACACACATAGGTATATGTATGTATATATATCATACACACACATATATATTTGAATCTGTTTTGAAAACACATTCATCAGATTTTTTGACCATTCAAGAAAGTTCCAGAAATTCATATGTTAATTTGCTGTAATAATGCTAATAATAAACATGCCATAGAATCATCATGGTCCTATTTTGTATAGTTCCTCATACAGGCAGGATATATAACATTCAGGGTTTCTTCAGTAGGGCCAGTACCTTCTTTTAAGCCAGTGCTGTTAGTCAGTGATGAGGGAAGCCACATATCCAGAAGGAAAGTGAGAAGGTATAGTTTCAACTTCTACCCTAAGATATGAATCTCTTCTACAGCATCCCATGACAAATAATGTTCAGTTTCTGTATGAACTCTTCTAATGCTCAAAAACTTGGCAATTTGTGAGACAGCTCATTCTGTTTCAAAATGGCACTAGTTGTTAGAAAATTATTGCTTAATATTGAACTAAAGTCTGCATCTATCTCATTTCCACACATCCTCGTCTTCCCCTTTGAGCTCATCCAGAATGAAGCAAATCCCTATTCTAGATGAAAATTTTCTGAAAGAATCAAAGAATATTTTCTTGTCCCTTATTCTCAAGCTTTCCCTTCTTTAAGGTAAACTTCCCTAGACCCTACAACTGGCTATCTTTTGACATGGTCTTGAGGCCTCTCATCCCCTCAACATTCTTTCTTCTGAATGATTCACAGCTTATTGATCATCTTTCTAAGATGTGGTACCCCGAACTGAAGAAAATTCTGCAGGTTTGATCTGACCAGTTCAGACTACAGAAGGAAGTATTCAGGTTAAAAACATGTTATATCATTCATGGTTGTAGAATCAGCACCACGAACACATTGACTGCAAAATGAGGATTTGCCCAAAATATTTGTTTATTGCATTTTCTTTCTTCCTCTTTTCCGGTGATTTGTGTCTTTTCTTCGGCTCCACTTATAAATTTGCTTTCTCCCATTAAATCTATTTTCTCCTGATGTTTGCACGTAGTGGAAAAGAACCTTTGGGGGGCTATTTGTGAGCAAGTAAACATTCTAACTCATTTGTAAATCACAGTTGGCTCTGAAAACAATGAATACTTTCCTCAAATGAGTTTATATTTATTTCTTCTTTTAGAAGAAAGTTTCTCAAAAGACAACCTGTTCCTATATGTGAAATCTACAAAGGTTCCCACCAGGTGGTCAACTAGTTAGATCTTGTAGCAATCACATGACATGGGATGACACTTTTCCAGTTTCCCTCATTTATATCTCGTTAAAAGAAATGTCACTTTTCCTATATAGAGAGGTAAAACTAAAAGAGAACTTAGAGACCCCCTTAATCCAGCGGTTCTTAATTGGGGGGTACATATGGTTCATGGGTAAATTTCAGGAGATCTGTGAACTCAGATATGAACAAATGCATCTTATTTTCACTAACTTTAAAATGAAATTTGTTCTTTCATTCAATTATTTAAAAGCATTATTCTGAGGAATACACAGGCTTGATCAGATTACAAAGATATCTGTGACACACAAAGAAGTCAAGGACCCTTGGTCTATTCCCTAGATTTCAATGTGTATAATATCTGATATTGGGTTTTAAAGTGATGTCTATGTGAGATTTATATCGTGATCTAAAAATTAATTACCTGGTACAGATAACCTATTGGGCCACTTGTCCAGCACCATTATGTCACTTAAGCCTGTATTTGTTATTTTATTATTATTGGATCAATTGATAATTGTACTTGTAAAAAGAAAAAAATACATACCTCACCACATATATATGTGTGTGTATATACACACACACATATACACACACACAAATCAAACTGCATATATGACAAATAGAAAATAACCGAAGGAAGGCTCTAGAATTAAGAGGGTTTGGGGAAGGCTTTCTGTAGAAGATTGCCCACTATTGACAAAATAGTCTAACTTCTTCATTGTAAATTCAAGAAAACAGAGGCTCAGAGAAGGTAATAATTTCTCCAAAGTCATCCAGTAACTCAGTAACCAATGTGGGTGTATTGTTTGAAGATGGATATATGGCATAAAAAATAACATGTATAGCCAAAGGCTGATTTGTCACTCCATTTTCAAGTGTTCTTATTTTTTTATTCCTTTTTTATTAGGAATTTTGAGCTACATACATTAGATATGTTTTCTGATATTTTGCTTTTAGATTTTGTTTTTCATATTGAAAATAATTCTTCCACCTACTACTCTTTCTCTGTGTTCAGTGTCCTCTTCCTTATCACCTATTGAGTTCCCTTTACTTCTTTCTCTACTCAATGATATTCTCCTGCTTCCTTTTTGGCCACTACTAACTCTCCCTCTGAGTACAATATCTCCTGCTCTTTCTTTCTGTTCCATGTTTCCTAGTCCTGCTTTCCCTAACCAACCACTGCATCATTCAGTCAGGCTGTCTGTCTGTCAACCTATCTGTCCTTCTCTCTCTCTCTCTCTCTCTCTCTCTCTCTCTCTCCCTCCCTCTCTGTCTCTTGTATACACACACTCATTGTAAATATACATTTTTTTCAATGCAAAATAGGGTTTATCAAAAAATTCTTCATTATTCATTTTCTTCATTCCATATATATGCTACTGTCGAGCCTCCTACCTCCTACAGGGATGAATCGAGGGAACATTTTTTAACTGCCTAGTTTTATCACTGCAGATAAGAAGATATAAAGTTTGAGGCAATCCAACGAGAAAAGGTCTTCTTCACTGTGGTCAATGATAACACTGATGTTTCTACTTATTCCTCAGGCTCCATTCCTAAGAAGCAGATTCTTCCTGCTGGAATTATTGCCTATATCTACTGCATTATCTGTGACACTACACAATTTACAGTGT